>OZ010601.1:81024663-81094663 GCA_963932145.1 Acanthosepion lycidas
ACTTAAATCTTTGTATCTATAATAATAACGTATAAACAGAAAATATATTAACATGTATGTATAATTCTGTGTTTGGGCAACAATCGCACTTTTATACAAGTTTCGTTAAAAACGCTTGACAAGGTACTGTGGTTAAGTTATTTATTTGATCATATATTTTTTCTTTTCTAGACATAAATTATGTAGAAATTATCCGAATGCTCTGTATGTTCGAGCACTTTCGGATACTTTTTAGCCAATATCAAGTATGATTTTATTTTTACATTTAACTAAATGTATTAATTTTGTTATGTATGTATCTAGTGTTACAGGAATGTTTTTTATTTTCCAAATATGGCCAGCTCATTGTGACCGTGTTTATAGTTGATGTTATTGAATGTTGGCCTTTTCTCATATATATTTATATATATATATATATATATATATATATATATATATAGAGAGAGAGAGAGAGAGAGATATGGAGGGAGTTATAATTGTAAATTTTGCTTTTAGAAGAAATATGTGTTTGATTAGACTATCCATTTTTGTGGCGAGCAAGGCGATAAAGCCACTAAGACGTAAGGGATTGCTCATTGTGGAAGAATATGAGAAAAAATTTGTTAAGGAGAAAGGACAATAAAAGAACAGATATTGAAGAGGCGGAAGATAACGATTGGCATTATCTTTAAATTTTCGTAGATCAGAGTTGACTGGAAAGCAAGAGAGTGGAAGAGGGTTCCACAAGCGAGAAGTGAGTGAGAAGAAACTGTTAGCATAGAACTTACGGCTGCATTTAGCAATTTCAGTTGTAAAATAATAACTGCTAATCTCGTACTTCTCAGATCTGTTAATCTGTCATTGCATTTGAAACAAAAATAATTTTTTATTTTATTCTTTTTATTCCATTTTTTCAAAATTTATGGTAATTGTCTTTAAGAGTTTCAAAAAATTATCAGAGGTAGGAAATTATCCAGGGACGCAATTGTCGGGTACGCAATTGTCCGGGTCGCAAATGTACAGTTCGAAACTGTCCTAGAACCATATATAAATCACGACCGGTTCCACTCATTTTCTGAGCTCACGCACCTTGCCTAAGCAATCCATGTCTCAAACACCCGTTCAGACACATTTGTGTTTGTTCAACACCCACAGAGCCCACCAGTTGTTTATATTGCAACTATGCTGAGCGGACCCTACTCATAGTTTCTGGGTGAGACAAGATAATCTGCCGGGACAAGCAGTTTGGATAATGACAGTAGGCACAAACACTCGAACTTCCGATCAGTTTCGTGTAATCAACTTCATCCACAAGGTTTAGGTTAACCCGGGAAATGGTTTGCAGGCACTTTCCAAGGGTGTTAGAAAAAGGGGTCGTCTCTCTAGACCGATATAATTCCGTCACAAATCAATGATGATAAGATTCGAAACCTTGTTTTCTGGTCGTTCTAACCACCCTCACATACACGCACATACACACACACACATACATATATATATATATATATATATATATATATATATATATATATATATATATATTATTATTATTATTATTATTATTATCATTATTATAAAAAGAGAGGATTTACTTAAATATTTGTATCTATAAACAAAGAATGTATAATCAAATGATGTCACACATTATGAAATCGACAAAGTCCGACAATTATTTTCAGACATTTTTATGTTTTATATATATATATATATATATATATATATATATATATATATATATATTACAATGAATCATTCATACAAAAAGTAGATTAGTAAAGTTAATGATATAAAATGGCGAAATCCTTTCGCGAACAAAATTTTAAATGTGCATTAACCTATAAATCACTCGATGAATATTATGATCCTTGTTTTTCAAAATTATAAGCTGTATAAGGTTTTTCTTTAATACGCAAGTACTTTCAACTGTATATTCAGTCATCTTCAGGCATGGAAATTATTTTGTTTTGGTTAAATTCAGATAGCATCCGAGACGAAAAAATTAAATGCGAGTCGAAATATGTTTTTTTTTAAATGTGTTATTGTTAACGGATACAAACTTTTGGGGCGTGCAGTCGCAACGCTAAAGTTGAAATTTTTTGAAAATTTAAGAGAGTGCGTTTTTTACTAATATGGCAATTTGAGAATTTTTGTTGTAGGAGTTTTTCTGTCGATGTGGCATGAACATATATATATATATATATATATATATATATATATATATATATATATATATATATATATATGAATGAGAGAAAGCTTGCTTATTTTCCGCAATTGTCAATGATGATCTGTCTAAGTTCAAGTTTATCACGTCATGAAAAAATAACTCGTCCAACTCCACTCTCTGAGCTTAATTTTGTATTTATGTATATAAGGCGTTGGTTAGATCCAGTGACAGGACTCAAAGAGTGTGAGTTCAATACCTGGTTAAGGCAGTGGAGAACTTGGAGAGGGTAATTAACAGGAAATAACTGATAACTGACATCCATTAGACATGGCACGTGGAACTAGAACAGTCTAACGCAGTGAGCGAAATAAAAGGTTCAGTTCTACATTCCAACCACCTAAAGAAGGCCGCAGCGTAAACGGCCGAAACGTCGTGATAAATATGGCGACAAAGATGAGGACAATAGTCCGAATAATGTAAATAGTGTACATAATACATCATCTCAGAAATATAGACAGATACTGAAGGGCCGAAACGTTGTGATAAATATGGCGACAAAGATGAGGACAATAGTCCGAATAATGTAAATAGTGTACATAATACATCATCTCAGAAATATAGACAGATACTGAAGGGCCGAAACGTTGTGATAAATATGGCGACAAAGATGAGGACAATAATCCGAATAATGTAAATAGTGTACATAATACATCATCTCAGAAATATAGACAGATTCTGAAGGGCCGAAACGTTGTGATAAATATGGCGACAAAGATGAGGACAATAGTCCGAATAATGTAAATACTGTACATAATACATCATCTCAGAAATATAGACAGATACTGAAGGGCCGAAAAGTTGTGATAAATATGGCGACAAAGATGAGTACAATAGTCCGAATAATGTAAATAGTGTACATAATACCTCATCTCACCAGTATAGGATTAACTTATTCTGTCGTAACGAATTGCGCCTAAAATATGAACACGACCAAAAAGTCGTTAAAATATAATTCGTTGGTATTACACTTAACGATCTTAAGAAATACTTTGAATTTATCATTTATTATACAATATTATTAGCAATAACACGTGACCTCAAAAATTCCCCTATGTAATAATAATGTTGTTTATAATTTCACGTGGGAGATTGCATCTCCAATATCAACATTAAAAAAGCATTAAATTCTTACATTGGTCACAAATACATCACACTCTCTCATAAGTTCACTTGTCACAGAGAAATTTAAGACAACGAAAGGAAATAAGGAGGAAAGAGAATTAAGAGAACCTATTAATCACAGGACATATTGGAGGCCAGAGAAGCGGGGATAAATCAGTAATTTGCTTAACGATTTTGTGGAAATGGATGGCCGAACAAGAACAAAGACAATTGCTAATATGTCAAAAGGTACTTGGAGCAACAAAGGTCAAGAACTTGTGGAGCGCCATGATCACCCACATTTTGAAAGGTCTCTCCATATTCTTATTTTAACCATTTCAGCCCAAACACGGTAATAAAGCCTCTAAGATGCAAGGTGTTCATGAGTGTTAGAGAATATGAAAAAAAAGAAACACTATTAATGAGAAAGAACCATAAAAAAATAATTAAATAGACAGAACATAAAAATTGACATGTCATTTACATTTTTGAAGATCAAAATTGACTAAAAAGTAAGAAGCCGGAAGAGAGTTCCACAAGCGAGAAGTGCGAGATGGAGCTGTCAGCATAGAACTAGCGGTTACATCTAGCTCATTCAACGGTAAAATGATTAAACCTTACCGCCAATCTAGTACTGCGTTTAAATCCATAAAGTCTAGATACCATCAAGAAAATTTCATCAGAACAATTACCATGAAATTATTTATAGAAAAGGTACAGGGAAGCTATGTTAGAACAGTGAGAAAGTGACTGAAGCCGAGATACTAGGTCAGGATCAATAATATTGCAGATTCTTCTTTGGATTTTATCAAGACCCTCTAAATTTATAGCAAAAGAACTCCTTTCCGGCCCCATGCTTTCCAACCAACTCTGATCTTCAAAAATTTAAATCCAATGGCAATCGTTATCTAATATTTTTTATTACTATTGTTTTATTGCTTTATCTCTTTAATAATGTTTTTCTTTTTCCCATATTCTTTCAACATTCAGTAAACCCTTGCTCCGTTCGTGGTTTTACTGCCTTGCTTGGAGTGTAATTATTTAGAAAAATCTATATTTGATTTACCATGGAAGAAAGTGGGAGCTGATAGCCTGAAATGACCATCACAGACACACATTTTGGAGAATATATAAATAAATATGGAAATGACTTCGTAGCATCGTTTCTCAGTTACCAGAGACCTTCAATTCTTTTCTAGGAATAAGATTCACATCATAATTTGACATCAGAAAACACGCAAAACGTACTACCCTATTAAAGCATATATGGCAACACAAAAAATAAAACTAGGTAAAATATACAAAGATATACAATGAAGAATAAGAGAAAAAGAGCACCAGATCTTGTATTCAACAATCTTAAACATGCACATAAATAGATAGATAGATAGATAGATAGATAGATAGATAGATAGATAGATAGATAGATAGATAGATTCCAAGTGGTCATCCATCTAAGTTGGCTTCTTAGAGCAGTGTTACGTGCCATTTGAAAGCAAAATACACCTAATAGAGAAATACATGAGAACCAACCAAAGTTTACTGAAACATCAGCTTATGGTAAAGATAGAATTGCAAGAACTTTTAGCGATCAACTTATAGAAAACATTGGAATCGGAAAGGAATAACGGCGTTGAGTTATGGATGACAGAAATAGTTGTAAAGAAGTAGAAGTTCCCGATTGAGAATGAACAGATAGATAGATAGATAGATAGATAGATAGATAGATAGATAGATAGATATGAACAGACTGAGATAGATAGATAATGAAATGACTGAGATAGATAGATAGATAGATAGATAGATAGATAGATAGATAGATAGATAGATAGATAGATTTGAACAGACTGAGATAGATAGATAGATAGATAGATAGATAGATAGATAGATAATGAACAGACTGAGATAGATAGATAATGAAATGACTGAGATAGATAGATAGATAGATAGATAGATAGATAGATAGATAGATAGATAGATAGATAGATAGATAATGAACAGACTGAGATAGATAGATAATGAAATGACTGAGATAGATAGATAGATAGATAGATAGATAGATAGATAGATAGATAGATAGAAAGAAAAAGGAATAGAATGAGAATCAGAAATTAAAAACATTGCTTTGTTACAGATGACAAAAATGGTTGCAATGAAATGTTCAGAAGTGTCCAATGGAGAATAATTTGATAGATAAATCTTTTCAATATATAACAGTTAATATCTTTTGCTGCTACTCAGCTTTATGTTCCTTAGGGTAATATATTAATTATTGCTTGCAGTGATTGGTGTAGCGATCATGGCTCTTCACATCTTCCTGCCTTTTGTTGCACGATGTAACTTTTAACACAATAGCATCTTTTTGCCCTTGTTTTGTCATCTATACACTCAAGGCCATTAAATGGCATATCAGCTGTTACCACTAGTTTCTCTTGCTTCAATTTACCATGTGCGTGTTAAATTCTCCAGGCCCTCTTTCTTTATTATCTGTTCCAGAAATTTATAAGAATTTTCCTAAAACCTTCCTTGTTAACAATCTTCTCAGATCAAGGTATACTCAGTTTCAATCAGTAGAAACGTTTTTCAGTCCATTCGTCTGTTCACTGTCATATAAAAGATTAGATATTACTTAGCAGTTCAGCACTCCTTTCTTTGTTTTTAATGACATTTTCCTATCTCTTAATACTTTGCTTAGCTTCAGAAAGGCATGAGGAGATTGTCCATCATTTATTGTCATATAAAAGACTAGATATTACATAGCAGTTCATCACTCTTTTTCTTTGTTTTTAATGACATTTTCCTATCTCTTAATACTTTGCTTAGTTTCTGAAAGGCATGATGAGATTGTCCATCATTCATTGTCATATAAAAGATTAGATATTACATAGGAGTTCATCACTCTTTTTCTTTGTTTTTAATGACATTTTCCTATATCTTAATACTTTGCTTAGTTTCTGAAAGGCATGAGGAGATTGTCCATCATTCATTGTCATATAAAAGATTAGATATTACATAGCAGTTCATCACTCCTTAAATTAAATGACGAATTAATAAACTGCTAAGAATTTTGTGCTTGGCATTCACATTTTTCCGGCCCTGTTACCCTTCGATTTTCAAGGCGTGCATGGTGTGAGTTGGCGAAAATTTCCTTAAACCTGTTTAGATGTTATAATATTCAGTGGTGTTTTAGCCTTATTGATTTCCAATGAAAGTAAAAGGACTTCGACCTTTCAATGAGACATATTATAAATTAATGATTTTGGATTCAGGGAGCAATACTTGTCTCATATATAGACCCATAAACGTGATCGACTTATACACGAAGCATGTTATACATTAGTAATTTTGGGTATAGATCAGTAAACCTGATCATTATATAGACATTTAAATGTGATCGATATATGTAAAATTGTATACTTTATTAATTTTGGATTTAGAATAACAGAACTTTATTATATACAGAATCGACTTATACACGAAGCATGTTATACATTAATACTTTTGGATATAGATCAGCAAACCTGACCATTATGTAGACATTTAAATGTGGTCGATATATGTAAGAATCGTATAGATTAGTAATTTTGGATTTAGAACAGAAGAAATTTATTATATACAGGATCGACTTATGCACGAGGCATAACATAAATTAATGGTTTGGGAATATAGAATAACAAAACTTCATCAATATATATACCTATCGTGATCGACTTATACAGGAATCATATTATAAATTTTGGCTTTAGAACAGCAATGTCTACACCTATCGATGGAATCAACTTCTACTCAAGGCATATCATAAATTAATGATTTCTGATTTAGAATTGTAAAACTTGACCAATATATAGACCAATAAGCGTGATCGATTTATACACGAATCATATACATTAATAATTTGGGATTTAGAGCAACAAGACTTCGATATAATAAATGCAAATGTCAGTGTGTCACTGTGTCACACTTTTTCAACTTTATTTCTAGAGGCCGTCGCCCAATATATCATACCATTTTGGAATCAGGCCGACTCTTTGAGCAAATTAAAAACATTCCTGACCAGACTCGGAACCGCAATCCTGAAATTTTGGATCCCCAAGTTTTCATTACTTCGATTGTTTTCGGATTCTGCCATCTTGGCTTCTACTGATAAAAACAATTAAAGGGACACGACTCACTAACTTTCAATAGATCATGTTCAAATGAAAAAACTAATGTTCTAAAATTATAGCGTTTCAAAATAAAATTTACCGTGTTTTCCACTTTACTCCTAGAGGCCGTAGCCCAACATATCATACCATTTTGGAATCAGGCCAACCCCGTGAACAGATTAAAAACGTTCCTGGCCGGATCCGGATTTGCAATCTTGAAATTTTGGATTCCCAAATTTTCACTACTGCCATTGTTTTCGGCGATTTTTAACGTGTCTTTTTGCGACGAATTTTTTGTACGATAACAATTTTTATAACCTTGAAATAAATTTGTGAAGAATCGAAATTAATTGCGAAATCCAGTGAAATTCACCCTTAAAATAAAAATAATTGTTTGTACGTCCATCAAATTGTCTTTAAATTAAAATGGCGTTAGAAGAATTATCGTTGAACTTTTAAAATGTAAGTTTAAATATTAATGCAATATTTAAATGCAGCGTTCAATTTTCAGTACTTCTGTAGTTTATTGTTGCATATCACATCTACTCCTCCCTAACTATTGTGATGAAGACCTAATCAAGATCCCTTCGCAGGAGCTAGCCTAAATGCCGCCCGTTATGGCCGCTTTTGAGCTAGTTATTAATATATAGACCTATAGATTATGCACCACGCATATTATAAATGAATGATTTGGGATTGATAACAGCGAAAGTTCTCAAAGACATCGACTTATACATAGGTCGTCGATTTAAGATTTTTATGCTTACGTTGTGGTCTTTGCGCGTTATCTGTCATAAAATACGGTTCTTCGTTAAATTGATTTGTGACTGGATCATGTTGAAAAATGAGATCGACTTATAAACGAAACTTGTCTTGAGATTGTTTTTTTCCCGGCCCACAAAAACAGTGGATCCGATGAAATACTGGGTCTACTATTGCATTTTGGCCAACTCGTTCAAAGTTTTCTATGTTAAATATTAAGAAATTAATGTCTTAACTGTTACATGGATTCTGAATGAAGTGTAGAAAGAGGGACTTTGATATGCACATGTTGCAACACAGGTTTTTATGGCTGGCCTTTTATCGGTTTGATATTATACTATATTATATTATAGATCTTCAATGAAAGAGTAGCAATAAGAGAAATGAAAACTAAAGAAAATGAAAGATCAAGGTAAATAAAGAATGAAAGAGATAAATGCCAAGAAAGACCGAAAATAATGACAAGAGAAAGGAAGAAAGAAAGAAAGAAATGAAATGAAAAAGAAAAGCGATGAAAAAGAATGGAAAATGAGAGAAAGAAATTTAAAGCAAGAAGAAGTAATAAAAGAAAGAAAAAAACAAGAAGGTAATATAAAATGAAAGACGATGAAAACGAATAGTGAATGAAAGAAAAAGCGTAAAAAAAGAAAGCAAAATGAAATGGAATGCTAACGGAAAGAAAGAAAGAAAGAAAGAAAGAAAGGAAAACTTGAAAAGGAATGACAAATGAAAGAAAATATGTGAAAAAGAAATAAATAAGTAAAAAGCAGAAATAGAAAGAAAGATTAAATAGAATTGTAAAGGAAAGAAAATGGAGCAAACTAAGAAAGAAAGAAAGAAAGAAAGAAAGAAAGAAAGAAAGAAAGAAAGAAAATGACATATCTGATCGTCGTAGAAAAATCAACTTATGCCAAGAAATAGCTACAGTGTAGAGAAAGTCCGTCAGATAAGTTTAGCGGTTCAAGCGACATCAGAGCCGGCCCATTTCCAAACAAAGACCATTCGTCAACCTGAACAATATGACAACAACAAATGCCTTGAAACGACAGAAGACCTAACAACTACTACAAGCACAACAACAATGCTGCCCTTCAGGTTTCCAGGATTTTCGAAGGGAAAGGGAAATGCAAGGAGGAAATGGATGGTCAGGAATGGGAGGAGGAAGAACGTTAATGTGAGTGAGGGGAAGTTTGGGGGAGGGGAAAAGAGCTTGTCGGCTTTCTTGAATGGAGAGCCGCCTTTGCCTCTTGTCGGAGTCCCCTTCTTTATTTTTTTTATTTTACATTTCACGAGTCTTTTCGTATTTCTTTCAATTTACTTTTGTAATCTTGCCACATGCACCTGTAAGAAAAATAATGACGGAAAGAAAGAAAGAAAGAAAGAAAGAATAATATAATAGGTTGAAGGAGAACTATAGAAGAAAGAAAGAAAGAAAGAATAATATAATAGGTTGAAGGAGAAATATAGAAGAAAGAAAGAAAGAAAGAAAGAAAGAATAATATAATAGGTTGAAGGATAAATATAGCAGAAAGAAAGAAAGAAAGAAAGAAAGAAAGAAAGAAAGAATAATATAATAGGTTGAAGGAGAAATATAGAAGAAAGAAAGAAAGAAAGAATAATATAATAGGTTGAAGGAGAAATATAGCAGAAAGAAAGAAAGAAAGAAAGAAAGAAAGAATAATATAATAGGTTGAAAGAGAAATATAGAAGAAGGAAAGAAAAAAAAAGAAAGAGAAACATAACAGAAAGAACGAAAGACAGAAAGAAAGAAAAATATGAAAGAATGAAAGAGAAACATAACAGAAAGAAAGAAAGAAAGAAAGAAAGAAAGAAAGAAAGAAAGAATAATATAATAGGTTGAAGGGAAAATATAGAAGAAAGAAAGAAAGAAGAAGGAAAGAAAAATATAAAAGAATGAAAGAGAAACATAACAGAAAGAACGAAGACAGAATGAAAGACGGAAAGAAAAAAGAAAGAAAAATATGAAAGAAAGTAAGAGCAACATAACAGAAAAAACGAAATATATAAATAAATAAAAAATATAATAAAAGAAAGAAAAACGTACAAACAAAACAAAAGTAAGAAAAAAAGAAAGAAAGAAGCATGTAAAGAAGCTGAAATAGAAAGAAAGAAAGAAACAAACAAACAAAAACATAAAAGAAAGAAATAAATGCTGAAAAAGAAAGGGAATGGTGATACCAAAGGTCGGAATGAAGGCAAAAGTTTAGAAAACAAAGATTCCGGAAAATGGTAAGCTGACATCTTAAATTTAACAAGCGCATTTATGTAATCACTGCAAAGATATTGTATAACAACGAACTACAACGGAGACCATTAAAAAATCTTTTTTCAAAAAAATGACCTTTTTCTGATTTTTGCCAAAAAGCCTTTCTCTTTCACAATTTGGAGAGTAAGAACAGACGGAAGATGAGGAAATCAACTAAACGCGTATGAGGCTAGATAGATAGATAGATAGATAGATAGATAGATAGATAGATAGATAGATAGATAATCAACAAGCTTAGATAGATAGATAGATAGATAGATAGATAGATAGATAGATAGATAGATAGGAGACATTAGTGAACACATAGGTAAGACAGGTGTAGTTAACATTAACAACACATTTTACCATCAGTAAAATAAAAAAAAAGAAAACTATTTTGCTCTCCTCTTTCTCTAGACTCTTTTACACCTTCCTCCCCGTCTTACTCTCCTTTCATTCCTTTCTTCAAGTCTCTTCTCCGCACACTAACCCCATTCGCTTCTGTTTCCTTTGACAAATTGAGTCCTTCGCGTCTTCGGCGGTCTAGTTTCTTATATATGTATTTTTATTTATTTAATTTCGTTTGTGTGTTTTGTTTTTTTGTTTTTAACCTTATCCCCCGCCATCCACCTCTCGCAACTTTTCGGCCTCGTTGTCTATCTCCCTATCTTTCTTCTATTGTATGGCCATCGAAGCGTAGAGGATTGTGAAAAACAACAAGGGCGAATAAGTGTTGGGGGTGGAAAGGTGGTAGAGTCGGGGGGAGGGTGTGAACTGGATGGGCAACTATTAGGTTGGTGCAAAAATAATGTCGTTTTTTGACGTTCAACTTCAAAAGGAAAACGACATTATTTTTGCACCAACCTAATAGTTTGCTTTAACTGGGATGGGACTACTGCAGTTCGCCCTGAGGTCAAAGGTTTACGTCAAACAGAGGTCACGCGTGCCAAATTGGGGGGGCGGAGAGAAAAATAAGTTCGTCCTTTCTTTTATTCTTTCTTTCTTTCCGATTTTATCGTTCGTCTTTTTCTAATATTTTTTTTATCTTTATTTTTCTTTCTTTTATTTACTCCTCCCATTTTTCTATCTTTTCTTTTCTTTTTTTCATTTTAATTCTTTTTTTTTTTCTCTCTTCCCTATCATTTATTTCCTTTTTTTTTTCTTTTAATTGCTGTCTTTCTATCTTTCTTTCCCTTCATTTTCTCTGATTTTTTTTCTTCCCTCTTTTTAATTGCTATTTTCCTTGTCTTTCTTTTCTGGACACTCTCACTTCCATCTCACTCCTTTTCCTTCTGATAGATTTTCTTTTATCTGTTTTCTTCTTTTTCTCTGTCCTTCTAAGTATTAATTTCATTCTTTCTTTCTTATTTTTCTCTCTTTACTTTTTCCCCTCGTGTCTCTCTCATATTTTCTTTCCGTTTTTCTTTGTCTTTCTATCTCCCTGTAGTTTTGAATTTCATCTTTCTTGTCTTTCTTTTTCGTACTCTTTCTTTTTTCCCTTATTTTCTTTCTTTTTTCTTTTCTTTCTTTCTTTCTTTCTACTTTATTTCTCTTAATATCCAGCAGATTTTCTTTATCCTTATTTTCTTCTCCTTTTTCTCTCTTTATGTCATTCTTCTTAAATTTCATTCATCTCTTTCTTCCTTTCTTTTTCTTTCTTTCTTTCTTTTTCCTTACTTTCTTTTTCTTTCTTTTTTCTTCCGTTTTCTTCCTTTGTTTCTTTTCTTCTTTTTTCTCTTTCGTTTCCGACAGGTTTTCTTTCATATTATTTTTATTCCTTTTTTTTCTTTCTTCCTCTCTTTCATTCTGATTTTCACTGTGTTTTTTTTCTTTCTCTTTTTTTACATTGTTTGTTTCTTTCTCTTTTATTAATTACATTCTTTCTTTGTTCTTTCTTCCTTTTGTTGACTCGTCTTTCCTTCATTCTCCTTTGCTTTTTATTTTTATTCTCTTTTCTTTCTTTTCTTCATGAAACACACAGGAAAGAAAGAGAAAAAAGAAGGACCTCGCATATCTTTTCTTTCTTTCTGTTTCCCTGTTTTTTTTCGTTTTTTTTTTTTTTTTTTGGTTTTCTTTCTTTCTTTTCTCTTGTCTTTTCTTTTGTTGTTCTTTCTCGTCGTCTTTCTTTTTGTTTTAACTTTAAACTTTTCTTTTTGGGCGAGGAGGGCATTCAACGCGTGGATGGGTGAATGGCAGCTGCTGCTGCTGCTGCTTTTTTCATTGTCGTTTCGCCATAACTTGAGACTGGCTTGTGCCGGCTGCTTGTCGAGCACGGGTAAAACGGGTCGTGTAGGCACCAGGTAGTAATCGGATGGATATAACGATGACAGGTGACTCACTCACTAAGGGATTGGAAGGAGGTGCACACACGCACAACGACGGTTACAATTCGAACATAAATTCCCCCCTCCCTCTCACTCTTTCTTTCTTTTTTTCTCCTTTTCTGGTTCTTCCTCTCTCTACCATTTCCTACAGCTTCTTTATCACTGTTATTCTTTCTTACTCTCTCTCCCCTTCGCCTTTTCTCCCATCTCTTAAAAAAAAACCCTATCTCGATATTTTGTATCTTTTTCCTTTCTCTTTCTCTCACCGTCTCTCTCGCTCTCTCTCTCTCTCTCTCTCTCTCTCTCTCTCTCTCTCTCACTCTTTCTTTATTCCACGTTAATGTTCTCTTTCTCTTACTTTCTTTATTCCTCTCTCTTTCTAACTTTAACTTCTCTCTTCTTCGTTTCAATTTCTCTTTCTTCTTTTCTCACATTTTCTCTCTCCTCTTCTCTTTCTCTCACTCTGTGTGTCTCTTGTCTCTCTCCTTGTATCTCTATCACAAGTCAATATTTCTCTCTTTCTGTTCCGCTCTTTTTCTCAGTCTCGTTCTTTCTCTCTCCCTCTCTCTCTCTCTCTCTCTCAATCACTCACTTCCTCTTTTTCCTTCTTTCTCTAGCTTTCCTTTTATCTCACTTTCTCTCTCTCCCTTCTTACTATTTGTCTTACTTTATTTCTCTTTCTCTCCTCTCCCTTTATTGCTTTTTTTCGCTTTCTCTCTGTCATTAATCACTCTCTGTTTTCTTTTTACTCTCTCTCTCTCTCTCTCTCTCTCTCTCTCTCTCTGATATATACAAAATACAAGCTTAAAAGCCGCCCTATCAGGCGGTATTTAAGTTAAATCCTGCGGAGGGCTCTAGGTTGGGCCTTCATCACAACAGGTAGGGAGGAGTAGATGCGATAGGCAACAATAAACTACAGAAGAACTCAAAATTGAGGGCTGTATTTAAGTTTTTCATTAATATTTAAGCTTACCTCTTTAAAGTTCAACGAAAAGGGAGATGAGCTATTGAGAGTTGTGTCCCTTGAATTGAAAGAGCGTGGCATACTGACATTGGCAGTTATTATATAGATATAGATAACTGAAAACATTGGGCACCAAAATTTTTTAACATGGTACCGAGAAAACTCACAATGAAAAACACATTGTTTTTAATTTTCATATTCTCTCTGATAATAATATGAATTCATATTAATTTATGCTAATTTATGTTAATAATATGAATTCATATTAATGTTAATTTATGTTAATAATATGAATTTATTACAGGGAATAAGAAAGTTAAGCACAGGATTGGTTGATATCCGGTTGCTTTTTTTTTTTTTTTTTTTTTTTTTTTTCACAACACGCTTCGTCCTGGGTATGACGATAAACTACATCCGGCATCAAATCCGCTGATCGAGAGACTGGAGGTTTTGATGAGCGTAGAACTATCTTTTAACTGCTGTTGTTCCCCGGTTCACTCTGACGCGGGTGGTAGTACCTATTAGGGTCCCAGCTATGGGAAAATAGTGATTTTTTTATAATAATATGACCAACAATAAATTTTTATAGCAAAGTGACTATCAATGCAACTCTAAAAAAATAAAGAAAAATATTTTTTATAGTAAAATTACCAACAATACATTTTATGACCTACAAAATATATATCTAAAAAAACATACCTTTCACTCTGAAAATATAAAATTATGTGCAAAAATTCTGTAGTTGAAGCTATAAAATTGTGTTAAAAATATTTAGATTTCGGCATTAAATAACCCATAGATTTTGATCTGCTGCTAAACAAAATCGACCAAGCAACCAACTTATACTAAAATTACAAACAATATATATTTAAAGCAAAATTACCAACAATAAATTTTATATGTAGTTGAAAGCATAGAATTGTTTTTCAAAATATATTTAGTTGACAGCATACACTTGCGTTCAAACTATATTTAGTTGAAGGTATAAAATTGTGTTAAAAATATTTAGTTTTCGTCATTAAATAAATGTTGTAACTAAGTAAATGATTAAAGAAACAACAAAACAAATGTTGCAGATATATTATATATTAAACAGTAAGTATAACAGAAGAGTATTACACAAGGGAGTATGTGTCGGTTAACCCAGCGTTCAATCTATTCGACTGCTAATATTTAACAGCCCCCCACCCAAGCGGGCACAAGCGGGCACCTATGTGGCACAAGGTCGAGTTTGCCGTGGGTTCTCCGAGCCCGTAGGCTCGGCCAAAAATATTCCCTTAGAACCAGCATAAACGGGTTCAGGGCCTATCTACCCCCCCCCCGGACGAAACTATGCACTTCAGCAAAGCCTCATCCGAGTTCCTCTCTGCTCAAGGCAGAGAGTTCGACAGTTGAACAATATGGTCGACTGTTAATATTTAACAGCTCCCCAACGAAGGATGTATGTGGCACAAGGCCGAGTTTACTGTGGGTACTCCGAGCACGTAGGGCCGGACAAAAATATTCCCTTTGAACGCGTATAAACGGGTTCAGGGCCTGTCTACCACCCCGGAAGAAACTTTGCCCTCGTCCGAGTTCCTCTCCGCTCGAGGCAGAGAGTTCGACAGAAATGAACAGTCTAGTCGAATGTCAATATTTAACAGCCCCCCCCCCACGAGGGTGTATGTGGCACAAGGCCGGTTTATTGTGGGTACTCCGAGCCCGTAGACTCGGCCAAAAATATTCCCTTTGAACCCGCCTAAACGAATTCAGGGACTGTCAACCTCCCCAGACGAATCTTTGCCCTGCGGCAAAGCTTCGTCCGAGTTCCTCTCTGCCGAGGCAGAGAGTTCGACAGAAATGAACAGTCTGGTTGACTGTTCCCCCCAAGGCCTTCTCTCTTACTAATCTTATAGTAGGCGGAAGAGTCCAACATAGACTCTTTAGAGGGAGGACACTACAACAATAACCCACAGAGGGGTTGATGTGCCGCTAAGCAAAATCAACCAACACATGTACTAAAATACTTTAAAATTTGTAGACCCAACCAGAGCAACGAACGGTAGATTATGATAATGTCACTTCGTCTGATCATATTAATTACTTCGTGTTTTTAATCTTTAATGGCAGATGAAGAATGGAATTTTGATGTTTTTAGAAGCTAAATAAATCACCTGCATGAGATCAGGTTCATATTTGGCTTTTAATTCATTATAAAGTCTGTTGTAGGAATCAACAGAAAATGTCCACAGTGATGTAGCCTCAGTGTGTAAATTACACTCACTTTCCTAGCGGCTAAGTTTGACCAAAAGTTGTGCTTGTAGTCACTGGTAGGTCATTGTACTAAGCAAATGTTTTTCTTCTGAACATTCAAAACGATTCTGTTTAAAAGAAAAAAAATCAGACAATTATGAAATAACCCATAGAGGCTGATAACCAAACCAAACCAATTAAAATATTTAGGTTTCGTCATTAAATAACCCATAGAGGTTGATCTGCCGTTAACCAAAAACAACCAAACCAAACCAATTAAAATATTTAGATTTCAGCATTAAATAACCCATAGAGGTTGATATACAACTAAACAAAATCAACCAACCAACAATACCTATTTATAGTAAAATTATCAACTATACATATTTTTATCAAAATGACCAACAATGCATATTATCTGTTGTTGAAGGAATACAATTGTGCTCGAAATATATTTAGTTGAACCATAAAATTGTGCTCAAAATATCTATATTTTGGCATTAAATAACCCATCGAGTTGTTGATATGCCACTAAAAAAAATCAACCAAATAACCATTTGTGGATTATCTAAAGCCAGAAAATATTTTTTTAATAGCAGCGGAAACATCGTTGCCTTTTATATGTTTATAGATATTCAACTTTCTCTTCTTGACGCTGGATATAAGATCGCCCAATGAGCCTGTTTTCTTTTTATTTGTAGTTGAAAGCATACACTTACATTCAAAATATATTTAGTTGAAGCCATAAAATTGTATTCAAAATATTTAAATTTCAGCATTAAATAACCCATTAAAGGTTAATATGCCGCTAAACAAAATCAACCAACCAACCCAACAAACTAAGAGGCTATGTACTCAAAATATCAATTAGAAAACTTGAGTCACTTTAAAACAGGCTCGTCACATCTAGACTTTTATATCGATGTCAACTCATTCAAAAATGTCGACGCCATAATTTAGTATAGGAGATAAGGAAAATGAACATAGAATAGGCTGTGCTAAAGGTAGTTTCGCCCAATACCGCTAATTGCTACAAAACCAAAAAAATGGTCTTAGCCAGGACTATCCTTCATCGAACCTCGTGGACTGGCGCTATAGAATCACAAACAAAGAATTGCACTAAATAAAAGAAACGAAGCCACTTGAGAAATTACAACAGCAGCAACAACCAAAATGTATTGCTCCCGTATCTCGAAGAGAAAATGACGACATAATCAAGATAATTATGATGTTCCGCACGACTTCAAACAAAAAGTTAGGATGGAAAACCTCATCAGTATTGGGAAGCGCGATAACAACTACTGACATGAAAATCATATCCTACCTGAAAAATTGTTTTCAGAGAAAGATTTTATAAATTTCAACACAAAACAGAGTAATATTACCATTACCATTAGAAATGAGGAAAACTGATACAACACTTTGATCCCAGCCCGATTGCCAGTGAGTGAAGAACTCGAGATGCACTGGCTTCTCTGTCAATAAATACCAAAACATTCCTTATAAGGAAACGGCTAATATATATATATATATATATATATATATATATATATATATATATATGTGTGTGTGTGTGTGTGTGTGTGTGTGTGTGTGCAATTCGAAAAAAAAACTTAAAAATGTATATTTGGTTATAAATTTATTTCGAAGAATACATGTATATTCATATAATCAGACCGACTGCATTGTCTGATGATATGAAAATAGCTATATTTATCGAAATAAATTTATTACAGAATATGGATTTTTAACGGTTTTTTTCCTAATTATTCTTATAATTTGCTCTGTATCATACACTGAGCTCTCATATGGACTAAAAGACCTCTTTGGAATAATCTCTAGCAATTACAATTTTATATATATATATATATATATATATATATATATATATATATATATATATATATATAAGAACAGATTTTTTTCTTACCGTTAACACAACTGTGAATAAAATAAATGTAACATTAATAGATTTTAGCTGTTATTATAGATTGTGCCTTATTTTATTAGCACCAACACTCAATGTGCAATATTTCATATTCACACACATATACACACACACACACACACATATATATTATATATATATATATATATATATATATATATATATAGTGATTGTTACATCTTGTCAGAAGGAGACCATCTTTTCAATAAATGAGACAATATGTCTGCTTCATTTATACTGGCTTTGCTGCGTAGGTAGCAGACGACAGACTTGGGAAAGGCCTTCGAATTTACTTGAGACTCTTCAGGCCAGCTGCTGATCCACATACTTTGTCACAAAATTTAGGTAGATTTCCAGTAGATTGTTGCAAATAGTTGTCAGTTTGCTTGGGATTCCTTTCCATCGGGAGTCCTATTTGTAGTATAAGAAGACACTACCACAAGTATTAGAATGACGATCAGGCTTGATATTATCTAAGATTGAGAACATGACCTGCTTTCTAAAAGCCCGTTTAAGGATTCCTCGAGTGACCGTCTTTTACTCGAACGCCATAGAGTGTTATAATTGTTTTCAACAACATTCTTAAATTATTGTTTTAGGTTTGATTTTCGAAAGTTTCCTACATACTATCTCACTGTAAAACAACTATTTAGGTAATCTGCTATCTCTCACTCTAGTAAGGTGTCTCTTGTCCCTTTCGTTATCTCTGGTGTAGCGAAGGAATCATATTTTTAAAAATAATTATAATTTAGACTCTCCTTTTGTATTGACACTGTTTTTTAAAAATAAAAACAAAAATACTAAAGAACTTCGGATTATTTACCTAACGAGTTCTTTCCTATTTTTCTATATATTTGCACACACAAACATATATATATATATATATATATATATATATATATATATATATAGAGAGAGAGAGAGAGAGAGAGAGAGAGAGAGAGAGAGAGAGAGAAAGCATCAACACGTGGAGATAGAAACAGTTGAAAAATTTTTAAAAGCAAAGTGAAACTGCTTAAAGTAAAGAAGTTTTTAAGAAAAAACACTGAAAATCCAATTGTAAATAACAAAGTTTTGATTCTTCTCTGTAAAATAAAACATATATTATAAATAAATATCATTGTATTAACTATTAGGTGCCTTTTTATCCAATCATCATTTTAGTCTATAGAATAAGTTTTTGTACAGAATCTTTACAACAAAATTTTTTATCAAAATATATATATAAATATGTGTGTGTGTGTGTGAGAGAGAGAGAGAGAGAGTCGTATATTTGAAAGGCCCGGATTATAAATGTATTTAACCAACTTCTAGCCGTAACTTTTCGACTATGTATATACGCGGGTAAAATAACCTTGTCACGTAGTTAAGTCGCCCTCGGTAGCTCCATGGCCACCCGTTTACACACTCACTCGAGCGAGTGTGTCTGTTCATACGTACTTCTACATACAAAATGCTGAATGACGACACACGATCCACCCCCACTCTACACAGTCCACCTGTTCGCTCGTTGTGCACCTGCTCTTGTCTCATTTCAGGGGGAACGGGACTCGTCTTTTGTTGTCTCAGCCCTCAACAAGAACAAGAACAACAAGAAGAAAATAACCCAAAACACACCTGCCCGACAGGCGACAAAAAAAGCTTCATAAAACAACTCACTCGAAGCATAAAGAAAGAAAGAAAGAAAAGAAAGACAGAGAAGGCTTGGATTGAAGAAAGAAAGAAAGAAAGAAAGAAAGAAAGAAAGAAAGAAAGAAAGAAAAACTAGGGGATGGCTTCTGTGTTCTCCTAACATATATACCTTTCCTCGACCCTCTAGGAAAGGTAGGTGCCCCCCTCTCGAAAAAATGAAAAAAGTTAACGGCCCCATTTCACTGCACCACACGCACACAAACGCTCTGAAAGGCTGGTCCACCCGTAGCCGTAGTCTATTCACCCGTATACCACCCGCTTTCAAAACATGACCAAAAAATAGTAAGGCAATTCAGAGGCGGGATTTTTTTAAAACGACCTGTTAGAAATAAAAAGTACACCTAACTAATGTGTAAAGCGGTAAACGGTCGTATTTTGGGCGTTCGTCAAACACAACTTTGGTGTGTGTGTGTGTGTGTATGTGTGTGTGTGCGTGTGTGTATGCGCGCGAGAATGTGTGTGTGCTAGTATGGGTGAATGTGTGTGTGTGTGCTAGTATGGGTGAATGTGTGTGTGTAATGTAATGAAAACTGGAAATGTGTCGTGCTTAGCAAACGCACACCTTATGAAAAGATACATATATATATATATATATATATATATATATATATATATATATATATATATGTGTGTGTGTGTGTGTGTGTGTGTGTGTGCGTGCGTGTGTATGCGTGTGTAAAAATATATAGGAAAGAACTGGTTAGGTAAATACTCCAAAGTTCTTTAGTATTTTTGTTATTATTTTTTAAAAATAGTGTTCGATACAAAAGTAGAGCCTAAATATAATTATTCATTTAAATAAATAGCGATGGAATCATATTTATTTAAATAAATAGCGATGGAATCATATTTTTAAATAAATAATTAGTTCACTGCTAGCAGCAAGCAGAAATATTTCTCCTCCCGATGATGGCCATTTTGGTCGAAACTAATCGAGGAATCTAAATGGAATAATAAAAAAAAACGAAAGAATATTAATCTACAACCCAGTGTGTCTAAAGATTTTAATTTTTTAATTTTTTTTTTTATAGTTCAAAATATATATATATATATATATATATATATATATATATATAAAAGGAAGAGGTTATAGTAGTTCAAATGAGAGGAAAGTGTGTATATTAAAAAGGAGATACCGCAAACGTTTTTGATTGTAATGTGGATTTTTAAAAAAAAAATATGTTTTATTTTCCATAATTTTACTACACGAGTTTCTGGTCTCGCGACCGTCATCAGGCAAAGGGTGGAGATTTCCACATATTATTAAAAATAATTAGTTTTTTTTCTGCTTTATGTTTTTCGATGTTAAGTATTCTCGATAAGTGACATTTTCTTTTTTTTGTGTTTGTTATCCGAATTTCTTTGTTCAAGAAATATATAAGTGAACATTGAAGTCAACCCTCAGAGGCGACAGGCTGTTTCATGCTGGACGCAATCGTCAGGCGGCCTTATGATTGCGTCCAGCATTAAACAGCCTGCCGCCTCTGAGTGTTTACTTCAATGTTCACTTCTATATTTATATTTACATACGCTCTATCTCTGATACTGAGCACTTTATCCCATAAATATAGCACACCTTAAAACTATATTTCTTCATATACATATATATATATATATATATATATATATATATATATATATATATTATTATTATTATTATTATTATTATTATTATTATTTCACCTATGTCCATAGGACCCAGTCTGACTTGATACTTGCTCTTATATTTCGCAAGGTTGTTTGCACATAAGGGACTGTAATGAACTCGACTGGATACGGCCGGACGATTGCGCATGAAGCAGTGTTTTGCCTTTGCAAGGCTGTAAAGCCACTAAGACACAAGGGGGTTACTGAGCGTGAAGGATAGTCCAAAGTAGAAACCTTATTAAGGAGCAAGATAGTGTAGTGTATATATATATATATATATATATATATATATATATATATATATATATATTTAAAGTGTTTTCGACGTATCAGAGTACAACATCTCATATTTTAGAAACGAACAGCTACACTACTCGCACACAATTTTTTAATCATTTCACCCCATACAAGGCAGTAAAGCTACTAAGACACAAGGGTTACTGAGCGTGAAAGAATAAGAAAATAGAGAAACGTTATTACGTAGCGAGAACAATAGAAGAGTAATCAAAAAGACAGTAGATAACGATGGACATTGCATTTAAGTTTTTAAAGATCAAAGTTGGCTGGAAAGCACGAAGACTGAAGAGAGTTCTCCAAGAGAGAAGTGCAAAAGAAGAAACCGTTAGCATAGAACTTACGGTTATATCTAGCCAATTCAATTGTGAATTGATGAAACCCTGCCGTCAATCTAGAACTTCGCTTAAATTAATAAAGTCTAGGTACCATAGCGAAGAGTTCATCCGAACAATTACCATGAAAGTATTTATGGAGAAGGTACAGGGAAGTAACTTTATGGCGATGGGAAAGTGACGGAAGCTGAGACGCCAAATCAGGACTAATAATTCCTCTTTGGGTTTTATCATGGATTTCGAAATATACAGCAGGAAAATCGGACCATATGTAGCAACAATATTCAAAGCATGGACAAATGGTATACTTATAGATATTTAAGGTGACTTGTCATTAATGTTCACGTTTTGGATACGGAATTAAAGTTAGCTGACTTCAAAAGGTTTCAAGAGAGTTGTATATTTCTTAAATGCTTTGCTGGGATAGCTGACCGTGATCTAATGATAAGTTAGGTGTTTTTATTGTCGTTAATCTCTAATTTTGCCGAATAAGATCTTCAATCGGTCACATAACAGTTATTCTATTTTATTACTTTTTAGGATTAGTTATTGTCATTAGATTTCCGATGGTGCCTACCTCACAAATTAATCTTAGGTGTGTCAATATTGGAAAAAGAACATATATATATATATATATATATATATATATATATATATATATATATATATATATATGGCTTGATAATATCCGCGTCTCCAGTTATCTGTAAGATTCTTTAAATATAGCGATTTACTAAACTTAGCTTATATGTGGCACAAGGACGAAAATATGGAGCACTCATTGACGATCGATCTCAGTACTTAGTTGTAATTGATCCAGTGAAACAAGCTTGCACGTCGAAGTGCCCGGGATCTTGAAATATATCCTACGTGGATAAGGGGATACTAATATATATATATATGTATGTATGTGTGTGTGTGTGTGTGTGTGTGTGTGTATATATATACATGTGTGTGTATGTATATGTATATGTATGTATGTATGTGTGTGTGTGTATGTCTATGTGTATGTATGTATGTATGTATGTATGTATGTGTGTGTGTATGTCTATGTGTATGTATGTATATATACATGTGTGTGTATGTCTATGTGTATGTATGTGTGTCTGTGTGTATGTGTGTGTGTGTGGTTTAACGGTTGACTTAATTTTCATAAATCTGTGTCTCGCCACTGAACACCTGCTTATGATTAACTTGTTTATGCGAGGTCAAAAGAAAGAAAGAAAGAAAGAAAGAAAGAAGAAAGAAAGAAAGAAAGGAAGAAAGAAAGAAAGGAAGAAAATGTGCACGCACATGGAAAGAAAAAGAGGAGAAAGAAAAGAAAAAAGAGCAAGAATAATAGAGAAAAGGTTGAAAAATAAGAAAGAAACAAACAAAGAAAAAAGAAAGAAAAATTTGAACGCACACAGAAAGAAAGAAAGAAAGAAAGAAAGAAAGAAAGAAAGAAAGAAAGAAAGAAAGAAAGAAAGAAAGAAAGAAAGAAAAAAAAGAAAAGAAAGAAAAAAGAGAAACTCCATTCCTTGCTAGTCGTTCAACCATAAAAAAGTTATCGATAGACAAGTGGCGATATTAGCTCAGAAAAAAATCCCTTTGGGTTAATTAAAAACAATCAAAAGTTGATTTTAATGAAATGTTGATTACTGTCTCGCAGAAAAGTGGCGGTTCATTACTTTCTTTAATCTTTGTAATTGCGTCGATGAAATATTAAGCAGAAATCATTACGAGGCTATAGTGGGTTCGATTAACTCTTCTTCTGTGTGCCATGCTCCTTATAGACGCTGTAGGATCATGGCCCTCCACAATTTCTTGTCTTTTATAGCTCTGAGTTAATTTTGTCTTTTTGCTATCAATCCTAATCCCTATTCTACCACCCATTTACTCAAGCTCGTTAGATACGTTATTCCCTATTTTCCTCTGTCTCTTGCCTTCAGTCTGCCCTGTGAGTGTCAAATTTTCCAATCCCTCTTTCTTCATTATGCCCCCTAAAAATTCCAGCTGCTTCTTTCTCTAAAACTTCGCCATTGCTAAGATGTTCAGACTATCCTATTCTCAGTATATTCTAAAGAACTACATTTCTGTTGACTCAAGTCTTTTCTTCATTTGTCTCGTTTCGTTTTGTTTGTTTTACGGCATATCAACCTCTGTGGGTTATTTAATGTCGACACGATTTTTATTACTGGTAATATTTTTTCTTCAAAAATGTATTTCTGGTAATAATTTTTTTCTTCAGAAATTCGTTGCTGGCAATAATGTATTTCTGGTAATAATTTTTTTTCTTCAGAAATTTATTGCTGGTAATAATGTATTTCTGGTAATAATTTTTTTTCTTCAGAAATTCATTGCTGGTAATAATGTATTTCTGGTAATAATTTTTTTCTTCAGAAATTCATTGCTGGTAATAATGTATTTCTGGTAATAATTTTTTCCTCAAAAATTCATTGCTAGTAATAATTTTTACAAAAATGTATGGCTGATAATAAAACCTATTTTTACACGTTTTGCCCCTAGTTTGTGTGTTAACTATTTGCCCTTAGCTGCGACCCCAACAGGTGCCACCACCCTGGATCAGGGTGGATCTGGGAACACCAGCAATTAAGAGGTGGTTCCACTCTTCTCCAAACCTCCTGATCAGAGGCCTTACTACCGGATGTAGTTTATCGTCATACCCAGGAGGACCTTCATTTATGAGACGATTACCTATCATTCATTGCTATATAGGAGGACTGATGTTACGTAGGAATACAATACTATTTTCTTCGTTTCTAACGAAATTGTCCTGTTTCTTAATACTTTGCTTAGCTTTTTGAAAGCATTTTCCCCTATCCCAATGCGTCTTTGAATTTCAGTTTTGCCCTTTCACTCCTGTTAAAACACTTACCAGAGATTTAAATAGTTGTACTTGCTTGATTTTAACATCTTCAACTTGTAATTTATATGTTGGGTTATTCCTTTTACAACCATACATTCTTCCTTCTTGCAATTTATGAATAGTCCTTTCATCTTGCTTTCCTTTACTGCTCCTGTAGCAGTTCTTGTGGCTTCCTTTCTATGTCTGCTATCAACACTATCTGCATATCTTAAGTTGTTAACATTGTGGCCGACAATAATGAATACTGGTAGGACTTTTACTTCTCTCAAACTGGCTTCACTATGTGGAATATGTCCGGTGAGAAGGCATATCCACCCCTTTCTATTTTTCTATATTTACTGAATTTATGTTCGTGGAACAGACTCCCAAGTGGATACCTTCCCGACCACTACAAGTCGAGGGTTAGCTGTTATCTTTCCCCACAAGTCTTCATAAACGGCGCCTCTTCTTACTTTTGCCGCCCACACAACACATTCCTTCAGTAACCCTCTACCTTGAGTGGCTCTTGAGCCTTTTGTGGGGTGAATATTAGTAAAAAATAAGCTATCTATCTATCTATCTATCTATCTTATATATTTATTTATCCATATGCAGGTGGTTTGTTCCCAGTTTAGGTTTTGGATTTTTCCAATATCCTTCCCAAATATGTCATGGTTAACGAGCAGTCACAACAGTTCTTTGTGGCATATCTTGCAAACGCTTTTGTATAGTCTATTTTGTAAAATAGGTTGTGACCTAAAATTGAAGTATTGTAAGAGATTGGTACTCATCTCGCAACAGTGTTGTGGTTGGCAAATACGTGTCAGAGACTACTGAGTTCTATCCCCTATGGGGCCCCCAAAATGTAGCCTTGTGTCTGACTATGCTAAGTATGTTAAATAAAAACGAAAAAATAAAAATCGAAAGACTTGAATAATATTCCTAGATCGATTGAGATGAATAAACTTAGATAGATAGATAGATTATTTTTACTAATGTTCACGCCATAAACGGCTCAATAGCCACTCAAGGTAGAGAGTTACTGAAAGAGTGTGTTGTGTGAGCGGTAAAAGTAAGACGGGAAAGTATCTTCTTGGGAGTCTGTTCCACAGAATAGCGGTTCGTAGAAAGAAGCTGTTTGAGTGGAACTTTCTTCTTCCTAATGGAATTCGAAAGGAATGAATTTGATTGGTTTATCTTACTGTACTTGGCATTGTGTGTCTTGGCTGCGATGCTTAGATTTGGTGAAAGTAAGAAAAATTGCTTAAGATAATATTTCCATGGAAATGGCAATAAAGTAGCGAGCAGCTTTCAACTTTTTGTCGGTGGAAATGAGTTTTTTGGGGTGAACATAATTTATCACTCACAAAGCCTGACCCTAAAAGGCTTTTAAAACTCTACTAAGATTGCAAAGGGAAGACTGGTCAGCTCCTGTGCTTATATGGTAGTCAGTCAGTCATGTGACATGCGTGATATATGACTAATGAGGCAGATTTGTCCCCGCAGTAGGTTACCATTTTTTCTGCGGTAGTTGCCATCAAAGGCTATAGAACCCGGTCTGTCCTGCTATTTACCCATAGCTGGGGAGCGAAGAAGAGGATTCATACTTTTCCCAAGGGTATTGGCACGTAAGTGAATTTCAGTCAGTCATGTGACATGCGTGATACACGCTTAGGCGATCATGTATCTTTCGATACATGACAAACGAGACAGATTTTTCTCCGCTGTAGGTTACCATTTTTTTCTGCGGTAGTTGCCATCCAAGGCTATAGAACCCGGTCTGTCCTGCTATTTACCCATAGCTGGGGGGCGAAGAAGAGGGTTCATACCTTTCCCAAGGGTATTAGCACGTAAGTGAATATAATGGATTCGACTGGAATTCTAACTCGGCTCACCGATTCCTCAATCCGAGCCGCTATCATTGCTCCATCATGTACTCCATTTTCTGCTTGACTTGGCTCTTGTGTAGGTCGAGGACAGCAGGCGAAGTCAGGTACTTACTGGAGCTCTACAGGGAACCAACCAGCTTTCCAGCAGTTCCTGAGTCAAAATTCGCAAATAATTGGTATGACTGTAGATATAAAAAATAGTTACAAGTGTTTACCCACTGTTCAACCGGTGGCTAGGCATAAGGTCATTTTTCTCTACCACCGGCAGCGCGGTGGTCAGAACTCAAGGGTTAATTCCAGATAATTCAAGATACGAGGCCTCTGAGGTAACACCCGTTCCTTGCGATCGGTGAACGTTATGGATTTGCTCGGTGGTGGCAAGACTTCACGAGTTTGGATTTTGAGGCATTAACTACGACCAGCTTGTTTTTTTTTTCCCACTGAGATATTAGAACTTGACCAGAGGTGTGATCAGCTGCCAATCTATGGGCGTCTACATTTTTGGAGGTGCACCGATGTACCGTTGAATTGTTGAAGTACGTTCTTAATAAAAAAAAATATAATATATAATTATTAGGTTGGTGCAAAAATAATGACGTAATTATGTCGTTTTTTGACGTATTTTTAACGTCAAAAAACGACATTATTACGTCATTATTATTGCACCAACCTAATAATATGAAGAAGAAAGAAGGGATTACTGAAAAATGAATCTTGAGCGACGCCTAAATTAATGTCATGGACCTCGAAAAGTTGGCCATTGAAAACAACCATCATGTTGATAATTTTTAATTTATTATAATTTATTATAATTTATATATAATTTATTATAATTTATTATAATATTTATTCTAAAAGATTATAATAAAAACATTTTTGAAAACGCTACCCAAAAGTTTTCATGTTTCATTACTATGATTGGACTTCTTCAGGCTATGGTAAGTAAGTGGTGATTAAATGGTTTTTAAGGAAATTTAGAAACGAAATTTTACCTCTTTTCCGAAAGTTAAAGGAGCGAGACATAAGGTCAGACTTAAAAATAGATTTGATTAACCAATTAAATGTCAGATACACACTAAAAAGAAAACTTAACTCAGAGGGTGGAGGTGGTTGAGTTATTTTTTCATGTTACGATAAACAGAAACATAGACAGGCCATCATTGACGATTCCAGAAATATGCCAGCTTTTGTGTAGCGAATTCAAAATGTTTTTTATTATAATCTCTTATAATATATATATGTGTGTTTATATATGTGTGCGTGTATATATATATATATATATATATATATATATATTATAAGAGATTATAATAAAACATTTTCAGATCGCTACACAAAAGCTTTCATGTTTCAATACTATGATTGTACTTCTTCAGAAGCGATGTAAAATGTTTTTATTATAATCTCTTATAATAAATATTATAATAAAATAACAATTATCAAGTCCTTTTCTAACATGATGATCGTTATATATATATATATATATATATATATATATATATATATATATACACACACATTCGGACAGTTTTTATATAATTTATCATCCGAAAAGAAAAAAAATTATTAGGTCAAATGAGAAATTGTATAAAAAACTAAATAAAAGCACTTTGTCGGTCGTATCCAATGAAATGTGCATGAAAGAAGGATTGCTGCCTAAATACACACACACACACACACACACACACACATATATATATATATATATATATATATATATATATATATATATATATATATATATAAACACTAATAATCTTAAAAATATAAGCAGCTATACTCGTCCGGCAAAACCTTAGGTGTTTTAGCTTGTGAATGAACAAACTAATACCCAAGGGAAAAAAAGGGTAAAAAAAAAAAAGAAGAAAGAACTAAGAACATGTACTCCCGGCGAAAATAATCGTCTAGAATCAAAGTTCAGTGTCCAAAGAAAAAAAACTCCGATACGAGTAAAGTAAAATAACTAAACAATACGCTAAGTAGAGCAAATAAAGTAAAGTAAACCTAAACAGCTAAACCTACGCGGATCGTCAGGGCAGACTGGAGCCAGTCTGCCCTGACGATCCGCATAGGTGAAACGTAGGTAGGTTTGTCTGGCTCTTTAGGTTTACTTTACTTTATATATATATATATATATATATGATTGCCTTCACATTATTGCCACTGTTTACCGGGTTTAACAGCAAAATTGCCCAAATCGTGTGAGAAAATAGATTAATTGTCCATCACACAAAATTTTTTATATCTAAAAAAACTCTAAATTAATTGAGCTTCTTCTTTCCAGGTTTTCAGATAAGACGTTTAGCCATCTTGACAACATTCGTCATAATAATCACCGAAAAACCCTTATATATACTGTGTGGCTGCAAAAGGGCACTACTTCGAAGGAGATTACATGTCGAATTGATATGTGTTGTAGTTTTCTTTTTATAGCACCAGTCTCGATACTTTTTTAATATTTTTTTATACATTGTCAATGGCCCTCTTCTGCTTCCTCAATTTCTATTTTTTTTTTTTTATTGTTGTCTCTCGTTAATAATGTTTTTCCTTTTCTTATATTCTTTTACAATCAGTAACCGTTTTAGTGGCGGGGGATATCTGCAAACGTAGAGTTACACCCTAGAAGCTTTAAGCTAAAATGTATATTCAAACAAGACAATGCTATTTCACATTCTGAAAGGCAAATTATATTTCCAAAAACATTTTCAAAGGCACCGAAACAAAACTGCCCCCAACTCCTCTAGATATTAATACGGGAAATATTCGGCATTCACTCATTTGACAGTAAGCTTTACTGTCGGTTGAAATTTGTAATAAAAATCTTATCAAAACAGTTTATAAAAATCTTTTTATTTAAAGAGCTTTTCGTGAAATTAAATTTCACTCTCATCACACTTTTAGCATTGTTGCGATTTTCCTTCCAAAGGTTTACGGCCATATCACGCTGAAACGTACGGTCGAGAATTACAAAGGACAGAAAGTTGTGGAGAACCATGGTCGTCGTACGGTCATCAAAGTTAAGCAGCATTGAGCCTGGTCAGTATCTAAATGAGTGAATGCTTGGGAATACTAGGTACTATAAATTTGGATGGGCTTGTGGCATGGTTTCCGGCCATATTAGGTTGAAACGGTGGTCCCATAACGATCACGGAAGTTAAGCAACGTCGAGCCTGGTCAGTACCTAGATGGGTAACTGCTTGGAAATACCAGATGCTATAAACTCATATGAGCTTGTGGCATGGTTTACGAATATATTACGTTGAAATAGTGGTTCCCCTACAATCACCAAAGTTAAGCAACGTCGAGCCTGGTCAGTGTCTAAATGGTTGACATCTTTGTAATACCAGGTATTATAAACTTGGATGAGCTTGAGATAGGGTTTACGGCTATATTACGTTGAAACATTGGTTCCGCTATGATCACCGAAGTTAAGCAACGTCGACCCTGGTCAGTGTCAAATGGGTGATTGCTTGGGAATACCAGGTGATAAAAACTTGCATGAGATGTGGCATGGTTTACGGCTATATTACGTTGAAACAGTGGTTCCCCTACGATCATCGAAGTTAAGCAACGTCGAGCCAGGTCAGTACCTAGATGAGTAACTGCTTGGAAATACCAGGTGTTATAAACTTGGTTGAGCTTGTGGCATGGTTTACGGTTATATTACGTTGAAACAGTTGTTCCCCTATGATCACCGAAGTTAAGCCACGTCGAGTCTGGCCAGTACCTAGATGGGTGACTACTTGGGAATACCAGGTCCTATAAGTTTGGATGAGTTTGTGGTATAGTTTACGGCCATATCACGTTGAAACAGCAGTTCCCGTACGATCACCAAAATTAAGCGACATTGATCCTTGTCAGTATTTAGATAGGTGACCAGGTTTTGTAAGCTTGGAAGTACGGGTGGTGTTATGGATAATGTCTCAGAATAGTAAGATTTGTATCACTAATTATTACCTACCCTCCAAAAGTCTTACAATCTAAAATATTTTCTGGCTTTAAATAACCTACAAAGGGTTGATAAGCCATAGAAAAAAAACAATTTTCTTCCAAATTTTAATTTAAGGTAGCGTGGTAAGTCAACATGTTAATTATATCATTATTTTCTTTACCAGCTACACGTACTAACTATGATAGTTGTTGCTTTTGTTGGGAATTGTCAAGTGTTGTAGTTTTTGTTATTTGTTAAAGTTCTTTTTGATTTTGTAGCGCAAGTCTATAGAATCTGATGAAGGATTGTCTTCTTTTGAAATCTCAAGCGTTCATTCAATTGAAGCCATTTTAAATAATTGGTTGATTTTTCTGTACTAGCATTGTCCCCTGTGATAGCATTCTGGAAATAATAATTGCATTTCTTGTTCCAGTGTTTTAGAAAAGCCATATTTTTCTTACCTTGTCTCCGCTCTAATCATGTTACAAGTCTAACAATACATATTGATAGTGTATCGTTATTTGCTCTTCTAGTTACATGAGCGATCCGTTTTTTCTTGTTGCTGCTTTTATTATTTGCTGGCGGTCTTTGCGATTTTTTAGCGACATTTTGATGAAGTATCGTCTTCTTTATGACAATTTTCATTATTTATATGAGAAAACGGTTGTATATCGGTGATAATTTTCTAAACGTGTTGGATGCTACATATGACATACTTATGGGAATCTAGCTTTGACGAGGCTATATAAGAACATGATTCGAGTTCTCAGATTAAGAAAGAAGAAAAATAACAGGACAAAAGTTGTACATCTCAACAGGGTGCATAAAACCAAAAGAGTGAAAGCTGAGAAACTAAACAATGTAAATAATACCTCATCTCAGAGATATAGACAGATATTGAAGGCACGAGACGTTGAACTAGGAATAACAGTCCGAATAAAAAGCTGAGTAGATGACAGACTGAAATTCTTGACATGAAGAAGTCAGCAAAAAGAAATGTTATTCAGCATACACTTTACTTATGTATTATTCGATTATTTAATTATAAACTTTTAAATGCGATGCCTAGAATAGAGAAAGAAAAGGAGACAGCAAACAATGCCTAATTATGACACAGAATATAATACAATACACAAAGAAATTGGAAACAAATTCAGGCAAGCAATAGAGGAATGGCTCAACGAAATATGCGATGAAATAGAAAGAATGAGCATCACATAAAAGATTAAGAGAAATACCCGAAGAAAACAAATGTTCATCAACAGGATACATAAAACCAAAAGAAGGAACACTGATAATAGAGAAATAAAAAGTATTTCGAAGAGGGAACATCGCAAAATTCTTCCATGACGAAAGAGGAAAACCTACATTACACCAAATTATTGAAAAACCAAAAACATTACTGCTCTATGTGAAAAATACGACTGGACAGTTTGAACAAATGCTAAACAGATAGAATTGTGACAGAGTTACTTGCACCCTTAGATTACTTCGGTATTAAGAAAATTACAGAAATAATAAATGAAATATACGACAGTGGTGATAAATCGGAAGATATCTGTCTATATCTCTGAGATGAGGTATCATGATTACTTGCATTATTTGCATTATTCGTCTTTTATCCTCATCTTCATTGCAATATTCACAACGTTTCGACTGGCTTTCTTCAGAACCCTTTATTTCGTTCATCGAGATAGATTGTTCTAGTTCTATGTACCATGCTTCTTTCCAATGTCTCAGTTATTTCCTTTTAATTCAACTCTACAAGGACACATGACCCGGTGTATAAAAATGTAGGTTAGATCCAGTGACTAGAGCCAAAGAGTTGTGAGTTCAATACAAGGCCAGAGCAGTGGCGAACCAAAATTTGGAGATTTAAGTTAAAGGGAAAGTGGAACCAAAACAATCTAACTCGGTGGACAAAATAGAGGGTTCGGTTCGAAATTCCAATCACCTGAAGAGGGTCGGAGCGTACAACGGCCAAAACGTTATAAAAATGGCAATGTAGATGAGGATAACAGTCCGAATAATCTAAATAATACCTCATCTCAGAGATATTGAAGGCATGACACGTTGAACTAGGAATAACAGTCCGAATAATGTCAATAATGTAATCATAATACCTCATCTCAGAGATATAGACATATATTGAAGGCATGGCACGTTGAACTAGAACAATCTACCCCAGTGGACGAAATAAAGGGATCGATTCGAAATTCCAATAACCTGAAGAAGGCCGGATCGTACAACGGTCAAATGAAAACCGGGGAAAAGGATACTTCAACTTAAAATGAGAAAGAAAACAATTGAAAGTTTTAGGGCACATAATGAGGAAAGGGTACATGGAGAATCTGATACTCACAGGACATACTGATGGTATGAAAGGATGGGTTAAAGGGGCGAATAACCAACCTAACCAGGTAGTGAAAAGGGTTGGTAGAACAGAAATTTTGAGAAAGAGCAAAATAACAAACGTTACTAAGAGTTACAAAAACAGAAAGTTGTGGAGAGCTATGATCGCTTAAGACATGAATCGACGCGAAAAATAAGAAGAAGAAGAAGAAGAAGGAGAAGATGAAGAAGGAACACGTTACATAAAATTTACAAATTACAGAAAATTGTGGAGAGCCAAGGTCGCCTAAAACCTGAGGGGACACGGCAAATAAAAGTTACAAAGGACAGAAAGTTGTGGAGAGCCATGATCGCCCAAGACCTGAAATGACATGGCACATAAAACTTACAAAGGACAGAGACCTTTGGATAGACATGATCACCTAACACCTGAAGGTCCACGGCACATAAAACTTACAAAAGCTGTGGAGAGCCATGATCACCTGTGTCCTGAAGGGACACGGTACATAAATGTGATAAAGGAGAGAAAGTTGTGGAGAGCCATGATTGTCTAATACCTAAGAGACACGGCAAATAAAAGTTACAATGGACAGAAAGTTGTGGAGAGCTATGATCGCCTAAGACCTGAAGGACACAGCAAATAAAAGGTACAAAGGACAGAAACACGTGGAGAAGTATAATCGTCTAAGACCTGAAGGGACCCGGCACTTAAAAGTTACAAATGACAGAACAATGTGGAGAGTCATGATCGCGTAAGACCTGAAACGGCGCGATACTTAGAAGAAGAACAAGAAGATAAGAAGAAGAATCTAGATGTACCGAGAAAATGTACCCCTGGAGTCACCTATTCTCTGTTCAACTTTCTTATATTCTATACTAAATTTACACCATTAAAAGAATCGGATATACAAATTAAACACAATATTCAAGAAATAATAAAAAATAAAAATAGATCTCGAAAGCGGTGAATAGGCAATAAAATCAATGAACGAGTAATGTCAAAGTGCTCGTGTCAAATAATTTATTCCCTTACCTATTGTGTGGATCAAATATGTGTCTGTGGCCTATATATCTTTTGTATATATTTATAAATAAAAGCTGCTGTTGCATTTTGTTTGCATAATAAAACACGCCATCACAATGCAGATTATTGCAAACAATATCTTTAGCAAAATATAAAACGAAAAAAATATATATATATAGTCATATAATAATAGGTACCTCAAAAAAAAAAAAAAAAGCAATACCTAAGGATTAAAATGAATTTTTAAAAATGAAAAACCTTGAAGTCTTAATTCCAAACTAATATTTACATTCTGTCTATATTTCTGAGATGAGGTATTATGCACACCGTTTACATTATTCGGATTATTGTCTTCATCTTTGTCGCCATATTTATTACAACGTTTCGGCTGTTGTACGCTCCGGTCTTCAGTATCTGTCTATATTTCTGAGATGAGGTATTATGTACACTATTTACATCATTCAGACTATTGTCCTCATCTTTGTGGCCATGTTTATTACAACGTTTCGGCCGTTGTACGCCCCGGCCTTTCTTCAGGTGGTAACCACGTGAAGAAGGCTGGAGCGTACAACGGCCGAAACGTTGTAATAAATATGGCCACAAAGATGAGGACAATAGTCCGGATAATGTAAATAGTGTAATATTTACATTGTTCGGACTGTTGCACTCATCTCTATTCTCGTATTCACAACGTTTCTGCCGTTGTACGCTCCGGCCTTCTTCACCTGATACACGTTGGCATTTCGAACCGAACCTTTTATTTAGTCTACGGTGGTAGATTCTTCTAGTTTCCCGTGCCATGCCTTTCCTGGACTCACAGAGTTGTGAGTTCAATACCTGGCCACGGCAGAGATGAACCAAAACTTGGAGTTTACTGAAGAAGACAAACAGAAACTGAGATATCCAGATATGGAATTCAACCGCCGTTTAAAACGACCTTTACAAAGGCAAATACCTGAGCAAAAGCAAATATAAGTTTGCTTGAGAAAAGTCAAATAGATATTTGCTCAAGCAAAGGCAAATCGAAGTTTACTTGAGCAAAGGCAAAAAGAAGTTTGCCTGAGCAAGCTTCTATTTGCATTTCCTGCTCAGATTGCTTTTGTTGTTGTTGTTTTTTGTTTTTTGTTTTACGGCATATCAACCTCAATAGGTTATTTAATGCCGACAAGATTTTTATTGCTTGTAAAAAATTAAAAATTCATTGCTGGTAATAAGCTTTTACAAAAATGTATTGCTGGTATTAAAACCTATTTTTACACTTTCATAGTGTTTTGACCCAAGTTTGGGGGGTTAACTATTTGCCTATAGCTGGGACCCTTACACGTGATACGACCCCGGGTCAAGGTGGATCTGGGAACACTAGCAAATAAGAGTTGGTTCAACGTTCCTAAAAATCTTCTGATCAAAGGCCTTGCTGTCCAGTGTAGTTTTTCGTCTTAGCCAAGACGCGGATGTCGTTTATCGTCTTACCCAGGACGCGGAATAGTTTTTCGTCTTACCCAGGACGCGGATGTAGTTTTTCGTCTTAGCCAGAACGCGGATGTAGTTTATCGTGTTACCCAGGACACGGACGTAGTTTATCGTCTTACCCAGGACGTGAATGTAATTTATCGTCTTATCCAGGACGCGGATATGTTTTTTCGTCTTACCCAGGACGCGGATGTAGTTTTTCGTCTTAGCCAGAACGCGGATTTAGTTTATCGTGTTACCCAGGACACGGACGTAGTTTATCGTCTTACCCAGGACGTGAATGTAATTTATCGTCTTATCCAGGACGCGGATATGTTTTTTCGTCTTACCCAGGACGCGGATGTAGTTTTTCGTCTCATCCAGGACGCGGATATAGTTTATCGTCTTACCCAGGACGCGGAATAGTTTTTCGTCTTACCCAGGACGCGGATGTAGTTTATCGTCTTACCCAGGACACGGATGTAGTTTATCGTCTTACCCAGGACGTGAATGTAATTTATCGTCTTAGCCAGGACGCGGATATGGTTTTTCGTCTTCCCCAGGACGCGGATATAGTTTATCGTCTCACCCAGGACGCGGATGTAGTTTTTCGTCTCATCCAAGACGCGGATGTAGTTTATCGTCATACTCAGGACGCGGACGTAGTTTTTCGTCTTACCCAGGACGCGGATGTAGTTTTCCGGTCTTCATGCTTTCCAGCGTACTTTAATGTGGAAAAATGTAAGTGCAATGTCAATCGCTATCTACTGTCCTCCTGATTATTCTTTCCTCTTCTGGCTCATTTTAATGTTGCTGTTCCTAATTTTTCTACCCCATCTGTCTTAGTGGCTTTACTGCCATGCTTCGGCGATACCGATTAAAAAAGACAAGTATACGTAAATCCATTGCTTGGTGCGCACAGTCTTAACGAGATAAGATACGCAAATAACACGGCTATGGTGGGCTGAAAGATTCATAGCCTGACTATGAAGGAGCGGTTCTGAAGCTGTGAAATATTGTATGCATTAATTTTAACTCTTCTTATTAATAACTTTATTCTTTCCAGTTAAACTGATCTCTGAATGTTCAAAGAAGTTTTCAAAAGTAACAAGTGGATTCTCTTGAAAATGGACAAAATATGACATCGTGTTGTCATCAAACAACTACAGAAAAAGGGTTTAGCACCAATGTACATTCGTATTGACATGGTTGCTACATTAGAAGATGACGCTCCAGTCTGCAAATGTGGGTAGCTGAATTTAGGAAGGAAAGTGAGTCATGAAGATGACCCAAGGTTTGGACGTCCTGCGACTGCCACCACAAAGGAAAACATTGATCGCGTTCACCACATGACAATTTTCTGAACAATAAACTTGACATGATGAAGATTTCTGACACCTGATCAAAAGCGCACAGGCTGGTCCCATTACGGGAAAATCTGACACTGAGGCAGATCCTTCTGCTTTCCTCGGACAGTTCCTAACCCAGGATGAGTTGGGTTCATCACTTTGAGCCAGAGACAAGGAAACAGTCCAAGCAGTATAAATACCCTTCCTCAAATGCTCCAAAGAACAGGGTCGTTTCATCTCCAGGGAAGGTGATGACATAAGTTTTTTGGGATGCAAAATGCATTGCGTTTATTGATTTCAGACTTGTGCATTTTCCTCCGAACACGAATTCGGCCGTCTTCTCGAAAGAGATTGAGATGCATGTGTATTCCGAACAAGTAACATGTCTCTATTGTCTTAAAGTTCAATGGCGAGGATTTAAAAAAATCTCTCGTGAGGCACACAGTAACCGTATTAATAATGTAATATTTGTTCGTTAATGACTACAAAACACTATACAATGTACAGTGTAACCCGGATATAAGAGAGTTGTCGGGACCGGAGAAAAGGTCTCTTATATCCGGGTTTCTCTATTTTGTTCAGGTAAGTATGGGAATAATTTGGGTCCAGCTAAAATATCTCTTATATCCGGGTTTCTCTTATATCCGTGTCTCTTATATCCGGGTTACACTGTATACTGTTCAAAACGTTGACTGACGGGTTGAGCAGCACCAGCATTGAATTGAGCGTGGTCGGATACAATTTTCCCTTTTATATATATATTGTCTCGAGAAAAATTGTCTAGCTCAAATTGTCTAGCAGCCGACCTAGCAATGTATTCAACATAGTCTTTCCACTTCACGTCAGCCGTTACTTCAAGAAGGCTCAATGAGTCACTTGCAAAATAAAAGATTATTCTTACTGTCAAAAATACGTTTCGGCTTTTTCTCGCCGGAGTCGATCTTTCAAATCTACAAATCAGCCATTCGCCCTTGCGTGGTATTGCTGCTATATATGGTCTGGAGCCCCCTCTAATTGTCTCAGGGTCCTTGATAAAATCCAAAAGACGGATATGCAATGTAATTGGCCCTGATCTGGCATCTCGTCTGCAGTCGCTGTCTCACAGACGTGCCGTTGACTCCCTCTGTCTTTTTTACAAATACTTTCACCATAACTGCTCCGATAAGCTGCTTTCGCTGGTTCCAAAACTTCATGAATTTAAGCCTTCTACTAGGCTGGCATCTCGCTCTCACCCTTTCACTGTCGAAACTGTTAAATGTAGCCGTCTCTTCTACTCCAATAGCTTCATGTCACGCACTTCTCGCCTGTGGAACTCCCTCCCCATTTCTTGTTTTCCTGATAACTATAATCTCCAACTATTCAAATATAATGTCAATCGACGTCTCCAGATGCCCTGATCTATCCCCTAACCGTCTCTTCATCCTTTCGTCTATCTCCACTTTGTTCTCGCTCCAACTCTGTAACTCCTTGCGTGCTAGTGACTTTCTCGCCTTGCTTGAGGTTGAATGCTTAAAAAAAATCTACGAAGTGTTGATAAACCGTAAAATATCAGTCAATGAATCCTTTTCATCAGGTGGTTGCAATTATTATTTGCCGATAGTACCGTTCTTGCATCATCAATCCGCGTGAGCAGCGTTTACGAGCGATTAATATTTGTTCGGATTTCAAACATCTCTGATATTTTCTTGCAAGTGTTAACCGAGAAATATCTGTCGCCATCTTGGAGACAGGGTGCCCCGTATTTCCGTTCCAAGTAATCATTCCGCGACTAATTGGTGTCCACAACCCACGGTTGACATGCGTGTAATCCTCCTGCTGAACCGACACAAGACATCACGCGTACGTCTGGGTCGATTTCTGGGGAGCAAAGACACCTCGAGCATTGTTGTTTTCAATTCTTTTAATTTCTTTTAATTGATGTATGAGCCTGCCCACGTTCCCGTATGTGAGCGCGTGCACTCACGTCTGTATCTCGTGCGTACGTGTGTGTGTGTATGTGTCGTTTAACAAAGTTATTAGGTTGGTGCAAAAATAATGTCGTTTTTTACGTTAAAAATACGTCAAAAAATGACATTATTTTTGCACCAACCTAATATCAGCTTGCCAATAACCATTGATATTAGGTTGGTGCAAAACTTAGTAACTTAGTAGCTTAGACGTGTCTCAAGGCCAAAACATGGAGCAGCCAGTAAAGATCGAACTCACTATTCAGTCGTAATTGACCTAGCGAGACTAGCTGTTCTGACAACCATTAATTTAATTTTCAAGTACTCAGTAATCTTGAAATTGTTCTTCTTAATTTAAAGTTTTACAGAATTTTAGACATTTTGGCTTTAAAATTTACTATAGTTCTTGCTCTTTTTTTCTGATAAGGTAGTGTATACTGGACCGTATTTGCAAAAATCGGCACGTTTATATACATACAAAAAAAATCAAAATTATTTTGAAAATATTTTGTTTGATAATTTGTATTAAGCTTTTTCATTTGTGATTAGTAAACGTAGTTTTCAATTAATGATAGCATCATCTACAAGGCTGAAATTAATACAGAATTTTAAAAGATTTAAAACTTAATAAATTTTTCTAATCCAAATTTATAAAAAGACGAAAACAATTCTTGTAAAAATTTACTATTCATCGAAAAATCGTTTTTTCTGATGTCGATAGTGTCCTTAATATATCTTATTTACAATTCAGAGCAGATTTTCGGTAAATGGTGTTTCTGTTTGACAAAAAGCAATTCATGATTTAAATTCTCTACGGACTACTGCTTTTAACTAATATAAATATGAAGACGCTGAATATTTAATTTCTTGTAAGTGGGGGTAACAGATGTAATATATATATATATATATATATATATATATATATATATATATATATATATATATATATATACAACTATATGATTGGTGTATACGGAATGAATTCCAATAACCAACAATTACTATTCTTAAAAGAGTGCTCAATACAAAGTAGAGCAGATATAATTATTTATTTAAAAAAATTTTATAACATAAATATGTTATAAATCACTGCAAAAATAGCCATTGTTTGAAACAAAATGACTATTTTTGTAGTGATTTTATAACATATTTATGTTATAAACTTTTTTAAATAAATAATTATATATATATATATATATATATATATATATATATATATATGACGAAATATACTCTTAAGGTGTGCTATATTTATGGGATAAAGTGCTCAATATCAGAGGAGCCTGTGTAAATATAAAAGTGAACATTGAAGTCAACACTTAGAGGCGACAGTCTGTTTCATGCTAGACGCAATCATCAGGCCTGACAATTGCATCTAGCATGAAACAGCCTGTAGCCTCTAAGCGTTGACTTCAACGTTCACTTTTATATATATATATATATATATATATATATATATATATGTGTGTGTGTGTGTGTGTGTGTGTTAGGTTGGTGCAAAAATAATGTCGTTTTCTCACATATGTTACTATGTGAGAAAACAACATTATTTTTGCACCAACCAAATATATATATATTTACTAAAATTTTCATTCATTTGTGAATAAGTTCTGAATATTTCATTAAAATCCGACAGTTATTTGATTTTTGCTAGAATTTCCAAAATAATAATTTTTAACGCGAAAAATAAAACTCTTTTGTCCACCTGATGGCGCAAGAAAATCAAGATTTTTAGCCAAAATTTCGAATGTGCTAGAAAGAATTAAAAATTGAATAAAATAATAAAAATATACTTTGGTTTTTTCCCTTTAACGTTAACAAACATTTTGACGATAAAACTTTGATTTTATCAAGTTTGGAGTCTTTTTTTTTTCTTTTTTTTTTTTTTGGCATGATATGCTCTTTTTTAGAAAATTGTTGGTGGTACCTAAAATAGAGTAACCGCTGCTGTTGCTGCTGCTGCTGCTGACCCGCTGGTCATCATCAGCAGCAGCAGCAGCGGAGAGCCGCTCCAGTAATACGCCACAGCTCTCATTTAAACAACTTAAGTTTCTAGCAAAATAAAGCAAAAAATGACATAAGTGTATAGAGTAAATTTTTACTTAAAATGACTTGAATTATCATAACCCTATGTATGGACCTAAACTCTTGGGACATCCTTTATTATGTATCGGTAATCCTGACAAAAAGGTTCTCAATGGAAAGGAAGTAATTCAACAATGTAAAACACTTGCGAAACGAATATGAATTCAAATTTAAATTAATTCTTCATTTATATAAGGTAATTGTTTCTTTTAAGTGGCATATAGCGGTGTAACAGCAAAATTGTTCAATTGTTAGATTAAGCTTTGAAACATTGTATCTTAGAAATGATTAAAGCTATCTTACTGGAATTCTCCGAGGTTTTTATAACACTATTGGATTCTACTTTGAACAAGAATAATGTATAATTATCCTCTGTTTAACAGAAATATCGTCATAAAATCGACTATAAACGAAAATGTCATGTCCATAATTAATTAATCATAGCTAAGAATCGGCAGCTCATGAAGGATTTAAATTAAGCTCATATATATATATATATATATATATATATATATGTGTGTGTGTGTGTGTGTGTGTGTGTGTGTATGTGTGTGTGTGTCTGTGTGTGCGTGCGTGCGTGCGTGTGTGTGTGTGTGTGTGTGTGTGTGTGTGTGTGTGTGTGTGTGTGTGTGTGATTCCAGGATCATTTTCCAACTTACTGACGATGATCTTCGCCCTCTTTAATCTTCTAACTTTCTATCCTGGAGTAACAATGTGCCTCACGAGTTTTGCGAATGATTTCATTTCCAAGTCTTTTTTTTTTACTGCTCTTTAGACTGTCATAGTTGAAACTCATCTCTCTCGTTCCAAACGTCTTATGAAATGAGTTCGCAAAAGATTTCAGGGGTCGCATTATAAATAATGTCAACTTATACCCGAGTATATAAAGCATTCCTTGCCCCGGGAGAATAGCCTAGTGGATTAAAGCATTGTTTTGTGAAATAGCAATTGTTAGTTCAATCCCTGGTCTAAGTAGTATATATTTGAACTCAGTGAAGACAGAGCAAGCAATAACTAGGCGGGGTTCCTGGACATTTGTGGTCATTGCGAACTCTAATCGACACTTCTTAAAACATTACATAGCTACCACATGCTTCCATCACAGACCTTTTTCATTGGTAGCCTTGTGCAGTTTCCTCCGCACACGATTCCGGCCGTCCTCTTTTCAGTGTGTATTCCGAACAAGCAACATGACTCTATTCTTTTACAGTCCAATGGCGAGGATTAAAAAAAAAACTCACGTAAGGCACACAGTAAACGTATTAATAACCTAATATTTGTTCGTTGAAGACAATGAAACACCATACAATGTATACTGTTTAGAACGTTGACTGGCGGGTTGTGCAGCACCAGCATCGAATGGGGTTTGTGGGTGGTGTCATGGGTAGTGAGTCGGAATGAGAAATTCGAAATCCGAGTTATATTTTGTGAAAATTCACTTACGAGCAAATACCTTGGGGGAAAGTATGAATCCAATTTCTCCCCCAGCTATGGGTTAAATAGTTGGACTTTACAGATAAAATCTCCGTAGAAAATCATTAGACTTGTCATCACGCTGTAAATAATGACTCCACATCTCCGAAATTCAGACAGATGGCATGTGATAATAACAACAAAGATGAGGCCAATAGTCTCCATCTAAATAATGTCAATGATGGTAACTTCTCATCTCAGATATTCACACAGATATAGATTCCTGTCAGTAAATTTAAGCTTTTTTACCAAATTTGGCTTCGCTAAATAATTCCTTGGCTTTCGCTTCAGGATTTAAAAAAAAAAGCAGCTACAACACTTTCATTTCAATTAGACATTGGTAACAACCATTAAAAATGAAGATTTTTCGTTGCTCGATAAAATAAACTAGGCTTAGATTTGCTTTAAGGTTGTGCTGGTAGAGGCTCGGAATGAAAAATGGGAGTTCGAATTCTAGTTGGAATTGTCATATCCCCGTATGCACAAATACCTTTTGGAAAGGTATGAATGTGTCTCTTCTCTCCTAACTATAGGTTAAATAGTAGGACTATGGAAAAATCACTGGTACTCAAAAAAATGTTTATATAATATTCACTCGCCAAAAAAATAAAAATATTCTTGAAATCCAAAATATGTTTCGGCTTTAAATAACCCACAATCAAAGGGTTGATAAACCGTAAAAAACAGATCTATTCTTAACAGTTTAATTTCAGGTTTAATTAACTCATCCTAAAAATGTTGACTGAAGAGAGTATTTAACGATTAGTTTAGTAGTGACGTTGTGGATAATTAAATTCCGGACAATGCCTGATAACTTGCTAGTCGCAAATAACATGCACAGTAAATGACTTACAATGACTCGTCAAACACATTTGCTCATCTAATAACACGTCAGCGATTTGTCGCTTTGATTAAAATCTCAGCGCACTCATCAAAGAAACCAATAAGTAACACCTCCCAGGCCGAGTTCTATTCCCAGAACAATTGCTCGTGACCAGACAATAGAGGACATCCTGCTAGTGAGAGGGCACTGGACAATTATTGGCGCGATAATTGGCTTGGAGAGGGTTAACGAGCGATGTCACTTGCAGAGATACGGCGAGGCTGAAGAATTGACAAGGTGTTTTCTTTTCTGAGACGTTAGAGTTAGAGTGGTTATTTGCCATTGTAAACGAGTTGAAGATCTTCGGGCAGAATAAATAATGGCGGGTCAAGTCAGTTTTGGCGAGGAGGGAAGATATTTTAAAAGTTTACTTGAGGCCCAGAGTGTGAATAATGAAAAAGAAATGAGTGGGTCCTGAGAATACAATTCGTAATTGATTTCAGAGGCGGAAATTTTTATATGGAAATTCAAGAACATTCCATCAGGCCAGGAATCGTTGATGACGACCAAATCGAAAAGTTGATTAAAAATAATCCCGGTCACACGACACGGGACATCGCAGAGATACTCCACATAAATATCTTTTCGGTTTTATCCTTCTAGAAATGCAAAAAGTAGGGACTACAAATTTTATTTTAATTTTGCCTCGATCTATCCACTATCCTTCTCCTCATCCTTTCCTCTATCACTCCTATCTGATCTTGCTTCAAATCTTCTGTAACCCCTTGCGTCCTAGTGGCTTTCCGCTTTGCTTGGGGTGAAACGCTTAAAAAAAAATAGGTGTCGACTTCTGGTTAGTATTACTATTAGTAAAAAAGATAATCAAAGATTCTCCTTAGTGCATGATCTTGAAATAAAAAAATGATTTTACCAAGGTATTTCCCCCTCTTAACTGATTTAAAAGAACTGTTTAGAAGGAAAATTACTATTTAAAAAATAAGCAATACTGAAAATAAGCACTTCTGCCCCCTCCCCAGTAAGCATGGGGTCCCACACGGTTAAGAGGTTCTGGGTATTAAATCACCGGTCCTGTTGATTATTATAGTTGATGATTGACAATATAACTTAAGTAGAAAAAAAAGTAAAAAAAAAAACACTGCTGAAACTAGCCCTTTTGGCGCTTTAACCTCATTGGGGATTTCTGCATAAAATACACCGCACCAGCCATGCAGATACACGATTTATATTATTAGTTGATAACTAACAATGTAATGTCCCTTTAAAACTAATTTAAATTTTTATTTAAGTAATTCACCTCAAGTAAAGCGAGAGTGCCACTAGCACGCAAGGGATTACAGAGGACTGAGAACAAGAGTAAAGAGGCGTATTTAAGGAAAGGATACAGAGAAGGGGAACAAGATCAAGTTATCAGATGATATCGATTGACGTTACACTTAATATTTGAAGATTATAGTTATCAGAGAAGCAAGTAAGAGGAAGAGAATTCCACAGAAATGCAAGAGAAGAAGCTGTTGAAGTAGAAGTGAGGGTTGACGGATGACCATAAAACAGTGCTGAAAAAAATGGCAGAGGCGACAACGGGGCCAAAAATAACGCTCCCATGCTAGTCAGGGGTTTCGGGAGTAAGACGTGCCGGCCCTGGATGGGAAGCCCTGCTGCACTTCTTGACTGGAAAGTCCGATAACACTACTTGGCTGGGAAATCCTACTACACTAATAACTCTACAGCCCCATCTTTTCAGAGACGAAATGTGGTATGTCTTTCGATATTTCCACGGTAAAAGTTTGGGTGTAATACATTCCTTGGTTCGCCCAGTTCAGACCTTCACAGCTAGGACCCGACGACGTACACTGATTTTCATTCCCGGCGTGTTCCGTTATTAAGGAGGATATTTTATTCAGATATCTTCTTCACTAGAAGTGCTGCATTATGAAACGGACTCCCGAGAGGATGCTTCCTTGATCGCTACGACCTTAGCCTCAGTCTAAGGTCAACCATTGGCTATCCTTCATATTTTCATTATATACGTCTTTTGTTCCCTCTCCGCTTTCAGACGGTCCCGCACGCTGCAAAAGCCCCAATAGCCCGATAACATCAAGAAGTCAAATCGACTACGATAGGAATTGAAACCGGGTTTCATAGTGTTATAATGGAACACACCTATTCTATAGTTAATAGTGTTGTTCATGATGACAGTCGTCTTTGAGTATAGAATCCAGAGGTTAGCAGTGAATATTTCGAAGACAGTAGGGAAGCGTAGTTCAGGTTAGCAGTGGAAAATCCCGGTAAAAGTAGCAGAACGTAGATATTCCTTCTGTTCCTCTTCGCCTGACAAGCTGGCACTGGACATTCGGATAGAGTAAACAAAATGGCCGCCTTTATACACGACGGATTGAATATTCTACGTCTTCTGATTGGTTAACCTTCTATTGGTGGCCCATAAAATGAGTCAAGTCATTTGGACTGGCTCACTAGTACAAAATATACACAAACAAAACTGCAACAAATAGACTCCCCCACCTATAATAAGTAAGAGTGATAAGAGTAACGGGGGGTCGCTCAGTGAGTCGGTCTGAGTTCAGTCTGAAGTCGGACGACCAGCTGACCGGTTGAACTCTCTTCCTTCGGGCGGGGAGGAACCGGAACGAGGCTACGCCGAAGGACGGAGTCTCTTTCGGGGAGGTAAACCGATCCTGAACCCGTTTATACGGGTTTTAAAAGGGCATATTTTGGGCCGATCCCACAGGCTCGGAGATTCCACGTTAAACCGGCCTTGTGACACATGATACCCTTGTGGGGGTGATTGAATATTGCTCAGTGAGCCGCTCAGTCCGTCGATGTCGGACGACAGTTAGTCGAATGCTAAACTATCAGCGACCACAACAAGATTACTCTGCGTAATACCTATTATATCAAGTTGCTAACGTTTTGTACGTCGAACCTATTTTAGGACCGACTTAGTACAATTACAAGTCTCCACTGTGAAACCACTCCATAACACATAGTGAGTAAGCAAGCGCTCTAACTAACAGGCCACGGGTAAATATGTACGTACACTCCTTATAGAAAAATATCAAGCTGCAGCATCAACCGTAAAGTTTGCTGTAGAAGATCGTGGTTGTGTGAAACTTAAGTAGCGGTACGAACTTTGTCTCTTTATGAGGCTTAACGCGAGGAAGCGTAATTGTTCTGTCTGGGCAATCTAGACATAGAGCACTCTTTGTTACGCTTTACATATGTTTCTGTGTTTTTTTTATTTTATTTTATTTATTTATTTTTTTTTTTTTTTGTTAGTTTATGTTTCTTCTGTTTTTGTTTTCCTGGTTTATTCGTTGTTTGTTTTTGTTTTTTGTTTTTTTTCTTTTTAAGTCATCCTTTTAGTCACATGACAGGCTCTCTACTAGTTTTACCAATGCTTTGGTATTTTATGATAGAAGTAGATAGGTTCGTCTATCGTCTGGTTCGCACTTCTCCGCGGTCTTTTGAATAAGAGTAACGATTTATCCCCTGTTTCCTGTTTAGGATTGGGTTTCAGGTTTCTTCTAAAGTCTTTCCATTCTCCTTTAATCTCCGCATCTTAGTGTCATTATCACCTTGATTAGGGTGAACTGATATAGATATATATATATATATATATATATATATATATATATATATATATATATATATATATATATGTGTGTGTGTGTGTGTGTGTGTGTATGTGTGTGTGTGTGTGTAAAAGAGGTTATAGTGGTTCCAACGAGAGAAAAGTGTGTATATTAAAAAGAAAAGAAGAGAGATTCCGCAAACGTTTTGGGTTGTAATGTGGATTTAAAAAAAAAATATTATGTTTTATTTTCCATAATTTTACTACACGAGTTTCTGGTCTCGCGACCGTCTTCAAGTAAAAGGCGGAGATTTCCACATATTATTAAATATAATTCATTTTTTCCTTATGTTTTTCAATGTTAAATATTCTCGATATGAGACATTCTTTGTTTTTGTGTTAGTAACCCGAATGTTATATATATATATATATATATATATATATATATATATGATTCCATCGCTACATAAGAGTTCTCAAGCTTGGTACTTTAATTCAATTTAATTTTAATAATTAATATATTATAGTTTTCGACTCTTGTTTTGAAACATGAAAACTCTTATGTAGCGATGGAATCATATTTTTAAATAAATAATTATATTTAGGTTCTACTTTTGTATCGAGACTGTTTTTTAAAAATAATAACAAAAATACTTTGGATTATTTTCCTAACGAGTCCTATTTTCTATATATTTTCACACACGCACACACACACACACACACACACATATATATATATATAGAGAGAGAGAGAGAGAGTTTTTCAGATTTGGGAATAGTAGTAACCACAATGATATCAGAAAGATCAATACAAAATTAACTCTTCCAAACCTAAACTTCTCTCTATTAATCATCTGAGAAAGCCCTCTTTGCCCTGCATCAGCATCGCTGATGATGACCTCCAGGAAAGTAACTTCTTGGGCTAACGTTGTCGGCTGACATCATTAGGAAAGACTATATTGAATCCATTGCTAGGTTCAGCAGCTAAGAATGATGGTTCACTATGTCGTGCTAGACAATTTTTCTCTCCTGAATCTATCTTTCATATCTGTATGTCTACCATTCGTCCATGATTAGAATATTGATAACACATTTGGTCCGGTGCCCCTTGATAAAATCCAAAGAAGAATCAGCAATATTATTGGTCCTGATCTGATGGCTCAGCTTCAGTCGCTTTTCCCCCGCTGTAAGGTTGCCTCTCTGTGCCTTTTTTTTAATAAATACTTCTATGGTAATCGTTCGCTATGGTACCTAGACTTATTGAATTTAAGCGCAGTACAAGACTGACGGCGAGATCTCATCAATTTACAATTGAGCTGTTTAGATTTAGCCGGAACTTCTATGCGAACAGTTATTTATCTCGTACTTCTCGCTTGTGGAACTCCCTCTCGGCTCCATGCTTTTCCAACCAACTTTAATCTGCAAAAGTTTAAATGCAATATCAATATCTGCTGTCCTCCTGATGGCTCTTTTCTCTTTCTCATCATTATTAATGTTTCTGTTCCTAATTCCTCCACACCCTGTAACCCCTTCCGTGTCAGTGGCTGTACTGCCTTGCTTGAGGTGATACCGATTAAAAATTAGATAGATTTAAACATACTGAGATAGATAGATAGATAGATATGAACAGAATGAGATAGATAGATAGATAGATAGATAGATAGATAGATAGATAGATAGATAGATAGATTCGTTTATTTATCCCTCCTCAACTTTTCCGATAACCCGACAGCGAATTCGTGACATCTGGCTCCCAAAGTCACTTAACAAATGTATTAGATTAACCCTTTTCCCGGCAAACTTAACGGTTACCATTGCTGTTTTTCATGCTTCAGTTGTATTAAGATTTTATATTAGTCTTGATTTAACGTAAGGTGTGGCGAATTGGCTTCAGTTCACGCCATTTTTCACTCTTCCCTTCCTTCATTCAATTATCCATTCAATTCCGGTTTCCGATTTGTCGTCTGCAGAGTTCGCGCATAATTTATATTCCTTATTGGAGTGTTTAATGTGAAACCGGAAAATAAAAAAAAATAAATTAAGAAAAATTAAGAAATGGGGGAATGAACTGAAGTACAGACGTGAAAAAGGGGACTGAAGGAAGAAGAACGAAAGAAATATAAAATTGATTGAAGGAAAAAGCATCAAGAAGCAAAAAAAATGGAATCGAAGAAGGAAGAATCAAAGTAAATGAAAAGAGAAGAATGAAGTGAAGGCAAAATAATTGAAACGAGGTAAAAACGATTGAAAAAAGATAAAATGAAGGATGAAAGAGAAAAATAGTTTGAATGAGATTGAAGAAGATTAAATAAAGGGCATGGAGGATGGATGGAAAATCATGAAGAAAGAGAAAATGGGTCGAGGAAAGAAAAATGAAGGAAAAGAAAAACAGTTTGAGTGAGGAAAGGTGAACTGCGAGAAAATAACTGAAGGAAATGGAAAAATAGATTGAAAGAAAAAGAATAAAGAAAATGGAGTTAAGGAAAAATAAAAGGAAGGAAAGGAAAATGTTTTAAATGAAAAAGAATGAATTAAAAGAAAATGGATTCACGGAAGAACAAATGAATAGAAAGGTGGATTGAAGGGAAAAAGGACGAATGAAGAGAATATGAATTCAAAGAATGAGTGTGAAAGAAGGGAAAATAGACCGAAGGAAAAAGTAAGGGAAGAAGAAATGGAATAAAATAAAGGGAATGAAAAAAGAACAAATAGATTGAAAAAAAGCAGACTGAATGAAAATAAATCGACTGAAGGAAGAAGAAAGATATAAAGAAAATAAACTGAAGGAAGATTAATGAAATATATATATATATATATATATATATATATATATATATATATATATATATTATAGTGGTGCAAAAATAATATCTTTTTCTCACATAGTAACATGTTAGAAAACGACATTATTTTTGCACCAAAAAATTATATATATATATATATATATATATATATATATATATATATATATATATATATATATATATATATGGTGTATCAAAAATACGTTTACAAACTTTGGAGGCAGGTTCCTCACCAAAACAAGAACAAAAATCCACATGAACATATGCCTGCAATTCGTTCGGCATTGAGTTATTAAGTTAAAAGTTTGTGGTAGACGCTGTTAAATGTACAATCCAAATATTATTTTACAAACTTTGGGGGTGGGTTCCTGACATCAAAGCAAGATAAAATGTCCATATAAATATATGTCCAAAAGGCCATCATTGTACCTCAACACAGAAACTCATAACAAATGTTCAAAATGCCCTGCGCTTGCTTCTACACACACATGCCCCCGTCGGATCATTGACTGGCAGATCCTTTCATATACTCCCACAAGGTGTCGAATGGTTTCGAAGACCCCCATGACACGTTGATGAAGTGTCTCTGCATTATTAATATCTGCTGCGTAAGCTAATTGTTTTAGGTGACCCCACAGATAAAAAAAATCCAAATGACTGAGATCGGGGGAACGTGCAGGCCATGGAACCGGGTCCTTCTCTACCCCTATCCAGCTTTCATGGTAGAGGTCAGCTAGCGCATCGTGACTAAAATTCACTGGAGCCCCATCATGTATGAACTACATGCATCTTCATATTAGCAAGAGTACATCCTCTATCAGGCTTGGAAGTGTGTTCTAAATAAATCGCCTGTAGACAGCTCCTGTAAGACCTGCTGGGAGAACCTATGGACCTACCAGATAGTCACCTAAAATTCCAGTCCACATATTAATCGTAAACTGATACTGGTGTCTAGCCTGTCTTGAATCATGGAGATTTCGGTCCGGCCACGAATACTGACTGTCCAAATTTGTTATTCCATCTCTTCCAAATGCTGCCTGATCCAAGAGTGAAGGAAACAACGAATCGGAAGCTCTACCGTGGTGAGTGAACAGAGGGCGAAAGACCATGCACACTTTTCAAATAATACGGATAAAGGAGCTGATCTTGAAGAACGCTTCATCGGTACTATGAGATGTACAACATGGGCCACTTGACGTATGCTGATACCTGGATCATCTCCGACGGGCCGTAGAATTGTCTTCGAACGAGAGGATCTCCGTCGTCCTCAGTCCATAGCTTGTGGTGACACAGATCCTGTCTCAACAACGCGACAGCAGCAGCAAGGGTTGGATGACTTGACTGCCTTCAGGCTGGAAACGCAATCTCATACAGCCATGCAGTCCTTTACCTCGCGTCCATTATCATTTCGTGCGGCCGTATAAAGCAGCCAGGTATGAATTATACCTGGCTGCTTTGATACGAATATCCTGCCATTGTTAAACGAAACACTTCTCATTTAACTCACTGCTACACACGTTAAACGCTGAAGAGAGACTAGCCACAAATGTACACGAATGACAAATGTAACCTAGTCTACATGGCAACACAGCGCTGTCTACCGGTAACTTTCTTTAAACGTAATAACTTAAGAACGAAGGATTTGCACATATAGATATTTATTCGTTTTGGTGTGAGGAAAACGTCCCAAAGTTTGTAAAAATATTTTTGATACATAATATATATATATAAGATTTAAGAAATAGCAGATATTTTTATGTATAGTGCTCACTATTAAAATATAGAAATAATATTAAAAATAGCATTAATAATATTATATAAAAAGATTACTTAACGTATAATAATCAATTTTTTGTGGTTTCCCCGACTTCGAAGTTTCTTGGTAAATTTCCGTTCTTCAGGGGTTCTTGTTTTACATGATATTTCCAATTTCATCAATCCGTCTTTACTTTGTTTTCTACACGTGAGTATTCATGAATTTCACGTTGTTTTCCACGCGAACGTTGATGAATTATTGCTTTTGTTTACGTCTTCCTTTTTTTCAGCTCTGGATATTCTTTCCACTTGTAAATTAAATTTTTTTTCGAAATTAAATTTGGGGGGTGGGAGTGGGAGGTTTCAATACAAGTTGTTATGTTATATTATTAACTAAATTTTAATATTTGTTGATTTGTATTATTGATTAAATTATATTTTCTGTACTATTTGTGTTATTAGTTAATATTTCGTCTGAATATGTTATATTATTAGTAAAGTAACAAAGTAAATATTTGTTAATATGTCGGCATCTCATTCTTCTTCTTCTTTAACAATTTAATTTGATTATTAAATTATTAAAAATTATCAAAATTTATCAATAATTTTTTATTCAAGCTTTTCGAATTTCCTGTTACTCAATCCGAGCAGCTTTCAATTATTCCACATTTTCGGCTTTATTATTCCTCACTCTGAGCAATTATCCATTGCTCTACAACCTCACTCTCAGCCGCTATCGATAATTCCAGCTTTCAGTCTTTCCGATTCTGCAATCCGACCAGCCATCCATGATGCTGCCTTTTCGGCTCACCGATTACTCAAGATGAGCAGCTGTAAATTATTACACATCTTCACCTCTCCGATTCCTCAATTCGAGTCGCTAACCATTGCTCTATATTTCCGACTCTCCGATTCTTCAATCTGAACCGCCATCCGTTATTCCAGCATTTCTGCTCTCGGATTCGGACTGCTATATATTGCTCCACATTTTCGGCTATCCGGTTCCTCAGTGCGAGAACTATTCATTCTCCATATTTTAGGCCATCCAATACCTTAATCCGAGCCTCCATCCATTGCTACAAATTTTCGTCTCACCGATTCCTCAATCCGTGCTGTTATTCTCCATAACTTTAGATCTTCCATTCCTAAATCCAAGACGCTATTCATTAAACAATATCTTCAGCTATCCCATTCCTCGTTTCCGAGCCGCTATCCATTAGGCAGATTTTCGACTCTCCGATTTCTTATTGGACCCGCTATCCAGTATTTCACGTGTTCAGCCCTCCAATTCCTCAATCCGAGACTCTATCCATTACTCCAGATCTTCAGCTATCCGATTCCTCAATCCGAGCTTCTATCCATACCCCACATATACAGCTCTCCGATTCCTCAATCCGAGCATCTATTCATTAATCCATATCTTCAGCTGTCCGATTCCTCAATCCGAGCCACTATCCATTACCCCACATCTACAGCTGTCCGATTCCTCAATCTGAGCCAGTATCCATTATTCCACACCTTCAGCTGTCCGATTCTTCAATCCGAGCCGCTATCCATTACCCCACATCTTCAGTTCTCCGATTCCTTAATCCGAGTTTCTATCCATTACTCCACATCTTCAGATCTCCAATTCCTTGATCCGAGCTTCTGTCCATTACTCCACATCTTCAGCTCTCCGATTTCTTAATCCGAGCTTCTATCCGTTACTCCACATCTTCAGCTCTCCGATTCCTCGTTTCCGAGCCGCTATCCATTACCCAGCCTTTTCGACTCTCCGATTTCTTATTCCAACTGCTATCCAGTATTTCATGTGTTCAGCTCTTTAATTCCTCAATCCGAGACTCTAGCCATTATTCCACACCTTCAGCTGTCCGATTCCTCAATCCGAGCCTCTATACATTACTCCATATCTTCAGATCTCCGATTCCTCAATCCGAGCCGCTATCCATTACTCCGCATCTCCAGCTGCCCGATTCCTCAATCCGAGATTCTATCCATTGCTCCGCATCTACAGCTCACCGATTCCTCAATCCGAGACGCTCTCCATTACTCCACATCTTCAGCTCTCCGTTTCCTCAATCCGAGCCTCTATCTATGACTCCACATCTTCAGCTCTCCGTTTCCTCAATCCGAGCCTCTATGCATTACTCCACAGCTCCAGCTGTCCGATTCCTCAATCCGATCCTCTATACATTACTCCACATCTACAGCTCACCGATTCCTCAATCCGAGCCGCTCTGCATTATGCAACATTTTCAGCTTTCCGATTCCTCAAACACAGCCTCTAAACATGACTCCACATCTTCAGCTCTCCGATTCCTCAATCCGATCCTCTATCAATTACTCCACATCTTCAGCTCTCCGATTCCTCAATCCGAGCCGCTATCCATTACTCCGCATCTTCATCTCTCCGATTTTTCAATCCGAGCCGCTATCCATTACTCAACATCTTCATCTTTCCGATTCCTTAATCCGAGCCTCTATACATTACGCCACATCACCAGCTCTACGATTTTTATATCTGAACCGATAACCATTACTCCACATCTTAAGCTATCCGATTTCTCAATCCGAGACTCTATCCATTACTCCACATCTCCATCTCTACGATGCCTGAATCCGAGCCGCTATCCATTGCTTCACATTTTCAGCTCTCCGATTTCTCAATCCGAGCCTCTACACATTACTCCACATCTCCAGCACTCCGATTCCTCAATCTGAGCCTCTATCCATTACTCCACATCTTAAGCTCTCCGATTTTTCAATCCGAGCAGCTAGCCATTACTCCACATCTTAAGCTCTCCGATTCCTCAATCCGAGACTCTATCCATTACTCCACATCTCCATCTTTACGATGCCTGAATCCGAGCTGCTATCCATTTCTCCCCATCTTCAGCTCTCCGATTTCTCAATCCGAGCCTCTACACATTAATCCACATCTTCAGCTCTCCGATTCCTCAATCCGAGCCTCTATCCATTACTCCACATCTCCATCTCTACGATACCTCAATCCGAGCGTCTATCCATTAATCTACATCTTCAACGCTCCGATTCCTCAATCCGGGTCGCTATCCATTACTCCACATCTTCAGCTCTCCGATTCCTTAATCCGAGCCTCTATTCATTACTAAACATCTTCAGCTGTCCGATTCCTCAATCCGAGCCGCTCTGCATTATGCAACATTTTCAGCTCTCCGATTCCTCAAATACAGCCTCTAACCATGACTCCACATCTTCAGCTCTCCGATTCCTCAATGCGATCCTCTATCAATTACTGCACGTCTTCAGCTCTCCGATTTTTCAATCCGCGCCGCTATCCATTACTCCACATCTTCATCTCTCCGATTTTTCAATCCGAGCCGCTATCCATTACTCAACATCTTCAGCTCACCGATTCCTCAATCCGAACCGCTATCCATTAGTCCACAACTTCAGGTCTCCGATTCCTCAATCCGAGCCGCTATCCATTACTCCACACATTCAGCTATCCGATTCCTCAATCCGAGCCTCAATCCATTACACCACATCTCCAGCTATCCGATTACTCAATCCGAGCCTCTATCCATTACTCCACATCTCCAGCTCTAAAAATCCTCAATCCGAGCCTCTATCCATTACTCTACATCTTCAGCTATCCGCTTCCTCAATCCGAGCCTCTATCCATTACTCAACATCTCCAGCTCTAAGATTCCTCAATCCGAGCCTCTATCCATTACTCCACATCTTCAGCTATCCGATTCCTCAATCCGAGCCTCTATCCATTACTCCACATCTCCAACTCTAAGATTCTTCAATCCGAGCCTCTATCCATTACTCCACATCTTCAGTTATCCGATTCCACAATCCGAGCCTCAATCCATTAAACCGCATTTCCAGCTCTCTGATTCCTCAATCCGAGCCTCCATACATTACTCCACATCTCCAGCTCTAAGATTCCTCAATCCGAGCCTTTATCCATTACTCCACATCTTCAGCTATCCGATTCCTCAATCTGTGCCTCTATCCATTACTCCACATCTTCAGCTATCCGATTCCTCAATGCGAGCCTCTATCCATTAATCCACATCATCAGCTCTCCGATTCCTCAATCCGAGCCGCAATTCTTTACTCTACATCTTCAGCTATCCGATTCCTCAATCCGAGCCTCTATCCATTACTCCACATCTCCTGCTCTAAGATTCCTCAATCCGAGCCTCTATCCATTACTCCACATCTTCAGTTATCCGATTCCTCAATGCGAGCCTCTATCCATTACTCCACATAATCAGCTCTCCGATTCCTCAATCCGAGCCGCTATTCATTACTCCACATTTATCAGCTCTCCGATTCCTCAATCCGAGCCTCTATCCATTACTCCACATCTCCATCCCTAAGATTCCTCAATCCGAGCCTCTATCCATTACTCCACATCTTCAGCTGTCCGATTCCTCAATCCGTGCTTCTATCCATTACTCCACATCTTCAGCTATCCTATTCCTCAATCCGAGCCTCTATCCATTACTCCACATCTCCAGCTCTAAGATTCCTCAAACCGAGCCTCTATCCATTACTCCACATCATCAGCTCGAATATTCCTCAATCCGAGCCTTTATCCATTACTCCACATCTTTAGCTATCCGATTCCTCAATCCGTGCCTCTATCCATTACTCCACATCATCAGCTCTCCGATTCCTCAATCCGAGCCGCTTTTCATTACTCCACATTTTCAGCTATCCGATTCCTCAATCTGAGCCTCTATCCATTACTCCACATCTCCAGCTCTAAGATTCCTCAATCCGAGCCTCTATCCATTACTCCATATTTTCAGCTCTCCGATTCCTCAATCCGTGCCTCTATCCATTACTCCACATCTTCAGTTATCCGATTCCTCAATGCGAGCCTCTATCCATTACTCCACATAATCAGCTCTCCGATTCCTCAATCCGAGCCGCTATTCATTACTCCACATCATCAGCTCTCCGATTCCTCAATCCGAGCCTCTATACATTACTCCACATCTCCATCTCTAAGATTCGTCAATCCGAGCTTCTATCCATTACTCCACATCTTCAGCTCTCCGATTCCTCAATCCGTGCCTCTATCCATTACTCCACATCTTCAGCCATCCGTTTCCTCAATGCGAGCCTTTATCCATTAATCTACATCATCAGCTATCCGATTCCTAAATCCGTGCCTCTATCCATTACTGCACATCTTCAGCTGTCCGATTCCTCAATCCGTGCTTCTATCCATTACTCTACATCTTCACCTATCCGATTCCTCAATCCGAGTCTCTATCCATTACTCCACATCTCCAGCTCTAAGATTCCTCAATCCGGGCCTCTATCCATTACTCCACATCTTCAGCTCTCCGATTCCTCAATCCGTGCCTCTATGCATTACTCCAGATCTTCAGCTATCCGATTCCTCAGTGCGAGCCTCTATCCATTACTCCACATCATCAGCTCTAATATTCCTTAATCCGAGCCTTTATCCATTACTCCACATCTTCAGCTATCCGATTCCTCAATCCGTGACACTATCCATTACTCCACATCTTCAGCTATCCGATTCCTCAATGCGAGCCTCTATCCATTAATCCACATCATCAGCTCTCCGATTCCTCAATCGGAGCCGCTATTCATTACTCCACATCTTCAGCTATCCGATTCCTCAATCCGAGCCTCTATCCATTACTCCACATCTCCAGCTCTAAGATTCCTCAATCCGAGCCTCTATCCATTACTCCACATTTTCAGCTCTCCGATTCCTCAATCCGTGCTTCTATCCATTACTCCACATCTTCAGTTATCCGATTCCTCAATGCGAGCCTCTATCCATTACTCCACATAATCAGCTCTCCGATTCCTCAATCCGAGCCGCTATTCATTACTCCACATCATCAGCTCTCCGATTCCTCAATCCGAGCCTCTATACATTACTCCACATCTCTATCTCTAAGATTCCTCAATCCGAGCCTCTATCCATTACTCCACATCTTCAGCTCTCCGATTCCTCAATCCGTGCCTCTATCCATTACTCCACATCTTCAGCTATCCGTTTCCTCAATGCGAGCCTTTATCCATTAATCCACATCATCAGGTCTCCGATTCCTCAACCCGAGCCTCTATCCATTACTCAACATTTTCAGCTCTCCGATTCCTCAATCCGTGCCTCTATCCATTACTCTACATCTTCAGTTATCCGATTCCTCAATGCGAGCCTCTATCCATTACTCCACATAATCAGCTCTCCGATTCCTCAATCCGAGCCGCTATTCATTACTCCACATCATCAGCTCTCCGATTCCTCAATCCGAGCCTCTATACATTACTCCACATCTCCATCTCTAAGATTCCTCAATCCGAGCTTCTATCCATTACTCCACATCTTCAGCTCTCCGATTCCTCCATCCGTGCCTCTATCCATTACTCCACATCTTCAGCTATCCGTTTCCTCAATGCGAGCCTTTATCCATTAATCTACATCATCAGCTATCCGATTCCTAAATCCGTGCCTCTATCCATTACTGCACATCTTCAGCTGTCCGATTCCTCAATCCGTGCTTCTATCCATTACTCTACATCTTCAGCTATCCGATTCCTCAATCCGAGCCTCTATCAATTACGCCACATCTCCAGCTCTAAGATTCCTCAATCCGAGCCTCTATCCATTACTCCACATCTTCAGCTCTCCGATTCCTCAATCCGTGCCTCTATGCATTACTCCAGATCTTCAGCTATCCGATTCCTCAGTGCGAGCCTCTATCCATTACTCCACATCATCAGCTCTAATATTCCTCAATCCGAGCCTTTATCCATTACTCCACATCTTCAGCTATCCGATTCCTCAATGCGAGCCTCTATCCATTAATCCACATCATCAGCTCTCCGATTCCTCAATCCGAGCCGCTATTCATTACTCCACATCTTCAGCTATCCGATTCCTCAATCCGAGCCTCTATCCATTACTCCACATCTCCAGCTCTAAGATTCCTCAATCCGAGCCTCTATCCATTACTCAACATTTTCAGCTCTCCGATTCCTCAATCCGTGCTTCTATCCATTACTCCACATCTTCAGTTATCCGATTCCTCAATGCGAGCCTCTATCCATTACTCCACATAATCAGCTCTCCGATTCCTCAATCCGAGCCGCTATTCATTACTCCACATCATCAGCTCTCCGATTCCTCAATCCGAGCCTCTATACATTACTCCACATCTCTATCTCTAAGATTCCTCAATCCGAACCTCTATCCATTACTCCACATCTTCAGCTCTCCGATTCCTCAATCCGTCCCTCTATCCATTACTCCACATCTTCAGCTATCCGTTTCCTCAATGCGAGCCATTATCCATTAATCCACATCATCAGCTCTCCGATTCCTCAACCCGAGCCGCTATTCATTACTCCACGTCATCAGCTCTCCGATTCCTCAATCCGTGACTCTATACATTACTCAACATCTACAACTATCCGATTCCTCAGTGCGATCCTCTATTCATTACTCCACATCATCAGCTGTCCGATTCTTCAATCCGAGCCGCTATTCATTACTCCACATCTTCAGCTCGCCTATTCCTCAATCCGTGCCTCTATCCATTACTCCACATCTTCAGCTATCCGATTCCTCAATCCGTGCCTCTATCCATTACTCCACATCTTCAGCTATCCGATTCCTCAATCCGAGCCTCTATCCATTACTCCACATCTTCAGTTATCCGATTCCTCAATGAGAGCCTCTATCCATTAATCCACATCATCAGCTCTCCGATTCCTCAATCCGAGCCGCTGTTCATTACTCCACATCTTCAGCTCTCCGATTCCTCAATCCGTGCCTCTATCCATTATTCCACATCTTCAGCTATCCGATTCCTCAATGCGAGCCTCTATCCATTACTCCACATCATCAGCTCTCCGATTCCTCAATCCGAGCCTCTATCCATTACTCCACATCTTCAGCGATTCCTGAATCCGAGCCGCTATTCATTACTCCACATCTTCAGCTGTCCGATTCCTCAATCCGAGCCGCTATTCATTACTCCACATCTTCAGCTCTCTGATTCCTCAACCCGTGCCTCTATCCATTACTCCACATCTTCAGCTCTCCGATCCTCAACCCGTGCCTCTATCCATTACTCCACATCTTCAGCTATCCGTTTCCTCAATGCGAGCCTTTATCCATTAATCCACATCATCAGCTCTCCGATTCCTCAACCCGAGCCTCTATCCATTACTCAACATTTTCAGCTCTCCGATTCCTCAATCCGTGCCTCTATCCATTACTCCACATCTTCAGTTATCCGATTCCTCAATGCGAGCCTCTATCCATTACTCCACATAATCAGCTCTCCGATTCATCAATCCGAGCCGCTATTCATTACTCCACATCATCAGCTCTCCGATTCCTCAATCCGAGCCTCTATACATTACTCCACATCTCCATCTCTAAGATTCCTCAATCCGAGCTTCTATCCATTACTCCACATCTTCAGCTCTCCGATTCCTCAATCCGTGCCTCTATCCATTACTCCACATCTTCAGCTATCCGTTTCCTCAATGCGAGCCTTTATCCATTAATCTACATCATCAGCTATCCGATTCCTAAATCCGTGCCTCTATCCATTACTGCACATCTTCAGCTGACCGATTCCTCAATCCGTGCTTCTATCCATTACTCTACATCTTCAGCTATCCCATTCCTCAATCCGAGCCTCTATCCATTACTCCACATCTCCAGCTCTAAGATTCCTCAATCCGAGCCTCTATCCATTACTCCACATCTTCAGCTCTCCGATTCCTCAATCCGTGTCTCTATGCATTACTCCACATCTTCAGCTATCCGATTCCTCAGTGCGAGCCTCTATCCATTACTCCACATCATCAGCTCTAATATTCCTCAATCCGAGCCTTTATCCATTACTCCACATCTTCAGCTATCCGATTCCTCAATCCGTGCCTCTATCCATTACTCCACATCTTCAGCTATCCGATTCCTCAATGCGAGCCTCTATCCATTAATCCACATCATCAGCTCTCCGATTCCTCAATCCGAGCCGCTATTCATTACTCCACATCTTCAGCTATCCGATTCCTCAATCCGAGCCTCTATCCATTACTCCACATCTCCAGCTCTAAGATTCCTCAATCCGAGCCTATATCCATTATTCCACATTTTCAGCTCTCCGATTCCTCAATCCGTGCTTCTATCCATTACTCCACATCTTCAGTTATCCGATTCCTCAATGCGAGCCTCTATCCATTACTCCACATAATCAGCTCTCCGATTCCTCAATCCGAGCCGCTATTCATTACTCCACATCATCAGCTCTCCGATTCCTCAATCCGAGCCTCTATACATTACTCCACATCTCTATCTCTAAGATTCCTCAATCCGAACCTCTATCCATTACTCCACATCTTCAGCTCTCCGATTCCTCAATCCGTGCCTCTATCCATTACTCCACATCTTCAGCTATCCGTTTCCTCAATGCGAGCCATTATCCATTAATCCACATCATCAGCTCTCCGATTCCTCAACCCGAGCCGCTATTCATTACTCCACATCATCAGCTCTTCGATTCCTCAATCCGTGACTCTATCCATTACTCCACATCTACAACTATCCGATTCCTCAGTGCGAGCCTCTATTCATTACTCCACATCATCAGCTGTCCGATTCTTCAATCCGAGCCGCTATTCATTACTCCACATCTTCAGCTCGCCTATTCCTCAATCCGTGCCTCTATCCATTACTCCACATCTTCAGCTATCCGATTCCTCAATCCGTGCCTCTATCCATTACTCCACATCTTCAGCTATCCGATTCCTCAATCCGAGCCTCTATCCATTACTCCACATCTTCAGCTCTCCGATTCCTCAATCTGAGCCTCTATCCATTACTCCACATCTCCAGCTCTAAGATTCCTCAATCCGAGCCTCTATCCATTACTCCACATCTTCAGTTATCCGATTCCTCAATGAGAGCCTCTATCCATTACTCCACATCATCAGCTCTCCGATTCCTCAATCCGAGCCGCTGTTCATTACTCCACATCTTCAGCTCTCCGATTCCTCAATCCGTGCCTCTATCCATTATTCCACATCTTCAGCTATCCGATTCCTCAATGCGAGCCTCTATCCATTACTCCACATCATCAGCTCTCCGATTCCTCAATCCGAGCCTCTATCCATTACTCCACATCTTCAGCGATTCCTGAATCCGAGCCGCTATTCATTACTCCAAATCTTCAGCTGTCCGATTCCTCAATCCGAGCCGCTATTCATTACTCCACATCTTCAGCTCTCTGATTCCTCAACCCGTGCCTCTATCCATTACTCCACATCTTCAGCTCTCCGATCCTGAACCCGTGCCTCTATCCATTACTCCACATCTTCAGCTATCCGTTTCCTCAATGCGAGCCTTTATCCATTAATCCACATCATCAGCTCTCCGATTCCTCAACCCGAGCCTCTATCCATTACTCAACATTTTCAGCTCTCCGATTCCTCAATCCGTGCCTCTATCCATTACTCCACATCTTCAGTTATCCGATTCCTCAATGCGAGCCTCTATCCATTACTCCACATAATCAGCTCTCCGATTCCTCAATCCGAGCCGCTATTCATTACTCCACATCATCACCTCTCCGATTCCTCAATCCGAGCCTCTATACATTACTCCACATCTCCATCTCTAAGATTCCTCAATCCGAGCTTCTATCCATTACTCCACATCTTCAGCTCTCCGATTCCTCAATCCGTGCCTCTATCCATTACTCCACATCTTCAGCTATCCGTTTCCTCAATGCGAGCCTTTATCCATTAATCTACATCATCAGCTATCCGATTCCTAAATCCGTGCCTCTATCCATTACTGCACATCTTCAGCTGACCGATTCCTCAATCCGTGCTTCTATCCATTACTCTACATCTTCAGCTATCCGATTCCTCAATCCGAGCCTCTATCCATTACGCCACATCTCCAGCTCTAAGATTCCTCAATCCGAGCCTCTATCCATTACTCCACATCTTCAGCTCTCCGATTCCTCAATCCGTGCCTCTATGCATTACTCCAGATCTTCAGCTATCCGATTCCTCAGTGCGAGCCTCTATCCATTACTCCACATCATCAGCTCTAATATTCCTCAATCCGAGCCTTTATCCATTACTCCACATCTTCAGCTATCCGATTCCTCAATCCGTGCCTCTATCCATTACTCCACATCATCAGCTATCCGATTCCTCAATGCGAGCCTCTATCCATTAATCCACATCATCAGCTCTCCGATTCCTCAATCCGAGCCGCTATTCATTACTCCACATCTTCAGCTATCCGATTCCTCAATCCGAGCCTCTATCCATTACTCCACATCTCCAGCTCTAAGATTCCTCAATCCGAGCCTCTATCCATTACTCCACATTTTCAGCTCTCCGATTCCTCAATCCGTGCTTCTATCCATTACTCCACATCTTCAGTTATCCGATTCCTCAATGCGAGCCTCTATCCATTACTCCACATAATCAGCTCTCCGATTCCTCAATCCGAGCCGCTATTCATTACTCCACATCATCAGCTCTCCGATTCCTCAATCCGAGCCTCTATACATTACTCCACATCTCTATCTCTAAGATTCCTCAATCCGAGCCTCTATCCATTACTCCACATCTTCAGCTCTCCGATTCCTCAATCCGTGCCTCTATCCATTACTCCACATCTTCAGCTATCCGTTTCCTCAATGCGAGCCTTTATCCATTAATCCACATCATCAGCTCTCCGATTCCTCAACCCGAGCCGCTATTCATTACTCCACATCATCAGCTCTCCGATTCCTCAATCCGTGACTCTATCCATTACTCCACATCTACAACTATCCGATTCCTCAGTGCGAGCCTCTATTCATTACTCCACATCATCAGCTGTCCGATTCTTCAATCCGAGCCGCTATTCATTACTCCACATCTTCAGCTGTCCGATTCCTCAATCCGTGCCTCTATCCATTACTCCACATCTTCAGCTATCCGATTCCTCAATGCGAGCCTCTATCCATTACACATCATCAGCTCGCCTATTCCTCAATCCGATCCTCTATTCCTTACTCCACATCTTCAGCTGTCCGATTCCTCAATCCGTGCCTCTATCCATTACTCCACATCTTCAGCTATCCGATTCCTCAATCCGAGCCTCTATCCATTACTCCACATCTTCAGCTCTCCGATTCCTCAATCTGAGCCTCTATCCATTACTCCACATCTCCAGCTCTAAGATTCCTCAATCCGAGCCTCTATCCATTACTCCACATCTTCAGCTCTCCGATTCCTCAATCCGTGCCTCTATCCATTACTCCACATCTTCAGTTATCCGATTCCTCAATGAGAGCCTCTATCCATTACTCCACATCATCAGCTCTCCGATTCCTCGATCCGAGCCGCTGTTCATTACTCCACATCTTCAGCTCTCCGATTCCTCAATCCGTGCCTCTATCCATTATTCCACATCTTCAGCTATCCGATTCCTCAATGCGAGCCTCTATCCATTACTCCACATCATCAGCTCTCCGATTCCTCAATCCGAGCCTCTATCCATTACTCCACATCTTCAGCTCTCCGATTCCTGAATCCGAGCCGCTATTCATTACTCCACATCTTCAGCTGTCCGATTCCTCAATCCGAGCCGCTATTCATTACTCCACATCTTCAGCTCTCTGATTCCTCAATCCGTGCCTCTATCCATTACTCCACATCTTCAGCTCTCCGATCCTCAACCCGTGCCTCTATCCATTACTCCACATCTTCAGCTCTGCGATTCCTCAATCCGAGCCGCTATCCATTACCCAGCCTTTTCGACTCTCCGATTTCTTATTCGAACCGCTATCCATTAGTCCGCTTTTGTGATAGTGACAATAAATTGCAATTATTTACAGCGTCACTTTAAGTCGAAACAACTCTGATTGTCAATCTGTATTTAATTTTATATGAATTTTTATTATATTTTGTGTAATTTTTGTGTTCATTAGATATGCGTCAAACTACTTATATTATCTTACATTCTTTACGAAAATAAAAGTGGAAATATCAATAAGTCAATTATTCAAGGGAAGAGGTCAAAACTAATCATGTATAACTATGTCATTACTGAACGTCGATTATTAAAAATGAGCTAATCAACATCTATTCACGTAATAACAACAAAATAACATCAAGAAATTCAATGGTTTCTATATAAGAGCAGTTAGAATTCGATAATTCTAATATTTACATGATGAAGATAAATACGCTGAAACACGTGACTTTACAGCACGTGAGAGTATTAGAAAACGAAACATTGCTAATGAGCGGGTAGAGAAAAGAATAATAGGAGAATAAATAGCGTTTGACATTGCATTTAAATTTTTGCTGATTAACGTTGGCTGAAAAGCATGGCACCAGAAATTATTTCCACATGGGAGAAGTGCGAGGAAATAAAGTGTTAGCATAGAAGTTATTGTTACATCTATCCGGCTAAACTGTAAATTGATCAAATTTCGACGCCAGTCTATTTACTGTGCTTAAATTTTTTAAAAAGCTTTCAGGCGCCATAGCGAAGAGCGATAATTGGTCTCCTATGTACAGAAAATATGGCACAAGGCCAAAATGTGGAATGGGGAAAAGGACGGTCTTCTTCTGTCTTAACTTTAAATTTTCTTAGCCACAAACACTGATCCAAACACACTACAATATTCCTTACACTAAAACAACGCATTCTTACTTACCTTTTCTTACTACATTCGCCATAATAACTCATTTTCTTCATGAAAGTCTCTACTCAACTCTAAAATTCATTGTCTGTGGGAGGAAAGTGAACAGAACAAAAATAGCGAACAGCTCACCCGAACAATTTCCATGAAAGTATTTATAGAAAAGACACAGAGGGGCAATATTGCGGCAGTGGGAAAGTGACTGAAGTCGAGCTGCCAGATCAGGACCAATAATATTCCTGGGATTCTTTGGATTTTAGAAAGGTAAATATCAGGGATACCTGACCATATGTGGCACTTCAATCAGGGGAAGAGGTCAAAGTTAATAATGTATAACTAAGTCATTACTCAAAGTCGATTATTAAAAATGAGCTAATCAACATCTATTCACGTAATAACAACAAAGTGACATCAAGAAATTCAATGGTTTCTATATAAGAGCACTTAGAATTCGATAATTCTAATATTTACATGATGAATATAAATACACTGAAACACGTGACTTTACAGCACGTGAGAGTATTAGAAGACGAAACATTACTAATGAGCGGATAGAGAAAAGAATAATAGGAAAATAGATAGCGTTTGACATTGCATTTAAATTATTGCTGATTAACGTTGGCTGGAAAGCATGGAACCGGAAAGGATTTCCACGAGGAAGAAGTGCGAGAAAATAAACTGTTAGCATACAAGTTACGGTTATATCTCGCCAGCTGAACTCTAAATTGATGAGATCTCGACGCCAGTCTTGTGACGCGCTTAAATTCAAAAAGTCTAAGTACCATAGCGAAGAGGTCCCCCGAACAATTACCATGAAAGTATTAATAGAAAAGACACAGAGGGGCAATATTACGGCGGTTGGAAAGTGACTGAAGCCAAGATGCCAGATCAGGACCAATAATATTTCTGATTCTTCTTCGGATTTTATAAAGGTAAATATCTGGGGCACCTGACCATATGTAGCAGCGATATTCTAAGCATGAACGAATGGTAGACTTATAGATACGTAAGATAAATTCCGGCTAGAATAATCGTCTCGCACGACTCAGTGAACCAACTTTCTTTGCAACTGATGAAGAGAAATACACTGAAGGTACGTTTCAACTCCTCCAAGGTCGTTTTTTAATCATTTCACCCAAATCAAGGCAACAAAGCCACTAAGATGCGAGCGCTTACTGATTATGAGAAACAACAACTATTAAGGAGAGAAAACAATAAGAGAACATGAATTAAGATGACTGGGGATAACCATTGACATTTCAGTCAAATTTGATCTTCAAAATGTTTGAAAATCAAAGTTGACTGTAAAGCAAGAAGCCAGGAGAGATTTCCATCAGTGAGAAGTGCGAGAGGAGAAATTGTTAGCATAGAACTTACGGTTACATCTAGAAATTTCAACTGAAAGATGATGAAACCTTTCCTCCAATCCTGTAGTACGCTTAATTTCATAAAGTCTGGGTACCAAAGAGGAAAGCTCATCAGAACAATTACCATGAAAATATCTTAAGGCAGAGTTACGGCCGTAGGACTGAAGCCAAAATACCAGGACCAATAATATTGCTGATTTTTTCTTTGGATTTTATCAAGAATTTCTAAATACATAGCAGAAACATCAGACTAGATGTGATAGCAATACCCAGTGGACGAATGGTAGACTTAAATATTAAAACGATAAAAAATTGTCTAACACGAGCAGTAGACGTGATAATTGATTCAATATAATATTTCCCCGTTATATCACCGAAAAACGTTAGCCCGAGAAGCCGCAACTAATCACTCTTTTAGAAGTTAGAATCAGCCATGCTGATGGAAGGTAACATAACTTCTCTCAGACGATTTAAAAGAAAGCAGTTTTGTTTAGTGGATGTTAAAATTAACAAGCCATTTCTTGCCCCATTTAACAACATATTGTAGGTAATTTTGTAGATCAGCCGCCAATTTGACCTTATTGAATCAAACAGACTTACTATTAAAACCGGAGTAAATAGTTGTGTCATCGAAATAGATATTGTTATAGGAACTTACCCATAATAATAATGGACTATTCCTGACATTATAAATACTGCGCCTCTCAAGAGGTATGAGGAGATTGTAAGACGAGGAGAGATAATTGAGAGCATATTGTAAGGACATTGGAATAGTGATACTTGTCGAGACAACATAGTTCACTCTAACCAAATCTGATAGTCATTACTAATACTTCTACTTCTTTGTATTATATTTCTGTTGTAATATATCTTTGTATTCCATACCTGTGTTCGTGTTATTCTTTCATTGGTTCTAACCTTGGACCATCACCGTGGTATTAACAGATATGGAGCTGAGAAATGATGAAACCATTTATTTATGAAAATTTGAAACAACATAGGTTTGAAGATAGAGCCATGTAGAACACTTGAGTTATTTAAAAAAGATCTAGAAGAGTAGCCATTCAAGATAACTTTCATTACGCGGTTTGATAAGAAAGACTGAATTGCATGGGGTCCAGTAAAAAAAAAAAAGCGGTGAATTCAGAAAGACGTGAGACAACTGTTAAAAACTTGTGACGACTGATGTGAAGAAAGGAAACATTTCTGCACATTTCGTCAATACCTACGTATGATTTCCTTCTTTGAAAAGTACTATAACTTGACGCTCAAAATCAGTGAGTTGTTTAGCCATATGAGAAGGACAGAACGAAAGACGAAATTATGTTCTTATCTATCTATCTATCTCAGTGTGGGCTTATCTATCTATGTATATATATCTATGTGTGTGTGTGTTCTTGTCTATCTATCTCAATGTGTTCTCATCTATCTATCTATTCCAGTTTGTTCCTATCTATCTATCTATCTCAGTGTGTTCTCATCCATCCACCAATCTATCTACAAAAAAGGACACTCTTGGGCGATTAAAAGAGAGCAGTTTCGTTTTAGAGGAGTTAAAATTAACAAGCCACTCCTTGCTCCATTTAACAACAGATTGTAGGTAATTTTGTAGATCAGCCGCCAATTTGAGCTTATTGAACCAATCGAACTTACTATTAAGACAGGAGTAAATAGTTGTGTCATCAGCATAGATACAGAGCTGAAAAGTGATGAAACCAGGAAGGTCATTTATGAACATTTGGAACAGCATAGGTCTGAAGATAGTACGCTGTAGAACACTTGAGTTACTGAAAAATGATCTAGAAGAATGGTCATACAAGATGAGATGCCAGACCAGATGTGGCAACAATAGTCGAAGCATGAACAAATGCTATACTTGTAAATATATAAGATATATTCTGGAGAGAAAAAAACTTGTCTAGCACGACACAGGGAACCAAATTTCAATTCAATCTTTCCACTTTGTGTCAGGTGAAAAAGTTAGTTCGAGAGGGCGCAATGAATCACTCTCCTAGAGGTTAGCATCAGCCATACTGATAGATGGTAAAAAGGGTTCTATCAGACGATTGAAAGAGAGCAGTTTTGTTTTGGGGATGTTACAATTAACAAGCTATTTGTTGCCTCAGTTAACAACAGATTGTAGGTCATTTTTTAAATCAGCTGCCAATTTGACCTTTTCGAAACGAGCTTATCCATGCCCTCATTATTTTATATATAATGCGCATTGTATTAAAGAAAAAACTAAGAAAATTAATAGCACAAATATCTTAATAAAACCAGGCGGGAAAAACTCCATAATACAAAATTTCTTACAAGTATTTAAATAACAATAAGGGATTTTATCAACACGGAAAAATATTAACAGTATGGACCTATTAATGTTTATTGTATTCTACTTTCAATGAAGTTCCTTGTTTGGACGTGTTTTGCAATTGAAGCAACTCCAACAGATTTCTAGTAGAATTCCGATAGAAAATCAATTACTAAAGATGCCGGGAAAAATGGTCGGTTTCTTGAACCGCTCCAGAAAGAACCTGACTCCTCTCGCTATGTTCTATCGTTGCACGAATCAAATCAGTCCAAAAAATGGAATATTGCTGCCATGTCTGCGCTGGTGCTACACAATCCTCACACTCTCGCCTTGACAGAGTTCAAAAGCGTTTACGTGGCCTTGTAGGCGATAGATCATTTTCAATTCTATAGCTCGTTTCCTCACATCGCAAGACTATCGCTACACTAGTTCCATTGCAAATGTCCAGACGAGCTACATTCCTTAGCGCTACCATCTCAGACATTTGCAGCTGCGACTCACCATGCCACGTACACAGAGTCGAATCATCCTCGTTCCCCACGTATTCAATTGGTAAGAAGTCAGCTTCTTCCCAAGAACCGCTAATTTGTGGAACAGACTCACGAAATGATGCTTCCCCGATTGTTTTCAACTACCTTGGTCGTTATGCAGAATTGGGTGTTGTCAATATCTTACGCATTTTTTTTTTATTATCAAATCCTCTTGTTTTTAGATCGCTGGATTTGTAATTGACGTCATATGTTTCGGGGAAATGAAAAAGCGTTTATCGATTATTTATACCGGTTATTTTTTTTTTTCAATATTTGATAAATACTTTTTCCATTTAACCGTTACATATGACGTCAAATTGAATTGATTCCAATTCCAGCGATCTAATATCGCCAGGACTTAGATATTACTGTAGCTTTATATATTATGTTACTTTCTAGTCATTTAATGTAGAACATACCAACCAAGTTCCCATTTTTTGTCCTACATGTTATTCTTGCTATATGCAATTTACCCGACGGCAAGTGTGCTCCTGACGGAGTGGGCCCCCTACGTCAAATAAAAATGCAATAAAGAAACAAACACAGACAACTGTTTTCACAATAAAAAGGAATAAGACCTTTATAAAGTCATCTACATAATATCAGTTACTCAAGTCCAATGTGAGGGGACATTTTCAAATCTAAAGATCATAAAGAGAAGGTAAAAGATTTTGCTATCTGACGATGGAAAATTTGGAATTATATATATTGCTAACCATCGAAAAGGAATTGTCAGATGAATTAGATGCAGAAGCAATTATTAGCAGATTCACACACTCATCTCGTGAACACAAAAGATTGATCTGAATGTAGCGGGCTG
>OZ010601.1:81097163-81152163 GCA_963932145.1 Acanthosepion lycidas
TCTTGTTCATAGCTGACCCTTCAACGACCCCTGACTTACACGGAGAAGCGCATCCAACAGCAGATGGTTCTGAGAACGCGAAATAATTACTGTTTGATTTGTCTTTAATGAGCTATCGCTGTTCGATTGGTCTCTTACTTCTTTCCACATCCAATGCTCTCCTTTCCTTCTCTTCATTCCTCCCGCCTTAGACTCTCTATCTATCTATCTCTCTCTCTCACTCTCTCTCTTACTTTCTCTTTTCCGATTACCTTATGGCTTCTTTTCAACGCTATAACAAAAAAATTGTAAACCTCTCTCTGTCGCTTTTTTTTTTTTGTTTGCTAATGTTTCTTCATGTTCTTCCTCTTTCCATCTTGTTTCGCTTATTTTTATGGTAGCTTTAATTCCTCGAGCAGTCGATAGGGTTAAGTTTGGAGTGTTTGGGAAGGATGTCGTTTGAGAATTGAGTTCTAACGTATGACAGAAAAGTTGAAGGAGAAAGAAAGAAAGAAAGAAAAAAAGAAAGAAAGAATACAATAAAACTATAAAAAAAGATCAGAAGAACGCAAGAAGAGAAAATATAAAATTTCTTTTGCGACGGATGTCATTTGAGAATTGAGTTAGTATGACAGAAATGGGTTAGGGTTAAAAGAAAGAAAGAAAGAAAGAAAGAAAGAAAGAAAGAAAGAAAGAAAGAAAACTATGAAAAGATTCAAAGAATGAATAAAGAGAAAATATTGAATTTCTAAAACTCTAGAAAGTAAGAAGCAACGAATGAATGACTGAATGAATGAATGAAAGACAGAACGTATAGAAAGGAAGATATTTCAGAACGAGCGACGAGAATGAAGTTAGGTTGAAAAGAAAATATGAAAGAGAAAGAAGAAAAGAAGAAAGAAAGAGGACAATGAAATTTTCATAAAAGAACCAAATTTGAAAGAAGAGAAGGAGGAACGAAAGAAGAGAAAATACCCGTTGGATTTGATAAAGAAGAAAGAAAACAAAAAAAAAGTCAAATTTGGAGGAAGAAAATGAAAAAAGAAAGAAAGAAAGAAAGAAAGAAAGCAACATTTGAAGGCTAGAAAGACGTCATTTTTTAAGAACACAAAGATAAGAAAAATCAAAATCTGAAAGAAGAGAATGAAGAACGAAAGAAAATAAAAAAAAATGTCAGTTTTGAAGGTAATAAAAGAATAAAAGAAAAAACTGAAAAAGTAAAAATGTGAAGAAAAAAATCTAAGAAAATCCAAAGCCCCAAAATTTGAAGAAAGAAAGAACATTTTGCGAACGACAATTATGAAAAATCTGAAGAATGAAATGAAAAACGAAAAAGTAATCAAAATTCGAAGAAAGAAAATGAAGAGCAGATATGAAGGAAAAAAAATTCCTAAATCCGAAAGCGAGAATGGAGAACTAAAGTCGATAAACAAAAACTTAAATTTTAAAAGAATTAAATGAAGAATGGATGAGTTGAAAAGAAAAAGTAAAAAAACGTGATGATAATAACGAACGAACGAAGTGAAAGAAAATTTGAAGTAAGTTCGAATGAAGAATGGAAAAGAAAAAAAAGAAAAATACAAAATTTGATGTGGGGGTGGGGACTAGGAACGAAAGAAAATTTTAAAAGACCTCAATATTTGAAGGAAATCTATGAAGAACGAAGGAAGAAATTGAATAACTGAAGTTGGGAGGAAGATAATGAGGAACGGGAGAAAAGTAAAAAAAAAAAAAATGAAGGAGAATTTAAAATTTGTAAGAAAAGAATGAGGAATGGCAGAAAGAATATTTTACAAGAAACTTATTGAATTTTATATTTTCGAAATCATTTATCATTTCCTGCGATTAGTATTTTAAAAAAATACACGTTTATAATATTCGTAAATAAAGAGGAAATGTGTCAGGTTTTACTCATTTTCCATAGACCGCCATTTTCGGGAGTCCACCATATTTCATAGACCGCCATATTCCATAGACCGCCATTTTAATTCGTCCACCATGTTCTATAATCCAACATGTTCCATAGCCCGCCATTTACCGTAGTCCACCATTTTCCGTAATCCACCATTTGCCACAATCCGTCATTTCCCATAATCCGCTATTTTCTATAGGCCGCTATTCCTCCTAATCCACCGTTTTTCATAGCCCGTTATTTCACAATTTTTCACTGTCCGCCATTTTCCATTGTACGCCAATTCTTATAATCCGCCCTTTCCCATAGTCCGTCATTTTCCAGAATCCGACTTTTTCTATAGGCCGCCAATCCTCATAATCCGTTATTTTCCATTGCTCAACATTTCCTATAATCTGTCATTTTCTACATTCCGACATTTACCATAATTCACCATTTTCTATAATTCGTCATTTTCTTTATTCTGCCATTTTCCACAGTCCGTCATTTCACATAATGCGCCATTTTCTATAAGCCGCCATTTTCCACAGTTCGCCGTTTTCCACAGTTTGCCGTTTTTCATAGTTTGCTATTTCCTATAATCCGTGATTTCCTATAGTCAGCCTTTTTCTATAATCCACTGTGTTCCATAATTTCCCATAATCTATCATTTCCCACAGTCCCATGTTTCCCATAATCCGCCATTTCCACAATCCGCCATTTTCCACAGTCGGCCATTTCCCATAACCCGCCATTATTCCACAGTCGTCCATATTCCACAATCCGCCATTTCCCATAATCCGCCATTATTCCACAGTCGTCCATATTCCACAATCCGCCATTTCCACAATCCGCCATTTTCCACAGTCGGCCATTTCCCATAACCCGCCATTATTCCACAGTCGTCCATATTCCACAATCCGCCATTTCCCATAATCCGCCATTATTCCACAGTCGTCCATATTCCATAATCCGCCATTTTCCACAGTCCATCATTCCTATATATTTATGAGAGTTTTTAGATTATTAAGAAATTGCAAAAGCGAATAAATGCTGGGTTTATGATTAAGTTTGTCTATGGAATTATAAACTGTTTAAATCTAAATCGTTCATTGAGTCAATTTCCAAAGAGATTGGAACATTATAAGGTATATTTATAATTCAATCATCTTCATTTAAAGTAATTTGAACTTGGTCGCCTGAAAAAAAAAATCTTTTGTCAATTATTCTTTGGAAAATTATTGTCTATTTTCTTTTTTTCTTTTTATTGAAGAAAAGAACAGAAAATTTAAAAAAATAGATAGAATTTGTAAGTAACATTTAACTTGGATTCATTTAGAAAATCAAGGGGAAATATTTGATTGTGAAAGTATAAAAGAAAGAAAGAAAAACTGGGGGAAAGTGGGGAAAAGAAAGGATGAATAAAAAGAAGAAATTTAGAAGGAAACAATAAACCCAAGACATGAAAGGAGAAAAGAATGAAGAGAAAGAAGGAATAAAAGGGTTGAAGAATTCTTTTTCTTCAAGCCTTTTCTTCTTCCATTTTCTTTTTCTTTTAACAAAAGCTTTTAACAAAAAAGAAGTAATGAGAAGAAAAAAAAAACAAAGATGAAAAAGAAATGAATGAAATAAAAGTAAAGAATACTGAAAAAGGAAAGAAAGAAAGAGAAAAAAGCGGAAATTTAGAACAAAGAAAATAAAAAAAAAACGAAGAAAAGGAAGAAATAATGGAAAAGAATGACTAAGGAAAAAGAAGATGTGATGTGTAGAAATCCGTCCAGTTTACTTACCGTCTGCCATCAAAACGATGTCATTTATGTATCTTGTGCCGTTAAGCTCGTGTCCACAAATCCTGATAGGACTTCTAGTTCTCTCAGAATTGTTTCACTGTCATGGTGGAATAAATAAAAGTTGATACATCCTTGTTATACGCCCATTATATGACTGCGTGGCCGAGTTGGTTAGAACGTTCGCATTCTAACCATCAGACCCGGGTTAGATTTGTTAGGATGTTATCGGAGTGGAGGGCTCGCTCCCACCGTACGGCACCTTTGTAAAATGCCTGAAAACCATACCAACTGTTTGACCCAAGTCAAATTGGGTAGACGGAATCCTTGGGGTCCGTCGATAGCTGTGCTAGAACTAAGTCACAAGTCATCGTGGCCGAAAGCTTGAGCATGCTGGCCTTGTTCAAACTGTTGATCATGCTAGATAATACGCTCCATCCCAGAAACTGTAACTAAGGTCTGCTCAGCATAGTTACAGTATAAACCACAGCTGGGCTCTGTGGGTGTTGAATAAACACAAATGCAACTGAGCAAGCGTCTGCAATAGGGATTGGCTAGCCGCCCTAGTAGACGGGTATCCTCAGCTACGATTGCCCAGCTATACATACGCCTTTTTCTATTGCCGCACTTAATCTATTAATCAATATAGCGACTGATAATCTTATATTAGGTTGGTGCAAAAATAATGACGTAATAATGTCGTTTTTGACGTATTTTTTAACGTCAAAAAACGACATTATTACGTCATTATTTTTGCACCAACCTGATATTTATCTAACTTCGACCCTACACCCCTAAATAGCGTTATTTTTTTTGGGGGGGGGGGTTACTATGTTCCTTCACACTATCCATAGACTCATGTTGCCATGAATTTGTGAATGTTCTTAGAATAGATATTTCCTGTTACCTTTTCCAGGAGTTTGAATGCAGGGCTACCTTTCTCTTAGGCTAGTTGCCTTTCTTTAGGCACCATGTCCCTTCAGGACGTTGGCGATAACTTTTCTCCACAATTTCTTAACCTGGTTTATCTTTTTACTATCCCTACTCAGCCAAGATCACGACACATCATCTCTCCGTCAAAGGCGAAAAAACGTGAGACAGTGCAGCAGTTGAAATATTTTGGGGTGACCATCATTGACTAAGGGTCAAGACCAAAAATCCTTGCAAGAACTACACAGACTATGATTGCACTCTCTAAAGCTGAAGAACATATGAAGGGCCAACACCATCTGCATGCAGTAAAAGATCAGGCTCCAGCGCGCATTGGTATTTTCCATATTCCTGTATGCATGTGAGACATGGACGCCCACAGCTGAACTACAAAGATACAGGCGCTGGAAATGAGATGTTATCGGACCACCCTGGGCATCTAATACCTTGAGCATATCACCAACGACCAGGTACGCAGTAAAATCCATCAGAACATTGCCCTCCCTCCGAAGTTGTGATGGTATGGCCACGTAATACGATCGGATGGCCTTGCAAAGACAGTTCCTCAAGGAACCCTGCTGGGACGTAGGGAAGAGACAGAAGAAAAAGTGGAATGACAATTTCGTGGAATGGACAGAAAAATCACTCGGGGAAACCCAGGCTCTGGCACAAGACGGTGACAGATGGAGGAGACTGAGGGAAAGCTGAGTATGTCAAGGCCCCAACGACTCCTCATGATGTTAAAGGGCAAATCCAAGTCACTGATATATAAGGTGTTCCAATGACTTGGACTGATTTTAAAATGTGAATTAAGTTTAAGCGTCTAATGATTTTTTCTTTTTCTTTCAGATTTAACAACTTAAGTCTTTGGCAATTTCAACCACGGAAAGATCAACAATCAAACAATGTGTTAAAGTTATCAATGCCTATTACTAAAATGGACGTTCAAACAGAAATGCATTTCGCGCGATTCGCGGTTCTTTGGTCAACTTAATCGACCAACCGAGATTGCAGTTGGAAACGATATAACGTTGTTGTTGTTGTTGTTGTTGTGATGAATAGAGGTGTCTGGATTTTCGGCCATATTCGCTTAATTTGTTAAATCTGAAAGAAAAAGAAAAAAATCATTAGACACTTAAACTTAATGCACATTTAAAATTGGTCCAAGTATATATATATATATATATATATATATATATATATATATATATATATATATATATATATATATATATATATGGTGTTCCAATAACTTGGACCGATTTTAAATGAACTTTTTCTTTTCTTTCAGATTTAACAACTTGAGTCTTTGGCAATTTCAACCATGGAAAGATTAACAATCAAACAACGCGTTAAAGTTTCAAGAGTACAATTGGAAAAATCCTTCGTAAATTAAAACCAACTGGGGCAAAACACCATTGCGTGCTCGTTTACGCCGTTTAGCTGAAAACATTGCTGCAGTGCACGAGAATGTGGCCGAAAATCCAGACACCTCTATTCGTCATCGCGCGCAGTAATTGAACTTTTCTACAACAACGTTACATCGAATTTTGACAAAAGATTTGTCTCTACACACTTACACCATCGGCTCTTCCATGCAAGAATTATTCTAAAGGATGTTCCAATAACTTGGACCAATTTTAAATGTGAATTAAGTTTAAGCGCCTAATAATTTTTTTCTTTCTCTTTCGGATTTAACAACTTAAGTCTTTGGCAATTTCAACCATGGAAAGATTTAATAATCAGATAACGTGTTAAAGTTAATGAAGCCTATTACGAAAATGGACGTTCAAATTTATAAATATACGATCCAATGATTCCGCTAACAAGAAATACACACCATACAATGAGCTTTTGTGGATGTAGTGACTTTTCAACAATCTTCTTTGGATTTTCATCAGACCAAATGCGACAATTCTGTTTATTAACAAATCCGCCAAGATGAAAATGGCCTTCATCACTAAAGAGAGCTTCTTGCGAAAAATCTTCATCGGCTTGTCTTCGCTCGTGCACCAAATTGACGAATATACGGCGCTCCAAATGGTTAGCAAGTTTCAGTTCTTGTGTCAATTGAATTTTGTAAGCGTGTAGAGACAAATCTTTTGTCAAAATTCGATGTAACGTTGTTGTGGTGAGGTTCAATTCCTGCGCGCGGTGACGAATAGAAGTGTCTAGGTTTTCAGCCACATTCTCGTGCACTGCAGCAACGTTTCCAGCTGAACGGCGTAAACAAGCACGCAGTGGTGTTTTCATATCTGCCACCGACCTAGTTTGTTTGAATTTACAAACACTTTTTCCAATTGCACACTCGGTTCGTTGATTATATTGACCAAAAATATCGCAAAATGCGCGAAATGCATTTCTATTTGAACGTCCATTTTCGTAATAGGCTCCGATAACTTTAACACGTTGTTTGATTATTGATCTTTCCATGGTTGAAATTGCCAACGACTTAAGTTGTTAAATCTGAAAGAAAAAGAAAAAAATCATTAGATGCTTAAACTTAATTCATATTTAAAATCGGAATATATAACAAACTCTTTAGAGAGATTACTCGCTCTTTCCTCTGTTCATCTTCCCTTCAATATGCCCTGTGAGTACCAAATACTCCCAGCTTTCAATTCTCGTTATGTTTCCCGGGAATGTCAACTGTCCCTTTTAGATTTTAAGTAATATTGTCCTTTTTATTTCCATTTTCCTTAAAAAATTTCCCCGTTGCTCAGATGCTCACATGCTCCATCCATGGTATTCTCATCATCCTTCTGTAGAAATGTTATGGGGTCCACCCTTTTTCATACAAGTGGACTCGACCAGTGTGTACCTGTCCTGCTGCCGTTAAATACCCAGAGTCAGAGCAGTGAGAGTGATTGAGTTGGCGGTAGAGTAATAGTGTGAGGTAACCGCTTGTAGAAGTCACAGTTACAAGCACGTAGACTCTAAGGAAGTCCTACTTCGAGACTGGATTTACCAGACTGTATATATATATATTATTATTGCTACTAACCGCGTTTCTGGATCTACTAACCGTATTACCAATTGTATTATTCTGTAAATACATTTATTTGCTATATTTCATTCCTGCGTTTGTCATTCATTGGAGACCGAATTTCATCTCGTAATCCACAAGAACCATATCTCTTTTGCTAATGACCCCACTTCCTTTGTGAGGAAATTGTCTATTGTCATATAAGAGGATTGATATTACATAGGCGATCAGCTCCTTTTTTCTTTGTTTCTAATGAAATTTTCCTGTTTCTTAATATTTTGCTTAGTGTTTCGAAGGCATCTTTTACTGCTCCAACGCGACTTCGAATTTCGGTATCACTGTTTCTGCTGTCTGTTAAATAACTTCTCAAATAAACGTAAAATGCTCTGCAATGTTGAGATTCAAACTGACCCTGACACCCGTTTATTGTTAATTAGAGGGAAAAAATGGCTGCGCAAACGAATCACATGAAGATAAAGAAAACTGAAAAAGAATAGAAAACACCAGGATCTCGCCCGGGAAATGCGTAAGATGAGGTTTTATGACCAGACTTATAATAATCTTTACACTTAGAAACGTCTTAAGAAGATTAGGAGAGAGGATGGGAAGAAGCGAAGATTCTGTTAAATGGTTGAGGCCGTTGTGATGACGGCGGCGCTGGTAACGGCAAAAAAGTTCTGAGGAGGGTACAGGAAAACCAAGGTGAGTTGCTGTCATTTGAAAAACCACCAGAAATGGATGGCAAATTGATTATTTACATTTACCAGTTACGAAATTAAAAACTACTTTTTTTTTTGTTTTGTTTTTTTACTTTACTGAAAATCAGATATGATCAACATCTCGACGATTTCGGTATTTTTAGATAATTTACTTGGATAATACTAGAATAAAGAGAGAGAGACTGACAGAGAGATAGGAACAAAGCGTGATAGATAGATAGATAGATAGATAGATAGATAGATAGATAGATAGATAGATAGATAGATAATAAATGACTGGGATAGATAGATAGATAGATAGATAGATAGATAGATAGATAGATAGATAGATAGATAGATAGATAGATAATAAAATGACATAGATAGATAGATAGATAGATAGATAGATAGATAGATAGATAGATAGATAGATAGATAGATAATGAACACAATAAGATAAATAGATTTGACCAGAATAAGATAGAAAGACCTGAATAGAATGACATAGATAATAAACAGACTGAATAGATAGATAGATAGATAGATAGATAGATAGATAGATAGATAGATAGATAGTGATCTCATTGGCTCATCAAATCCAGGCACGTGCGTACACAACATCAGAAGATCCACGCTTGTCACACCGTTTGCTGCTGACGTTTGCGCATGGGCGGAGCCGGGAGAGGGTGTATTAAATTAAGTCAACTAACAAGATGCGGGCGGGGACCTTAGGCACACCGTTGACATTTTGAAGGTTCACGCATTTCCCACCCCCCTTCCTGGAATTATTTTCTTAAGCTTTGGATTGACTCTGGCCCTCTCCCTGACTTTTCTTTTCTTTGACGCTTTTCTTTGGTTTTTTTGGCACCATAAACTTTTCTACTCTTTCCGAAAAAGAGTGTCCCTTTCTGCCACTCATTTTTCGAGTCCTTGTGTTCTTTCTTATTTCCTTTTACAGAAATGTATACGAAAATCAAAGAAATACAAAAAGATGCCTTCCAAAAGATAAGCAAAGTATCAAGAAACAGAAAAATAGAAACAAAGAAAAGTGTACCTAAATGTTATATAGTATCAGTCCTCTTATATGGTAGTGAATGCTGGCCAATCTCCTTACAGAGGAGGAAGAGACTTGAAGCAATAGAAATGTGCTTTATTTACATTATTCGGACTATTGTCCTCATCTTTATCGCCATATTTATTACAACGTTTCGGCCGTTGTACGCCCCGGCCTTCTTCGGGTGGCTGGAATGTCGAACTGAACACTTTATTTCGCTCACTGTGGTAGACTGTTCTAGTTCCATGTGCCATGTTTTTAATGTATGTCAGTTATCAGTTATAATAAGGAGCGCCAGAGAAAAGCAATAATAACACCAAAAATTGCAATATGAGCTCTGGTAAATTTATGAATGATAACGGCAAAAAATTTCAATACGAGCACTGGTAAAAAAGATGGTTGCTGAAGACATAATACCCAGAAATTCATACACAGATGTCCTCAAGGACACAGGGCACAATGGATAAAGATATTAGTTAGATCCAGTGACAGGACCCAAAGAGTGTGAGTTCAATACACGGTTAAGGCAGTGGAGAACATTCAGAGAGAATTTAACAGGAGATAACTAATAACTGACATCTATTAAACATGGCACGTGGAACAGTCTACCCCAGAGAGCGAAATAAAGGCTTCACTTCGATATTCCAACCACCTGAAGTAGGCCGAAACGTTGTAATAAATGTGGCGACAAAGATGAGGACAATAGTCCGAATAATGTAAATAGTGTACATAATACCTCATCTCAGAAATATAGACAGATACTGAAAGGCCAAAACGTTGTAATAAATATGGTGGCATAGATGAGGACAATAGTCCGAATAATGTAAATAGTGTACATAATACCTCAGCTCAGAAATATAAACAGATACTGAAAGGCCGAAACATTTTAATAAATATCGCGACAAAGATGAAGAAAATAGTCCGAATAATGTAAATAGTGTACATAATACCTCATCTCAGAAATATAGACAGATACTGAAAGGCCGAAACTTTGTAATAAATGTGGCGACAAAGATGAGGACAATAGTTCGAATAATGTAAATAGTGTACATAATACCTCATCTCAGAAATATAGACAGATACTGAAAGGCCGAAACGTTGTAATAAATATGGCGACAAAGATGAGGACAATAGTCCGAATAATGTAAATAGTGTACATAATACCTCATCTCAGAAATATAGACAGATACTGAAAGGCCGAAACGTTGTAATAAATATGGCGACAAAGATGAGGACAATAGTCCGAATAATGTAAATAGTGTACATAATACCTCATCTCAGAAATATAGACAGATACTGAAAGGCCGAAACTTTGTAATAAATGTGGCGACAAAGATGAGGACAATAGTTCGAATAATGTAAATAGTGTACATAATACCTCATCTCAGAAATATAGACATATACTGAAAGGCCGAAACGTTGTAATAAATATGGCGACAAAGATGAGGACAATAGTCCGAATAATGTAAATAGTGTACATAATACCTCATCTCAGAAATATAGACAGATACTGAAAGGCCGAAACTTTGTAATAAATGTGGCGACAAAGATGAGGACAATAGTCCGAATAATGTAAATAGTGTACATAATACCTCATCTCAGAAATATAGACAGATACTGAAAGGCCGAAACTTTGTAATAAATGTGGCGACAAAGATGAGGACAATAGTTCGAATAATGTAAATAGTGTACATAATACCTCATCTCAGAAATGTACTTCTGCAGAAGGATGCTGGGAATACCATGTACCGAACATGTAAGCAACGAAGAAGTTTTAGAGAAAATGTAAATAAAAAAGGAGATTTATGCTTAACATCAGGAAGAGGGAGCTGAAATTTCTCGTGCACGTAATGAGGAAAGAGGGCTTGGAAAATTTAATACTCCCAGGACTGATTGAATGCGAGAGGACAGACGAAAACAACGCATATCCTACCTAGCAGGTTTGTGTAAATGGCTGGTGGAGCAACGTTCAGAAGAGATGACAAAAAGATAAAATTTATTAAGTAATAAAAAGGACAGGAAATTGTGGAGAGCCATGATCACCGACGACCGGAAGAGACACGACCCAGAGAAAAAGAAAAAATTGAGCTTGAATAAATGGCTGTCGGAGCAAGGTTCAAGATAAATAAAAAAAAACGAAATTTATTAAGAAATACAAAGGACAGGGAAGTTATAAGGAGACGACCTATTTTCCGGCATCTTTAGTAATTGATCATATATATGAGTTGAGGCACAAGGTCATCTCAAGTACCAATGGACATTCAAAGAATGTTACCTCATTGAGAGAAAGAGAAAAAATCTCGTTAGAAACAAAGAAAAGAGTACTGAACTGTTATGTAATATCAGTCCTCCTATATGACGGTCAATGCTGGACAATCTCTTCACAGATGAATAAGAGACTTGAAGCAAGAGAAACAAAGAAAAGAGTACTGAACTGTTATGTAATATCAGTCCTTTTATATGACGGTCAATGCTGGACAATCTCTTCACAGATGAATAAGAGACTTGAAGCAAGAGAAACAAAGAAAAGAGTACTGAACTGTTATGTAATATCAGTCCTTTTATATGACGGTCAATGCTGGACAATCTCTTCACAGATGAATAAGAGACTTGAAGCAAGAGAAACAAAGAAAAGAGTACTGAACTGTTATGTAATATCAGTCCTCCTATATGACGGTCAATGCTGGACAATCTCTTCACAGATGAATAAGAGACTTGAAGCAAGAGAAACAAAGAAAAGAGTACTGAACTGTTATGTAATATCAGTCCTTTTATATGACGGTCAATGCTGGACAATCTCTTCACAGATGAATAAGAGACTTGAAGCAAGAGAAACAAAGAAAAGAGTACTGAACTGTTATGTAATATCAGTCCTCCTATATGACGGTCAATGCTGGACAATCTCTTCACAGATGAATAAGAGACTTGAAGCAAGAGAAACAAAGAAAAGAGTATTGAACTGTTATGTAATATCAGTCCTTTTATATGACGGTCAATGCTGGACAATCTCTTCACAGATGAATAAGAGACTTGAAGCAAGAGAAACAAAGAAAAGAGTACTGAACTGTTATGTAATATCAGTCCTCATAGATGGTGATGAATGCTAGACAATCTCCCCATAGATGAAGAAGAGACTTGAAACGACAGAAATGTCGTTCTACAGAAGAATGCTAAGAATCCCATGGACTAAACATATGAGCAATGACGAAGTTTTAGAGTAAATGTCATCAAAAAGAAGAGTTATACTTAATATCAGGAAGAGAGAGTTGAAATTTCTCTTTTCGATTCATTTCTCTATTTTTGTTTCCTTTCTTATTTTCTTTTGCGAAAAAGTAATATACGACGGACTAAAAAGGTAATAGATATTGAAGAGATACCCAAATATTAATAGAATAGCATGTCTTTTAATGTTTAGATTCACATCTCAACACGAGACTGTTTGTTCCTCATAGGTTTCCATAAATGTATCCTTGAACCAAATATGATATACAGCACAATCAGTTATGTGACATGATATACGCTTAGGCGATCATGTATCTTTCGATACATGACTGACGAGGCAGCTTTTTTCCTGCAGTAGTTTGTTTCTTTCTTTCTGCGGTAGACCAGTTGCCATCCAAAGCTGTAGAACCCGGTCTGTCCTGTTATTTACCCATAGCTGGGGGGAGAAGAGAATTCACACCTTCCCCAAAGGTATTAGCGCGTAAGTGAATTTCAGTCAGTTATGTGCTATGCGTGATACACGAAACATGATGACGAGGCAGATTTTTTCCCGCAGTAGGTTGCCATTTATTTCTGCGGTAGACCAGTTGTCATCCAAGGCTATAGAACCTGGTCTGTCCTGCTATTTACCCATACTATGGTGTTTCTGATACAAGATATCATAATCAATTTTGATGATGTCATTTAGTGTTAGTCCATTCAGCTAGTGACTACCTTGATCTTAGAGTTTCTGATACAAGATATCATAACCAATTTTGATGAAGTCATTCAGTCTTAATCTGATAGTTCTTCTGCCTTTTATTTCTTTTTGTACTAAAATCTTCCACAACAGCCGAAAACTGTTTTGAAAAATAATAAAAATAAATACTTTATTTCTATAAATTAGAAGTATCAAATTTATTATCATACAATATTTTCTAGTGATCTATTTACATAGGTATATTTTTTATATAATAAAAAATCTATATTATATTTATTATATATAGCATTATATATATATATATATATATATATATATATATATATATATATATATATATAAGATGATAAAAATATATAGATAATAAAAAACAAAATAAATATTGCACTGCATAATACGCACGTAATTTCGAAATTTTCAAATATAATGGACATGTATGTAATTAAACAAAATATATTTTTTAATTCTTCAAAGTATGAATAATTTAGATACACTTCTGTGAAATGGATACAATTTTATTATGGCGACGAATTCTCTGTGGACCAAGAGAAATGCTATGTGGACCACCAGTGGTCCACCTGCACCACGTTGAGAAACAATGCTTTAGACCACACCCTTTTAAGGTAACGGAGGATTAAAAATAAATCCATTAATTCTTTAGAAATTGCTTTGTTTACGTTTCGGACGCAAAACGGAGCAAATTTCTGCTTCTCAGAAAAACCTGAATGAGGGAAAATAGAACCATGAGTGGGCCTTGGGTCTTGTATTGGGTGGACGTTCAGTCATAGGTGATTATGTCTCTTTCGATTCATGACTGACTAGGCAGAAGATCTTCCCGCAGTATGTTGCTGTATTAGATTGGTTGCCAACCAAATCTAGAGGATCTAGTCTATCCTGCTATTTAACCCATAGATTGGGGAGAAGATATGGATTCATACCTAGCCCAAGATGGAGTCATATTTGAGTGTAAGTGTAACGAACCCAACTGGAATTCGAACTTTTCCCTCCGATTTCTCACACCGTGTCGTTATCTATCCCACTACAAAAGAGCAACCATTGGGTGAACGCAAACTGGCGAGAGACGTCAGCAGGAATTTCATTGACTTGTGCTTTCTCTGAAGGGCAACAATTCCTGACACAAGTTCATTCGTAGATTGGTTGTTATGGAACTTACGATGGGATAATTTATCAATTAATTGGACTGGAGTGGTTCTTATCTGACGGCTCATAATACAGAGTTAATTCCGTATTTGGTTGCTATAGAACAGTGACGCACACACATAAGCAAGCACACAAACACAAACACACACACACAAACACAAACACACACAGATAGATAGATAGATAGATAGATAGATAGATAGATAGATAGATAGATAGATAGATAATGAACAGACTTAGATAGATAGATAGATAGATAGATAGATAGATAGATAATGAACAGACTTAGATAGATAGATAGATAGATAGATAGATAGATAGATAGATAATGAACAGACTTAGATAGATAGATAGATAGATAGATAGATAGATAGATAGATAGATAGATAGTTATGAACATACTAAGATAGATAGATAGATAGATAGATAGATAGATAGATAGATAGATAATGAACAAACTTAGATAGATAGAGAGATATATAGATAGATAGATAGATAGATAGATAATGAACAAACTTAGATAGAGAGATAGATAGATAGATAGATAGATAGATAGATAGATAGATAATGAACAAACTTAGATAGATAGATAGATAGATAGATAGATAGATAGATAATGAACAAACTTAGATAGATAGATAGAGAGATAGATAGATAGATAGATAGATAGATAGATAGATAGATATGAACATACTAAGATAGATAGATAGATAGATAGATAGATAGATAGATAGATAGATAGATAGATCAATCATATTTATTATACAATAATACAATAATTGAGGCATATGGCACCAAATGTGGGGAATCGGTTTGATGTTGGTCATCCTTACCTACGTTACATCTAGCTAACCCGATCCACGACCCATTCATTCAATAGAAATAACCCATCCACCAAAAGAATTCACCCTTCACCTTTTATTCTTATATATACCAGAATACCACATCCATATAGGGAACATAAAAATTAAAACACATGATTTAAAAGATAGATAGATAGATAGATAGATAGATAGATAGATAGATAGATAGATAGATGTGTCTGTGTGTGTGTAATTATGGGTGCGTGGAAGGTTCGCTTTCTGACCATGAGACCCGGGTTCGAATCTCACCATGGTTGATTTGTCAGGAAGAAAATTTCCTGATGTTATCGGTCTGGAGGGGGCGATCCCACTGTGCGTCACCTTTGGAAATCTTGTGAGTGAAATTTGGTAGGCGGTACCCTTGGGGGCCGTCGATAGCTGGACTAGCACGAAGTCACAAGTCATCGTGACCGAGGGTTTGAGTGTAATGGAAGTTGTTCAAATTGCTGATCACGGTAGATAACACGCTCTCTCCCAGAAACTGTAAGTAAGGTCTGCTCAGCATATTTGCAGTATAAACCACAGGCTGGCTCTGTGGATGTTAAACAAACACAAATGTGCCTGAGCGAGAGTCTGCAACAGGGATTGGCTAGCCGCCCTAGTAGACGGGTATCCTCGAATACGAGTGGCCAGCTATTATTATTTATTATATATGTATATTACAGGCAAAATCAATATATTATAGAGAGAAAATTATATATAGAATTATACAGGGCATCCATAAAGTTCGTGTGCACTTAAAAAAATGTACATTGTAACCCGGATATAAGAGACCCTGATATAAGAGAAACTCGGATATAAGAGAGATTTTCTCTAGTCCCAAATTAGAGCCATACTTACCTAAACAAAATAGACCAAACCCTGATATAAGAGAAACCCTGATATAAGATACTTCTTCTCCGGTCCCGACAACTCTCTTATATCCGGGTTACACTGTATAACTTTATTTGTATTTGCGATAGAAATAATCTATAAAAAGGATTAGAAAGAAGTAAATCTATATTTTTTAAGGTTTTATTGAAATGTTATTTAAGTTTCCACATGTCCCCCATCATTAGCAATACAAAAGGTAATACGATTTTGCAGTTAACGGGAAACATTTGCCAACTGATTTACAGTAATGCCTGAAATCACATTAGTTATTTTAGCTATACTTAAAACTAGGTACTATTAAACCTTATAACATTTTTTACAGATTATTTCTATCACAAATACAAATAAAGTTATAATTTTTTAAAGTGCACACGAACTTTATGGACACCCTATATATAATATAGATAGAATTTGTCTTTCATGTCTAAATCTGTCATTCATCCAGACATCGAATATTGTAATCACATCTGGTTTGGTGTTCCTGCTATGTATTTGGAGATTCTTGATATAAAAAACAAAAAAACAAAGAAGAATCTGTAATGCTATTGGTCTTGACCTGGCATCTCGACTTCAGTCACTTTCCCACCGACTTCAAACAACTTTCCAGCGCCTTTTCAATAAATATTTTCCTGGTAATTGTTCTGATGAGCTTTTCCACTTTTGTACCTTTTTTTTTTTTTTTTTTTTTTTTTTTTTTGGACAATGGATTTCAGCGCATTTATAGAATGGAGATAACGTACCATTATTTTATATATAAAAGTAAGTTTAATTAAAAACGACTGATGAGGTACTACTGTTATTTTACCTGTTGACTGTCGGGTCATGTAATTTAATAATTGTGTATTTAGATAGCAAACCCTCTTTTATACATGTTTCATTTAAAACGACGACTGAAAATACCTTGTACCTTTTCAGTCATTTTTAATGAAATTTGTATAAATGAGGGATTGCTGCCCAAATACACAATTATATATATGTGTGTGTGTGTGTGTGTGTGTGTGTGTGTGTGTCTGTCTGTCTATCTGTGTGTCTGTCTGTGTGTCTATCTCTGTGAGTGCGCAAAAAATTCAGATAGAAATTTCAGCTTCTGAGAGACTCTTAACATTTGTCATGATAAAGTCTCTCTGCAGACGAAAGATTTCCTTTAGTCCTTATTAATACACGCACGCGCGGGCGCGCACACACACACACACACACACATGCACACACACACACACACATATATATATATATATATAAGTTGTATGGATATGAGTTTGTGAGCCTGGCTTTCACGCTTTTGCGATTATTATTATTATTATTTTTAAGTACATACATACATATATATATGAGTGTGTGGATGTGTGGATGTGTGTGGATGATATATGTTTTAATTAATGTCTTTGGCTTAACGAGCAACAGGATCAGCATTCAATCTTAGACTTGTTATTCTAGGAAACCTGCCGTCATGTCATCTGAGGTACTACATTAACACTTCACATTGACTAGGATTTTGACTCAATCACTCTATAGAATCATGGTTATATACCTGCTTTGTCCATTCATAAATTGGCTGTTATAGTGTTTCAAGGAAGATTTATGTCTCCTTCGTCGATACAGATAAAAAAAATTCATACACACATTGGTTGTGATGAATTTGAATGCAAGATATCTCGCTCGAACCTTTATTAATCTGCCTCTTCTATGACAACCTGGATTCAAGTAAATTCGCAGATTGGCTGTGATGAAGCTGAATGCGAGATATTTCGCTCGAAACTTTATTTATTTGCCTCTTCTATGACGACCTTGATTCAAATTAATTGCCGGATTTCTTATCATCGAGCTGCGCGAGATCTTGCATGGAATTTCCTTGAACTTCTCTGATGTAGAATCAGATGGAGATTCAAGTCAATTAGTTGTTTTATTAATTAGCAAGCGAAGAGAGATGTCTTGTGAGAAGTTTCAAAGTTTTACGGCTTATTGATTGTGATGGTGCTGCCAGATATCTTGCAAGGGATTTCATTGACTTGCGGCTATCTATGACGTCCCTGATTCAAATTCCTTGGGGAATCTACTGTCATGGAGCTGCAAGTGAGATATCTTGCTGGGAATTTAATTGATTTGCGGCTTCACTGACGAACTTTATTCAAGTTCATTCACAAAATATTTGTAACCCAGCCGCAAGCGAGATGTAGCGCTTGGAATTTTAATAGATTTGCGACTCTTCTGACGATCTTTCTCGTGTAATGAAAGTCGAGCCACTCTTATCAATACTTTCACATTAATGCGGGCGTCCCAACCCCAGGGCTTTATCATTGGAACAACGTTGGTTCTTATTTTCTTTAACGATTTTCCCAATGTAATTAGTTGATAGCACGGTATTTGTGCTGAAAACACAACTATTTACTCCTGTCTAACTAGCAAACCTGACAGAACTAGCAACTGCTTCTGAAAGGAACATCTAATCGTTGGTTAACTGGGGCAAGGAAAGGCTTGTAAATTTTAATGCCTCCAAAACAGAACTGCTATCATTAAATTTACTCCTGTTTTGAACTTGGAGACTTAAACCTGACTTTCCTGCTGATTAGTGCTCCTGTTGGTACCTGTCATGTTTTGACTACTACTGCTGCTGAAGAATCCTTGCTGTCATTTTCTTTCTTTCTTTATTAGCGGCTCCCATATAGTATTTATTTCTATGCTAGGAGTACTCATACTCTAGCATATGCGCTGATTCTTTCAGTGTTTTAACTCTAGTGAGTTTCGGTGTACAGTATTTTCACTTCATTCTACAAGTGTTACTTACTAACTCTTTACTTAGTTGCATAATGTCTTGGGTATGACGATAAACTTATCCGCGTCCTGGGTAAGACGATAAACTACGTCCAACAGCAAGGTCTCTGATCAGGAGGTTTTGAGGAGCGTGGAACCACCTCTTAATTGCTGGTGTTCCCAGGTCCACCCTGACCTGGGGCGGTAGTACCTGTTAGGGTCCCAGCTATGGCCAAATAGTTAACCCTGAAACTGAGGTAAAAAGCATTATAAAACTGTAAAAATAGGTTTTAATACCAGAAATACTTTTAAAAAGTTTATACCAGCAATGCATTTTTGAAGGAAAATTATTACCAGGAATACATTTTTGAAAAAAATATATTAGCAGCAATAAAAATCTTGTCGGCATTAAATAAGCCATTGATGTTGATATGCCGTAAAAGAAAAACCCAAACCAGAAATACTTAGTAGAGAATTATTACCAGCTATACATTTTTGATGAAAAAAATATTACCTGAAATAGAATTTTGAAGAAAAAATATTACCAGAGATACATTTTTGAGAAAAAAAAATTTAGCGGCAATAAAATTTTGCATTAAATAATCCATTGAACTTGATATGCCGTAAAAAAAGCCAAACCAAACCAAATTTACATACATGAACAACCATTTCATTGTCTCACCCGTCACTACGTCTTTTCGATGTTCCTTCAGCCTCACTTTGATAACAACAACAAAGATGAGGACAATAGTCCGACTATAAATAATGTAAATAATAAAACGATAATAAACTAATGTCAATTTAATTATCACTCGTTTTTATTCCATTGCAGTCAGGCAGTTCGCTGCCAGGCTCGCGGCTGACTTGTCGAACTTTCCGCCTGCAGAGAGGAACCCAGACGTGAATATGCCTACGGGCAGAATCTCGTTTAGGGAGGTAGACAAATGCGGGGTCTACGGGGAATTTTTGCATGAGCCTACAGGCTCGGAATTTCCCCACATAAAAATCGATTGTTCCACATCCTGCCTTGTAAATACCAATCGTTTTTATTCAGTCAGCTTTGTAATTCATCAATAGAATTATATTAATTCATTTGTCTGCATTTTCCTGTTTATATATCAGATACTGATTACATTTAATTTATTTTTAAATCTGACGGTTACATTTTCAAGTTTTTTTTGTTTTTTTTTAATACATGAAGTGGGGAAGTCTATAATTTTTTAGGACAACTGAGTTTGAATGATATCAAAGTGAAGGCAATCTATTAACACTATCAATTCAATAGCTTGTAATGACAAAAGTACGTGGTATAGGCTTCAAGAAAGCTTTATTCAACTGAGAATACAAGGTTCGTGTATAGTGTCCACCTCTAGTCCCAGTAAACAGAAATAGCTCTCTCAAAGAGGAGAGTGATAAAACAAGGGGAGACCACTCTTGATTATTCATAACATAACTCTTTTTCATTTTTCCCCATTTTTAGTAGCAATTTCGTTACTTTTTTATAAATTTCTTAAATTCAGAATACTTACAAATATAAAAGTTACTCGTTTAAATTTTGTAAAAGCTAGATATCAGGAAAATTGTTGTTTTTTGAAATTAAAAAAAAAGCTTTTTAAATAAAATTGCCAAAGATCAATATAAAACTTATGAAGTGTGGTAGAACACTACTGATGGAAGAAGCCAATGCTATCATGAAAGAGTGTTGCCATAAAAAAAGGTTTTACTCAAACCTGACTCCACCAGCTTATTTTTCCTACAGTGTATCCTGGTAGCTTTACTTTCCTTGGATAATAATGTATATGTACCCTGATATCCACCTTATTAAGGGAATTTATCAAACCAAGTGATCTTTTGAAGCAAAGTTTAGTTTCAATGCTTTATGCCTATTAAAGACTAGCAGTATTACCAGTCTTTGACTGGGTCTTTCATTACAGGGAATTTTTGCTGTTCAATTGGAACAGTTTAAGTTTAAAGTCAGACCACCTGAAAATCAATATTAGTAACAACATTTGGATGCAACCAAGGCACATCCCCAAATGGTCGGGGGGGGTAACAATTTGAATGGGGCGTGGTCCTGAAAAGGGAACTGTATAATTATAAATAATATTATTGTAATAATTTAAACTATTTTTTTATTAAAGTTTTTATAAAAGATATATATCCAAGAACAGATAGTAAATAATAAATTGCTCAGAGTTATAATGGACAGGAAGTAGTAGAGAGCCATTGTTACCAACAATTTGGACTCAAAACCAGCACTGAAGAATTATCTATCAAACAAAAAAAATTTCATCGAAATCGGATGAAAACTGTGGAAATGCATAAACAATATCCGATCACACACACACACACACATTTTGAGAATTATAGATAGATACAAAAAATAAGCAATGGGAACATGGGAACTCTGACTAGTCTGAAGCTGTCGTCTCATATAAAATGTGTTCCAATAACTTGGACAGATTTTAAATGTGAATTAAGTTTAAAATTGGTCAAAGTTATTGAAACACACTTTACAAGGATTGGTGTACAGGGTGTTGCTACACATTCTTTTCTTCACCTCAAAACTATTGGCAAATTGTGCTATAGTAGCTCTTCTGTTAGCATTTACTTGGTAGGAAAGCCTCTATTCACTTTTAGTATCAGTAAGTTTTAGCTAGCCAGTAATTTATAGATGGAAATGGCTTTTTCCTTCTGATAATAACAATTTGACATTTAATCAGTCACTCAAACTTTTGCCCATAACTGTAACATTTAACATAAAAATTAACTTCACGGCAGGCTTACCTGCTTACATACACCTGACCTTGATATGAAAAGTTTTCAAGAAACAGTGTCATTCTTGCCCTATACTGTTATAAATTTTTGGCTCATCAGAGTCAGTCTGTGTGTGTATGTGCGAGTGTATAATACAGAGAGAGAGAGAGAGTAAAATACCAATCAACAAAAGTTTTGTTTTCAAAGCTTTTATTAAACTATAAGCTACTTAGCCAAATATATTTCAAAAATGTAAAATATAAAAACAAAAAGACAACGATAACATCTTTAATAATAGAATTTTTAAAATATAAAAAAAAGTTACTTGTTTAAATATCCTAAAAGTTAGATACCACCAAAATTATTACATTTCTTTCAAAATTAATAAAAAATACTTTTAAAAAATTGCCAATGTTCAGAGAATTATCCGATTCAAATAAAATTTTCAGTAATTATTCATTGATGAATGAATTGTACAAGTTGTTTTATTAGAAAATATTTTTCAAAATATTTGGGTGGGGGGATCATCCAGTTCAACACCCCCTTTTCAATATCTCTGTTGCTGTTCATGAGAATAATTTGTTTTATTAAATAAAGACAGGATTTTAAAAAAATATAAAGATAAATGTCATTTTTGTTTGTGAAGAATTTTTTTTCTCTCATTTTTGTATGGATGTTCAAAAAGGAAATCATTCTGAATTATCACCTTTTTTACTGACTACTTTTCCCTATTGCAATAATAATATACGAGATAATTTAATAATTGAAATTCAGAAAAAAAAATTTTAAAAAATCTAATTGTGTGCAATTAAATATTTTAAGACACCAAACAGATATGAAAATAATCAAAAAATAAAAATAATGAATTAAACTCAAAAGTATCCTTTCACTAGTTTTTAATTTTCTTTTTTTATACTTCTAATGTTGTATAAAAAGAAAATTATTCATTCTACTAAGTTTTATAAAAGCATATTTGACATACAAATAGAAAATGAATTAAGTAAATAAACAGAAATATAAACAGCATAAGACAAGGATGTATCTTCTCAGCAGACTTATCTATATCTATAAAACGGAAGATGTCAGTCTTTGTGTCTGTCTGCGGGTATGCTATTTACGCACGTCCACATTTCTCGACTGATTTCGATGAAATTGTATACACATGGTGCAAATTTACCAAAATGGAGCAAAGACCAACTTTACAATCTCCAATCCCGCCCCCCCCCCGGGTTTGGCAGAAAAATCGATAAAACTGAATGTGGGTGCCACTTTTTGCAAAAATCAAGACAAAGTTACATGCAAACAAAATGTTTACTGGATGAGCTGATATTCTTTACACTTAATGCAAAACATCAGCTCATGTTATGAGGTTTATGTAGAGAGCTTGATAGTTTTCCTGCAGTATTGGCTTCACAAAAAAAACTGTTTTCTGTACTCCTTAGAATAAAAACTTGAATAACTGCCTCATTTTTTATCTGATTTTCTTCAAACATGTCGCAAAAAAATTGTCATCATGCAAGAAGTAAGATAGTCCTCCTCACTTCCCTGCGTATAACGAAAACCCACGAAGAACGGTTTAAAAAAAAACTGTTTTCGGCCATAACTCTCTGGTTTTTCATCCGATGCTTTCCAAATTTGCCATGTAAATTACATATGACACACAAATTGTCTTGCATGAATGTTGGCTTAGATTATTTCAGTTAAGTGAACGAGATCTGGGACAAAATAAGTCCAAAATCGGCTTTTGTCATTTGGTCAATTGTTTCTTGATGATTCCATTCTAAATTAGCATTCGAACAAATTTTGATAAGGATTATTGAAGCGTTAAAAGGGAAAAATTCCCTAAAAACTCGTATTAACCCCAGCTTAACAGTAAACGTGCCAAGAAGGATGTGGGGACATTCCTGTGTTTGCACTTGCAGTTGAGTCAAGCTCTGACCTTCCATCGTGTTTTGGTTTCATTATTAGATTTGTGAACAATACCATACTATTTGAAAGTTATTATGGCCATAGGAAATTTACTGAATATCTAAATCATTGAACCAATTTAACGCCCAGCAACGACCACACAAAAAGGTTTTATCGATGGAATTCCTTTATTAAGAAGAATCAAACACTTACAAAGGACATATCATAAAAAGATGACGGTAGAATAGCGTAGAATAGCAACTGATGATGCATGCAATTGAGGACACATTCAGACATTTCTAGACAGTGGGTGCGAGTATACGTGGGTGCGGTTACACAATTGCAGCCATGTACATCCGGGCAACGCCAGTTACCTCAGCTAGTTCCAAATAAGATTAACATATATATTTCTTATTACTATAAATATTATTTTTAAGGTGTACACGTTTTTGTGTAACGATCCCTGATTTTTCTATTTTATTAAACAAGGAAATTAAAAAAAAAAAAAGGTCTATCTAGATCAAGAAGTTCTACAAAAAAAAAAAATTGTACCTCTCGATAGGAATCGAACTTGTATCGCTTTTTTCCCATAAAGGAGCCTGCTCCTATACCAATTTGGCCACCTGCAGGCCATTTTGATAAAGCCGGCTTTGACTAACCTATTTAAGTACTGCATATCTCTCAATGGGACTTCTATGAATTATTTACTAACTTCTTTTTTCATACGCGAAACGTAAACAACGGTCATTTTTAAATGCTTTGTTTTTATTAGGTTGGTGCAAAAATAATTTCGTTTTTTAACATATGTTACTATGTGAGAAAACGAAATTATTTTTGCACCAACCTAATATTTGAAATTATTTCTTATTGCTATGTAAACGTTGCACTTGATAACATTTATGTAGCGGAAACGAAATGCGGATTGATCTGCCAACCGCTACGGATAACGGTAGCCGCCCCCATTCGTCAAAGAGACGTCGCTTAGTGTGCTGTCTCTGTAAAAAGAAAGCAAATGGCCGACTTGCCAGAACAGAGCCGGTGCGAACCCAGAAACACCTGGATATGAAATAAGTATTGCCGTGCGTCAACGTCCGTGTTACCCAGCGTCGTTCCATGTTTCCGGTGTCTCGTCTACGTTCGTCCCTTATGTGTGGTGTTCCTGTACAGAAGCCATGGTCGTGCCCTGGTTATCGTGATCTAGTGTTCGTCTCTTTAAGTGTTTGATTCCGGTGCTGCTAACTTTTTAGTCCCTCCTGAACTGTAGCGCGCCTCTTCATTGACAGATACCCAACCAATAAAAAGAAAATCCACCAGTTTATTATTAGGTTGGTACAAAAATAATGTCAGTTTTTGAGGTAGTTTTTAACGTCAAAAACCGACATTATTTTTGCACCAACCTAACATAAGAAAACATAAGAAACACCCCCTAGAGATGCGTAGCAGCACGATAACAATCTAGCCCCGTAGATTAAAGGGTTCAGTTCGAAATTCGCTTTAGGTTTCCCGGGTCGACATATACAGGATGAAGGACTGAAGGAACAACGGCCGAATCGTTGTGATAACAACAACAAAATGAGAACTATAGTTAGCATGAAAATAATTTATACAATGGTAAATCCTCATCCAAGAAATTAAGAATTATTTCTAAAAAGTTAGGTTTATTTTTTTTTTTTATTTTAATTACTGTATTTACCGGTCCTGAGCATGAATATCGCGTTCCTTGTTCCGGTGACATTAAATGAATCGGTACTGTTCTTGTCCTATCTCTGGCCTGATTTTGCAGCGAGCTCTATTCACCAGAATACGTATGATGAGTTTTGTTACGTGGCATATGAGTCTGATTGTTTGGTGGAGATCACATTCGTTTGCGCCTGGTTTCTTAGGCAGTGCAATGAAAATATATCTGCTTAGATCTTCCGGTATATCCCCACTACCAGTAATATAATTTGTGTTAATACTGTAAGTATTTCTTCATGGTTAGTGAGAAGGTCACAGAAAGTTAAGTTTATAATTTTGATTTTTCTTGGTTGTAGGTATTTTATTTTCTGATATGATGAATATGCATACTCCTGGGTTCCCCCTCACAGTAATATGATTGGCTGGTGTCAGCGATAAATACAGACTGATGTGGAGGTACAGGGGACGCCTATTGCCTACCACTACGAAGAGGACCAGTTCATTACGGTTAGCTGCTAGATTGTCCTACTCGGTTACAGTAGTCAACCAATTGGCTACTTCGAACAAATATATCCCTTTCCGGGACATATCATTTTCATAAATATTCCATGCCAAAATCTGGGTGGGTCCAATGCGTGGGTGCGTCCAATAGGCCGGCAAATACGTTATGTCATGTAATTACTTGTAAAACTTTGACACGGTGTTAATATTACTGTTGTTAATATCGGTGATAACTGGTAAGTTTGAGTTTCGTAAATTAGTGAACAAATTAGAAAACACTTGCGCCACAGTGAGTTTTGATCATTTCTAGCTGAAGGTCGGGTTGTTCTTAAATCAAAACTGGGATATTTTTTTTTTTTTTTTTTTTTTTTTGCGGTTACTAAGTAACGCATTAAATTTTCTATACAACGTGATTTGTAGGCATGGGGGTTGCAAATATAAGTAAAGGGTTATAGATAGATAGATAGATAGATAGATAGATAGATAGATAGATAGATATGAACAGACCAAGATAGATAGATAGATAGATAGATAGATAGATAGATAGATAGATAGATAGATAGATAGATAGATAGATAGATATGAACATATTGTGATAGATTTTTTTCTAATAAATTATATATGAGAGACCAAAATTTGCAAGTGTATTGCATCAATTGCGATAATCTTCCAGAACATACATTTGTTTATCCTTTTGATATGATGACAGTTTGGTTGCCATATTTTTGAACAGGGTTTTCTGCACATGCGCATATATGTTTTAGAGCATGCTTATGTCTACCCCCATAAGCATGAGTATGTCTCCCACGCAATCATTTGTCGCTTGATATTTGAGCCTATCCAACATGGCCGACAGTCGTGACAATAGAATTGTACTTAAGACAACGGCTATCGGGTATCCGACTCTGTGGGAGGCACGCATCGAATCTCGTACACCCGATAGGTTTCCTTATTAGGATATTTCCGAGCATTGGGTGGTCATTTTGCAATACCTGATCCGTGTGATGGCCGACTCTGTAGACATCTTTGACGCCAAACCGCAAAAACTCATCTGTCAGGTTTCAACACCTTTTTGTCTTTGTTTATTTTTTTTTTCTTCTTTTTGCAATAAATTAATTCTGAGTCCTTCTTTTTTCTTTCTTTCCCTATATCTTTTCTCTCTCTCATCCTCTATCTATCTATCTATCTATCTATCTATCTATCTATCTCTCACTTTCTCTCTCTCTTTCTCCCTCTCTCTCTATCTATCTATCTCTCACTTTCTCTCTCTCTATCTCTCTCTCTCTCTATCTATCTATCTATCACTTTCTCTCTCTCCCTCTATCTATCTATCTATCTCTCACTTTCTCTCTCTTTCTTTCTCTCTCTCTCTCTCTATCTATCTATCACTTTCTCTATCTATCTATCTCTCACTTTCTCTCTCTCTCTTTCTCTCTCTCTCTATCTCTCACTTTCTCTCTCTCTCTTTCTCTCGCTCTCTCGCTCTCTCTTTCTCTCGCTCTCTCTATCTCTCACTTTCTCTCTCTCTCTCTCATTCTTGGTTTTTCCGTTTCTTTTTCCTTCCTGTTTTTTTCTTCCTCGTTTTTTACTCACTATTCAAATTCATTTTCTTTCTTTTTCTTTTTTCTTTCTGTTTTTTCTTCTTCTCCATTCTTTTCTCTCTCTCTCCCTGTTTCTCTCTCTTTCTCTTTCTCTTTCATTCTTAGTTTATCCGCTTCTTTCTAATTCCTGCTTGACATCCTATTTGTTCATATTGATCTTTCTTCTTTCGCGTCAACTTATTTCATCCTTTCTTTTACTTCTCTCATTTGTTTTATTCCTTCGTTCTTTCTTTCCAACCCTCTTCTTATTTATTTATCTATTTATTTATTTCCCTTTTCTTTCTTTCTTTCCTTCCCTTCTCGTTTTTTTTTTTTTTTTTTTTTTTTTTTGAACTCTTTTTGATTTCTACTCAGCCCGTGGCTCTCCTTGGTTGGAGATTTGTATTGGCTTTTCTTTCCTCTTTAAATGATTTGGTTTCCATCTTTGCGTGCTTCAATCAATTTAGGCGGATCAAGGAGGGTCATTCTAACTGATCCGTGAAAAATCTTTGATAAAAAGAAAAAAGAAAAAAATGGTTACAAGACAAAGACAATCAACATCTCTCTCTCTCTCTCTCTCTCTCTCTCTCTCTCTCTCTCTCTCTCTCTCTCACTCTTTATCTATCTCTCTACAACACACACACACACATCTACTTTGGCCAACCTGGGTTCCTGAGTGCGATAGATAGATAGATATGAACAGACTGAGATAGATAGATAGATAGATAATCAATAAGCTTAGATAGATAGATAGATAGATAGATAGATAGATAGATAGATAGAAAAAGTTCTCTTTAAACTTATACGACTTAAAATAATGAGAACAAGAATAATTTTTGTTAGCTGTAAAATTATCAATTGAAGCTAGGTTCAAGATAAATACAATTATTGTTAGGTTTGAACAAGAAGGTTTTTAAATCATACACACTACCAGACTCCTGTGGGGATGCTTTCCTAGATAACTTAACCTGCACAAATCATGCGTCAAACGTTATCTATCCTCCTTAGACTCATAACCCTCATTTCCTGCTACAATTTCTTTCATTCGTATCATACCTGATTGAACTTAACTACTGTAACAGTAATCCCTTACCACAATTGGTACTGGGTAAACTTCAGCAGCAAGAAATTTGGGATGATTAATCAGAAAAATAAATATATCAGGTGATGTTTAGCATTCGTTTATGGCTGACTTTATTTTTGGTAACTAGTGTTTTGACTCTAATATCTTGATAAAGGCAAATAATAGCGAAGTTAGAACGCCATTTTAAAGGGCCTTCACCACATCTCCTCCAAGTAAAGACAGTTCACCACTCTGGTACCACCATTCACAAGTGAGATTCAGGACTATTGACCCCGCCATCTCTACCCCACCATATATATATATATATATATATATATATATATATATATATATATATATAATTATTTATTTAAAAATATGATTCCAACACGCTACATAAGAGTTCTCATGTTTCAAAACAAGAGCCGAAAACTTCAATATAATTATTTGAATTAAATTGAATTAAAGTAAGCTCTGTTCCATCTTCAAACGAATTTTTTTTTTTTGGAATAACTTATTTCTGAAATTTAAGTATTTTAATAGTATATTCATTATTGAAATCAAAATTTCCATGGTAACGGCTAGGGCGATTGTTTAAATAGAAGGGGTGTAGGGTGTTAATAATTTGTATCAGTATAGAGTTACATTCATAGATGTCAAGTCAGGGTAAGGTTGGGGTGTCTAAATTTAAAACGGAAGATAATTTCGCCTAGTCTGGTTTACGTGTCTATGGAGATTTATTTGTTTTTTTATTTTATTTTTTCCTGAAAGGGTTTTGTGTATATAAAAAAAAACTGCCGTAACATTTGTTTTTTGATGACTTCATAAGGGGTTATCTTTTTTGTAGGGTATTTAAACTATTTATTAGGACTATGGATTTTAAAAATTATTTTATTGTTTGATTGTTTTTATGCTAATTATTCAATGCAAAAAATTTGATGATGTCGGGAAAAAACCGTTAACTCATGTCTATTGTTTAATAGATTTTTATTCTTTAGAAACTTAATAATGTGTAGTTTCTCATGTAGGCATAAAGGGCATGGGTCATCCCAAGTTTTACAAGTTCTAGTTTTGTTTATAATTTTCCATTTTATATATATATATATATATATATATATATATATATATATATATATACTACAGACAAAGAGTTTGAGACCAGGCTGCATTTCTTTAAAACAAACCCATCAAACGAGATGTTTTTCTATTTTTTAAATTAAAAATTAAATTTTCAGTAACTACATTGTATTTGCTTTTCTTTTGACAAAAATAAGCACTTAGCTATAAAAAATTATCATACAATAAAATCATACTATCTTTTCGTCAATAAAACCACCACTTTCTTTAATTTCTTTTTAAGTTCTAGAACTCGAATATATATATATATATATATTTATATTTTGTGATAAATATAAGACTTTAAGATAGAGGGCTAACTGTTAAAATAATTATCCACATACATATTAAAGGCATTTTTATGTTTAACGTTATAGATACAAGTATTTAAGTAAATGCTCTGTTTATAATAAACAGTATTAAATAACATTTACCGGCCTGAATGTCCGAGAAATTTTCATAGAAAATATTCGTTCTTTCACAGGATTCGAACCTGCACCCTATACGGAACCGTCATTTACGCTGACGTGCCTTACCGTTAGGCTACAAAGAAGCGTTCGGTAGACGAGGTCGAATTTACTGCTTATAAACTCAATCTTCCATGAATCTCCTGTCAAAGAACGAATATTTTCTATGAAAATTTCTCGGACATTCAGGCCGGTAAATGTTATTTAATACTGTTTATTATAAACAGAGCATTTACTTAAATACTTGTATCTATAACGTTAAACATAAAAATGCCTTTAATAAATAAATTGTCATTATTATAAATATATATTCTCATCCACTAGCCGTTGTCCTATATGAATCACCTGGATGTCTTCCACAAATGTTGACTTCACGTGATCTGTGGTTATACCTTTGACGATAGGGTGTCCCATGCCGATCTTCTCGCGAAATACAACATTAGCAGAATTGTGAGCTTCCTGATGCAGTCAACTTCGACGGGCTGGTCATGTTGCAAGGATGAGTGACAACTGCCTACCTCTGGTTCTCATGCATTTCCATCTTGACAGTGAACAAAGGAAAATTGCACGGCTGTGGCTCAGGTATAAAGACAAACTAAATTATAACCTCTCAGCTGTCAATACTTCGAGCGAGTTGCCCTGAAGAGAAATAACTGGAGATATTTGTGCCAGTGTTGTATCAGAAATTTTGGAAATTGGTCCTATTGGTCCGCTAAGAGACAAAAGACAAGACGAAAAGCATCAGCAATTGTTCCTGTGGCTATCTCCCGAAGTCATCGCTGTTACACAATATGCGGACAATATATGCAAGCCACTAGTGGAACTGAAGTGTCACATACGACGCAAACATAAAACTGAATGAGGTTGTCGGATCCTCATACGTCGAAATAGATTGGTGAGTCCATCATACATATACACATTTAAAGTAATAAACACACACACGCACACTCACACACACATATGATATATATATATATATGTGTGTGTGTGTAAATTTCCAAGATGCTAGAATCCAGTTAGAGCTCAATGTCCAGGAGAGAGCAAGAATATAGTATAAAAGGCTCAAACACTAATATTGTTTGAACTTGTAGGTCTTATGAATTGGATCGTGATTACGATTCCAATATAATAAATTCTAACATTTAATATTAGTTTTTGAGCCTTATACACACACACACACACACACACATATATATATATATATATATATATATATATATATATATATATATATATATATATATATATATGGTCACTCGTATTCGAGGATACTCATCTACTAGGGTAGTTAGCCAATCCCTATTGCAGACGCTTGTTCAGGTGCATTTGTGTTTATTCAACACCCACAGAACCCACCTTTAGTTATACTGCAACTTTGATGAGAAGACCTTAGTTACAGTCTCTGGGAAACAACATGATATCTAGCGTGATCAACAATTTGAACAAGGCTAGCACTTTCAAGCCCTCCTTTCACATTATGTCCTCTAGAAACCTCAACTGTCCCTTCCTGATGTTAAGTATAAGGGTCGTTTTTGTTTGCATTTTTTCCAAAACTTCGTCGTTACTCACGTGTTCGGTCCACGTTATCCCCAGCATCCTTCTGTAGAACCATATTTGTGTTGCTTCAAGGCTCCCCTGAGGAGATTGTCCAGTACTCACTGCCATACAGGAGGACAGATATCACGTAAAGGTTTAGTACTTTTCTCCTTGTTTCTAGAGATGATTTTCTATCTGTCTTTATCTCTGAGATGAGGTATTATGATTATTTACATTATTTACATTATTCGGACTGCTATCCTCATCTTCATTGCCATATTCACAACGTTTCGGCCGTTGTATGCTCCAGCCTTTTTCAGGTGTTTAGAATTATGAATCGAATCCTTTATTTCGTCCACTGGTGTAGATTGTTCTAGTTCCATCAAAACTGGAACCAGTACAACGGCTGAAACGTTGTGAATATGGCAATGAAGAGGAGGATTACAGTCCGAATAATGTAAATAAGATGTTTTTCTATTAGTCAATACTTTATTTAGCTTTTGAAAGGCAACTTTTGCTCTCCCAATGCGTCTTCGGATTTCATTGTCACGGGCAGGTTTCAGGCATTGTTTACGTCCCATCTTCACGAATTTGTGTGGCGTCAGTTGTAAAAACAACACGTGTTGCCAGCGTTTATTTGTTGCCTGGTTCACCATTGCCCGTTATAATGATACTTAATTGTAACAAACGTTTTTACTATTGGTCTTATTGATTTTACACCATACAGGGAATAGGAGTTTATTTTACACCGCTTAAGTGAAGGATTACCAAGAGATGTGCATAAAAAAGGAAGAAAAAAATGAACGCTGTCTGTCACAGTGAAAGGACTTATATTTCATCACCCCAAGAAAGCAATGATTTTTTTTTTAAGAAAATTAATGAAAATGGTAATTATTTATTTATCTATCTAGTTAATTATATTATTATACTAAAAAGACCATCAAAAATTTCACGATTTTACTATTTAAGTTTTCTGATGAATCTTAAATTCTTCAGCTAATGATTGAATAAGCTCGTGGCCAGTTCTACAATAAAATATACATAGAAATTCTGCCATCGCATCGTTAAATATTTAAGTCTAATAACTTTAAAAACAATATTACAGCAACAATCATAAATATATTTTTTTAAGCATTTCACCCCAAGGAAGGCAAGAGTGCCACTAGTACGCAAGGGGTTACAGAGAGTGAGATCAAGAGTAAAGAGGGGTGTTTGAGGAAAGATTAAAGAGAAGCACAAGGATTAGGATCAAGATATCAGAAGATTCGATTGTCATTATATTTGAATATTTGAAAATTATAGTTATCAGGGAAGCAAGTAAGAGGAAGAGAGTTCCACAGGCGGGAAGCCCAAGAGAAGTAGCTGTTGGAGTAGAAGTGACGGCTACATTTAGACGTTTCGACAGTGAAAGGGTGGGACAGAGATGCCAATATAGTAGCACGCTTAAATTCATGCAGTTGGGACACCAATGAAAGTAACTCATCGGAACAGTTGCTGTGAAAATACTTGTAGAAGAGACAAAGGGAAGCCACGGCACGTCTGTGAGATAGTGAGTGTAGACGAAATGCCATTTCAGGACCTGTCACATTTCATATCTGTCTTCTATTTAAAACAATACTTCCACTCTTCCCTGACTCCTGTCTCGTGCCTTTCGTCTGACTGAAACATTGAAATGGATAAATTCTGTACTAGTTTTTCGACTGTTTGATTATTATTTTTATTTATTTATTTATTTAAATTTTTTTGTTAGTTTTCACAGTTAAATTTCAATTTCTGACACGACTCAGTCCATAAGTTGATAAGACAAACGACCAATATCTTCATCCGCTGAAATAGGCTATTCTCCATATGCTGTGATTGTGGATTTTAGTGTTTATTAATTATTTGCTCTGTAATAAAAAATACATTTAGCTATTTTTGTGGATCAGTTTTAATATTTTATATTACTTGGATCCACGTGGATTATATAGCAACGGATTTGTTACCTTTGCTATATATATATATATATATATATATATAAATAATTATTTTTATTTTAGTATTTATTGATTTTTTCTATTATTTATCATTTGAACAGATGTTGTTATCATAACTATGATTGTTAAAGTTGACGACGTTTTGTTTCCGCGAACGACCAGTATAAAAAAAAATGCGCGTACACACACACACACACACACACACACACACACACACACACACATATATATATATATATATATATATATATATATATATATATATATATACCCGGTGTAACAGCAAAATTGTCCCAATAGTGTAACACCATAATTATCCATCCCACAAAATGTTTAATTAAAAAAAAAACACTAGATTAATTGAGATACTTTTTTCCAGTTTTTCAGATAAGGCGGTTAGACATATTAACACAATTTGTTGTAAGAATCACTGAAAAACCCTTTGATTTATTCAGCTGAAAAGAGAACAGGTTGAAATCGTTTTGTGTCTGCCTCACTGTCTTCCCAACCGAGGAATGGTGAGCGGAAAAATATCATTCAGACTTTCACTAATGGTACCAACATTCATACTCTGGTTTCCATCTTCAAAGTTCATTCAGGAATCACCAAAGGAAAGGTGAATAAGTTTTTGAAAGAGGGACACTAGAGAGGAAAACTGGATCAGGAGGTCAGAACAGCAAAAGCGATCATCATTTAAACTTCGAGCTAAAGTGATCAATTAGAAAAGATCCAACCCAATTCATAAGACGTTTGGCACGTGAGAGAGGAGTTTCAGTTCAAAGGATAGTGAAAAAAAGAATTGAAAATGAAATCGTACGTGAACCTATGAGTCACCTCGTTACTCCAGGACAGAAAAGTAGAAGGCTAGAGAGGGTGAAGATCATCTTGAATAAGTTTGGAAATGATCCTAGAATACACATATATATATATATATATATATATATATATATATGTGTGTGTGTGTGTGTGTGTGTGTGTGTGTGTGAATTTGATAACAATCCTTCAAGAGCTTCGATCCTTAGCTATGATTAATGATGATAGTGTTATTTCATCATGATTCCTCTGTTAAGCTTGGAGAGCAATTATACAATCTTATTGCTCAAAGTAGTACACAATAGTGTTATAAAAATATCTAAACGTTTTATATGAAAACCTAGAAAAAAAAAGAAACTCAGTTTAGTGATTTTAGATATTAAACATCGTGTGGATGGACAATTATCCCATGCTTTTACACGTTTTAGATAGTTTTTCTGTTACATATGTATATATATATATATATATATATATATATATATATATAATAAAAAGGCTTAAACACTAATATTCCATGGTCATAATTTATTCCATTGGAATCGTAAATACGATCCAATTCATCAGACCTACAAATTCAAAAAGAAAACAGAAAAGAACAACTCCGGAAATAAAAATAGAATTTAGAGAGAGTGTAAGTCTGAGAGTGTGGGACGAATGTTAGTGTTAAAGAGAGGGGAAACATACGAGAGAAGGTGGGAGATTAAAACTTAACAGGGAGGGGTTTTTTCTAGAGGTGAGTGGAAGGGGGAAATATGAATGTTGTCGGATGTTTAATACATTAAAGATACATTTCGTGGTGACATACACACACCATAGACGATCTAATGTTAAAGATCAGAAAAAGAGGGAGGGAGAGAAAAGGAAAGAAGTGGTGGGTCCTTTGGAATCGTAAATACGATCCAATGTATATATATTTATATATTTTGCATATGTATGTGTATATTTACCACTAATAGTATATATATATATATATATATATATATATATATATATTATAATTTACGGAAAGTTACTGAATAGAATAATCACACGAAGGTTGGTAATGCATGATAATACTTAGGACTTGAACAACGCATATAAGATTCGCCAGCGGTGCGTAGAAGTCAACTGCTAGAAGTGCGTCAAGTGAATTCCACAATGAATCTCCATCTGCAGGATATCTACGAACCTCCCCATGCGGCAATATGTAGCAGAAGGCATAATTTTATGTAGGTTCGGTCAAAAATTCCCCGTATACCTCGTATAAAATGGGTTTGGGTAGCTGTTTCCCGTGACTGCCCTTCGACATAGCCTCGTCTGGGTATTCCTCTCTGACTGAAGGCAGAGAGTTTGACCAGCACACCTGGAGACAAATCTGAAGACCTACATACGGTATTCACTATTGTATTTATGTGAATGGGGACATGCCCATTATCGTCCGTAGATATGCTAGAATAATATATGTGAATAAAAAGAGAAGAGAGCAAACTCTTAGCCAACGCGGTTCGTCTTCCGAGGGAGTTTATCAAGGCAATGTCATATGTATTGATAAAGTCCCTCAGATTACGAAGCGCGTCGACTAAGAATAGTTTTTCCTCGTGTTTTTTTTTTTTATTTATTTATTTTGTACCTTTACTAATACACTCTATCTGAAAGAATGATACGGTAAAGAAGAAATAGGAAACGTTTATCACTTTTATCAAAACTTCGTCAGCGACTGAGATATGAAGAAAAAAAATGAAAAAAATGAAATAAATTCTGTTGTTTTCTTTCTTTCTTTTTTTTTTTTTTTTTTTGCTTTTGTGTTGTTTGATTTTCATTGGTCAAACCTGTATCACGTGCATCCGACTTTTTTTTTTAAATAACGTCAATATAATTTGTATCGTTTGGCATGCAAGGAGAGATTGACGGTGTAGGTAATGGCTGCTCCAATTACTGCGTAGCAGTAATTATTTAAGACGTTGCATGCTGAGAATATTCGGAAAAAGAAAAACTGGACCAGGTCTGAACAGTAACATCGGCAAAAACAAACACCAGCTGAAATATTTGGGGACAGAATGCAAATATTATGGAAACGGATTTGTTGTCAAGAGTAAATGGGGGAATAATGTACATCGATGTTGGAAAGTATCAGACAGTTTGTCTGTAATACAGCTCACTGTTCAAGAAAAACATACGAATGTCAACAAACAGAATGGATCCAGAATAACCAACTAACAAAGCCATGGAGTTTTACTTTGAAAAGACTGACTTCAAAAATTCCAGAGGTCATCCAAGAACCACTATAGTCACAATGCTGAACCGAGACATTCAAAGAACAAGACAGAAAGATCTTACTTTTCCTTTGGAGAAGTTTAAAAATCAAGGAAGATCTGCAACGAATCCATAAACTCGCAGAGGACAGAGAAGGCTGGCAAAATACTATCGAATCAATATACAATGTCTCTGAAGACGAGAGAACATGTTAATTCATGACCTCAAATCGATACAGTTTTGATGATGATGAAGCCCATCTGAAGTTTCAAGAAATTAACGGAAAACTACAAATGTTGTTATATGCATGCAATTGTATAAAAATTCTAGATGCATATATAGTCATATAGGGGAGATATCACGTGATCTAAAAGCCCGTATATACGATCACAAAAGAGATTTACATTTAGACAACCATTCAAACTCTTTTGTAATACACAGGAACAAAACTGGACAGAAATTTGATTTTACTGATGCCAATTTAATTAAAAAAAAAAAAAGAAAAAAGAAGGACGCTGGATAAAGTATGTGACTTCAGAAGAGGACAACTTCAAAGGAGATAAAATGCCAAATTGATATATATTGTAGTTTATATTTATAGCAAAAGTTTATTGCCATTATTTTATTAGCATATAATGGTCTACCCAATAGGAGCATTTTATTTTATTTATTCAACTTTAATATTGCCATCTTTTGTCGTCTATTCAGTATAATTAGCCTCGTAAACAGATGTCTCAAATTTTGAATTTTATCTTTTGGCCTCTTTAAGAAGCTTCATTTGTTTCTGATAACTTTATATCTACTTCACCAAATCAGAACATCATACTTGGCTACATCCATAATACATTTGTCGTTGGCATGTTTTATACAATCGTTGGCTGAGACGTCTGGGAGGTAGATTATCGTGACAGGAAAAAATAACCCACCTACCTCCACTCACTGAGCTTATTTTTTATTTTTTTATCGTAGAGCTGAAATTTAATTGGTTAATCGGGACATACCCAAAAGTATATATTTAATTCTGACCTAATGCCGCTTTTATCTTCCGAAAAGAAGTAACGATATGTTTTTTAAATTTCCCAAATAAATCATTTTTTATCACAAATTATCTACCATTGTCTGACGAAGTACAGTCATAGTATTGAAGCATGAAAGCTTTTGTGTAGAGATGTAAAATATTTTTATTATAATCTCTTATAATAAAAATATAATAATAATATTTTGCAGTGGAGTTTTACTCTATATGTTATGTCTCATATATATATATATATATATATATATATATATATATATATATATATATATATATATATATATACATAGTGTATTTAGACAGCAATTCTTCATTTATACATGTTTCATTAAAGACGACTGAAAAGGTATTGCAATTAAGTTTTTTATATAATTTATCTTGAGTTTTCTTTTCTGGACACAGAGTGTAGAAAGCTCCATTAGAACCTATCTAAACACACAAAAAACCTGCCAGACTCCATCCGAAACATACTAGTAGAAAAAACAAGAATAAAAAGATCATCCACACGTAAAAAAAGATTAAAAATAATGGAAGTCTTAATAATAAAAGAAAAGGCCAACACTTAATAATATCAACTACGAACAATGCCACAATGTGCTAACTGTGTTCGGAAAATAAAACATCCCTATAACTCTAAAAAAAACATACACACAGCACATACATCCAATTAAAAAGTAAAAATTAAATCATCCTTGATAATGGCTAAAAGTATAGCCGAAAGCGCTCGGGATTACAGAACATTTGGACAGTTTCTACATACTTTGTGTCTAAAAAAGAAAACACTTGTTCGGACACAAGAAAAATTAAATGAAAAGCTTAATCCCAGTACCTTGTCTGTCGCCTTTAATGAAACACGCACACGCATATATATATATATATATATATATATATATATATATATATATATATATATATATATATATATATATATATATGTGTGTGTGTGTGTGTGTGTGTGTGCGTGCGTGCGCGCTCGCGCGTGTATGTGTTATGAAATGTATTAAGCCCGACAATTATTTAATATATTTTCTGTTTATACGTTATTTTTAATCAATTTATTTAAGTAAATGCTGTTTTTTTTTTGTTTGTTTTTTTCAAATAAACAATATTAATTGACATTCACTGGCCTTCTATGTGACTGAATGGTTAACAGCACGTCAGATAAAATGATTTTCCATTGAAGTTACAGGTTCGATGCCTGTCGGAAAAGCGCATATTTTCTACGAAATTTCTTGAACATTCAGGTTGGTAAAAGTAATTAATACTGTTTAGATAAAAAAAAAAAACAAAAAAAAAAAACAAAGCAATTACTTAAATTAATTCTATGTATTACAAATAGCGCATGAACAGAATATATATATATATATATATATATATATATATATATATATATAGAGAGAGAGAGAGAGAGATAGATACATAATTAACAGGCTTAGATAGATAGATAGATAGATAGATAGATAGATAGAAAATTAACAGGCTTAGATAGATAGATAGATAGATAGATAGATAGATAGATAGAAAATTAACAGGCTTAGATAGATAGATAGATCGATCGATAGATAGATAGATAGATAGATAGATAGATAGATAGATAGATAGATAGATAGATAATTAACAGGCTTAGATAGATAGATAGATAGATAGATAGATAGATAGATAGATAGATAGATAGAAAGAAAGAAAATTAACAGGCTTAGATAGATAGATAGATAGATAGATAGATAGATAGATAGATAGATAGATAGATAGAAAATTAACAGGCTTAGATAGATAGATAGATAGATAGATAGATAGATAGATAGATAGATAGATAGATAGATAGATAGAAAATTAACAGGCTTAGATAGATAGATAGATAGATAGATAGATAGATAGATAGATAGATAGATAGATAGAAAATTAACAGGCTTAGATAGATAGATAGATAGATAGATAGATAGATAGATAGATAGATAGATAGATAGATAGAATGAGGATAGAGGGACTGGATACTCACAGGACATGCTGAAGTTCGGAGGGATAGGAACAGCTTGTGCAAATGAATAACAGACGAGAACCTGGTAGGGACGGCAAAAAGATAAACATTGCTAAGAACTATGGAGGATAGGAAGTTGTGGAGAGCGATGATCGTCCACATCCTGAATTGATACCGCTCAGGTCATAAAAGAGGAAGCTATAATAGTAAGATGAACAACTACAAAAAGAAATAACGTCTTCATTCTATCAGAATGTTGATTAGCGTAAAACATGTTGGCTGCACATTCGACTGGAGTTGGCTTTCCTTACTAATTAGTCTTAATGAGGCTAAGTGATGAGAAATTGGCTGAAAATTAATAATTAATTAACTTAATTATTATCTAGAAGTTTCTGTTGGTGTATATAATGATATGTGTATAAGAGGTCAAAAATACACATAAATCTGATTCAAAGGCTGCACATGCACACACACACACACACACACACACACACACACACACACACACACATATATATATATATATATATATATATATATATATATATATATATATATATATATATAGGGAGAGAGAGAGAAAAGGAGTATGGATAAGAATCCGACAAAATGATAGTATTAAGAACAAGTAGGAAACAGATCTTAATCTAAAATGTTTCACCTCATTAAGTCTTCGTCAAAGATCAAGATAGAAATGAGAAAAAAAATGCTAGAAAGCAGAGACGCAGATTAATGTTATGTTGTGTTTGGTTATTTCTTATTATTTAGATACGTGTCACGTGTAATGAAGAAACAGATAATATGACAGAAATATTATGGATGCTAAAGTATATATATATATATATATATATATATATATATATATATATATATGTATGTATAGGTAAAAAAAATCCGTGGGTAAGCAATCCAAGTAGATCCTATTCATAAAAAATATTAAAAGTGATCCACAAAAGAGAGCTGAATATAATTTTTATTATGGAGTATATAAGTGAATTACAATTAATGTAATTTAGTAAATGTATTTGCATTGATAAGTCCAGAGAAAACTACTTTCCAAAGAATAAAATGATCATCTGTATGTGGTAACTCATTTGGATCTCATTAATTGTAATTCATATATATATATACTAGCAGTATGGCCCGGCGTTGCCCGTGCTTGATTCAAAAAACGTACGACTCATACAGCAATCGCTATCACTTGACTTAAAATATTTTTGCCCTTCCTTGCCTTTAAAGGAGTGCCCTTTGCCGTGCCGATGTTGCTACATGCCTTACTTCTTGCCTATCTCACACTGCGAATTTTTTCTAAGCTCTATACTAAACATTAAATCTGTTACGAAAAAAGAACTAAACAAAATGAACACAAAACGATCAGCTTTAAAAAAGGACTCGTAACTGGAAAAACCGAATGAAAAAACAATGTTAACAACAAATACTTTTTCATACCCAACCCAGTTCTGTGGAATCAGAATCAATGTTGAGTTTAAGCAAGCGAATGAGCCAATTGTAAGAGTAAAGTGCCATGCAGATTTAAATTTTTCCCACTTGTGACAAATGCAGCTATCGATATTTTGCATGCTAGCATGCTAGTTAATATTCGTGTCAGTTAGCTATTGGCTCTCACGCTGGCCAATAGAATCTTCTTGCCTATTCGTGGCAGCCAGCTATTGGCTCTCACTATGGCCAGTAGAAAATGGCTGCAAACTACATGAAAACTGCCGTAGAAGCATGAAAAAATCGATTATTTCCACTATCGATGGGAGTCGGGAAATGCAAAGTCGGTCTTGACCTTTCGCGAACACTTAGAGCATGTGCATGTAAATCTTGGTGTAAATCCGTCGAAAATTGCGGCTCTGCATTCGTAACATACACACACACATCCTCCCTTATATATATATATATATATATATATATATATATATATATATATATATATATATATATTAGGTTGTCACACATGTAATGAGGCATTTTTGTTTAGCTGTTGATCCAGTTGTCTAACAAAGTAACCTCCTTAGTATATAAAAAAAATCTTGATTTCTTCCTGACTCTTTTCCTTTGCATATCATTTTTCTTTCACTCTATTGTTACTCATAAGGCCAAATGAAAATTATTACAATGAAACAATGTCGAGTAATCTTACTATATGAATACAAAATGGGAAAAAGAACCATTTTTACATCGAATCATTGCATGAGATAAGATGTGGATAACTTTCAACATAAGTAAGAGAGAAGGCTAGTGGTTAGATGCAAGTGCATCGCCAAAACAATATAAAAAAAACTCCACTACACCCTAAAAAGTTAATGGTTAGCGTCTGGCGGTCTTTCAATGGGGTTATTCATTATTAATTCTTGCTTCAAGGGAAAACAATAATGGCAACTGCGTATTGTGGAGCAAATGAGTGCATGCATGAAAAATGAAAAAAAACAAAAACATCTTAGACTTGTGAATTGATATGGTCCAATTTTACTGTACGACAAAGCATGGCTGCACACTTCTCAGTCTCAACTGTTCACAAGCTGCATAGCCGGAATTATCAGATTTTACCTCATTCTCCATATTCACCTGATATTCTCTCATACAGATTATCACTTATTAAGGATTTTGATCATTTCATACGCAATAAAACATTCCCCAATAAAGAAGAGGTAAGTGAAGCATTTGGAATGTATATCACATCAAAGAGTGAAAATTTTCTTAATGATGGGATCAAGAATTTACAAGTACGTTCGAGAAGAGTCATTCATGGTGCCGTTTTCAACAATATAAATTAGTTATTTAACATTTCAGAAGCGTTTTATTTATTTTCTATAAAGTCCATCATTTCATGTGCGACAACCTAATATCTATCTATCTATCTATCTATCTATATATATATATATATATATATATATATATATATATATATGCCTCCTGCAGCAGCAAAATTGTCCACATCATGTAACTGCAAAATTGTCCAGCTGTTAGATTAACCTATGAACTGTTGTATCTTAGAAATGACTAAAGATGTCTTACTGAAAATCTCCGAGGTTTTTATAACGCTATTGGACTCTACTTTGAGCAATAAGAATGTATAATTACTCTCCAAGCTTAATAGAAGTATCATGATCAAATCATATATATATATATATATATATATATATATATATATATATATATATATATTATAAATTAATTGATTTAAAATGTTTTTTCGCTACACAGTTCTAACTATGTTTCAAAAATGGAAGCTAAAATCTCCTAATTTAATTTTGTAATTAAATTAAAGACATTAGTTCCATTTCATCCTCAAGTGAATTTTCTTTTTATTTATTTATTTATATATATATATATATATATATATATATATATATATATATATATATATATATATATATATATATATATATTAATAAAAATACATATACATTTTTTACCAAGTAGTACAGTTCTGGGTTTCGTACCCGTGGCAATCATCAGTAACAAAGCATTACTCGACTATTTATAAATACTGGTCAGTAGTGCAGTGTGGGTAGGTCTATTGCATTATCCTAACTGTTATTAGATGGATGGTAACGGTTATGTTTCAAATTATTCTAGGTGCTACTGAATGGGAATAATTATATTTGTATATATATATTCGAATACAGTTTAAATATATATATATATATATATATATATATATATATATATATATATATATATATATATATATATATCTTAATAAATATGCATATTATCCCTCATCGCTATCTTTCTGATAGATTCTCATTGAGTTAAGTCCGCGCAGTCAACTTAGGTATTTTTTTTAAAAAAATTTTATAATTTGAGATCTTTTGAGAGAGGATTGGCTATGTTATTAGACTACAAAATGATGTCAATTATTTTGAAACATGTATCTATATAAATAAAGCGCAGTGTACGTGAGTTCGTCCGTCCGTTTTTCGATCTCGGCAAATCATATACAATCTGAAATAACAGCTAATACCTATTCTAGTTACACGCAATTAAAAATTCAATAAAAAACTCATTTAAAGTTACATTTAAATATCGCACAAAGTGAAAGTTTAAATAAAATAAAAAAACAATTCTTTATTAAATTTTAACGTTAATTTCGCTTTTCGTTGTAATTGAAATTGATCTGATTAAACCGTAATCAAAACGAGGCACAGTACATTATTTACATTATTCGGACTATTGTCCTCATCTTTGTCGCCATATTTATTACAACGTTTCAGCCTTTCAGTATCTGTCTATATTTCTGAGATGAGGTATTATGTACACTATTTACATTATTCGGACTATTGTCCTCATCTTTGTCGCCATATTTATTACAACGTTTCAGCCTTTCAGTATATGTCTATATTTCTGAGATGAGGTATTATGTACACTATTTACATTATTCGGACTATTGTCCTCATCTTTGTCGCCATATTTATTACAACGTTTCAGCCTTTCAGTATATGTCTATATTTCTGAGATGAGGTATTATGTACACTATTTACATTATTCGGACTATTGTCCTCATCTTTGTCGCCATATTTATAACAACATTTCGGCCTTTCAGTATCTGTCTATATTTCTGAGATGAGGTATTATGTACACTATTTACATTATTCGGACTATTGTCCTCATCTTTGTCACCATATTTATTACAACGTTTCAGCCTTTCAGTATATGTCTATATTTCTGAGATGAGGTATTATGTACACTATTTACATTATTCGGACTATTGTCCTCATCTTTGTCGCCATATTCATTACAACGTTTCGGCCTTTCAGTATCTGTCTATATTTCTGAGATGAGGTATTATGTACATTATTTACATTATTCGGACTATTGTCCTCATCTTTGTCGCCATATTTATTACAACGTTTCAGCCTTTCAGTATATGTCTATATTTCTGAGATGAGGTATTATGTACACTATTTACATTATTCGGACTATTGTCCTCATCTTTGTCGCCATATTTATTACAACGTTTCAACCTTTCAGTATATGTCTATATTTCTGAGATGAGGTATTATGTACACTATTTACATTATTCGGACTATTGTCCTCATCTTTGTCGCCATATTTATTACAACGTTTCAGCCTTTCAGTATATGTCTATATTTCTGAGATGAGGTATTATGTACACTATTTACATTATTCGGACTATTGTCCTCATCTTTGTCGCCATATTTATTACAACATTTCGGCCTTTCAGTATCTGTCTATATTTCTGAGATGAGGTATTATGTACACTATTTACATTATTCGGACTATTGTCCTCATCTTTGTCACCATATTTATTACAACGTTTCAGCCTTTCAGTATATGTCTATATTTCTGAGATGAGGTATTATGTACACTATTTACATTATTCGGACTATTGTCCTCATCTTTGTCGCCATATTTATTACAACGTTTCAGCCTTTCAGTATATGTCTATATTTCTGAGATGAGGTATTATGTACACTATTTACATTATTCGGACTATTGTCCTCATCTTTGTCGCCATATTTATTACAACGTTTCAGCCTTTCAGTATATGTCTATATTTCTGAGATGAGGTATTATGTACACTATTTACATTATTCGGACTATTGTCCTCATCTTTGTCGCCATATTCATTACAACGTTTCGGCCTTTCAGTATCTGTCTATATTTCTGAGATGAGGTATTATGTACATTATTTACATTATTCGGACTATTGTCCTCATCTTTGTCGCCATATTTATTACAACGTTTCAGCCTTTCAGTATATGTCTATATTTCTGAGATGAGGTATTATGTACACTATTTACATTATTCGGACTATTGTCCTCATCTTTGTCGCCATATTTATTACAACGTTTCAACCTTTCAGTATATGTCTATATTTCTGAGATGAGGTATTATGTACACTATTTACATTATTCGGACTATTGTCCTCATCTTTGTCACCATATTTATTACAACGTTTCAGCCTTTCAGTATATGTCTATATTTCTGAGATGAGGTATTATGTACACTATTTACATTATTCGGACTATTGTCCTCATCTTTGTCACCATATTTATTACAACGTTTCAGCCTTTCAGTATATGTCTATATTTCTGAGATGAGGTATTATGTACACTATTTACATTATTCGGACTATTGTCCTCATCTTTGTCACCATATTTATTACAACGTTTCAGCCTTTCAGTATATGTCTATATTTCTGAGATGATTTATTACAACGTTTCAGCCTTTCAGTATATGTCTATATTTCTGAGATGAGGTATTATGTACACTATTTACATTATTCGGACTATTGTCCTCATCTTTGTCACCATATTTATTACAACGTTTCAGCCTTTCAGTATATGTCTATATTTCTGAGATGAGGTATTATGTACACTATTTACATTATTCGGACTATTGTCCTCATCTTTGTCGCCATATTTATTACAACGTTTCAGCCTTTCAGTATATGTCTATATTTCTGAGATGAGGTATTATGTACACTATTTACATTATTCGGACTATTGTCCTCATCTTTGTCGCCATATTTATTACAACGTTTCAGCCTTTCAGTATATGTCTATATTTCTGAGATGAGGCCATATTTATTACAACATTTCGGCCTTTCAGTATCTGTCTATATTTCTGAGATGAGGTATTATGTACACTATTTACATTATTCGGACTATTGTCCTCATCTTTGTCGCCATATTTATTACAACGTTTCAGCCTTTCAGTATATGTCTATATTTCTGAGATGAGGTATTATGTACACTATTTACATTATTCGGACTATTGTCCTCATCTTTGTCACCATATTTATTACAACGTTTCAGCCTTTCAGTATATGTCTATATTTCTGAGATGAGGTATTATGTACACTATTTACATTATTCGGACTATTGTCCTCATCTTTGTCGCCATATTTATTACAACGTTTCAGCCTTTCAGTATATGTCTATATTTCTGAGATGAGGTATTATGTACACTATTTACATTATTCGGACTATTGTCCTCATCTTTGTCGCCATATTTATTACAACATTTCGGCCTTTCAGTATCTGTCTATATTTCTGAGATGAGGTATTATGTACACTATTTACATTATTCGGACTATTGTCCTCATCTTTGTCGCCATATTTATTACAACGTTTCAGCCTTTCAGTATATGTCTATATTTCTGAGATGAGGTATTATGTACACTATTTACATTATTCGGACTATTGTCCTCATCTTTGTCACCATATTTATTACAACGTTTCAGCCTTTCAGTATATGTCTATATTTCTGAGATGAGGTATTATGTACACTATTTACATTATTCGGACTATTGTCCTCATCTTTGTCGCCATATTTATTACAACGTTTCAGCCTTTCAGTATATGTCTATATTTCTGAGATGAGGTATTATGTACACTATTTACATTATTCGGACTATTGTCCTCATCTTTGTCGCCATATTTATTACAACGTTTCAGCCTTTCAGTATATGTCTATATTTCTGAGATGAGGTATTATGTACACTATTTACATTATTCGGACTATTGTCCTCATCTTTGTCGCCATATTTATTACAACGTTTCAGCCTTTCAGTATATGTCTATATTTCTGAGATGAGGTATTATGTACACTATTTACATTATTCGGACTATTGTCCTCATCTTTGTCGCCATATTTATTACAACGTTTCAGCCTTTCAGTATATGTCTATATTTCTGAGATGAGGTATTATGTACACTATTTACATTATTTTGACTATTGTCCTCATCTTTGTCGCCATATTTATTACAACGTTTCAGCCTTTCAGTATATGTCTATATTTCTGAGATGAGGTATTATGTACACTATTTACATTATTCGGACTATTGTCCTCATCTTTGTCGCCATATTTATTACAACATTTCGGCCTTTCAGTATCTGTCTATATTTCTGAGATGAGGTATTATGTACACTATTTACATTATTCGGACTATTGTCCTCATCTTTGTCACCATATTTATTACAACGTTTCAGCCTTTCAGTATATGTCTATATTTCTGAGATGAGGTATTATGTACACTATTTACATTATTCGGACTATTGTCCTCATCTTTGTCGCCATATTTATTACAACGTTTCAGCCTTTCAGTATATGTCTATATTTCTGAGATGAGGTATTATGTACACTATTTACATTATTCGGTCTATTGTCCTCATCTTTGTCGCCATATTTATTACAACGTTACGGCCATTGTAAGCTCAAGAACACGTGGCACAGTGGATAAAGGTATTAGTTAGATCCAGTGACAGCACCCAAAGAGTGTGAGTTCAATACCCGGTTAAGGCAGTGGAGAACCTTGTGAGGGAAATTAGCAGGAGATAACTGACATTCATTAAACATGGCATGTGGAACTAGTCTACCTCAGTGAGCGAAATAAAGGGTTCAGTTCGACATTCTAACTACCTGAAGAAGGCCGGAGGGTACAACGGCTGAAACGTTGTAATAAATATGGCGACAAAGATAAATGTAATTAATGTACATAATACCTCATCTCAGAAATATAGTCAGATACTGGGACACAGTATGTTGCTCATATGATTCCTTTTTCTTTTTCTAACTGTAACCCATTCAAAATATCACATAGCTCATGTTCCCTAATGTCTTTTAAGGGTAATTTTATGTGGTGGGATCATAAAGAATGGTGATTTAAAAAAGAAATGCACGGAAAATGTAAACAAACTACAGATATCGGTTGCGTATGCGAAGAAAGATTATGCCGAATTAAAGTGCCGAATAAAGATAAAATAATTTTATTATTTCTCAATGCTTTTAACTTTTACGTACATAGGACTCTGAAGGTGAAAGGTTGAAGTCCTAAAAGCCCTACGTAGGAGATAACCTAAAGTCCGCCAAAACGTATAACCTAAAAGCCTCCAAAACAAAACCGCTCTCTATTAATCATCTGAGAGATCAGCTTTTATCTTCCATCAGCATGGCTGATGCTAACCTCCAAGAGAGTGTCTCGTTGCACCTTTTCGGGCTAACATTCGAGACTGACATGAAGTAGAACTACCATATTAAATCCATTGCTAAATCTACTGCTAAGAAATTTGATTCTCTATATCGGGGTAGATAATTTTTTTCTCCTGATTCTAAATAGATTCTATAAGTCTACAATTCGTCCATGACTCGATTATTGCTGCCACATATGGTCCAGTGCTCCTGCTATATATTTAAAGAATCTTGATAAAATCCAAAGACAAATCAGCAATATTATTGGCCCTGATCTAGAATCTAGGCTCCAGTCACTTCCCCACCCCGTAAACCTGTTTCCCTGTGCCCTTTTCTATAAATACTTACATGGTTTTTTTCGGAATTATCTTCGCTATGGCACCTAGACTTTATTAATTTACTAGATAGGCAACAAGTTTTTGTCAACTTACAATTGAATTGTTTAGGTGTACCCGTAAGTTCTATGCTAACAGTTTCTTTTCTCGCACTTATCACTTGTGGACATCTCTTACGGCATCTTGCTCTCCAGGCAACTTTGATCTTCAAAAATTTAAATGCAATGTCAAACCTTATCTTCTGTCTTCTTGATTACTCTTCAGTTGTTCTTGCTTCTTAATAATGTTTGTATTTTCTAATTCTCTTACACCCAGTAACCCCTTGCATCTTAGTGACTTTACTGCCTTTCTGGAGTGATTTCGATTTAAAAAAAAAAAAAAAAAGCTATTCGATTCAATTTTATGTTTAATGTAAGATTTTTTTTATGAAGGAGTAAGTGAGAATCGAACCCACTGATAAAAGTCTACTGAAGTCGGCTCTGTGACTCATTTCCGCGGTGACGAGGAGCCGATGGAGATTAGCTATGAATAACCAAAATGGAAGAAAGAAAGAAATAAGTGTAGAAAAGAAAGAAACAAACAAGAAAAATTAAATAAAGAAAGAAATTAAGAAAGAAAGAGAGAATGAATGAATGAATGAACGAACGAAAAATTATATAGCAAAAAAAGAACATCTATAAAACAAAGTATTCTGCAAAACTGATGGAAAAAAAACTAAAGAAGAAAGAAGTAGATAAATAGGAGACAATAGTACAAAAGAAAGAAAGAAGACTGAAACGTTGATAAAAAGAAAGAAAGAAGACTGAAACTTGTGTAGAAAGAAAGAAAGAAATAAAGAACGTGGGTAGAAAGAAAGAAGACTGAAACTTATATAGAAAGAAAAAAGAAAGAAAGATAGAAAGAAAGAAAGAACGTGGGTAGAAAGAAAAAGACTGAAACGTTGATAAAAAGTAAGAAAGAAGACTGAAACTTATATAGAAAGAAAGTAAGAAAGAAAGAAAGAAAGAACGTAGGTAGAAAGGAAGAAAGAAGATTGAAACGTTGATAAAAAGAAAGAAAGATGACTGAAACTTATATAGAAAGAAAGAAAGAAAGAAAGAAAGAAAGAAGACTGAAACGTTGATAAAAAGAAAGAAAGAAGATTGAAGCTTATATAGAAAGAACGAAAGAAAGAAAGAAAGAACGTAGAAAGAAAGAAGACTGAAACGTTGATAAAAACAAAAAAAGAAAGAAGATTGAAACTTGTGTAGAAAGAAAGAAACAAAAATTGTAATGAAAAAGGAAGATATATAAATGAAAGTATTCTGCAAAAAGAAAAAGAAAAAGTTAAAAAGAAGTGTACGAAAAAGAAAGAAATAATAATTGTAACGGAAAAAGAACTTGAATACAACGAAGTATTCCATAAAAAATTGAATCACAATATATCAAAAAAACTGTATGAAAAGGAAAAAACTACACAATTGCTGGGGGTCGGTGAGTGTTTGGGGTGGGGAGATTGAAAAGTCCATGGTTTCTGGCAAAAGAAGTAATAAAAAAAAAACAAAGGAAAAAGAAAAAGAAAAAGAAAAAATGAGAAGAGAAGGTGATGAAGAAAAAGTAGCCGGAAAAGAAAGAAAGAAAGAAAGAAAGAAAGACAGAAAGAAAGAACATCGTTGGGTCAAAGACGAGTACAAAATCAATATAAGAAAAAGAGTAACTATAATAAAACGAATGAAATAATGTCGGAAGACCATATAAAAGATGAAGAAAAAAAAGAGACAAAAAAATGAAAGGTAGAACTGGGCGACAACCAGTCAGGGAAGAAAATGTGGAGAAAACTAAAACAAAAAAAAAATATAAATAAAAACAAACAAAATTTAAAATGAATGGTTGAACAAAGAGAGCAAATGTAAAAAAAAAAAAAAAAAAACGTAGTCGGAAAACGATGCCATGTAAAAATGGCCGACGATTTGCGTGGAACGGACTTCAAGCCTCTCGCCATTTTAATTAGCGTAGACCAAGGAGAGAAAAGGGATTCCTCCTCCCGACCCTTTAGAAACTCCGCCATCGACGGAGCCGATTCCACTATCTGGGCAAATTGGCCTGGAATTTCTCGAGGTAGGTCAGACCTTTGTGGGTAGCGAGCGACTGGCAAGCGACGGTCTATATTTGGGCATGTCTACAGCAGTATTCGGATCACTTGGCTAGGAATGGAGTTGATAGTGGGTGGGAGAGACAAGTAAGCAGGGAGGGTAGTGAGCAATGTTGGTTGGTGGGAACAAGTCCTGACCGATGCAGTGCCTCCGATGTTACAAAAATAAAGAAAAGCGGAAAAAATAATAATGAGATGAAATAAGAAAATTATTAGTTTGTTATTAGGTTGGTGAAAAAATAATGACGTAACAATGTCGTTTTTTGACGTATTTTTAACGTCAAAAAACGACATTATTACGTCATTATTTTTGCACCAACCTAATAAAAAGATAATGCTCTTCATACTCTTGCTTTATCACGGTGTGTCTCTTTGCTTCAAGGCTTTTTCCCTCTGGAGAACTATATGGTGATTCTTCAAAGCGTAGCTTACATGTGGCACAAGGCCGAAAGTATGGGGTACCTAATAAGAATCGAAATCCTTTTTTCTGTTAGAACTGATCTTAGCTCGCTAACCATTTAAACCACATAGAAGTGCCAAAATGATTTCTAAGCGTAGCTGTGGCACAAGGCCGAAAGTATGGGGCAGCCATGACGACCGAACTCACTACTTTGTCGTAATTGATCTAGCGAGAGAAGCTGGCTAACCATTACACCACGTCGATGTGCCCCGGGAGCTCTATATCTATTGACAGTCTTCTGATATATATATATATATATATATATATATATATATAGTAATTGGGGATTTTTGCTGTAAAAAATATATATGCTCTGTTATAATAAATACATTGAGCTCACTGTGGATCAGTTTTAATATTTGATATTACTAGGATCCACCTGGATTATATCCCAACGGATCTATTATCTTATATATATGTATGTATGTGTGTGCGGGCGCGCGCGTGTGTTTTTGTGTCTGTATTCGCGCGTGTGTGTGTGTGTTACTATAAAAACAAACAAGCTTTTTTTTCTTGTGTTTTTATAATTTTCTTCTCTTTCTGGACAAATATAATAACCTCATCCACATGTAAAGAAAAAAAAAGGCTAAAAATAATAGAAGCGTTATTAGTAAAAAAAAAAAAAAAAAAAAAAAAGCCAAAAGCCAACACTCAACAAATATCAACTCTAAAGATGGCCATACTATGCAGAGCGTGTTTGGAAAGTGAAACATTCCTATAATTATAGATAGATGCATAAAAACAATCCATAGATTCAGTTAAAAGTAAAAATTAAAATCATCCTTGATAATGGGTATGTATAGCTGAAAACGGTCGGACATACAAAACATTTGAACAATTTCTACATATTCTACATAATTTACGTCAAGAAAAGAAAAAAATATAAGAACGCATGAAATGTTAGATAACCTAACCCAAGTACCTTGTCAATCATTTTAATCAAACTTGTATAAAGAGGGATTGCTATCCAAATACACAATTATATATATATATATATATATATATATATATATATATATATATATATATATATATATATATATAGAGAGAGAGAGAGAGAGAGAGAGAGAGAGATTTCACTGCTACTAACAAGAATGATGATGATGATGGCCATGCTGGCCGAAACTAGTCGAGGAACCTAATTGTAATCATAAAGCAAAAAGAATATTAATATACAACCCAGTGTATCTAAAAAAAAATAATTTTTGAATATTTTTATTGTTCAAAACATGTATAACATGTGTGTGTGTGTGTGTGTGTGTGTGTGTGTGTGTGTGTGTGTGTGTGTGTGTGTGTGTGTGTGTGTGTGTGTGTGTGTGTGTGTTGGATTAGCCAAAAAGTTCTGTCGACTATAAATTAGAAAATGTATTTGATAAACCGAACGAACTTTTCGGACAACCCAATATGTGTTGTATGTATAATTTAGAAACTAAGCAAAAGACTATTAAAAAGATTGTTTGTTTGATTCGTTTTCTACGGTTTATCGACCCTTTGTCAGTTACTTCAAGCCATAAAACATGTTTAGATTATAAGAAATATTTTTTAGATAAGAATGGTTTTAGTTATACAGGTCTTACTAATTATCCCATAGGAGTGGGAAAAGAGGTAGATCCCTAGCTTTTCCAAGGGCATTTGCACATAATTGAATATAACGAACCCAACAGGAATTTGAACCTAGCTCTCCGGTTAACAATTACGATCTATCGGGTTTTCTATTAGAAATATCTAACTGCTCAGCAAGATATTTCTAATAGAAAACTTGATCCTGAAATATATATATATATATATATATATATATATATATATATATATATATATATATATATATATATATATATATATATAATATAAAAAGCTCAAACACTAATAGCTAATTCATCAGACCTACAAATTCAAAATGAAATTGGATTTTCGAAAAAGTAATTGGAAAATCCAACTTCTTTTTGGATTTTTTAGGTCTGATGAATTGGATCATGATTACGATTCCAATGGAATAAGTTATAACCATGGAATATTAATGTTTGAGCCTTTTATATTATATTCTTACTCTGTCTTGGACATTGAGTTCTACCTGGTTTCTATCCTCTTTGGAATTGATATATATATATATATATATATATATATATATATATATATATATATATATATATATATATAGATAGATAGATAGATAGATAGATAGATAGATATGAAGAAAAATATACGGAAAAAACAAACAAAAATCCTTATATGCAATTATGCTGTTTTAATGTTAATATGTCAACGTCGGATGTTTCGGTCTAATAAACCATCTTCAGGACATATTCATAAAATATAATTAACATTATCAATTCAACATGACAAAGACGATGGACATAAGAACAAGACTTATCCAAACAGATAACTGAAAGTTTTATATGATCAGCGTTCCGTTTAAACATGGTCACAATAGAATTCTTTTCATTTTTCATTCAAAATACACAAATTTTAGGAATACGTTTTCACAGCGTCGCCCACGTGACGACAACGTGACCATGTTTAAACGGAACACTGATCATATAAAACTTTCAGTTATCTGTTTATTAGACCGAAACGTCCGACGTTGACATATTAACATTAAAACAGCATAATTGCATATAAGGATTTTTGTTTGTTTTTTCCGCATATTTTTCTTCATACTGTCGGATCTATATCCATATATTTGCTTATATATATATATATATATATATATATATATATATATATATATATATATATATATATATATATGTATGTCGTATCCTAAATATATAACTCAAAAAAGAAAACACTACAAAATGGGATCAGCTCTCAAACCGGCATCTATTCTGATGGCGCAACCATTTACTACTGTCTGGATCGTAAGTCTGGTTAGATCGATAACATTAAATTGACGGTTGATCTACAAAAGAAGAAAGACCTACAATCTCTTGTTAACTGGGGCAAAGAATGACTTGTTAATTTTAATGACTCCATAACAAAACTAGTCTCTATTAATCATTTGAGAGCTTTCCATCAGCAGGGTTGATGCTAACCTCCCGAGAATGACTCATTTCACATTCTGGGGATAACATTCTCGGCTGAAATGAAGTAAAAGAACGTATTAAATCCATTGCTAGGTCAACTGCTAAGAAAGTTGGTTCACTGTGTCGTGCAAGACAATTTTTTCTCTCGTGAATCTGTATGACGTATCTATAAGTCTACCATTCGTCCATGACTTGGATATTGCTGCCACATATGGTCCCGTATTACTGTTATTTATCTAGAGTTCCTTGATAAAATCCAAAGACAAATCAGCAATATTACTGGTCCTGATCTGACATCTCGACAACAGTCACTTTCCCGTGGTCATAAATTTGCTTCCCTGTGCCTTTTCTATAAATACTTTCATGGTAATTCTTCCGAAGAGATCTATGGTACTAGACTTTTATGAATTTAAGCGTAGTACTAGGTTAGCAACAAGGTCACTTGGGTTTACAGTTGAATTGGCTTGATGCAACCGTAAGTTCTATGCTAACAGTTTATTTTCTCGCACTTTTCGAATCATTACGATAAAACGCAACCGCTACAACGCTGGACCAACAGGCCACGATAACGAAGA
>OZ010601.1:81157163-81217163 GCA_963932145.1 Acanthosepion lycidas
TCAGAAGATAAAGTAAATTTTGTTCATTTCTTGACTGAGCGAAACTCTGTAACGATTGTCCAAAGGTTTAGAAACAGGATTTGTCAATAACTCACATTCTGGCAGACCAAGAGTAATTGAAGTACAGCATCTATTGTAAGTGAAGAATGTGTAGCTTGTGTTGTAGGTGTAGCGCATGTTGTAAGTGATAAAAGCAGTAATTAATCAAGTCTTGTTGTAGCATACCTACGGACGATAATGGGTATGGTCCCATTCCCATAAATACAGTAGTGAATACTGTTCGTGGTTTCGAGTTGGAGGGTCATCTCCAGCTGTGCTGGTCAAACTCTGTGCCTCCGGGCAGAGAGGATCCCTAGCTGAGGCTATGTTGAAAGGCAGTCTCGTCTCAGGAAAACAGCTACCCGGTCCCGTTTTATATGGGGTCTACGGGGAATTTTTGGCCGAACCTACAGGTTCGGATACTCCACATTAAATTCGGCCTTGTGCCACATCTGACCGCGGTTGGTAGATATCCTGCAGTTTCATTGTGGAATTCACTTGACTCACTACTATCAGTTGACTACTTCTACGCCCCGCTGGCGTATCTTATATGTATTGTTCTTGTCCTAAGTATTATCATTCATTACCAACATTCGTTTGATTATTCTATTCAGTAACCTTCCTTAGGTTACAACAAGTATATAGTCTCCACAGTCTCCATTGTTTTTAACAATTGTCTCCTATCGTTCTACAAGCTTGTCGATACCATTTTCATAAAACTTCGTGATTTTTTGTTGGAAGATAGTTGTGAGGTAGTATTCGGTTGACTGCTCAAAGTCAATTTATTTTGTCATTTAAATTGTTTTGTAGAGACCAGAACAAATTAAAATGGAGTTAAATCAGAACACATACTGAGGAGTTTCCCATTTGCAAACATGCGGACTTGAGTTGTCCTGGTGGCAAATGACACCTTTTCGACTTGACAAAAGTGGCCGTTTTTCTTGAATAGCCACATTGAGATTGATGATTTGGCCTCAACACTTCTTTACAGTTATTGTTTCGCCGGCTGGAAGAAGTACAAAGTGAATTTTTTCTCTCTAATCCTCCTACCAAACGGACAGGGACACCTTCATTGGATGCAAGCCCGCTTTGGCACATATCACAAGCTTGATTCTAGCTCCATTTGCGCCGAATATTATCATAAACGATCCACTTTTCATCGCCTGTGATAATTCCGTCTAAGAATGGCTCCGTCTCATAGCGTAACACCAAAGAAATCACCGTAGAAAAACAACTGAACTTGTTCTGTTCCATCAGAGAATGTTGCCATCCATATGTCTCTTCAATAAGCAAAAAGGCTGTTGAGATATCGATTTTCAAACTCTTAGCAATCTTTTCCGTCGAAATCTTTGGTTCATCCTACAAGATGGTAGGTGGAGCGTCTTCATCGACGTTGGAAATTCGCCTGAAGTGTTGTTGATCGTTTAGATTAAAATCACCCTGACGAAATCTGCCAAAACATTTTTGACCGCCTGAAAAGCAGGAGAGCGACCCAGATAAATCTTCTGAATGTTTTTTGTCGCAGTTTCAATGCTTACCCCTTTCGGAAATTCATAGAGCATAATATGGCGAAAGTGAATGTTTCCTCTGCAATCTTCCCATCAAACGAACAACAACACCTTCATTGGATGTAAGCCCGACTTCACAACTGGTTCAGCAACGGGTTCTGCTCACTAAGCTTGTTTCAGTTTGCCTCGATCGTCATCATCGAAGGCCGCCCGGAGCGTGGTTGATCGTTAAGGTTAAAATCACCCTGACGAAATCTACCAAACCATTTTTTGACCGTCTGAAGAGCTGGAGGACGATCCAAATAAACCTTCAGAATTCTTTTTTTCGCAGTTCCGATGTTTATTCCTTTCCAAAATTCATAGCGACAAATACGGCGAAAGTGAAATTTTTCATCCTCCATCTTAAAGGCATTCATTTGTGGACAAAACGTCAGCGTTTAACAACGTCTGACTTGTAACTAAACGATACCAGGTTTCAATCTCGAACACACCAGAGATCGGTACCAAAATAAACGTCATTGTCAAGTTGCAGTCTTTTTATATAAACGATAAAAATCGGGCACGATATTTTTGCAATGCTCTAATATAAGGCTTTAAACGCATATATAAAAAAGTTGCATTAAGTATATGTGTATGTCTACATATGAATGCGTGCGTGTATGTGAGAGGGAGAAGATTGATGCATTGAGACTGGATGAGGGTAAGAGAGAGAGAGAGAGGCAGCAGAGCATTTTCATCGACTTCGGAAGGTAGCCAGGAGCGTGGTTGATCGTTTAGGTTAAAATCACCCTAATGAAATTTGTCAAACCAGTTTTTGACCATGGAAAGAGCTAGAGCACAACCCAAATAAACATTCTAAATGTTATTTATATATATATATATATATATATATATATATTTGTCGCCGTTCCGACGTTTACTGCTTTCCGAAATTTACAGCGCATAATATGGAGAAAGTACAACTTTTAATCCTTTATCTTTACTAGTATCACTGTTAGCTTTCTTTGGAGCCATAACTGGGGGCTAATAAAGAGGGAAAAAAAGGCACAGTACAATAAAATTGGAAAAGAAAAGCACAGCATAATACACGAATTGTATACAACATGGCGGTCGACTAAGAAATGATTCTGTTCGGGTTAACTCGGAACGGCTCGGTTCGGCTCGGTTCGGCAATGTTGTTCGAGAACCAACATTTTGTTTGATAACCGAGGCATTTTTATCTTGAATATTCTGTTCGAAAACCGATTTTTCCGACATGTGAGACGTTCGTGAACCGAAGTTTTTCTGTATCTAGTTTTTTCTTACTATTCGAAAAATTCATTATTGTTTTGTTTTTTGTTTTTGTTTTTTTACCTATTATTTTTTATCTATTTCTTAAAACTTCAAAATGTCAGGATTTGTTAATAAGTCACATTGTGGCAGACCAAGAGTAATTTAAGTGCAGCTTCTATTGTAAATGAAGAGGCATAAGGCCTTAATTTTTGGGCAAAACGTCGACATACAACAAGGTCTGTCTCGCAACTGAACGATGCCAGGTTTTAATCTCGAACCCACCAGTTGTGGTCATTTAATGTTAACAATCAAGATCAGGAGATGAACGTTTGTAACGACCTGATAACAACAAACTGTGGACGTGTATAAGTGTCTTTGTCTAAATTATGTAAATAACGTTAACTCCTGATCTCAAAAATTCAGATAGAATCTGTCTTTTATGCTATCTGAATATCTTGAATGTTGGCTAAAATATTTAGCGTATTTTTTGTGGCTGCCGCGAGGGTCAAAAAGTAAGTCGTGAGGGGAGAGGTTTTCAGAAGTGTGCAGATGAAAACACTTATCACCGCATGCCAGTGAAAATGTTGTCAAAAATACCAAACATTTTGACAGAGCACGGTATTAGGATTTTTACACATTGGCTGATGGATGAGAGCGAATGAAATACAGAAATGAGTGTAGATTTTGTGCTGTCTCTGATCCTTTTTGACTCCAATATGTGAGTGTCATCTTTGCTAAGCCTTCTTTCCTCATGTGCTCTAGCAATTTTAATTGTCTCTTTCTGATTCTATTCTGTCCCTGCTTTGAATATCGCTGTCACAGCTGACCAGGTGCTTCTGCTATGTATTTAGAGATTATAAAATACAAACAAGAATCAGCAATATTATTGATCATGATCAGGCATCTTGGCTTCAGTCACTTACCCATCGCTGTAAAAATAGCTTCCCTGTGCCTTCTCCATAAATATCTGATCGTTATCTAGTGTCTTTTTTATTACTCTTCTATTGTTCTCGCTACATAATATTTTTTATCTTTTTTCTTATTCTTTCACACACAGTAACATCTAAAGTCTTGACAGCTTTACTCCCAAGTATGGGGATAAATGATTAAAAATGCTTTCAAGCCGTGTGCGATGATAGCTTTTTTTTGTTTATTTATTTATCCATTCTAGTTATTTTTATTGTTTTGATGTATTGGGAAGTCGCCTCTAGTTTTTTCTTATAATTATCTTTCCTTCTAAAAAGATAAGGCATGACATTCTTTTTTAATAAAGTCCAATGCTCCTGTTGTATATTTAGAGATTCTTGATAAAATGCAAAGAAGAATCAGCAATATTATTGGCCATGAACTGGCATCTCGGTTTCAATCCCTTTCCCATCGACATAATGTAGCTTCCCTGTACCTTTTCTATTCATATTTGCACGGTAATTGTTCTGAGGAGCTTACCTCTCCGGTACCTCGACTTTATGAATTTCAGCGCAGTACTAGATTGGCGGCTAGGTCTCATAATTTTACAGTTGAAATGGCTAGATGTAATCATAAGTTCTATGCTAACAGAACTTCTCGTACACTTCTCGCTTGAGAAACTCTCTTCAAGCTTCCCAGTCACCTTTCACCTTCAAAAATATAAATGTAATATCAATCGTTATTTTCTGTCTTCTTAATTCTTGTTCTTTTATTCTCCTATCTCCTTAATAATGTTTTTTTTCTTTTTCTCATAATCTTTCACACTCAATAACCCCATGGGTCTTAGTGTCTTTATTGCCTGTCTTGAGGTGAAATGATTTTAAAAAAAAAAACGTATTACATAAGAGATCGGCTAAGATTATGTCGTAAACTGGTGTTCTTTCTATATCATATGTACAGTGACGGGGGGTCATTTTTTTAATTAAATATAGAAATGATTTCATTCAAATTCAGTTTTGCATCTAGGTAAATGTAAAAATAAGTCCACAGTCGAATAATGGAAAAAGCAAATATTTCAAGCAACAAATATATACTTTCAACATTGTCAATGCACCTCATTCAGTGGTCAGCAGTAACCAAATAGATCGACATGCAACAGATTGTACTAGATTACATGGTATCAGCAGCAACGAATGATCCCTGACCTATCATCGAACACCTACATTAGCTGCGAATATGGAGAAATGAGTTCATGCCTTTTCCCGGGCGCATGTAAGCGGTCGCAGCAGGAGTTTAAACTCACTTTCTCGATTACATTCTTCGTACCGCCTGTACCTATACACAGGAGAGCGATCAAAAAGTATATCTCAATATATTTTTCCCAAACTGTCCTAATCGGAACAATAAGAGTTTTTCAAATATTTCCCCTCGCAGATCAAGTCCTGGGTATGACGATAAACAGCATCATGCAGCAAGACCTCTGATCGGGAGATTGGAGCTTCTCAGTAGCCTGGAACCACCTCTTAATTGCTGCCACTCCAAGTCCATTCTGACCATGGGTGATGGCACCTGTTAGGGTCCCAGCTATGAGCAAATATAACAAACAAAAACACTATGAAAGTGTTGTAACCTAGAAAGGGTTAGTGAATGATGAATAACCAAAACGGAGGTTGGAAATGAAATGGTAATCTTTATAACATCAACAAAATACAATACTCGCCAGCGCCGTGAAGTAGGTAAACCACTGCTAGGGGTGAACTACTTAGACAGCATATTACCTCCACTTACAATAGTGTCCAACATATTTATGAGGATTGGGATATACCCTTTAGTGTTCATAGGTACGGTATATAAGAGATAGATAGATAGATAGATAGATAGATAGATAGATAGATAGATATTGTTGTAACTTAGAAAAGGTTATTGAATGAGGAATAACCAAAACGGAGGTTGGAAATGAAATGGTAATCTTTATAACATCAACAAAATACAATACTCGCCAGTGGTGGACTACTTAGCATATTACCCCCACCTAAAATAGTGTTCAACGTATTTATGGGGATTGAGACATACACATTAGTTCTTCATAAGTACAGTATATAACAGAAAGTATAAAAATACATTTTAATAATAAAATACCAACAATACATTTTTATATAAAAAAACAACAACGATACATGACTAGCAATACATTTTATCTGTAGCTGAAAAAAACAACAACGATATATCCTTTACAATGTTATGAAAATCTTAGAAGTGCATTTAATATTCATCAATCTTTAGGTAGTATCATGCAGGAATTGAGTTGGCGCTCAATGTCGCACGAGACTATGAAGGAACCCAAGAGCGGCGTTGACCTGCGTTTACCTATCAGATTAACCTGAATGCCAGTGGTGGCTCTACAGATAAACAAATGTAAGCAAAGCTGCGCCTGATATGTGCGCGTGGGGAAAACTGTTGGCTAGATGGATTCTATCTCCAGAGAAGAGGGGTCTAACAATATTGTTGGGTAATGTAAAAATGATGTTCGGTTGAGGGCTCTACAGGACAGCATACCACATACTGGTCTAACTGACGAAATCAGATGAATAAAAGGTAATCGTAAGGAATTCAAGTCTTGAATTATCAGCCTATTTTGCCACTTGTTTACATTGGCATTGCTTGTTTAACTGTATCAAACCGTTTTTAGGGTCATGAAAAATTAACAAAACTAAAAAATGGTTATCATATATTGATCAGCGTTTAAGTTTTTGCCTTTCTCATTTTCGAGAAAGAAAAAAAGCCATATTGAGATAAGAATCCTCCTTCAATAAAATATTATAACGATATCGAAGAAAATCTTTTTATGTGCCATGTCCTTTCAGAACGTGGACGATCATGGCTCTCCACCTCCTCCTATTCCTTGCAGCTCTCAGCAAGCTTTCCTCTGCTTCCTCCCCCAGACAACGTTCTGTCATCCACCTGCTCAAGCTTGTCAGGTATGTCACGCGCTGCTTTCCCTTGTCTCGCTTTCCCTCTATTCGACCCGTGAGTATCAGATACTCCAGGCCCTCCTTCCTCATTATGTGTCCCAGAAACTTCAGCTGCCTCTTTCTGATATTAATTATAAGCCTCCTCCTTGTTTGCAACCTCTCTAAGAACTCATCGTTGCTCACATGCTCGGTCCATGATATCCTTAGCATCCTTCTGTAGAACCACATCTCCGTCGCCTCGAGTCTCTTCTTCATCTTTGAGGAATTCGCTGCTGTAAAGGACAGATGTCACGTATTCTTTTCTTTATTACTAAAGAAATCCTTCTGTTTCGCAATACTCTGCCCACCTTTAAAATCCAAAATGTGTGTATGTAAAGAAGTATTTTTTCCCATTTTTATTTATTTATTAACTCGACTAATTTTATCACTTTAAACGTTATTTTTAGTGGATACCTATATATATATATATATATATATATATATATATATATATATATATATATATAGAGAGAGAGAGAGAGAGAGAGATAGATAGATAGATAGATAGATAGATAGATAGATGCTCCATTTATTTATTTTCGTCACGTAACAGCTCAGTATTCTTTTCTTTGTTACTGTATCGCAATTCTCTGCCCAATTTTTGGAATGTGTCCTTGGCCATCCCAATACGTCTAGGGATCTCAGTGTCGCACTTACCGTCCTCTGTCAAGACGCTTCCCAGGTATTTAAACTTCCGCGTCTGCTTGATTCTAGTGTTCCCGATCTGCAAATCGCATAGGTTGCGTAATTTTTTCACCTGTACCCTAGATCAGGAAATTGGCCGAGTTTTAATTATCTAGGCTCCTTGGTAACAGCAGATGGTCGCTGTGAGCGAGAAATCCTTCGACGAAATTGCTTAACAAAAGAGGGATTAGGTTAGCTCCGTAACATTTTCACTGACAGTCGTTAAATCTAAAACATCCACACTTAAAAACGTACGTCAAGTCGATTTTACTGTACGACTCCGGGGTTTGGACCCTAAACGCCAAAACCAAATGAACAATCCAGGCCGCAGAAATATGGTAAAAAATCCTTCGAATGCGCACAAAAGAAATAGCTCTGTTCTTCAGCGAGTTCTACGAGAACAGATTCTGCTGCAAATCATTAAGCAGCGACATTAAAAAAAGATCCCCGGCCCTATATAATTCGAAAACAAGAACTTGAAGATCTTTGTCTGTGAGGATGTTTCCATGGTTCAAAAGCCAGTGGAATACAGCGAACCATATTTATGACTGAAGCCAAGATACTAGGTTAAGACCAATAACATTTCAGATTCTCCTTTGGATTTTATCAAGAATCTCTAAATATATTAAAGAAGCGCCAAACCAGATGCGACAACAATATTCAAAGCATGGACGAATACTAGACTTATTAATATGCAAAATAGATTTTGGCGAGAAAAAATGTCTAGCACGTCACAATGAACCAACTTTCCTGGGAGCAAACCTAGCAATTGATTCAATATAATATTCACACTTAATGCCAATGGAAAACTTTAGTCAGAGAAGGTGCAATGCGTTGGCCATGCTGATGGAAGGCATAAAGTGTTCTCTCAGACGATTAAAAGTTTCGTTTTAGAGGTGTTAAAATTAAGAAGTCATTCCTTGCCCCAGTTAACAACTGATTGTAGATCATTTTTAGATCAACTGTCAATTTGATCTTAGCGAATCGATCATATTTACTGTTGTATATAGCTGCTGGGATCAAACAAGGCGACAAACACAAACACATACACGCATATACCACACCTTAAAATATTTATTTTACCATATATATATATATATATATATATATATATATATATATATATATATATATATATATATATAATCCATAAAAGGTTAATGGTCAGAGTTGAATCAGATCAAAAAATAGTGGTATTAAAAAGGGTACCAGACAGGCGGGAAAAAATAAAAGCAAAATAACGTAGTTCTTTTAACTTTAAAAATCAGGAGGTCAGTTGAATCCTTACGGTATCCTCGGGCGATTTTTATAAAATGACCTTTAAACCATTGATTTTTATAAAAAAAAATTAATGAACACTATATAATTGTTTTCAAAACTAAACAAGCAAACGCAAGACGTTGAGTTTCATAAGGGAAGGAGAAGGAGGATGTGAAGAAGAAGAAGAAGAAGAAGAAGAAGAAGAAGAAGAAGAAGAAGAAGAAGAAGAAGAAAATCAAGGGTATTATAAAAGTATCGGTGGGTGTAATTAAAATCTACTTTTTTTTTATCCAGCCTCATATGTACTTAAAAAGAATTTCTTAATATGTTTGCAAGTACTCAAGACTTCAATTTTCTAAGGTTCTTTGTATCCGGAAATGTCAATATTGTTCGAGTTGTGGCGAATGGTTAGAGTAAGGGAGACTCACAGAGGTTAGGATTGCGCACACAGGAATGGACGGGGACAAGTCTTCGGTGAACCTCTAGCCGACCTCTCTGTTCAGATCAAGAATCGGACTGGTTTTAAAAACATTTGGACCCTCACGGAATTTCACGTGGCAACGGCTTCTTCCGGTATGTCGCATATGCAACTTCGTGTAGTCACACCTCTTCCGGTATGCGCCCACGCAACTTTGTGTAGCCACACCTCTTCCGGCATGCGCCTACGCAAACACATATTTCTTTCCGCTCAGGGCATCTGTGCACCCTGTTTATTCAATACTCAGGATACCTGTGCGTCCAATTTATTTTAGCCACCAGATGCATTTCCTGTTTATGCTATCACCAGTTCCGATTTCCGCTCACACACTGATGCAATAGAAGTAAGGCCAAAGGTCTTACCTCAACCGATATCCAACATTACTATTAAGACAGGGGTAAATAGTTGTTTTATCAGCATAGATACCGAGTTGAGAACTGATCAGGATGTTTACTGGTGAAAATTAGAAACAACGTATGCCCAAGAACAGCTTCATTTATAGAAAAAGATCTAGAAGAGTGGCCATTCAAGACAACTTCCAAGTTTTGATAAGTAAGACTGAATCAATTCAAAGACTTGTCCAGAAATACCTGTCAACTTGTGAAGAACATCAGTACGCCGATTTCTGTCAAAAGCCTTCAATATAGCCAAAGCAATCGTCCATGCTTCACCATTTTTATCTAGCAATAATCGTTAATGTATCAGCAGTTGACCTAGAGAAACCAAAGCCATATTGCTTTTCTGAAAGAACGCCCAACGGTGTGAGATGCTTAACCAATTCAACAGTGATTAGGTCCTCTTATCTATGATACTCTACGGGGAGGGAGATGTAGACTCATATCTTTCTAAGGGGTATTTGCACGTAAGCGAATATAACGGACCCGTCTGGATTTGGAGCTCAGCTTCCCGATTTCCAATTCTGAGCCGTTATCTATTACACCAACCGCACATCCAACCCTCCAGCACCTGGTATTCCCACGTGGTCATCCATCTAGGTACTGACCAGGCTTGATGTTGGTTAACGTCGGTGATTGTACAAAAATCGGTGTCTCAACGTGAAACGGCCGTAAGCTGTAATGGAGAAAGAAGCCTTCTATTGGGAGTTTCTTCCATAACGTAACAGTTCCGGAGAAGAAACTGTTTGAGTGGTACTTACTCCTTAAGAAAGACACACGAAGAGAAGAGGGGGATGAATTGTCACCGTAAGCATAGTATAGGAGTTTCCCAGCTATGAACGTCTGGGTTGGCGGGGCCAAAGAATATAACTCGTTAGAACATTTTCCATACTGAATAAATGTATAATCTTAATTGAAGCCGTTTTGTTTATCTGAAAGAAAACTCTGCAAGGTGATATTTTTAAGCAATCCGGAGTTGATTAGAGCCACACGAAAAGAATCCCAATGGGTACGCTGGTAGCAGAAAGATGTCTTCTGAATGGGAGAAAAAATATGAAGAGATACTACACCAGTATCTGTCTATATTTCTGAGATGAGGTATTATGTACATTATTTATATTATTCCGACTATTGTCCTCATCTTTGTCGCCATATTTATTACAACGTTTCGGCCTTTCAGTCTCTGTCTATATTTCTGAGATGACGTATTATGTACACTATTTACATTATTCGGACTATTGTCCTCATCTTTGTCGCCATATTTATTACAACGTTTCGGCCTTTCAGTATCTGTCTATATTTCTGAGATGACGTATTATGTACACTATTTACATTATTCGGACTATTGTCCTCATCTTTGTCGCCATATTTATTACAACGTTTCGGCCTTTCAGTATCTGTCTATATTTCTGAGATGAGGTATTATGTACACTATTTACATTATTCGGACTATTGTCCTCATCTTTGTCGCCATATTTATTACAACGTTTCGGCCTTTCAGTCTCTGTCTATATTTCTGAGATGAGGTATTATGTACACTATTTATATTATTCCGACTATTGTCCTCATCTTTGTCGCCATATTTATTACAACGTTTCGGCCTTTCAGTATCTGTCTATATTTCTGAGATGAAGTATTATGTACATTATTTACATTATTCGGACTATTGTCCTCATCTTTGTCGCCATATTTATTACAACGTTTCGGCCTTTCAGTATCTGTCTATATTTTTGAGATGAAGTATTATGTACACTATTTACATTATTCGGACTATTGTCCTCATCTTTGTCGCCATATTTATTACAACCTTTCGGCCTTTCAGTATCTGTCTATATTTCTGAGATGAAGTATTATGTACACTATTTACATTATTCGGACTATTGTCCTCATCTTTGTCGCCATATTTATTATAACGTTTCGGCCTTTCAGTATCTGTCTATATTTCTGAGATGAGGTATTATGTACACTATTTACATTATTCATGCAGTACCTCTCATGTTGCACTTGAATAGGAGAGCTGATGCGGACCAACGCCAGCTTGACTGTGATAGAAGGGGACTTTTTGTCTTTTTTTTCTTCTTTTTTTTTTTTGGCCCATATGTACACGTATAGGCCTCCTACATTAAACCACCCTTCTTTCGTTCAATGCCGCTTTAGTTGATTCAACGCTGTTTTACTTTCTTTTACCTTCCCTTCCGGCTAGTTGGTTTCTCTTTTTCTCTATTTACCGGTCATTCGTTTTCGCATCAGAGTGTAGCATATGTTCTTTTTTCTATGTCCTGTCATTCAGACTAGGATCACAGTGTCGTATGTGTCCCACTATTCTATGTCAATATACCTGTCCTTCGGGGATGGATCATTGTCTAGAATGTGTTCTCTTTTTCTATGACTTTTTAAGTGTCCTTCGGACAGGGGTCACAGCTAAGTATGTGTTCTATTTCCTATCTCTTTTTACCTGTCCATCGGGCTGTAGTATGTCTTCTCCTTTTCTATAGCCGTTTACCGGTCCTGCGGGCGGGGATCCCAGTTTAGGATGTGTTCTTCTTTTCTATATCATTTTAATTGTCCTTCATGCTGGTATCAGATTGCAGTATCCGTTCTCCATTTCTATGTCCATTTACCTGTGCTTCGGGCTGGGATCATAGTGTAGTATTTGTTTTCTTTTTCTATATCATTTACCTGTCCTGTTCTTCGTTCTGGTATCACAGTGTATTATGAGGTCACCTTCTCCATGTCCTTTTACCTGACCTTCGGGCTGGAATTACAGTGTAGTTTTTGTTCTCATTTTCTATGTCATTTTACATGTCCTTTGGTCTGGTATCACAGTGTAGTTTTTCTTCTCCTTTTTTATGTCCTTTTACCTGTCCTTCGGCCTGGAGTCTGAGTGCAGTATGTGTTCTCTATTTCTATGACCTTTTACTTGTCCTTCGAGCTGAGATCACAGTATAGTATGTATTCTCTTTTCCTTGTCATTTTACCTGTCCTTCGGACTCAGATCACAGTGTAGAATGTGTTCTCCTTTTCAATGACCTAATTACCCGTCCTGCAGGCTTGGATCACCGTTTAGGATGCGTTCTAATTTCTATGTCAGTTTACCTGTCCTTCCTGTTGGTATCAGACTCTAGCATGCGTTTTCCATTTCTATGTCCATTTATCTGTGATTCCGGCTGGGGTCACAATGTAATGTGTGCTCTCCCTTTCTATGTCATTTATCTGTCCTGTCCCTCTTTCTGGTATCAGAGTGCAGTATGTGCTGTCCATTTCTTTGTCCTTTTACCTGCCCTTCGGGTTGGGATCATAGTGTAGTATGTGTTCTCCTTTTCTATGACTTTTCACATGTTATTCGGCCTGATGTCACAGTATAGTATCTAGTCTCCTTTTACGTCATTTTAACTGTCCCTAGGCTGGTATTACAGACTAATATGTATTCTCCGTTTCTATGTCTTTTTACATGTCCTTCTTACTGGGATCACAGTTTTGATTGTCTTTTCCTTTTCGATGTCATTATATATTTCCTTCGGACTGAGATCAAAGGATAGTATATATTCTCCTTTTCTATGACATTTTTACTTGTCATTCGGACTGTGATCACAGTGTAGTATGTGTTCACCTTTTCTATGTCCTTTTAGCTGTTGTTTGGGCAAGGATCACAGTATGTGTTCTCCTTTTCAATGCTTTCGAGCTGTTCAGGGAAAAATCCTTGAGGTATGACTTGCTCGTTCCGATTTCTCTGTCTTGCGGCAGCCCTTCTTCATTACACTGACGAGAATAAGTTGTTTGATTCCGACGCCAGCTTCAGACTGGTCCATTTTACTTCTTTGCTCATAATGACCCTACTGAACGGACCATGCGTTGAATTCAGCCACTCTGGGGGGTTTGGTTTGGTTTATTTTGTTTAACGGCATATCAACCTCAATGGGTTATTTAATGCCGACAACATTTTTAGGATAGATTCGTATCAATAGAATATGTATTCTTTGGTTTAGATTGGTTTGGTTTATTTTGTTTTACGGCTGGGGACCTGTTAATTTTTGGATTGGCCAAGGGCAAATTTACGGTAAAAACGACATTACCACTGCCAAGTTGAGATCAATGTGTAGTAACTTTTATCTCTCTTTCTTGTTTCTGCCTTTGGGTAGTTGGCGGTTTGATAAGAAGGCAGTCCTGTTTCCGGGGATAACGTCCCTGTGGTATCACCTCCCTCGGTACAGTGACAGAGGTTGCGAGAACGCCACGTGAAACCAATTATTGTCTAATCTTACTTCGATCTGCGTGATTAAGCGCCTTGACAAGAATGGAGACTAAGTTGAAAAACAAATAAACGTTGTGTAAAAATGAATGCTTTTTTCATCATTTGACCGATGAGCTATTGATGTAACTACGGATATATATATATATATATATATATATATATATATATATATATATATATATACGTAGTTATATCAATAGTTCATCGGTCAAATATAAGGAAAATATATGTCTATGTATTGGAATTTAACACACACACACACACATACATATATATATATATATATATATATATATATATATATGTGTGTGTGTGTGTGTGTGTGTGTGTGTGTTCTGACTAACTCAATAAACAGAAAGCAAAATATTTGGTAAGATTTTTTCACATCTTTTGTATATGTTTTGGCGTCTGACTTGTTCCAAAATTCTTCAAGAACATTCTTCAAATTATTTTGGTCACCCGATTTCCTTTCGTTCCCTAAATGTAGTAAATTCCTCATCTTTTGCGTTAAAAGAAAAAAAAAGTTTGGAAAACCAGTCGCAGAACGTGATTAATCCAAAGACTGAATTTGTGAACCAATGGAAAGATTTGTAAACACATAAACGCAAAGAATGAGAGCCAAAAAGAATCAGTGAATAGAATCGAATAGATAGATATGAACAAACTGAAATAGATAGGTTATGGATTATTTAAAACGGAAACATATTTTGGATTGTAAGTATATATTTTTGTGTGGGGGAGCAAATATTGCATTAATATTTTTTTTTTCTTTTGAATATATTAGGTTGGTGCAAAAAATAAAGTCGTTTTCTCACATATGTTACTATGTGAGAAAACGACATTATTTTTGCACCAACCTAATAGCAATTCTTTATCCCGATACATTGCTCTATAGCTTGATAGATGAAATGGATCGATACCTTTTCCAATGGTATTTATGCGTAGGTGAATGTATTGAATTCTAGTGCGATTTGAACTCGTTTCTACCGATTTCTCATTTCGACCCGCTATCCACTACATCACGCAAACATCTTTACTAAATCTGAAAACGCCAACACAAAGAATAATTTCGAAAAGAAATTCATGAAAATAATGAATACTTTCGTATTTAGAAATAGAAACTAATGAATATAAAACATTATTTAACAATGAAGGCAAAAAATTACAACAGAATGTAAAATAAACACAAAAGATTTAAAAACAGTAATTAAACTAAAATTATATAACAACATTAAACGCTTACAAAAAACAAAGCTCGCCATTAAGTTGAAAAAAAAACATTAAAAAACATTTAAACATTAAAAATTAAACTATTAAACATTAAAAAAATCTTATATATTAGGTTGGTGCAAAAATAATGACGTTTTCTCACATAGTAACATATGTGAGGAAACGTCATTATTTTTGCACCAACCTAATATAAAGCACGGTGTATGTGTTTGTGCGTGTGTGTATCCAAGCAACTCCACCGCACCCACTGACCGGATTCCAATGATTCATAGCTCATTCAAAAGCCCTAAAAATGTTAAGCGCAGGGAACGATTTTCGTTGAGCTCATATTCAGGGTTGCCAGATTATGCGAGGTTAAAAATATATATATTAATATATTATACTAGACATTATCATTGTTTCCATGGCTTCTTTTTGTATCCAAAATTGAAGTGTCCTCCACCAGAGCTAGTTTAATGCCACCCGATAGGGCGTCTTTTAAGCTAGTTCTTGTTGGTTTGGCCATCATCACAATAGCTAGGAAGGAGTGGATGCGATAGGCATCAATAAACTACAGAACTCAAAATTAATCGCTGCATTTAAATATTGAATTAATGTTTAAGCTTACCTTTTAAGGGTTCAACGATAATTCTTCTGCTGCCACTTAATTTAAAGACGATATGATGTACGTAGATACTTATTTTCCGTACAAACAATTAATTTTATTTCATGGGTGACAGAACATGGTACAATTTATATGATAAAATTAATATAGTGTAAAGATGAGAAAATAAAAGTTAGAATTAGTTATACATTCAACATTTGAAGAGTTAGAGAAACATAATAGCTAATTAAGTAAAACCTATATTATGGAATCTATATGAATAAATGCGAAATTGGAGCACAATTATCCTACGAATTCATCGATATTCCATTTGTGGGAAACGAGTCCTATGTTGGATCTGAAGAGATGCCCGAAACCACCGTATGGTAGGGTCGGAGGGTTCAGGTGAATGGAGAATTCTGGTTTTTTGGAGGGGGATCTCATTCGTCTCTTTATGAACCGATCGTGTGAACAACGATGAGATCTTGTAATGGGTGCAAACAAGGAGGTGGTTTATATTTAACATCAGGAAGAGGCAGCTGAAGTTTCTGGGACACATAATGAGGATGGGGGTCCGGAGAATCTGATACTCACAGGTCGAATAGAGGGAAAGAGAGACAAGTGAAAGCAACACATAACATACATGGCGGGCTTAAGCAAGTGGATGACAGAACGTGGTCTGGGGGAGGTGGCAGAGGGACGAAACTTATTGAGAGCTACAAGGGATAGGGAGAAGTGGAGAGCCATGGTCGCCTACACCCTCAAAGGACATGGCACATAAAAAGAAAAGTCTTTTTGAATGATTTTTTTCGTGGACAGCTCTTCTCCAATTTGTTCTTTCTGCAGCTAAATTGACCGGATCGATTTCTGTCCCCAGCAAAGTGTTTTTGAGCTGATCCTTAAATCGACGACGTAGGTATCCACGCGGTCTCTTGACAGATGCGAGCCCTGAGAAGATCTGTTTGGGTTGGCAGATGTCTGCCATTTGGGCAAGGCGTCCGGCCCATCGAAGTTGGTGGCGAGCCATGATGGTTTTATGCAATTAATAAATCACACAAAAAAGATCAAAGCAAGTAAACATATCTGAGAAAGTATATGTTTAAAACTAAGAAATATGTTAAATATATAGCAGTGAAAAAATACAGTTAATATGTATAATAATATTAAAGATTAAAAAATACTTGTGCATTATTTCTACCAATGAGAATCCATTAAATAGAACATTATATTTAGTCAAACAATATATAAGCATTTCTAACGAAATAATAAATCATTATAGAAAATAAATATTATTCCATGACAAATACACATAGATAAAGGATAATAAGTGAAATTTTGACGCGCCTCTGGGGTGCTATGACGGAGCTTTTATTCGAGAGTTTGTTGGGATATATAGATAATTAATAAACTAGATATAATAAATAATTGATTAAAAAGTCATAAGATTATTGTTATATAGGAATAAAGTGTCGCTGCCAACACTTAAGTTTGAACATAGATCGCCAGTGAGCAAACACAGGCGATCCCGTTATTGAATTAAGTAGACTATGTGACCATAGAGGAAACACATATATGTAGGAAGTAGCTGACGACTAACGATCGTTATTTCTACTCTATTCACTATTACTATACGAACCGCTATTCTTTATTCAATTCAATATACTATTTCTCTATTCGGATCACTATACGGATTACTATTCGAACGAGTATGATCGAGCAAGTAATATTAGTGCGAGATTATTCAAAGGCGTCTGACACTAGCATTGTTCAACGGCGTTACTATAGTTATATGTGCGATTACAAAGTCTCTACTACAACGAGTATTACGAAATTCGTTGACATTACAAAAGTGTCAAAGTAGTGTTCACTGACATCACAAAAATTATAGAGAAATGGTGGACTATTAATACTACGAAACTGTACAGAATAATAGACAAAATCAGAAAAGAAAAACAATGATATTCTAAAAACTTAGGATTAGCAATTAATATAAAAAACCAACCAAAAACAAACTTAGATATAAATTTTAAATAAAATTGTAGCACATGTAATCTATACATAAAATAATACATTTTCCCAAACTACATTAATAAATATTCTAATGACCACAGCTCTTTTCAATCAAATACCTGTACTTATAAACAAAAGACGTTCAACGGACTCTAACAACATCAGAAAATTCAACGAAATCTAGATGAGTTAGTTCTATAAAAATACAAAAAAGAAAACAGTACAAAATCAGTAGAAAATAAAATATAATTTGTTTTAACTCATCTTATGAATAAGAATGAAATGAGAATAGATCAAATATTCTTCAAATTAATTGATAAATATTTCCTTAAAAATAGTAAAGTATCTAAAATTATTAATATAAATAATATTAAAATTATTTACAATGGTATGGAAAACATGAAAAATAGGATAAGCAAACACAGCAAAACTTCATTGGCAATAGCAAATAAAGATGATAGGGATAATAACAATAGAAGCAATAATAATAATAAATATATGTGTAACAGTAGAAGTAGAAATAGAAAAAATCCCATTTAAAACTAATGCTTAATCAGTGATAAAATATATAAAGCTACGGTGAAAAATAATATCAACACAAAAGAAAATTTTCAGTATCAACAGAAAATTTCTAAAAGAAAGATATAACCACAAAAGCGGCGGGGAATAGATGGATTCATAACTTTCCCAATTTGTATTTGTGCGTAAGTAGAACGAACCCAACTAGAATTGGAACTCGGCTCTCGGATTAAAAATTCAGAGCCATTATCTATTGGGCAACTCGCACATCTGGTATTCCCCAGCGATTAGCCATCTAGGTACTAACCAGGCTCGACGTTGCTTAACTTCGGTGATCGTATGGAAACCGGCGTTTCAACATGTCGTGGCCGTAAGACTTTTCATCAAAAATAAACTGGACAGAACCTTTGAAAATGTTACTTGTTGATATAAATTTCTTTCAGAAAACGACATTTTTCATTATTTACACAATCAGTTTTCCGGAATTTTAAATTATTTGGAATTTAGAAATATCCGGAATCTTGATTTATCCGGAATTTTAATTCATCCGGAATTTGGAATTATCTGGAATTTTAATATATCCAGAATTTTGATTTATCTAGAATTTTGATTTATCCGGAATTCTGATGTATCCGGAATTTTGAATTATCCGGAATTTTGAATTATCCGAACTTGTTCAAAGGTTCCAGGATAATCAAGAAAGTAGTGTATTCGTCCGATTTTTAGTGTTGCTTTTATTGTTAGCCTAACTTTTCTACCGTTCCATTATACGATTTTATTCAGGAGTACAATCCACATGGACAGAGAGGACGGGCACTTTTTAAGGGTAAAACAGGCCAGTTATTCCCCAGGAAGTCGGAGGAAAGGATCAGTTGTGTCAAAATCAATAACAGAAAGAAATAATTTTATAATAGAAAACAAGTTTAGACTTATTTTAAAATGACTAATGTTAACTTTACAATGGAGAATAGATTGACTGAAACATTTGGGAGTAGCAACAAAATCACCTTCTGATTACTGCAATTACTCTGAGTCCACATGTCTCCTGCAAAAATTAAAATTTCTATTTTATGTGCATTTATTTTTTTAAATAACATCCATATGAAAGTTTTGATCTGATGAAGCTATTGAAGAACATGACTCGAGTTTTTACTTTAATGTTTTGGTTTTGTAGCAACTTGTGGTATGGTGCGAAACTAACTCCGACTACAATTTATTCTATTTTAAATTTATTCATCACCTATGCTTAATTTGTTATAATTGATCTATACGCCGAGGTATTCGAAGTGTTTAGTATTTACTAATTCTACATTCTGAATGTTTATGATGGATCCAGTGTAGCTGCCTTAATTGCTTTCATTCTAATTCCAGATTGTAGTTTCTTTTTTGGTAAGGTTTATCTTGAGTCCTATTTCTTGGAACACTTGATAGAGAATTTTTTGTTGTTGTTGTTCAAGATTATTCTTATCCCGACAATGAATACTTATTCCATCAGCATAGACCCCACCCCTCGTCATCAGTATATTGACCTCGTAATACCGTTTTTATTGATAGAGTCATTTGGGATGTGGTACGGAGTGTTTAAATGATCAGTGCCCATCTCGTCACATCTGTACTTGTATATGCACAGAGCATAATAGTGGAAAGGATTAAATAGACTGGGGACTCCCAATTCTTCCTTGTCGTACTCCTGAGGAAGTTTGAAATGTTTCGGGATTGGGGCATTATAAAAGTTATCTTTGCATTATAGAATAGTCTGAATTAAATAAAGGGTGTTTCATGAAGACGAATTATATATAAGGTGTTTCATTAATACGGATCAGCAGTAAATAAATCAGTGTTATTGGTGATGATTTATTTATTTCTCTATTGGATTATTGGTTATCTAATACATGGCAATTAAGTGTGAAAAACAATATGCCCAAATGTTCGCCAAATCTGAAAGAAAAAGAGAAAAATCATTAGACACTTAAACGTAATTCACGTTTAAAATCAGTCCAAAATATTGGAACACCCTTTATTATTGTATTAATAACAATAAAAAGAATTGGTTTTAGTCGTCCTAACTATATCAGAGATGACAATGACTAGTCTGAAAATTGCTGGAAGAATGAGATCTGTAATCCTTGAGTCCTATTTCTTGGAACACTTGATAGAGGATGTTGATTTTCTCTATAAGATCATTCTTAACCCAACAATGAATACCCATGTCATCAGCATAGACCTCATTAGGACATTGGCCTCGGGAGGGAATGCAGGATTCGTTCAAACAATACTTGGAATGTTGCTAACTCAAAAATACAGATCGACATAAATAGACGAACGGACAAAAATTCGAAAAAATGTCTTTCAGTATAACCTGTAACGAAATATTTGGTTGAGTCATGGGTTATTTTCATTTTGAGAAGTCAATTGTAATGACGAATGTCTCATCCTAACTAAATCTTCCTTAAATGTAACAGAAAAGGCAATGCAGAAGGCAATGGATACACTAGGATAAATCTCTGTAACCAATACCAGAAGCTGAGCTCCATGAAAAAAGGTAATATCGTATCGTCTTATTATTTCCTATAGTATATCTGGCTAATCTATTGTTGACGCCTTAGACTCAGAAAAATGATTTGATTTTATCAACATGAAATAAAGTACGGGTGTATTAATTTTTCTTAAATAAGTTTTGAAAAAAGTATAATTGAATTTTACAAGATTTTTAAACGGGGAATTTCACTTTTGTTTATAAAACTGTCAATAATAGATGACATGAGTGATTTTAAGTCTATTTTCATGATTCAAAAGTACAAGATTTTTAGCTAAAATTTCGGACATGCTAGAAAGGATTAAAAAAATTTAAATAATACTCATAAATATTTTGGTCTTTCCTCTTAATAATGAGATAAACATTTAGACAATACAAAATTTTTTAATCAAGTTTGGGGATTTTTTTTTCATCAGGATATGCTGTTTTTTACCGAATTTTAGGACATTTCTACACAAAATATTCTTTTGGACATTCCTACATAGTATATCTGACTATTCCATTGTTGTTTATCGTAAAACTTTTCACATCCAAACCTTCTGAATTTTACTCGAAAAGTATCGTATAGCTGCCTAATACGCGACAGCATTATTGCAAATAATGTGAAATAAAATGAAGAAAAAAGAATTTTCCCTTTTTTTTTTAAAGAATAAAGATGATAAATAGAAACGGAAATTATTTATGACTCAACCTGACAAAAGTAAAGTCTGGCAGAAAGTAGATTTAAAAAAATATATTTTTAGGTGTTTGTGTATATCTTTTCAACCGGGTGGGGGATTGGAAAGTGATTAGTGGTCGAAGTGTCGGGGAAATTAATCAAAGCGCCTGTTAATGAATAGAAGACGTAACTGGTTGGTGTTGAACTGCAGAAATGTCGAACTATTTGTTTTGTGTCTGCTCTTGTCGTAACGAAAAGACCGAGTGTTGAAAAGCGGGCCTCGGAGCTAAAGAGCAGATGTTGCTGTCCAAACTCTACAAAAGACCCCCACCCCAAACTCCGAACCCGAACGAACTCTAGAGTTCTGCTGTCACGTCATATTGCAGACTTCACCCGACCCCCACCCCACCAATCTTTTCTCTGGTTTGTAAAATTCATGAGATTCGTGTGCCATAATGTCGAAAAGTTGTCGTCTTATGAGAGAGTTCAAAGCAAAATGTCTGGCGATGAAAATGATTGTCGTCGGGCTGTGAAAAGATATTTACTTAACTTAAGACCTGTTTCGTGCGAACTTACATTACTGACGACCGACATAGAATTAAAAACAATTCAGAATTTGACTCTATTGAGATAGATTAAAGTTCGTCTGTATTTTTTAATCGAATTTCTAACCCAAGCAAAGCAGTAAAGCAAGTACCTCCACTCAATTTTGATACCTTGGTTTAAAATGATTTTTTATAAATAAAAAAGATTTCTTGAAGCTTTCTTTTTAGCTTTAATTGAAAGCTAAATGATTAAATTTACTATTTCCAGGAATTCAAAATACCCTGGTACATTTCAAACAGAACTTATATTGATATGAATCTTAACTTTTCGGTCGCTTTCAAAAAATCATTTAAATTCGGCCATCTTCCGATATTCTGAAACATTTGTAAACAAAATTTTAATTTTTAGTTTTAAACCTTCCAAAAATCATATATATATTCATGATACGTTATTTTGGAAATTTACCCAATTTAATTTAATATTACTTATTCAGCATTGATTAGAATCAAGGTATGCCCAAGAACAGCTGCATTTATAGAAAAAGATCTAGAAGAGTGGCCATTCAAGACAACTTCCAAGATTTGATAAGTAAGACTGAATCAATTCAGACTTGTCCAGAAATACCTGTCAACTTGTGAAGAACATCAGTACGCCGATTTCTGTCAAAAGCCTTCAATATCGCCAAAGCAATCGTCCAAGCTTTGCCATTCTTATCTAGCAATAATCGTTAATGTATCAACAGTTGACCTAGAGAAACCAAAGCCATATTGCTTGTCTGAAAGAACGCCCAACGGTGTGAGATGCTTAACCAATTCAACAGTGATTAGGTCCTCTTATCTATGATACTCTACGGGGAGGGAGAAGATGTAGACTCATATCTTTCTAAGGGGTATTTGCACGTAAGCGAATATGACAAACCCGTCTGGATTTGGAGCTCAGCTTCCCGATTTCCAATTCTGAGCCGTTATCTATTACACCAACCGCACATCCAACCCTCCAGCACCCGGTATTCCCAAGTGGTCATCCATCTAGGTACTGACCAGGCTCGATGTTGGTTAACGTCGGTGATTGTACAAAAATCGGTGTCTCAACGTGAAACGGCCGTAAGCTGTAATGGAGAAAGAAGCCTTCTATTGGGAGTTTCTTCCATAACGTAACAGTTCCAGAGAAGAAACTGTTTGAGTGGCACTTACTCCTTAAGAAAGCAACACGAATGGAAGAGGGGGATGAATTGTCACCATAAGCATAGAAGTGTCCCTGCTGTTAATGTCTTGGCTGGTGGGGCCAAAGAATATAATTCGTTAGAACATTTCCCATACTGAATAAATGTATAATCTTAATTGAAGGCCCTTTAAATAAGGAATTGACCCCCTATTAAGTTTGTTGTTTCATTTCATTCTTCTTGATTATTTCCAGCGCTTCAGAAACCTAGAAATACGCTTTTTGTCTTCCGGGTTTTATTGAATGTCCTTTTGTCAAGCGCAGATGGTAAATTGGCATCATTTGATTTTCGATATGTGACGTGTTATTTCGTTCTCGCTATTTACGTTTTTTTAGGGGAGGGATGGGGGGAAATATGGGAGAGGCTTTTATTTGATAAAAAAATATCTTGTTCTATCAATAAGCGATTTCATCAATAAAACTATTGTTAGTATGAAGAGCCATCTTCTTTGCACGCATGCACACACGCAAATAGATAGATTCACTTTTGTAGGTTAGTCAGTAAAAACTTAGAATTTCCTGAAACCGCATCAGTCGTACGCGTTTAACTGACCAACCTGCACAAGTGAATTGTGTACAGTTGTCAGCTACATACGCCCTGTACTGCACACTTTCTCTGTCATAATACCATGTCCTGCATACTCTCTTTATCATAACACTACGTCCTGCACATTCTCCCTAACATAGCACCATGTCCTGTACACTATCTCTGTCATAATATCATGTCCTGCATACTCTCTTTATCATAGCACTACCTCCTGCACATTCTCCCTAACATAGCACCATGTCCTGTACACTATCTCTGTCATAATATCATGTCCTGCACACTCTCTTTATCATAGCACTACCTCCTGCACATTCTCCCTAACATAGCACCATGTCCTTCACACTATCTCTGTCATAATACCATGTCCTGCATACTCTCTTTATCATAGCACTACCTCCTGCACACTCTCCCTAACATAGCACCATGTCCTGCACACTCTCCCTAACATAGCACCATGTCCTGCACACTCTCCCTAGCATAGCACCATGTACACAAAATGTATTAAATTTTATATGAAACTACTTTCAGGGTATATGTATAAACTGGTGCTCGGTAAAAATGGCAGCGGTAAAAATGGCAGCGGTAAAAATGGCAGAGGTAAAAATGGCAGAGGTAAAAATGGCAACGGTAAAAATGGCAGAGGTAAAAATGGCAACGGTAAAAATGGTAACGGTAAAAATGGCAAAAGTGCATAAATACAAAAAAATGGCAATTCGACAACAGAAAATTATGACCGTTCGAGAAAGATGGAGTGAAAGCTACAACTCCGTACTGATTCACCCCACCCCCACCACGTGGGGGCACGTCCCGATCGACCCGGAGCAGCCAACCCTTTTTCCGAAGATACGGACCCATTTTGCCGACTTTCCTTACCTACATTGATGCCATCGACGAGAGGCTGTACACCTTGGAGCCAGGTCTCTGCAAAACTAATCTTTACTCTTCAATCCCCTCATCTGATTTCTCGATTCCTGACTACCTTCCTCTTCGTAGAAAAGACTCTAAAGTCCACATGCATTGCCTGGGAGCTTATGTCCGTGAACATCTCCTGCTGACTAGAGAACTCTCTCTTGAATCTCCAGGTCATTCATACATGTGTCTCCGTCTCCCTCTACTTAACTAACTCAGCTATCTGTAACGCTCCCCTTCATTTCAAAACTGTTGAATGCTAGATTGTATCTCCGATAATATAAAGAATGCCATTTCCCTACACCCGTTTGAAAACATATTCGTGTTCGGTGACTTCACACAATACCAGGTGGCTTAAACACACTGATCTCGCTGGCATCTAAAACCTTAATTTTTCAATCTCTCACGCAAGTGGTGGACTTCCCGACGCGGTTCCCCAGTAACACTGGCGGACACACTTCTCTTCTCGATCCCCTTTTTACCAATATGCCTGATTCTTGTCGTACTCCGAAGCTCATGGTAACTCTGATCTCTCAGTAATGTCTGTAAACACCCTTCCTCTCCCCAACCAGCCAAGACCTACTAACAGAATATCCTTCTTATATCAACAAGCAGATTGGACTCATTTCATGATTTCCTTTGTGACGTCCAGTGGAAAGAAGTTTTTAACCATCCTGTTCAAAAATGCTCGTCTGAGGTCTCCTCCTGGGTGTAAGCCGGCTTAGATGCTTTCATTCCAGCAAAGTAAATACCACGTTCAACTACGTTCATCTCCTTGGTTCTCACCTGTAGGTTCAGCCGCTATAGACCACAGGAATAACTTCTTCCGTCTCATTGTCCCTGCTCGTAATGAGTGCAAGCGTGTGTTGGAATTTGGGGGTAACCTGGTGTACTAGTGAGCCAGCCAAAATGAGCCGACTCATTTTATAGTTCGCCAATAGAAGAGTTAACCAATCAGAAGGCTCAAAATATTCAATGTAACGTGTATAAAGGCAGCCATGTTTTTTTTTTTCGAATATTCACTGCCAGCCTTTGATATCGAAGACTGAAGAATTACAGAACAGCTGCTGATGGTATTGGCGATATAGTCAGATTAAGTATAATATCTGACTCGAGAGTATTAATCTTTAACGTTATTTCATTGAACAGATTACGTACTGTGCTATATTCTATATTCATAGACTATGGGGAACATGGTCAACAGCGTTGTCCTCAATGAAGGGAAGTTACTGTTTACAAAGAGAATGAAACAACTCGTAAGTTCGGTTCCAGAGATTATTGGCAGCTCTACAAGAGTGTGCTGAATAACAGCAAATCCTCAATCCCTCCTGTATTCAATCAATTCGAAGTCCTGGCATCTACAGCAGATAAGGTGGAATGCTTTGCTCGGAAATTCTCTTCCAGCTTAACACTCGACTCATCCGGAGTACCAACACCTGATTACCCAACTCCAGAACTGAGGCTATACTGAATGATATGCCCGTCAATGGTCTCGAACATCATTTCTAAATTAGACTCCCATAAGGCAAGTAGAGGTGTCGGGATACCAACTGTCGTACTAATGAAATGTGCCCCTGAATTGGCACCAGTTCTCTCATAAATATTGACTCGCTGCTTCCTGCTTTCCAGCTCGGAGGACTCCTCTGTAGTCCCTGTATTTAAGAACGCTGGAGAACATTCTGACCCCTCTAACTATCGCCCTATTAGTCTCCTGCCGCTTTTCGGACTAAATATTCGCGACATTAATCATTGCTGAAGTGGTTAAGCATCTTACCTCTCACAACCTACTCTCTGACAAACAATATGGTTTCCGTTTTGCCCGGTCTACTGATAATGCGCTTACGGCCATCACTAAATATGTATATGAAGCTCTTGATAACAACGGCGAAACTTGTGATGTGACTCTAGATATCTCAAAGGCATTTGACAGGGTTTGATATGCTGGTCTCCTACGCAAGCTTGGAATATACGATATTGCAGAAGGATTGTTTGATTTAGTCCAATCATTCCTTATCAAATCGTGAAATGAAGGTCGTTCTGAACGGGCTTGCTTCCAGATCCTTTCATACGAACGCGGGCGTCCTCCAATGCTCTATACCGAGTCTATACACTGTTTCTGATCTTCATCAAGGATCTTCCTGCTGTCATCAGTTCCCAAGTAGGCATTTATGTAGATGACACTACCATTTAATCCTGTCTCAATAGCAAATCCGTCAGAGCTGACAAAGTTAACCTGTCCGCCACTCTTGAAAAGGACTTGCAATCAGCGGTTACAACGGTAGGGAATATTTTCTTAAATTTTAATGCCTCCAAAACTAAACTGCTCCCATTTAACCACCATAGAGAAACTTCTCTGTCCGCCATCAGCAGAGGCGCGTCTCATTGCACCTTTTGACCTCACATTTTCCAATGACCTAAGATGGAACAACTACATTGAATTAATAGCTGCATCTACTGCAAGGAAATGTAATTCATTGTGTCGTGCTAGTAGGTTTTTCTCGTCAGAGTCCATCTTGCACATTTACAAATCTACTATTCGTCTGTGCATTACATACTGTTGCCATATCTGGTCAAGTGCCCCTGTTGTTCATCTCAAGGTTCTTGACAAAATCCAAAGAAGGATCTCCAATGAAATCGATCCTGACTTGCATTCTCAAATTAGTCAATTTCTCACAGACATAATGTGGCCTCCCTCTGTCTTCTCTACAAAAATTATTACTGTTCTGATGTGTTTTTTTTCCTTGGTGTCCAGACTACATGAATTTAATTGTGCTACTAAATTGGCATCTAGGTCCCACCCGTTTACTGTTGAAATAGTTCAATGTAACTACCGCTTCTACTCCAGCGTTTCTTTTCTTCAGTGGAATGACTTTCATTTAATTGGTTCCCTGATAACTGCAATCTTCAACAATTTAAATGCAACGTCAATCGCTATCTTATGTTGACTTGAAACCCGTTCATCTTTTATCCGTTTCTCAATCTCCTCTATACACAGCCTTTTCTCTCATTTCCACTCTCTGTAACTCCCTGCTTACTAGTGGCATTCCTTGCCTGGAGTGAAATGATTAAAAGAAAAAAATATATTGAATTAAATGCTAGGTCTGTTGTTCGGAAATCTGGTTCTCTCTGTCGTTCGAGATAATTTATCTTGTCAGATTCTATTTTTACCGCCTTGTAATTCGTCCATGCATTGATATCTCTGCCAAATTTGGTCTGGTGATTCTGCTATATACTTAGAAGTTCTTGACAAAATCCAAAGCAAAATCTTCAATGTTATAAGTGCTGACCTGGTATCTCAGCTACGGTCACTTTCCTACCACCGCAATGTGCTCATTGTCATTTCTATAAATATGTTCGTCGGGGTCACCTTGATGAGTTTTCCTTTTTGGTAACATGGGCGTATTTTAAGCGAAGTACTAGATTGGCATCTAAGTCTAGTCGTTTTACTGTAACCGTAAGTTCTATGCTAATAGTTCCTTCACACGCACGTATCGCTTGTGGAACTCTTTTCCTACTTTTTGCTTTGCTATCAACAACGATCTGCAAAACTTAAAATGCAATGTTTATTGTTTCGTCCACGCGTTTTATTCGTTTTGACTTGCTTGGTGTATAATAATTAATATATGTGTGTGTGTATATGTGTGTGTGTATGTGTGTGTATGCTAGCAAGCTAGATAGATATATAGATAGGGAGATAGATGTGAAAACACTGAGATAGATAGATAGATAGATAGATAGATAGATAGATAGATAGATAGATAGATAGACCGGTAACAGATACTGGAAAAGCAGCAATGGATTCTTCTTTGAATTTTACCTTCAATCCGTTCGCCAACTTCTCACTTCCAACAAGTCGGAAGACATTCAGTCCACGTAAATATTTTCGGTGCATCCTCTTTCGTACAGGGCTAACGAGAGCCCCTATTATTATTCAGAAATGTGTTGTTATTTTCGTTCTTTATCATTAGACAATAGTCGCGAATGAAACCAGGATGCATCCCAGCGAATCTCACTCCCCAAGTGTATCAATCTCCCTCGTCCATTTATTCCAGGGAGCTATTCTTCCCCAGTATCTCTTATTCCATGCTCACTCTCATCCCCATTCTCCAAACTTTCCCGAAGCAGCCTTGTAATTTTCCCTATAGAGTGATTAGGAGGGGGACCGTGTCCTGAGGGTTGGGGGAGACGTTGGCTGGAATACAGGAAATATGACAGTGAGTGAGGGAAGACGTATAGGTGAGGAGAAGTCGAAAAGGCGAGGTGGATGTTGGAAAAGAGTTTTATTGATCTGATATATTGATTCTTGCAATAGCTCTCCATGCAGTTCCCCGTACTCAGCCAGTGTAACGGAGGTCTTCCGATAAAATAGTTGGTAGGTGGGAGATTAAAAATAGTGCCGGCATTACCGAAACCCTCAGGTTAAATAGAAACGTAATGTTTGGAAGAATAGGGCGGGGGGTAAAGTGTGGGTGGTTTCATGAAGGTTTTGAGTGCGGTATGCTTCGACTGGTGACACGAACTGGAAAATTTAGGAAGACTTTAGCGCCGTTTGTCTGAAATTACATTTCTGTACCGTTCTCGAATGAATGCAGTTTTGTGGCCTGAAGGAGTTCTTGTTTCGCAGAGAATTAAAATGCCTTTGTGGGTAAAAAGGAGGGTCGACGTTGAGAGCATGTGGATGCAGGGAATAATTTATTATTGTTTTAATTCTATTCTGTGATACGTAAAAAAAAAAAAATACGTGGGGGAGGGGGTAAGTTCCCGGAAGGAGATGGGCGCCGGCAAACAGTTTGATGAAGCGACAAAAAGTAATAGGTGTACTGGGAACGAGAGAATTGTCAAAACAAATGTCGTTTTCTTTTTCTTTTTTTTTGGGGGGGAGGGGGTGCCGGATTGGTGAGCCGTCTTAACAAATATTTCTCGTTGTTACCCCACTCTTTTCCTCCCTCGACTTTTCGTTCTCTTTCTCTCACACTCATTTTCTCAATGTTATTCTATCCTTTGCTCTAACATCCATATCGCTTTCTGCTTGCCTCTATGTCTGTCCGTCGCTTTCGCTGTCGCTCTCTCTCTCTCTCTCTCTCTCTCTCTATATATATATATATATATATATATATATATATATATATATATATATACATATATATCATGTTTCCATGTCGCTTTCTGCTTGCCTCTATGTCTGTCCGTCGCTGTCGCTCGCTCGCTCGCTCTCTCTCTCTCTCTCTCTCTCTCTCTATATATATATATATATATATATATATATATATATATATATATATATCGCCTATCTAGATGAAGTCATATCCTGAAATGACATGCTACCTAGGTTACGTCATATCCGCAGTCTGGAAAGGATTGCATAAATATTTATGGAACTTTAGTAAATGCAGTAAAACAAAGTAAGCGTGCCGTCAATCTTTCCATATGGTACTGAATCCTGAGTCATCTATCACTGTAGCCTTCCATGAACGCTTTCATCAGTGTTGCCTCTGTAACATCCGAAATGGCCACGTGCATTATGTACTTCCTACAAAAGAGGCATCTGAGGTATAGACAAGTTAAAAATATAACGATATATTTAACATTATGTGAACAGAATACGTTTAAGGATTATTATTTTTCTATGTGCTGTGTCCCTTTATCCACAATTTCCTCTTATTTGTAGCTCTTAATAAGTCTTTTTCCTCATTATGTAACCTAGAAATTTCAACTTTATTTTCCCGATGTTAAGTATAAGTCTCCTTTTTTGTTTGCATTTTTTCTAAAACATCGTTGTTGCTCAATTGTTCGGCCCACGTCATCCTTAGCATCCTTCTGTAGAACCACATTTCTGTTGCTTTAAGTCTTTTCTTCATCTGTGAGGAGATTGTCCAGCATTCACTGCCATACAAGAAATCTGATGTTACATAACAGTTCAGTACTCTTTCCTTTGTTTTTAACGAGAATTTCCTATTTCTTGATATTTGCCTAGCTTTTAGAAGGCATATTCCGCTATTCCAATATGCTTTCAGATTGCAATGTCGTACTTTCCTCTGTTAAAAATTTAAATTGTTGTACTCGTTTGATTTAGGTATCTAATAATACATCTAAATAATAAACAACCACACATGTATTTCCGAAGTACGATATAGTTGATAGGGTCAGTTGAGGGTCACAGTCCTGGAGATTGGCAATCGCGTTGGCAAGCGTTAAAAGAGAAAGACGGAAGCGATGAATTTATCTGTCTTTTCATTCTCCCGTAAATTAACGAATCAACAATCAGCGAGAAAGAGAGCGAATTTCCTTGCAAAAACTGTTTTCTCCCTAAAGAAAAATTCAGTGAGAATTTTAGCTATCTAATGAACACACACCACCTGAATTTACTAGATTATAGTTGCATGCAAAAAGATTGGAAATCTCTCTCACATCTTCTCTTTCCTTCACAGACAAGTAGTCGGTAAAATTCCCCTACAAAGTAAAATAAAAGCACTCAAGAGGTGACCATATGCGTTGTGCTATTTAACTCCAAGATAAAAATAAATTTATCTCGATGAAAAGACAGCTAATTTGATTTTCAGTAGGAAGCTGAGACTGTCTAAATTTGGTATATTGGTTTCAAGAAATACGCGAAAACTAAGGTTCCGACACATCCAAGTTGGCACACTATGGAACAACGGCAGTGGTCACCAAACACTCTTTCAGGCAACATACCTAAGCATATGTGATGTCGTGACACTATCAAACACATAAAAAGAAAAAAAGGAACCCTCGTTTCCTGCGGGACCAACTAACGATGCCGACATAAGTTCTACCCACCAGTCTCAATGTTTGAAATAAGGGACAAATGGTAAAACTAGAAATCCATGGTGTCCATGATTCTGAACCATACAACATTGGAGTCAAAACGGTCGCTCTATAAACCCGTATTTAAGATTCAAATTTGATTTGTATGTATTATTTTAATACCTATACTATGGCGGTGTGAAAAAATCCGGTAATAGAATTTGTAAATAAAAATATATTTGACAAAACCGATATCAGGGTGAAAAAATCAATAAAAATTGAAGACTAAAAACAACTGGTTCCTTCCAAAGACTTTCCCCTTCCCTTTCACTTCCATTAACCTCTTACGTCTTAGTGGCGTTATCGCCTTCATAGGGGTGAATTAATTATAAAATCTCTATATGTAAAGGTAGATATCACTGTTCTTTTGAACAAGAGTAGAGGTTTTTCTTATGTTTCCTGTTTAGGATAGAGTTTCCGTTTCTTTCTAAAGTCTACTTCAACTCTATACTTCTAACGTATCCGAGTAAACAATGGATTTTTTTATTTATTTATTTATCTATTTATTTATTTACTCTCCACAATAAGACCAGATAAGTTTGCCTATTCATCCGGTTCACACTCCTCCCCGGTCTTTTGAACAGGAGTAGAGGTTCCTTCTTAAGTCTATTTCAACTCTATACTTCTAACGTCTCCACCTAAACTCTGAAAATTTTACTTGTATTGGGTTTCCGGTTCTTTCTAACGTCTTTTCCATTCCTTTCACTTCCAATGGCCTCTTGCGTCTTAGTGACATTATCACCTTGCTAGCGGTGAATTGATTCAAAAAAGAAAAGAATTTGAAAACGCTTGAATTCAGGAATCACTGATGGTCTGCATTTTCATCTGTGATTCTATATTCAAACGAAGCGAAAACGGACCATTTTTGTAAAGAACGATCAATGAAAAATAGATTGTTTACAACAATGGGGAGTGGAAAAGGTTCGGAGGGAAACGAAATGAGTCACTATTAATAACTCCAATCCCTGTTTGCATACGAAGAACGCTATGCTGTGTATCTAGAAGGACTGAAAGGGGGCGCTATTACGAGTACCTTTTATTTAATTCATGCTGTTGGCAACTGGCTCAATTAAACGCAGCAAGCGATGGCGAGTGTCTGGGAATTGGCAATCAGAAGTGTGTCGACTTCTATCAGAAACAATGTCACATTTCACGTCTGTTTTGCAGGCATGGCAGAAATTGATATGGCTTGGTTTGGAAGTGCCATCCCTCCCACAGTACTCGCCTAACCTTGCACTTTTGAGTAATCACTTATTTCGCTCCTTGCAAAATACCATTAATGGGGAGAAGTTCAGTTCTCTGGAAACCTGCAAAAAAAAAAAACTTTAGAGCTGTTCCTCGCCTAGAAAGATGACAAATTATGGGAGGACAGAATCAAGAAGTTGCCTCAAAGATAGCGAATGATAGTGAAAGAAAATGGCACGTACGTGTTTAAATATATACACATATATACACAAATATCTTTGTATTGTTGCCAGACATGGACGTTCGTGCCCCCAAGAAAACTTAGTGTCAAAAGGACAGTTTTTCCCATGACACCGCTTTTTTATTTTAACTATCTTCACTCTTCGGCAATGTTTATTACTTTATAAAAAGAGATTGATTAGAATTTAACTGAAACCTAAAGATAAAGTGAATTTATATTTTTTTGTTTTTGTTTTTGAGAATTAACAACAAAAATATTAGATACAATTCATTTATTAGATTTATTTACAAAAATCAATTTATATTTACAATGTTGTGGACCGTGGCTGTGATGTTGTTGATAGAAGTAGAAGAACACATGTAGGGTTAAGATTTTTCTGCTAGCCGGCCCAACTACATGAGAAAGTTGAACTTTAATTAAGTCCAAAGAAGGCAAAGAAAAACAAACACAAGACCGATAAATATATGTATACAAATATATATATTAATAACAAGTTACATGGACAGTTGCAATGGACAGAGTGTGTGTGTGTGTGTGAATATTATATATGTGTGTGTGGTGAGTGTTCGTACGTACGTGTATTGTGCTTAGCGTGTTCCCAGCATTTGGGAAACGCTATCTCTGTGAGCGTTCACATCAGCGAGGTCGTAGGGCTGAAAAGCCTGAGGAAAAAGAGAAAGAGGCGAAGAGTCAGCGACTATTTATAGCCAGGGAAAGGAGACCCCTGGTGAAAGGGTTAACGAACTAAAGGAGGAGTTAACTCCGGCAACAACATTCTAAAAACGAATACAATTAACATTAATACAATGCAATATTTATTATTTACGAATTTATAAAGTAATTAACATTAAAACAAATTTTTATTCAGAAATTTATGAACATTTAGTAAAGTATTGAACTATGTGAATCAACTTTAAGGAAATCCTTACTGTTTTATAAAGTTTAAATCAATTGGCATCTAACCGATATTTTACCAACCATTTGAATAAATAATATAATAAATAAATAGTGAAAATACACAATCTCATAAATAAATACTGTTTATGATTTTTGCTGTAAATTCTCAAGAACAAAAAAATGCATAAATTCACTTTCATTATGTGAGTCATTCTATGTCTTAGGTGTTATTACAATTCTAATAATCGCTTTTTAAAACAATGAACATTTTGAGGGAACATAATTAAAATAAAAGTTTTGTTTCGCTTTTCTCAATTCAATTCTATATGATTTTATAATGATTCCAAATGTTTTCGTTTTCCAAATGATCAAATAACAAATTAAATTCTTTTATTTGAAATGCTTTCTTGTAAATTCATAAGGAATTATGGACAAACATGGACAAATGTTCCAGCAATAAAACATAATGTCAAAAGGACGTATTTTTCCCCATGATACCGCTTTTTTACCTACCTTCACTCTTCGACAATGCTTATTATTTTAAAAAGCGATTAGAATTGGAATAAAGCCTAATCATATGATAAAAGTGAATTTATACATATTTTTTGTTCTCGAGAATTGACAACAAAAATATTAAAGATTATTTATTAGACTGTTTATTTACAAGAATCATTTTTCATTTACAACATTCTAAGAACTAATAAAAATTTTAACTAATGCAATGCAATATTTATCATTTACCAATTTATAAAGTAATAAATATGAAAACATTTTTTTATTCAGAAATGTATAAACATTTATTAAATTATTAAAATATATGAACCAATTATAAGAAAATCCTTATTATTTACCATTTTATAAAGTTTGAATCAATTGGCAATTAGCCGATGTTTTGCCAACCATTTCAATAAGCAGTATAATAAATACAGGGGCGCCGACACTATTTTTCAGACACTTTATTTTTTCAAGTTTTACGTAGCACAGGCAGTCTGTACTGTTTTAGTGTAATGGCAATAACATTTAAAAACTGTTTCAATACTACAAATGGAAAAGTAGAATTCAAATTAGAAGTATTTTTATTTTTTTACAAATTTTCACATTACACAGGCGACAGTATTTTTCGGTCATAGCAGAAACAATGTTAAAGTTTATTTTTCAATGACTTCTATCAGTCTATCTTCATTTTTTTTTCAATGACTTCTATCAGTCTATCTTCATAATGTTCGTACATATTGATAATAACGTCTCTTCGTGTTTATAGCAATCTATTTCTAGCATTTTGTATGCGCTGCCACAGTTCAGCCTCTCTGGTTATTTCTGGCCCGTCGTAAACAAGCTCTGCATGCATTTCCCATATGTTTTCAATTAAATTTAAATCTGGACTTCTTGCAGGCCATTCCAGAGTAGTTATATTTGCTTCACACACTCAATTTTTCACTGATTTGGCCACATTGATGCTGCAGTTATCTTCCTGCAAAATAAAATTACTTCCCATTTCTTTTTCTATGAGTGGTAGGGCTCTTTTTTCCAAAAGTTCTCTGTAGCTCAAGATATTTTGACGTCCTTTTAACCACTCAAGCCACAAGTTTCCATTCGGAAATACCCTACCCCAAACCATGACTCCTCCTCCTCCCATCTGTCTCTTGTTGAGAATAACCGGTTCACCTTTTTCCATGTACACCACCCATCAGGTCCATCGAACTTAAAACGTTTTTCATCAGTAAATATCATTTTCTTGAAGTCGACATGGTTAGTTATCCATCTTTTGGCGCTTCCCAGCCTTGCCTCCTTGTGTTTTCTCGTTAGTGTAATTTTTTTCTTGATTTTAGCATACTTAAGTCCAATTTCGTGTAGCTTTCTTTGTACAGTTCCAACAATGACATCAAGTTCACACTTCTCCTTTACTTTCTTCGCTGTCACCTTTTCTCCAGATGATAACAACCTCGTAACACTCCTCTTCGTTCTTCTTTCTGTTCTCTTGGAAATTGTTTTTTTCCGTCCTCTCTTCTTCTTCTTCCGCTCATAGTCTGTACTTAGCATGTATTCAACTTCGGTAGCTTCATCTCAGCGGCGATCTTTCGGATGCTGAGCCCGTCTTCTCTCTTCTTTTGGATCAAACTGATGACTTCTTTTGAATGCATTCTTCTTCAGGATTTTAATACGTTTTCGCAGTGAATGGTAAAGATACTCAAATGTAATGGTTAGGGTACAATTTACCTGCAGAAAATTTGCATATTGTAGACGTTCGACGACTAAATCATTAAAAAACCCGGAATTTGTGTCATGTCCGAAAAATAGTGTCGCCGAAGTTGAAGTAAAAATAAAGAAAACATGAAACCAAAGACAAACCCATCAATCAATGTTCATACCATTAATGGACAGCTACTGCTGAACTACCTACTCATCAACGCAAAAGCTCTCGGCAGCAAAAAACACCTTTCAAAGTGTCCCAAAAATAGTGTCGCCCCCCCCCCTGTAGTGTAAATAAAGAATCTAATAAATAAATAGTGTTTATTATTTTTGTTGTCAATTCTCAAGAACAAAGAAAATGTATAAATTCACTTTATATATTTAGTTTTTATTACAATTCTAATCATCGCTTTTTAAAACAATGAATATTGCTGAACCGTGAAGGTAGTTAAAACAAAAACGGTGTTATGGGAAAAACCGTCCCTTTTGCTACTAAGTCTTATTGCGGGCATGTTTGTCCATGTTAGCCATATTGTCTTTGAAAATCTCTTAAAACGTTACAAAATTTAGTTCCGACTCAATATATACAGGGAGTGTGTGGGAAAAATTAAGTAGAATAGTTTTAAAGATCAATAAATAATCCGATTATTAATCGATCTCCCTTTTTTTCAATTATTTTAAGTGTCTTCCGTATATTACTCCAACTTAAGAAAAAAACATGGCGAAGATGATGAAAAACCAATCATTCACCGTGCTTGCTGTATTTGTTTTGATTGATTCCTTTATTCTTTTTTATGGTTTATAAACACTTTAGGGTTATTTAAAGCCAGAAAATATTTTTTTAGGTTGTAAGATTATTTTTTAGATAATAACGATTTATTTAGAAAAATCTTACTAATTAATCCATAGCTAGAGGAAGATGAGGTAGATTCATATATTTCTCAAGGGTATTTGCGCGTAAGTGAATTGGAATCAGAACTCAACTTACCGATTTACAATTATCCATTACACCACTCACATATCCAAGCTTACATCACTTGGTATTTCCAAGCAATTAGCCATCTAGATCGTGACTATTCTGTTGCCATTTTCTTTAACTCTTCTATGTTAGTTATTCACTTAGACAATGAAATTTTCGAGATACCAAAGTCATAAAAATGAGTTGAAATTAGTTTTTAAAAATCTAATTTCTATAACTATACAGTTAAAGTAGAACACAAGGGTTCAATTCCTTAGCATGAAACACGTTTGTCTTGCTGATTTTGTTCTCATAAAATAAAATAAAAATTTTGCTGGATCGTCTACGAAAGATTTTAAGGTCATTAAAAAAGTTTCATATATTTTATATAGTTAATATTAAAATTAAAATTAATATAATTAAAGAATATATTTTATAATTTTTAAATACAAAGAAATTATTTGAGTTGTCTGCCCTTAGTACTGAAACAGTGCGGAATGCCAAAGGCTTCCATGTTGCTTACTCGCATAAACAATGGAATTTTGGTGATACCAAAGTCATAAAAATGAGTTGAAGTTAGTTAAAAAAAAAATCTAATTCTATAACTATGCAGTTAAAGTATAATTCTTCTGTCCAGAGTATGACGATAGACTACACCCGCATCCTGGATAAGACGATAAACTACACCCAACAGCAAGGCCTCCGATCAGAAGGATTTGTGAAGCGTGGAACCACCTCCTATTTGCTGGTATTCCCAGGTCTATACTGACCCGAGGTGGTAGCACCTGTTAGGTTCCAAACTGGAGTCAAAACACTATGAAAGTGAAAAAATAGGTTTGAATAAAAGAAATACTTTGTAAAAAGGAAATTTATTACTAGCTATATATTTTTGAAAAATATTACCAGAAATAAAAAATTTGTCGGCATTAAATAACCCATTGAGGTTCATATGCCGGAAAACCAAACAAAGTATCATTCTTAAATATTCATATTTGAGTTGTCTGCCCTTAATACTGAAACAATGAAGGATACCAAAGTCTTAAAAATGAGTTGAAATTAGTTCAAAACTCTAATTTCTATAACGATACAGTTAAAGTAAAAATCAGTCATTCAGTCCCATAGCGTGAATTACGTTTCTTCTGGCTAATGTCGATTTTGTTGCGAAATAATATTGTTTTTATTTAAATTTATTTTCTTTTTTTAATAAAGTTTTTTGTTTTTGTTTTTTTCCAAATTGTCAAGCCTTTGGAGATAATATTGTGAGTGAACGCGCCGCCGACCATTAGTTCCAGAAGATCAGGTCTGGAGATCTGTCCTGGGATTGGCAGTGGCCGGCCAATCATAGGTCCCGGATGAAGAAGCGCTGAAGGCTGCCATGGAGGAGAACAACAGCCAAACCTCTGATGAAACTTGCCGAATGCTTTCAGGTTCCTGATGAAACATCCCATACATGGTCGGAAGCCAACAAACAAACAGCCTGTTTCACATTGCTTCCTCTACACCGCAACGTACTTAGTTTTTATCGAGTGCTCGCCAGTCACGAAAAGTATGTCCTGCATACCGTGAAGTTACGTTTCTAGCTTCGTTTTAAAGGAAATTCTTTCGGTTACAGCCAAATAGATGGGTTTACATATATGCGTTTTATATATAAGTATATTTGAAGATTACAACCGATTAATAGTATTCTTGTGCTGCATTGTCAATAATTCCACAGGTTTGAAATATCGTAATATCGTGGTGAGACTAACTTTTTCCTTATAAGGAAACATTCGTCATTCATTGACCGAGCAGCCAGTGGTACTTTCGGTTCCAATTTATAAAATCTTTCTCTTAAAACAATTTTTCAAGAAAATAGATTTCTAAAGTGCAGTAATTGTTATCGTTCTTTCCAATACTGTGGAGAGGAGGGGGTCTTCATTCCTAACCTTTTGTTTACAATACGATGGAAAGTCAACATCTTGATTATTCGATTATTTTCGCTTCAATTATATGTTCTGTCCGATTTAATTGTTGATGCTGTTATAAGCCCTGTTGAATGTGATTTAAATTTCTGTCATGTGGAACAGTTCTTTGAGATTCTGTAGCGCCAGATCAGCTAGGTTTGAAGAAAGATGATTCCTCGCTTAGATCTAAAGGCTTCATTCACGCAAAGTCATTTTTAACCATTGATCTGACAGAGCGGTTATATACAACGGACATTTTATATATTTCTGAAAAAGATTGGCACAATATATGACATCCACATGAAAATCTCAATGTGACGAAGTTATTTATGAAAATGACTCGAGGTCTTAGGCCTAATGTTTTAGTTTCGTGGCAGTTTGCCGTATTGAATGAAACTATACATAGCCGAATCTATTATATGTTCAATTTCCTTATCTCCTATATATTTTTTTTTTTATAATTGATCCCCGTTCTTATTATGAGAATAAATTACACCCGGCAGCAAGGCCTCTGATCGGGAAGTTTTGAAGAGCGTGGAACCAGCTCTTAATTGCTGGTATTCCCAGGTCCACCGTGATCTGGGGTGGTACAACCTGTTAGGTTCACAGCTATGGGGAAATAGTTACCCCCCCCACCACCACACAAAAAAACTGGGGGCAAAACAGTATGAAAGTATAAAAGTATATTTTTGTATTAGAAGTGCCATCAATGTATTTCACAGTTAAGGAATTACCAGCCATACATTTTAGTAAGGCAAAAAGAAATAATATCACCAATTCATTTTGAAAGCAAAATAACTATTACCAGCCATACACTTTTGTAAGGCAAAAACAAATATTATCCCTAATACATTTTGAAAGAAAAAAAACTATTACCAGCCATACATTTTTGTAAGGCAAAAACATATTATCACCAATTCATTTTGAAAGAAAAAATCTATTACCTGCAATACATTTTTATAAAAAAATTACAAGCAATAAATTTTTGAAGAAAAAATTTACCAACAATAGATTTTTGTAAAAGAAATTACTAATGCTCCCAAGAAAATTAAATTTCGACATTGAATAACCCATAAAAAGTTGACATGCTGCTAAACAAACAAAATAAGCAAGCAAATTATAACTGATCTATACATCGAAGTATTTGAAGTATTCAATATTTTCTAATTCCATCTGCTAAATGTTTATGATGGATTCAGTGTCGGTGACATAACTGCTTTCATTACAAATTCACATCATAATTTCTGTTTTGGAAAGGTTTAGCTTGAGTGCTAATTCTTGGAACACTTGGTAGAGGATGTTGATTTTTTTTTTCCTGTTCAAGACCATTCTTATCCCAGCCATGAACCCCTATGTCACTGGCATAACCTCCTTGATCTTCAGTACATTGACCTCGGGAGAGAAATCGGGAACCCAGTGAGGGGAAAAAAGCCAGGATTTCTAATATTGCTTCAAATAAAAATAGGCAGACTTTTCCGACTTGAAAGATTGTCGCAAGGCAAGCAAATTAACGCCAAAGTTGAGTAAGTATCCGCTCAGAATTCCTTTTTATAAAATCTTCGATTGCCACCTAGGGCAAATATCGGCTTTATTCGTTCATGCGAAAACCTAAGAATGCTTTGTTATTCTGATCAAAGCTTTGAATCCTTTCAGATGATTTCGAGACTCATTAGACCATTCATTGTCGCTGCTTGAGTGATTTGCATGGCTATTGTTCTTAGGAGTTCGTCAGGTTCAAATCAGTTAATTACATTTATCTTGTATTCATATTCACGTAATTAATTCATGAACGGAACATTTTAGTTGTCAAGTGACATGTGCCGCTTCCGTGTCTGTTTACGAAGCCTTGAAAACGAACTACAGTAAGACTACATGATTTCATCCTTTGTTTAGTTTAGTTTCTTTTGTTTTACGTCATATCAACCTCAATGGGTTATTTGATGCCGACAAAATTTTTAGGATAGCTTCGTATGAATAGAATATGTATTATTTGGCTTAGATTGGTTTGGTTTATTTTGTTTTATGACATATCAACCTCAATGGGTTATTTAATGCCGACAAAATTTTTAGGATAGCTTCGTATGAATAGAATATGTATTATTTGGCTTAGATTGGTTTGGTTTATTTTGTTTTATGACATATCAACCTCAATGGGTTATTTAATGCCGACAAAATTTTTAGGATAGCTTCGTATGAATAGAATATGTATTCTTTGGCTTAGATTGGTTTGGTTTATTTTGTTTTATGACATATCAACCTCAATGGGTTATTTAATGCCGACAAAATTTTTAGGATAGCTTCGTATGAATAGAATATGTATTCTTTGGCTTAGATTGGTTTGGTTTATTTTGTTTTATGACATATCAACCTCAATGGGTTATTTAATGCCGACAAAATTTTTAGGATAGCTTCGTATGAATAGAATATGTATTATTTGGCTTAGATTGGTTTGGTTTATTTTGTTTTATGACATATCAACCTCAATGGGTTATTTAATGCCGACAAAATTTTTAGGATAGCTTCGTATGAATAGAATATGTATTCTTTGGTTTAGATTGGTTTGGTTTATTTTGTTTTATGACATATCAACCTCAATGGGTTATTTAATGCCGACAAAATTTTTAGGATAGATTCGTATGAATAGAATATGTATTCTTTGTAAGAAATCAGATGGTAGATCACGTTTGGTTTATTTTGTTTTACGGCATAAAATGGGTTATTTAATGGCGACAAGATTTTTAGGATAGCTTTGGATGAATAGAACATATACTCTTTGTAAGAAATCAGTTTTAGATCAGAGCTTGGATTTATTTTGTTTTACGACATATCAACCTCAATGGGTATTTAATGCCGGCAACATTTTTATTGCTGGTAATTTTTTCCACAAATGTATTGCTGGTAATAATTATTTACAAAAATGTATTCCTGGTTATTTTTTTCCTTCAAATATCTATACCTATTTTTTCCTCAGAAATGTATTGCTGGCTGTATTTATTTTCTTCCCAAATGTTTTCTTGTAATTTTTATTTTCTTAAAAAATGTATTGCTGGTAATAATTTTTCCTCAAAAAAATTCATTGTTGATATTAAGACCTATTTTTACGCTTTCATAGTGTTTTGATCCTAGTTTAGGATGTTAACTATTTGCCCATAGCTAGGATCCTAACTGGTGCTACCACCCCTGGTCAGGGTGAACCTGGAAACACCAGCAATTATGAGGTGGTTCCACGATCCCCATAATCTCCTGATCGGAAGCCTTGCTTTTGGACGTAGTTTATCGTCTTACCCAGGACGCAGATGTAGTTTATCCTCTAATCCAGAACGTTGATTTTGGTCTCCGGTGTTCCGAACTGTGACCATGGGGAAAAGAAAAGTATGCGGCTTTTTTTATATTGAATAGGCACTATTTCTCTGTCTTAGAATTCTTGAAAATTTTTTGTAATCGCTTCCTTTTTCTTTCTAATGCTCCAAAGAAAAATAAATTTCGGCATTAAATGACCCATAAGGAGTTGATATGCCGTTAGACAAACAAAACAAATCTAGTATTGTCAATAGGAATTCAAGTACTAACCTTTCACTGTTGAGAAATTATTTGTTGTGAATTAATTTTCAGCATTCAGCAAAGAAAATTAGACCGAATTAGACCCAGAAACCTTTACTCACTATTTTTTTTCTTATTTTTCTTTTTGTGTAGATTGCTATATAGCACGGGTCTCACTATTGATCCCAAGGTTGTTAGCCCAGTAACGTCTTATTTCGTTGGTTATAATAGCGAATATAGAAAAAAACACCATAAAAATAATAAGGAAGATGTGCTTTGAGCTTTATTTTGCAATCGATCTTATTCACGGAAAAAAAAAACGGTTCTTGGAAAAAATATCTTATCACATATTAAAGGACGGCTCGTCTATTTTGGAAGACTTCAAAAGATTCTGAAGTAATACGACTTTCATCAAATTGAATGCAGAGCTCGAGTTATCCTCTGACATTCCAAACTGTCCTTAGTGAAAACTGTCCGTCTTATCTCATATTAAAAAAGTTCTTTACTTAGAAGACTTAAAACAGCATTTACAGCAAGAATTTGTCGTTCATATAGAAGGAACGCACTGCTAACTAAATGGGTGAATCTTTCTGATGTATTTGAGATAAATAGTAAATGATGAAATATTCAAAAACTCTAAAAGTGCTCTCCCACAAATAATAATAATAATTTTTATGATACATATATTTGGGTAGACGCTCAGATTTTGGTTGTTGTATTTTAAATAGTGTGAATTACGTCTACCAGTCTGCGCAGTCGAGAGAGATAATAAAGAGAATGCAATTAGGAAAGATATCTTTACTAAATATTTGTTTAATATTAGATAACACTTTATAAAATATTATTGTTGGGAAAGAAGTTGGTTTAACCCGGTTGAGAAGGTATTTTTGACTTTTCTCTAGCATCGATAAGGGCATTCGCTCTCTCTCTCTCTCTCTCTCTCTCTAGATATATATATATATATATATATATATATAAATATACTTTATTTTAGGATATTACGTCAAAAACATGTAAAACAAAATGCTACACAAATACAATCATGTTTCGATGAGTATTAACATATCTAATCAGGCGTTAGTAAATAACTGGTGAGTAGACAATTTATTGAGATTTAAAAACAATATATACCCACTTTTCACGAGAAAAAGAAGAAAAGAAAAAGAGTAAGAAAGAAAGACACAAGATACAGTGTTTTATGATCTTCCCATTCTTATTTCTTTTCTTTGAATTACAGTCATCATATTTTCTAAACTAATTTTCGGCGCATTTATACCGGCCATTCTTTAGAACTTTATTGTGCATGTTTCTCAAACACGTCACTGGTACACAACCCCATTTAATCAATTACTACTAAGTTCGGACATAAGTTTCTCAAATTGGCCGATAAACATTTTCCGAAAAGAAACACTCTTAGTGAAATAATTTAATAGAAATACATTAAAACTAAGTTATAGTTGCACCAAATAATTTCGAGAAAATTATAAAGTTGCACAACAATAGAACTCTAAAACAATTTAATAAATTTAATCATAATACAAGTGGCAATAAAAATATTGTTAAGTATACTGACCTATGTAATTTTAGGAATACTATATACAGGGAATATATGTATCATGATACATATACGAGGAATATACGGCGAATATAAGTATCATGATACATATACGAGGAATATATTGCAAATATATGTATCATGATACATATACGATGAATATACAGAGAATATACACGGAAAATATAGGTAATATATGTATCATGATACATATACAAGGAATATACGGGGAATGCATGTATCATGATACATATACGATGAATATACAAGGGATATATGTATCATGATACGCGTACGAGGAATATGCGGAGAATATATGTATCATGATACATATACGAGGAATATATGTAGCATGATACATATACGAGGAATATACTGGGAATATATGTATCATGATACATATACGAAGAATATGCAGGGAATAAAGGTGACCTTTTTTACGGGTGAAAAGCTGTGAATGTCGACATATGGAAATACATGCTGGTGAAAATGTAGAAATAGACCGTGGCAGAAAAATGGTTTGGTTGCCTATGTGCATTGCGCGCGTGTCGTATGTTCGCTAAGTGTGTTTTACCTGTGTAACGTCTGTTTGTGTGCAGTAGGTGTACGTTGGTGAATATACGCATGCGTGTCCCGTCCAACTGGCCTTCGAAATTATCGTCTGGAAAGAGGCACTAAAAGAACTTGATAAAGCAAAGCTCATAAAACTTTAAACACAACTTCTGGGAGATGGTTAGGTGGGGGACAAAAACGGCTTAGATCATTACTTCACATCCGAGTAAACTGATCGAGTAAAGAGAGAGAAAGAAAGAAATATATAGAAATGAGGCAGGTAATCCAACCACGCTTAGTGGCTATGTTGATTGATATGAACAGTTGGAGATTGTTAGTGGATAGATATAAAGATAGATCGATGAAAGAATGCAAACATAACGAGATGGGAAGATATGAATATTGTCAGAGTCAGATAAAGAAGAACAGAGATAGATACGATGACCGGTCAAAAAGTAATGGCCGCTTTTTTTTAACTACAAAAGACTTCATAATAGAGACACACATCGGATACCAAATCTAGACACTATTATAGTGTACAGCTTACTCACTCGAGACACAAGATGCGATCAAAAAGTAATACATGTTCTTTAATTAAAACAAATATAGTCGTAGAAATACTTACTTCATACGAAAATGAATACAAAATTTTCAGGATTCCATATTTAGTCCCCAACATATTCCATTTCCTACTCACTCGATGCACAACATACGATCAAAAAGTAATACATGTTCTTCTTTAATTAAAACAAATGTAGTAATAGGCGTTCGTAAAGCCAACCAAAACAAACGCATTTTCTGGCTTGTAAATCCCGTCCTCAATAGCCTCCTTCCATTTCAATCCTGTTACGGAATAAGATTTTTAAAAAATAATGCCTGCTCTACTTTAATTCCAACAAATTTAACAATAGGAATACGCAGAACATACTAAAACTAACAGAAATCTATCAGGATTCCAAATCTAGCCCTTGTCCCAATCTCCCTTCTTCTCATTCTTGGTATTCCACCTTTTAATAAGATCATTTACCGGGTGTAACTGAAAAATTGTCCAAATCGTGTAAAAGCAATATTATCCATTTGTTAAATTAAGCTTTGTGCCGTTGTTTCTTAGAAATGATTAAAGATATCTTTCTGGAATTTTCTGAGGGTTATATAACACTATTGGAGTCTACTTTGAGCAGTAATGATATATAATTACTCTCCAAGTTTAACGGATAAATCGTAAACGAAAATGACATGTTCGTCATTAATTAATCATAATATTCAAGGTTCATTTTCCAATTTATTCAAAATGATCTTCGCCCTTTCTAACCTTCTAACATTCTATCTTGGATTCACGTACGATTTCATTTTCAAGTTTTTTTTTTTTTTCACTGTTCTTTGGACTGTCATAGCTGAAAATCCTCTCTCACGTTACAAATGTCTTATGTCACGTGCTAAAAATGTCTTTCCGATTTACATTATATATATATATATATATATATATATATATATATATATATATGGAGGGGGGTTAAATATAAAAGTAGACTTTGAGGTCAACAACCAGCGGCGACAGTCTGTTTCGTGCTTATGACTTCATTTTCTAATTGATCTCTTTAGATCTAAGTTGAAATGATGATCCCTGTTCCTTTTGAGACCTCCAGATCCAGTTTTCCTCTCTACTGTTCAATCTTTTTTTTAAATTTATTCAGTATTCTCTTGGTGGTTCTTGAATTGACTTTGAAGATGGAAACCAGAGTATGAATGTCCATTACCATTACTTAAGGCCTGGATGATGTTTTTCCTCTCACCATTGCTCCGTTGGGAAGACAGTTGGGCTGACACAAAACGATTTTAAACTGTTCTCTTTGTAACTGAAGAACTCAAAAAGTTTTTTCGGTGATTCTTACGATAAATGGCGTCAAAATGGCTAAATGTCTTTAGCTGAAAACCTTGAAAAAGAAACTCAATCAGTTTTGTAGTTTTTTTAAATATTAAACATTTTGTGAACTGGACAATTATCCCATATTGTTACACGATTTGTACAATTTTGCATATATATATATATATATATATATATATATATATATATATATATAGCTCTCGAAGAAGCTTCATGCTTTCTTTCTTAACCATGCGCCAATTGTCGCTTTTACCCCATCATCATTACAGAACCGCTCTCCTGTGAATGTCTCCTACATAGACCCAAACAGCTAAAAGCAAATATGCACGGCCAGACCTGCTTTCTAGTTGTTAAGCACGGCTGAGCACGAGAAAGCCGTGCTGAATTTTGACAACTCTCCAAGTCTTTGGTTCACCACTGCTGTGGCCTGATATTGAACTCACAACTCTAGGTCTAATCACTGAATCTAACCAACGTCTTTTACCATTGGGCTATGTGTACTTGAAGATTTGGGAGTTCAATACCAGCCCACAGCAGTGGCAAACCAAAAAACCTTGGAGAGCTGAGATAGGGAAATTGCTGAGACGGAAGAGGAATGGCCCATGGAACTAGAACCATCTACCCAAGGTGGCGGGGGGGAGGGCGAAATAAAGGGTTCGGTTCGATATTCCAATAACCTGAAAAAGACCGGAGTGAACAATGGCCGAAACGTTGTGAATATGGCAGTGAAGATGATAACAGTCCGAATAATGTAAATAATGTAAGCAATCAGAAAGAGTCGAACACAAAATGAGGAAAGAATGCTTGGAGAATGAAACGCCAACAGGGTACACCGAAAAGAACAGAGGCGGTAGAAAACAGAGAGAAACCTATTTGATAGGTACAGGGTGTCCAAAAAGTCACCAAGTGATTTCAAAATTTAATAACTCGTTAGTTTTTTAACTTTAATTCACAATACCATAGTGTTATATAGAATGATTTATTCATTCATTTTCTACGGTTTATCAACCCTTTGCAGGTTATTTAGAGCAGGAAAATATTTTTCGATTGTAATTTTTTTTCGGAAATAATAATGTTTTAGTGAGACAGGTCTTACTAATTAACCCATAGCTGGGGAGAGATGATAATTCATACGGAATCAGAACTTGAAAAACAAACAATAAATTATAATATGGATATAAAGTGGAATGCCAATTCTATATTAAAATCAATATTTAAAATTATCCCAGAAATTTGTGGCCACAGTAGTTTCTATGCAATTATATCGCAGAGAATTTAAATAAATCTAACACTGGGTTTCATTTATTGATTCGTTTTCACTGCAAATTATTTAAAGCCAGAAAATATTTTTAAATTGTAACAATTTTTTTCTTTTCTGTGGATAATAATCGTTTAGTGATACAAGTCTCACTAATTAACCCATAGCTGGGGGATAAAAGAGTGGAATTCATGTCTTGCCCAAGGGTATTTGCGCATAAGAGAATATGATGAACCCAACTGGAATTCGAACTCGGTTCTCTGATGAACAATTCCGAGCCATTATCCATTACACACCCAAGTTTATAGCATCTGGTATTTCCAAATTGTTACCCATCTAGGTACCGACCAGACACGACGTTGCTTAACATTGGTGATCGTACGGGAAACGATGTTTTGACGTGATGTGGCCGTAAGGCTAGCATTATATAACGTAGATATGTAAAATAAGTTCACTCTGGTGGCGTCCATTTTCAGCTTCGCATGTACTTCCCCTTTTTAAGACATTTTCCATCACAGCTCTCAGTATTTTAACCTCTAATGCTTCGATGTGTACCTGGATGTTGTTCTTCATATGCTAGAGAGTCTCAGGCTTGTTAACATAAACCTTTTTTTCCGTTAGGATGGTTGCATAGGAAGAACTCAAGGATTGTCAGATACGGGGAACGTGGTGGACAAATTTTGCCGCAAACGTTTCTCCACTTATTTGCATGAGAAGCTGGATCGTGGCCCTTGTTTTATAATCTGTTCCTCAATCTTGATTTTACGGAAACTGGTTGATGCATTTAAAAAATTCGTTGGAATGACGTCCGCGAGATCCGAACCTGTCGAGGCCGTCTTCGAGTTGATGCGCTCGGATCTTCTTCGATACTCTCCCTTACTCGATCAAATACTCCTTCGTTCCGAACTGTACTGCATGGAAAGTCGCTTACTGACCCTTTATTCCCTAAGGCATTTTCCATCACAACCCTCAGTGTTTCAGGCTCAAGTGTTTTGATGTTTGTCTGAATGTTGTTCTTCAGTTGTTCGAGTATCTGAGACTTTTTGACAAAACTTTTCTTTTCGGTTGAGCCGCATAGGAAAAACTCGAGTCTTGTTAGATCCAGGAATCGTGGTGGCCAGTTTATATCGCAACCGTAAGAAATTATTTTTCCCCAAAATTTGCCAGAGAAGCTGATTTGTGACCCTTGTCTTATGAGCATGCTTTCCCATCTTCTACAGAAAAAAGGTTGTTGCATGTAAATATCCTTCAATTCGAAAGATCCAAAAGCTTATTTCCTAAGCGTAGCTTAAATGTGACAAGCCCGAACATATGGGGGACCTAGCGAGTATTGAACTTACTTTTCACTTGTAACTGATCTAGCGAGACAAGCTAGCTAACCATTACACCACGCCGAGGTGCCCTAAATGATTTTCTATGCGTAGCTGTGGCACAAGTCCGAAAGTATGAGGCATCCAGTGAGGATCAAACTCACTATACGCTAGTAACTCTTTTAGCGAGACAAGCTTGCTAACCATTACACCACGCCGACGTGACCGATGGTTGATCTTGTATATTATCGTTATTATTGTTTTGATAGAAAAATTTCACTGCCTGTGTTCGTTTTTCAGGAGGTGTGTTTTTACGGGATCAATTTCTAAAATCTTATCCATAAAATACCTGAAAGAAAACTAAAGTTTAATAAACAAAAAAGTTATTCAACGTTCAAACCCCTTGGTTACTTTTAGGACACCCCGTATAACCAAATGGACGGTGTAACAGGTACAAATGAGACAAAGAAAAAAGGCCAAAGAAGCAAGCGTTGATGAAACCAACGATAGGAGGCTGAAAAGAGCTCATTATTTCTGTGAAGTGATGTGGCACACAGAGAGAATGGGAAAGAGAGGAAAATAGTTATATATCTATAGTTGGTTGATTTGTTTGTTTAACGGCATATCAACACCATTATGGGTCATGTAATACCGAAATTTAATTATCTTGAGAGCTTTGGGAATTTCTTTTTCTTTTTTTTACTATTAAAACCTTTTTTTTTGGGGGGGGGAAATTAAAAGTTTTATAATTTAATATACAAAATAACCCCACTATTTTAAAAACAATTTAATGATTAAAATAGCAAATACTTATTTAATAAAAAGCAATATTGTTTTTTTAATATATTTTCTTTAACTTTTTATATAGGGGGCGATGCCTAAATTGTCGCTATTTCATATTCTTAATTTCGCGCGTGCATGTACTTTTACTATTTTCCCATAGCTAGAACCCTAACATGTGCTACCACCCCGGGTCAGGGTGAACCCGGGAACAATAGAAATTAAGAGGTGGTTCCACACTTCTTAAAACCTCCGATCTCCCGAGCAGAGTGCTTGTTGACGGGTGTAGTTTATCGTCATACCTAGGATGGGATATGGTTTTCAAAATTGCTGCGAATACCATGGACTGAACATGTGAGTAACAAGGAAGTATTACGGAAAATGGAAACAAAATGGTCCCTTATGCTTGATATCAAACAGAAACAGTTGAGCTTTCTGGGGACACACAATGAGGAAAGAGTGCTTGTAGAATTTGACACTCAAAGGGCATAATGAAAGAAAGAGACAGGGGGAGTAACCTGCCGAACAAGACTGTACATGTATGACAATAAAAACTATGATGGATAATAAGGGGACAAACATTGCTTGACGTTACAAAAGATACGAAGTTGTGGAGAGCCATGATCGCCTACGTCCTGAATAACATCGATTAACCTACCTAACGACCTTCTTTAAATAGATGACATAATTAGTAAAAAGGACATGCATTGCTTAGAAAGATAGCAAAGATGGGCAGTTGTGGGGAACCATGGTCGCCCACGAACTAAAGGGAGAGAAGAAAAGATCGATTGAACTATCTAACGAGCCTGTGAAAACAGACCACAAAAGAGAGTGAAAGGGACAATAAAGGGTTAAACATTGCTTAGACCTACAAAGATAGGCAGCTATGGTGAACGATGACCGCCCATGAATTAAAAGGGACAGAGTGAAAGTCTGATTAACCTAATGGGCTTCTGTAAATGAATGGTAGAATAAAGACTGACAGGGAGAGTAAAGAGAGAAAACTTATTATATAATTATAGCTATTAAGGAAGGTAGGTCAAATCACCTGCAAAAAGAAAACAGGAAGTTGGGGAGAGGCATGGTCGCACATGCCCTGAAGAAACATAGCACACAAAAGAAAAGAAAAGTAGATGAAGAACAAGAATGCTTCGTCATCGTAACGTTTAACAAGCTTGATTGACATACTGTTAGTACTGAAATTATTTTGATCCACACTAGGTGTCTCACACTTTTGGTCTCCTATCATAAGATGATTCATTTACAGATTAACTTTAAACAGGTTACCAGATACTTTTTTTTTCGATTGGACGACTGATGAGGGCCGACGTGTTCTGTCAAACGTGATCCCAGTTTTCAAGGCCTTCAATGAGAAAAAAAAAGAAAAAAAAAAGAGAACATTTTAACAAAAAATATCGCAGGAAAAAAAATATTCAGAATTACAAGAAGGAAAAAGTCAGCTGGGCTGAATTTTTTTTTTTTTTTTTTTTTTTGCATGTGATTTGAAATCAGAATGCCAGAAACGAAAGATAAAACTTTGGCGTTTGCCTGAAGCCAAATCGTGGGAAATTTGCTGCCGGACGACATATACTTATCTGAACCCAAAAAAAAAAAAAAAGAAAAAATAGGAAACGCCACTGCTCCACATATTTACCTGGTCTTATATTCGGCAAATACAATTTCACATTCTCGGCTGAATGAAGTGGAAAGACTATATTGAATAAACTGCTAGTTCTGTTAAGAAAGTTGATTCATTATGTCGTGCAAAACTATTTTTCTCTCCAGAATCTATCTTACATATCTACAAGTCTACCATTTATCCATGCTTAGAATATTGCTGCCAAATATGGTCCAGTGCCCCTGCTATTTATCTAGACCACCTAAATAAAATCCAAAAAAGAATTAGCAATAGTTGATTCACTGTGTCATGCGAAACTATTTTTTTCTTCAGAAAAATCTTACATATTTATAAGTCAATCATGCGTCCATTTTATTTTAATCAGGTCACTCCAAGTAAGGCAATGAAGCGACCGAGACCCAAGAAACAGTAGAGAGTGATAAAAGATGAGTGATCAGGAAGACAGTAGATAAAGATTGACCTTGCATTTACATTTTTAGATATCGAAGTTGGTTGGAAAGCATGGAGCCGAAAAAGAGTTTCACAAACGAGAAGTGCGAGAAAAGAAACTGTTAGCATAGAACTTACGGTTTCATCGAGCCAATTCAAATGTGAATTGATGAGACCTTGTTGCCAATCTAGTACTGCGCTGAAATTCATAGTCTAAGAACCATAGAGAAGTAGTTCATTTGAATATTGTCATGAAACTAGTTTTAGAAAAGACACAAGTAAGCAATTTTACGACGGTTGGAGGTGACTGAAGCCGAGATGCCAGGTGGAAACCAATAATATTGCTGATTCTATTTTGGATTTTTTGAAGAATTTCTAAATATACAGCGGGAACACCGGACGAAATGCGGCAGCAGTATTTTATCTAAAGTCTTCCTGTTGTCCCCTCTCCTTAATAATGCTTTTGTTTTCTAATTCTTTCACACCCCTGAATCCCTTGTCATAGTGGCTTTATTGCCTTGATTTGGTGCTGGATCTCATTTAAAAAAAAAAAAAAAGAAAAGAATTCCATCAATAGTTATTCGATACTTATTTTTGGTAATACCATATCGTTTCAAGACATAAGTGAACACAGGCCTCCACTGCTTCCTTTTCTTCAATTCAGCAAATTATCATAATTTTTATCGGAAGATAGTGCAGTGGTTTCCCTGATCGACGAAATGGAATTCAGTTTTCTTTCTCTTAGACTGGATGTCACCCAAGGCTTCAGAGACCAATTCTACCTGCTATGTAAACCATACCTAGCGGCGGGGGTGGGGCAGAAGAGATAGATTCTCAGATTTCTCTAAAGACATTAGTATGAAAATGAACGCAACAGACAAGGCCAGGATTTGCACTCGGCTCGTCAATACCACTTTTCGCGCCAAAAACCGTTATGCTCCGACCATACATTATATTTATTTATTTAACTCAGTAATGTCTACCGTCCCGATAATTGAACGGTGTGCTTTAGTGGACTATAAATAAAAACCAATAATTAATAGAAACCAATAATTATTCCCGGATTTTTATACAGTATTCATACTGAATTTTTATTTGAACTAGATTTTTAGCAACACGCATTAGCGTGTTGAAATCCTGACATGTTAGTATTGTTGAAGTTATCGCTAACATTTTTGTCGACATTTACAAACTCTACGTTTCGTTCAATTTTGCAGACCAGTCAATGAAATTTGAATAAGCTGATTTGTTTAGAAAATACTTTGATGAAAAGCCTACTTCACGGATTAATAATTTCTTTAATTTAATCTTATAGGATTTTCTGGTAAACAATACTTTTCTATCTTCAATCTTATTTCTTGGAACATTTGATAGACTAGAATCTTTTTGCAACACCCTGTCCCATGTTGAAATCCTCACAGTATTTTTTATTGTTGAAGTTATCACTAACATTTTTTGTCGAGATTTATAAACTCTACGTTTCATTCAATTTCGCAAACCAATCAATGAAATTTAAATAAGCTGATTTGTTTTGAAAAATACTTTGACAAAAACCCTACTTCGTGGTTTAATAATTTCTTTAATTTAATTTAATTTTAAAGGAAGGATGGCAAACAAAAACTTTAAAAAAAACTTTCTTCTTTTTCCATTTTTACAACGAAGAATAAATTCTTAAGATTTCTTACCCTTAAGAGTGCAACATACAACTGGCCATGCGTAAATATTTCTTTCTGGGACCAAATTCTAACTTTTTCAAGCCGTTTGGCCTTGGAATTTGTTTATGGTTCTCACGAACACAGAGCGAACTGGAAACTGGATTCTTGCATATTCAGGTTGCTATGGTTAAATTGTTGTCTAAATTACGTAAAAGTAAAACTAACACTAACATCTTATCATATATATTTACTAAAATGACACAAAAAGTATCTCAAGATATTAAAGAGTAAAATTTAATCAATAAAATCGCCATTGGCTTCAACCACAGTCTCCAGACGACTTCGGAATCTCCTGCATCTCTTCTGGACGGTTTCTTTCTTCAAGTTGGTGAATGCTACTATAAACTTTGCCTCAGATTGACACCAAAACCCACTGAAATGTTCGATTTGGTCACTTACCCAACTGCGACCCACACATAATAATCAAGGGGGTTGCAGTTTTGGGAGTTAGGTAGTCATCCAGATGTAATGAGTGATGGGGTTCCAGAAATTGTCAGGTCAGTCATGTCTGGGTACTTCTACTTGTGTGACATGGTGCAGAGTCCTGTTGCCAGACATAGGGTTTCCAGTAGCCCCCCTATTCACCCAGGAAATCACTATCTCCTCAAGGCACAATGTAGGCCTCCGTGTTGAGCTTCATGCCCTGTGGGAAGATGAATGGAGGCATAACATTGCCATCACTAGTGATCACTCCGAACACCTTCGTAATCACCATTAGACTCATCCAACTCTTTTCGAATCAACTGCACTGTCCTCAGATTGATACCCAAAGACTTTGAAATGTTCGTATTGAAGCTTACGGCGCGAATGCTAAGCAGTACAGCATGCTGTTTTCAAATTTCTGGCGGAGGGAATTGCGTTATGGTTCTATTTTTCTCACAGACGGTTCCTAACCGACCCTACCATACTCTGCAATGGACAAAATTGAAAACAAACGAGGCACATGCGAGAAATTACAAATATGAACTGGCGACAATTTTCCCATCGCACCCTGTATAAAAACTTAAAGAAAAGATATGAAAAAAAAACAATATTGCATTTTTATTTGTTATTTTAATCATTAAATTGCTTTTAAAATAGCGGTAGTATTTTGTATGTTAAATTATAAAACTTTTAATTTTTCACAAAAAAATGAATTAAAATTTATTATACTAAACTACGCACACTAGTAAAACCAACTGTACTTTATACACCCTACCTGTTTGCACTTCTCCGCAAAATTTTTTCGATTAGTCAATGTATGGCTGTTTTAGATAGTGTAACGGACAGACAAATGGAAGTTACAGAATTTTATATATAGATGTATAATTATTGAATCACAAGTAATACAAGTTAAAAATTGCAATTAATATTAAAGTATTTGTTTTATTAAGTCGATAGACGGTAATTTTAAACGTTTCTTTTGTTTACATACGAGGGTACACTGAAAACTTCACGGGCTGGCTTTGAAGGAGTAATAACAGAGCTGCGAAATCTTTTATGCATTAATTATGTCTTTTTATTCATAGCTGCAATGTGCATTTCAGTAGAAATTGACAGTTCCAAGACTTCAAAAGTAACTAGTAGCGATTTCTCCTGAAAACGGACAAAATTTGGTAACGTGATTTTATCAAGTCCCTGCAGAAAAAAAAAGATTTAGACCCCAATGACATTCATAGTTGCTACACTAGGGAATGACACTCCAGCTTCATCGACAGTCATAAAGTGGACAGCTAGGAGGGAAAGGGAGGGACCTGAAGATGAGCCAAGATCTGAACGTCCTACAACTGTCACCACCGAGGAAAATATTGATCGTGTTCACCATATGGTGATGGATGACAGGCGATAAATTAACTGCCTTTTGCTATTATTAGAGAGTTGAGAATATTCTGTACAGTGAACGTGGCATGACAAAGTTTTCTGCTCTGTGGGTGACACGTCTTCTGACACCTGATCAAAAGCGTACCAGGCTGATCGCACCACGGGAACATCTGACATTCTTTGAGGCAAATCCATCTGGTTTCCTTGAGCGTTTCTTAACCCAGGATGAGTGTCGGGGTCATCACTTTGAGACAGATATAGAGGAAAAGAGGCACTCCATGCAGTAGAAACACGTCTCCTCACCTACTCCAAATAAAGTCAAGATCGTTTCATCTGCAAGGAAGGTGATGGCCTCTGTTTTTTCGGGTGCAAGAGGCATTATGTTTATTGTTTTCAAATGGGCCACACCATCAAGGGAGAGTACTAGACCAACTTGCTTAGGCAGTTACGAAAAGCTATCAAGACCAAACGCCTAGGAAAACTATCGAAAGTGGCCTTGTTTCATAAGGACAATGCTCTAGCACACAAGTTCTTGTTTTCAATGGCTAGTGTGTGTGACTTTCGTTTTGAAATAGTTGATCACCCATCATTATTCTCTTGATAAGGCCACATTTGATTATCATCTGTTCACACCATGTCAAAACACTTGATTGGGAACCATTATCGCAGTGATGATGACATCATATCCGCTATTGATTACTTTGTCATAGATTTTCCTAAAATTGTTCTGATATATAAAAATGTATGTATCATCTTCATATATATATATATATATATATATATATATATATATATATATATTTCGTGCCTGATGAGTTGGTAGAACAACGAAACTTTAAGTTGCACTTCGAACGTAGGTATATGTATATTTATTAATATGTACTTCTTAGCTCTGTTTAACGATATTGACCACTATTTTGTTTACATCTTAAATTAAATTGAGTAAATATTTATTCACTTATCTTTCCATGCACTCTAACGCATGTATATACGTTTGCTAATATCTAGTTATTTGATTTATCCACATTAATACCTATATATATATATATATAGATATATATATATATATATATATATATATATATGTGTGTGTGTGTGTGTGTGTGTGTGTGTGTGTGTGTGTGTGTGTCTTGTAGCCTGCACCTCCGGGTGTAGGGGCATCAATGGTCCTCAGCCATCTCCTAAATCTCTCACGTGGTGGCTCCAAGTAGCCATGCCCCCGTAAACCGTTTCAACTGGTAGGCTGAACTCTCGTGAGGCAGTCTTGTTAATACGGCACCACTTTGCGAAGGACCTCCTCGACACAGGTTACCAGGCCAGGGCGGAGGGATTCCTCAGAAGAACTACAACGACCACGTATTCGAGTCACCTAGTTGGAGGACATCGGCTGTGGTTTAACCTGGACGCCAAAGATACGACATACACCAAGAAACCATCGCCGTGGACCCATGCTCTAGCTCACTACTTCAACAAATGAAAGAGAATGGTGGACAGCTTAGCACAACTGCGAACCCAACAACTCCTTATGGGGTTAAGAAGAAAAAAAAAATATATATATACAGAATGTTTCGCTGTATCACAGCTCATCAGTGTGGCTAGACGTCCGGTTGTCTCTAGCTAGGATCGAAACCTGACTGAATTGGCATCAGTCGGGGATTCTACCACTAAGCCTTTGGCGCACGGCAGGGATGAAGGTGAATTTAAACGTATTTATTTTTAGATAAACACACAGTGACTGAGGGAACTCGATTTACCGAAGAGTCTTGCTTTATTAGCCGTAATAGTCACTGTTTACAAATTCACACTTTCTCTTCAGAGAGCTCAACCGAAATAAATTTTTCAGGAGCATATATATTGTCATCCACAGACAGACACAAGTATAGGATTGGTGTAGACAGAATAAATACCAATAACCAAAAATACTATTCTTAAAAGAGTACTCAATATAGAGTAAAGCAAATATTATTTATTCAAAAATGATAACAAACATCACTACAAAAATAGCCATTTTGTTTCAACAAGTACGTTCTACATTCAACACCATCACTTGATAAGACACCAGAAGTATTGAAACAAAATGCCTATTTTTGTAGTAGTGATGTTATAACATGTTTATGTTATCATTTTTGAATATATATATATATATATATATATATATATATATATATATATATATATATATATATATATATATATATATTATTTCATTATTCTTTACTTGTTTATCAGGTTTAACATAAAAATTTATATATAATACAAAATAAAAATTAATTTTGGGTTACATTTGCTGCTTTCAAGGCATGAAAATTTGGTGGGTTATTTAATGTCGAAAATATTTTTGTTTTGCATTTTGATTTTCTTTTATATAAAGATAAACATTAATCAGGCTTAATATGCTTTCAAATGTCGAATGTAAATACCATCTACTTTTTATTTTGTTTTTTTACCAGTGATTTTACCAGTGATTTTACCAGTGATTTTGTTAACTGTTTGGCCTTTACGTTTTGATTTGCTTGCTATCAATATCAGCTGGTTTACTCGAGTATGGACGTTCGTCCAACAGGAACTTTCCAGCACGAAACTTCCTAAACCATTTTTAACAGGTTTGATTATTTACATTACCTTATCCATGAGCTACATCCATCTTTTTACGTTTTGATTTATATTTTTAAATTACTTAAAATTTAAAAAAAATCGCTTTATATTCCACAATTAAATGCAAAATAAATAAAAGAATACGCCAATTTTAACAAATTTATTTGTGCTAGAAAATTTTCTCTCCAGAATCTATATTACATATCTATAGATAGATATGTATAATAGATTCATGCCTTGAATATTGTTACCACATATAGTTCGGTGTTCCTGCTATATATTTAGGGATTCTTGATAAATTCTAAAAAAGAATCAGAAGAACTACTAGTTCTGATCCAGCATCTCGGATTCATTTACTTTCCCACCGTCATAAAGATATTTCCTTATGCCTTTTCTATAAATACTTTCATGGTAATTGTTCGAATGAGCTCTTCGCTATGGTATTTATGTACTTTATGAATTTAAGCGCAGTACTAGATTGGCAGTGGTCTCAATTTACAGTTGAATTGGCAAGATGCAACGGTAGCTTCTATGCACTTCACGCTTGTGGAAGACACTTCCAGCTCCATGCTTTCCAGCCATCTTTATTCTTCAAAAATGTTAATGCAATGTCAATCGTTATCTACTATCCCGCTGATTACTCTTCTTTCGTTTGTGCTCCTTAACAATGTTTCTGTTTTCTAATTCTTTCACACTCAGCATCCTCTTGTGTCTTGGTGGATTTAGTGCCTCGTATCTTGTAACTAAATCATTTTAGTTTTTTGAAAAATAGGTTTTTCAATAATTTATCCGTGAGTCAACAAGGACGTCAACTTTTGGCAATCTCATTAAATCTAAAAATCATTATGGAGAAAACAAACCTATTTTTTTAAGATAATCACATTGCAAGCAGACAGCAAATAACTACTGATTCCCATCATTTGTCAGGAACAGTACAGCCCACAACTGGTCGGACTGAGGCCTGTTAGTTGGTACCAAATTTCTTTGAGAATAGAAAAACCTGTCACACGACCTAATCCCTTACCAGCCCGACCTTCTCAGCGCGTTATCCGCTCTTTCCAATCGACTGCGTATCCAAGCAACGATCCAGCTGTTAATGCCCCCTAATTATAGTAACAATCGCCAGAGGGCGCCGTTATAGAGCGGGCAACCAGGTGGGGTAGTGATCGCGGCTAAGTTTGGTTACAGAGGATAAGGTAAACAGGTGTCTAGCGGTGGACAGGATGTATCTAATCTCGAAAATAGGGAGACTTGTTGAGAATGATTTCCTTTGGTTTTCTTTGGAGTGGGGGGTGCGTGTTGGTTCGAAGCTTCCGATGTTGAAATTGACAGCTTGTAAAACGCTTTTTTTTTGCTTTTTTTTTTTTTTTTTTGCTTTTTGCTAAATTTATCATCAGAAAGGGATCTGATTGCATAGATTCAAAGATGAAATAGAAAATAAGGATGATAGAAAATTAAATTTATTTAAAAAAAAAAAAAAGCACCACGAGGAGGCGCTGTTAGCCAAGCGATCAAAAGCATGAAATCGACAAAAAGAATTCATGTTCCAACTGGGGTAGTTTGCACCCACTTACCAGGAATATTTTGAAAAAGACATGAAACCACTTATCCTTGAGGTAATTACACTAAAGTTTTAAAGATTTACAAACAACAACAAGAGGCAACAGAAATGTGGTTTTACAGAAGGATGCAGAGAATACCATAGACTATACATGTGAGGAGGAGGCACAGTGGAGTCATGGATAGCGGCTCGTGTTGAAGAATCGGAGAGCCGAGTTCGAATTCCAGTCGAATCCATTACAGGGAAAAGGTATAAATCTTCTACTTACAGGTTCTAACTGGTCTACTGCAGAAAGAAAAAGCAACTTACCTCGGGAAAAAAAATCTGCCTTTTACCTGATCGCCTAAGCGTGTATCACGCATGTCTGAAATTCACTTACGTAATAACACCCTTGGGAAAGGTATGAATCCTCTTCTTCTCCCTCCATCTATGGGTAAATAGCAGGACAGACCCGGTTCTATAGGCTTGGATGGCAACTGGTCTACCGCAGAAATAAATGGCAACTTACTGCGGGAAAAAAACTGCCTCATCAGTAATGAATCGAAAGATACATGATTGCCTAAGCGTGTATCACGCAT
>OZ010601.1:81222163-81239663 GCA_963932145.1 Acanthosepion lycidas
TGGAATTTCGGTTTCTCGTAAAGATGTTTTCCCGCTTCTTTACGCGTAACCGTTTTCCATTTCAGGAAAATAATAATTAAAAAAAAACGGAACGTTCTTTTGTCTTCTTTCGTAAACTCTCTAATTAAAATGAATTGATCAATAATGTTTTGAACTGCAAGTTGCCGATCGTTTATATACATAATACAGTAGAATGCCTGACAACCGGACTAAGAAGGCCTTCCGGATATGAGGAATTGGTTACAAAGTCCGGATATGTGGGGTTATATTTAGATTAAAATAAAAGAATGTTTTATAGTAAACAAAATAAGCTAATGGTGAATAAAATAACGGAATTAATATAAGGAAAAAGAAATAAATTATGTAATGTTAATTAAAATTCATTAAGTATGCCGCGTATGCAAAACAAATAATATAAAGAGGATTTTTTTAATCGCTGTTGCATGATGATTCTTTCTCTTCTAATGTCATTCTCTACTTTTTCCGCACTTCGTTTTGCTTTTGTTCTTGATTTTTTTTTTTAACGAGAGACACTTTTAACTCTGCGAGCGTTATTGTAATTGTCATAGCTGAATGCTGGCTTTCTTTCCATAAAACTGACGTTTTCAATGGCTTTTTCAGTTTCATTCCAGGTTTCATCACAATCATGTTTTTTATTTCCTTGTTCATTGTGACAGGGTAAACACTGGAGAATAATTTCTTTGAAAGATTTTATATCATACAATGTTAACTTTCCTATGTTGAACTCGGCCATTAATTACAATGAACTTTCACCAGCATCTAGTCTGTTTAAAATTTCTATTTTTTTGCGATAACTCCTTAGTTGTTCTTTTCCTCTTATTCCCATCATCTTTTGTACCAATACAAGCCATTAGGATGAAATAAGCATAAGCAATGATCCAAAGTTAATTTCCTGAAAAACAGAAATTTCAAATCAGTTACATATCACCCAAATAGTTCAAATATACGCATCAAAATCATGTCCGGATATGAGGGATTCCGGATATTTGAGATTCCGGATATGTGGGATTCCGGATATGAGGCACTCCTGATATGAGGCACTCCGGATATGAGGGATTCTGCTTATGCCATTATGGAAAGGTTTAGATATATTCAAATGGCCGGCACTTCGATGTGGTTCAATGGTTGGCAAGCTTGTCGAGCTAGATCAGTTACGAACTGAGTATTACAAGTTATATCCACACTGGATGCTCCCCACATTCGGCGTTAGCAAATAGTTATATTAAAGTTGATCGAGTGGATCAAGCGGTGGTTTCTCCCACAAAGGGAGACGCGGGTTCTTATTAGGTTTTCTGGAGTGCGCAGGCAGGTAGACGTAATAGACATTTATTTCAAACACGCGTATCCACTAAAAACAACGCTTAATATAATAAAAATGTCGACTTAAAAATAAATCCATTAATTATTTATAAATATATTTGAGTGTATCAAACACATTTTCTTTTTCTTTTTTTTTCCGTTTATTCACGTATATACCTATTATCTAGCATTCCACTATCTTCTTCTTACTATTATTATTATTATTATTATTATTATTATTATTATTATTATTATTATATAAGGTCTATCAAAAGTATTTTCACTTTTTACAGATCTTTACTCTAAAGCTTATTTCATGTAGAGATCTAAAGCCTATTTAAGTTTGGTTAGGTTTGATTTGCTTTACGGTATATCAACCGCAATGGGTTATTTAATGCTGACAAGATTTATATTGCTGGTATTTTTTTTTCAAAACGTATTTCTGGTAATATTTCTTTCTAAAAATATATTTCTGGTAATATTTCTTTTTTCAGAAATGTATTTCTGTTATTTCTTTTTTTCAGAAATGTATTTCTGGTAATATTTCTTTTTTCAGAAATGTATTTCTGCTAACATTTCTTTTTTCAGAAATGTATTTCTGGTAATATTTTTTTTTTCAGAAGTGTATTTCTGGTAATATTTCTTTTTTCAGAAATGTATTTCTGCTAACATTTCTTTTTTCAGATATGTATTTCTGGTAATATTTCTTTTTTTCAGAAGTGTATTTCTGGTAATATTTCTTTTTTCAGAAATGTATTTCTGGTAATATTTCTTTTTTCAGAAATCTATTTCTGGTAATATTTCTTTTTTCAGAAATCTATTTCTGGTAATATTTCTTTTTTTCAGAAATGTAGTGCTGGTAAGATTTCTTTTTTTCAGAAATGTATTTCTATCAATATTTCTTTTTTCAGAAATCTATTTCTGGTAATATTTCTTTTTACAGAAATGTATTGCTGGTAATATTTTTCCAAAAATGTATTGCTAGTGATTTTTTTTCCAAAAATCTATTGTTGGTAATAAAACCTATTTTTATACGTTTTGACCCTAGTTTGGGAATTAACTATTTGCCCATAGCTGGAATCCTAACAGAGCTAGGGTGGACCTGGGAACACCAGCAATTAAGAGGTGTTTACACGCTCCTCAAAACCTCTTGCTTTTGGATGTAGTTTATCGTCTTACCCAGGACGCGGATGTAGTTTATCGTCATTTCCAGGACGGGACTATTTAGGACTCCACTTTTATTGATATTATTATGATATATTAGGGTGTATCAAATGCATTTTCACTTTTTGCAAACTTTTATTCTAAGGTTTATTTCATGTAGACATCTAAAGACTATGTAGAACGCAACTATATATTATTATCCTTACTATTATATACCAGGGTTTTGCGTGCCCTCTCACGCGCTCTCTCGCTTTCGCTGCGGCTTCTAGGTTCTCCGGGGCACCTACGACTCGCGAACGGACAGGACTCCTCGGTCCGTGTCGGGTGAGTTGCCGTCGCGGACCCGAGGTGACGGGCGGCAATCGAATCTGCGCCGACCTACCGCGCCGACAGAGCTCTCACGTGCACCCGTCTTTTTGTTCCGGACGCGGAGAAGACGACGCGACGAGACGACGTCGCGCCGCCGGTTTCGAAGGTCCCGCAGACACTGCGGTCCAGCAGACAGTGGGGTGCCGAGGGCGCGCGAAGCGCCGCACGGATCATCCGACGAGAAGAAACCGGTTTAATAATCGGTAGTTGCAAATCTGGATAAATATGGTGGGTGGAATAGAACAGACTAATCTAATTTCTAAATCCCTTCCTTAGTTTTTCTTGCTATATGCGGCTTTGCGTTGTCATTGGAAGCAAATGACATTTGACGAGTGCAGGGCGATTATCGACAAAACGTATGTGGACACATTGCAGCTGCTGAAGGGATAAGTGTGCATTTAGTCTTGCATTGCCTTTGAAGAAGTGCAAATGAATAATACCGTAAAGCCTCCCCCACCACACACACACAAACACACACACACGTAAAACTTCTTCCACTGAGCACAGTTTTGTGGTCGGTTTTCGAGATGTCCATGTCAACCCACTTCATTTCGCGTTGAACATTGACGCACGTAAGCAATTTTTCATCATCTGTCATGATGAATATATATATATATATATATATACATATATATATATATATATATATATATATATATATATATATATATACATGGATATATATATATATATATATATATATATATATATATATATATATATATATAAGGAGCAGTAAGTTAGGACGGTACTTACGACATTGAAATTGGTATCCAAAACCTATCTCTCTCTCTATCTCTCTCTCTCTCTCTTTCTCAGATATAGATAGATATTAAAGGTACTTCTTATCTATCACTTTCACGCAACCAAACGTTTCATATGCATCAATATTTGATTTATGGCAGTACAATATATAATAATTGGTATCCAAAAATCTATTAATCTGTATGTATATATATATATATATATATATAACGGTAAGTTAGGATGGTATTTATGCCAGGACAATTGGCACAGTAAAAACTGAATCAATCTCTCTCTTCCTCTCCCTCTCCCTATATATATATATATATATATATATAATATTCAACAGAAAATTTTATAATTCAATTAATAATACAAAATAACAAATCTTACAATTTAATTAAAGATATAATATAACAAGTGCAATATATACCATAAAATAATTAAATAAAAGAAGAATTTACAACTGTAAGAATAAACTGCAACTGAAAAAAATTCATGAAAATGCGCGTGTAAAAGAAAGTTGAATTCATGAATGCACAAATCTACAAAATGAATTGAAAAAGACGCAGAATAAATTGAATAAATTGAAAATAACATTTAAAAAATAGAATTCCTTGAAGTATGGTCATTTCCCAAAAACTTTGATGTCGGGGAAAACAACAAAAAATGATATAAGAGTTTAGTAATCATTTTATATAATATTATAGATAGATAGATAGATATTAAATGTACTTATTATCTATCAACAACGCAACCAAAAGTTTCATATGCGAAAATATTTGAAGCACAATCATCAGGCAATCAGGAGAGACTGGACAAAGTAGCGGCTACTGTTGCACTAAATATATATATATATATATATATATATATATATATATATATATATATATATATATATATATATATTGAGACATGTTTCACGGAATAACAAGTTGACAAGTTCTGTTTATTTATTTTCAATTGGATCCTTTCATATTCATGGACAAGCTTTTGGGCGTCATTATAAAAGAAAGAGAGAAAATTACCGTGTTGATACATATTATTTTATTCCGAGTACTTTCGACATCATATATATATATATGCTAGCTCTATCACTGATATTGAGTGGTTTCGACTAAGTACTACACATATATATATATATATATATATATATATATATATATATATATATATATATATATATATAATAGCTGACCACCCGTATTCGTGGATAACCGTATGCTAGGGCGGCTAGATAATCCCTATTGCAGACACTTTCTCTGTCACATTTATTTTTTCTCAACACCCACAAAGCCCACCTGTGGTTTATACTGCAATTATGCTGAGCAGACCTTATATATATTATATTAATTATATATATATATATATATATATATATATATATATATATATATATATATATATATATATATTATAATGAAGAGAAAGAACAGTAAGATATATAATCCGGTGTTCTTATTTTTAAAAAACACTAATCAATGCAAATTTACAGAGCATAAATATTATAAATTTACCTTATTTAAAAATATGGTTCCATCGCTTTTATATATATATATATATATATATATATATATATATATATATATATATATATATATATATAATCCTCATTTACTACCGCCTGATGAAATGTGATAATACACGAGAAATACATGAGTGCATTTATGTAGCAGTTTTATACATGTTCCAATGTAATATCCTATAATATATATATGTGTATGTGTGTGTTTAAATCATAAAAATTAATACTGATATTAGTTACACTAATCTAGTTACGTCGCAAAGCCAAAGAGAGGCGTGAAGATTGCTTGACAAAAATTTTTCGTGTCGTAAGGATTTACCTTCTTGCCTTCAAAATCCGCATTTGAAATCCTGTTTTTTGAGGGGGTTACATCGGTTTGAACCCAGACTTTTACCACTCGTTGAAAATACAATTATCTATGCTATACGACAGGTCAGAAAAACAATACTTGTTAAAACTTAAAAGGCCGCCATATGCTAACGAAACTCGCCTGAGTCACTGCCCTCCTCTACAGTTTAATTCCTTTCCTCTAGTCAGCGTCATCCCGACATATAAGCATGAGTGAATAGAAAATAAAAATGAGAACAATTAAAATTGCAGTTAATCCAAACGAAATCGTGCTTCTCCTCTGGCAAAGCTAAAACCCCAAACATTCGACACTGTCTATCAAACGATCTAAATGAGTCGGCATTCACATTGGCGGATGAGTCAGGGTCTAGGGAATTTTAGTTCCGTGAACAAGAATCGCTTTTCGAAAATTCTTCAATTCTTCAGATGACAGATTTCGAGAGAGCTATGCGAAATGTCTGGCCAGACATTTGAAATTCTGGTCAAACTGACAGACGAACAGATTGTTCAAATAAACTTATTTAAATTCCCCGAACAAAATTTATACATATATATATATTAATATATATATATATATATATATATATATATATATATATATATATATATATACTTTATTTTAGGATATTACGACGAAAACATGTCAAAATCGCTACACAATTGTAGTCGTGTTTCGATGCGTATACAACGACATGACAATTGGTACCCCAAAATCTATGACTCAATCTCTCTCTGTCTCTCTGTCTTTCTCTCTCTCTCTCTCTCTCTCTCTCTATATATATATATATATATATATATATATATATATATATATATATATAGAGAGAGAGAGAGAGAGAGAGAGAGAATGTCCGACGTATGAGGTTCCTATGACCACGAATTATCTGCATGTCTATGACAGACAAGACTTTTGAGATCGGCTCGAGAATTGCACAAAAGACCACAAACAGTACAGGAGAATTTATTGTATCCATGTGCAACAGGAACATCGTTAGCTGTCTTATTTTGCTTTCTAGTTTCACGTAGTCGAATGATGCTTATTTCTTGCTATTATATATATATATATATATATATATATATATATATATATATATATATATATATAATTTACAATCCCTTGATGAGATGCGTTGTATACGCATCGAACAGCGACTTCTGTTGTGTAACGATTTTGACATGTTTTTGATGCAATAACCTAAAATAAAGAATATTGCTCTACTTTATATTGGGCCCTCATTTAAATTAAATGTTACGGACGTTGGAATTGTCTTCTATTCGTTCTCATCTTACCTGGATATATATATATATTTTTTTTTGTGTGTGTCAGTGTCTGTGTATGTGTGCAAGTGTATCGATCATGACCCGGCATCTTGGCTTTAGTTACTTTCCCACTGCCGTGACGTGGGCTTTCCTATAAATATTCTCATGACACACCTCCGAACGAGTTTTCATCCCTGGTACTTCGACCGCATGAATTTAAACGTACTACTAGATTGGCAATTAGGTCCCATCGTTTTACTGTTGAACTAGCTAAATGTAATCTATATGTAGGCATGTAAGTTCGAGTCTAATAGTTTCTTCTCTTGCACTTCCCGTCAGTGGAACTCTCTTTCAGTTTCTTGTTACCCCGCCACCTACGTCCTTCAAAAATTTAAATACAGCGTCAATCGCTATCTTCTGTCTTCCCGAATAATGTTCTATTATTGCCCTTTCTCTTCACACAAACCTCATTCTCTTTCATTCTCAGTAAAACCTTACTTCTTAGTTTCATTATCCCCTAGATAGAGGTGAAATGTTGTAACCTAGAAAGGGTCACTGAATGAGGAATAACCAAAACGGAGGTTAGAAATGAAACATGAAAATACAATACTCGCCAGCGGCGTGAAGTAGGTAAACCACTGTTAGTGGGGGACTACTTAGACAGCATTTTACTCCCCTACGCACGCACTTAAAATATTGTCCCACGTATTTATGAGGATTGGGACATAACTATTAGTGCTCATAGGTACGGTATATAATAGATAGATAGATAGATAGATAGATAGATAGATAGATAGATAGATAGTGTTGTAACCTAGAAAGGGTTAGTGAATAAGGAATAACCAAAACGGAGGTTGAAATGAAATGGTAATCTTTATAACATCAACAAAATACAATACTCGCCAGCGGCGTGAAGTAGGTAAACCACTGCTAGTGTTGGACTACTTAGACAACATATTAACCCCCAATTACAATAGTGTCCAAGGTATTTATGAACCATTAGTGTTCATAGGTATGGTATAGAACATGAAAAGATTTTTTTTTAAAACTTAAAGGAAATACTAGCAAAAAGAATACTTATAACCGGAATTAGAACGGTAGGCTTGGAAAAACTAACACTCCCAGGGCATATCGAGTGCAAGAGAGATGGAAGTAGGCAGCGGGTCACCTATCTGACGAGGCTTTTGTCCTAAATTCTGGTTTTTCATAGACTTTTCTCTTCACTAACGTTTTCTCATTTTCTTTTATTCTCAGTAACCCGCGTCTCATTATCGCCCTCTCTTGGAGTCAAAATGTATTGGATTGCGGCACGGACTGAGGAATAGGTGAGTCGTGTTCGAATTCCAGTGTTAATACTCTTTGGAAAGGGATGAATCCATCTCTTCTTTTTCGGAGGTATGGGTAAATAGCAGGACAGGTTGGGTCCTTTAGCCTTGGCTGGGCATCGGTCTAGGAGAAGGAGAAAAAAATCTGCGGGGCGTTGTTGGGGACCTTGTGACATACGGTACACCAGTTCTCTGTATTTGGCTCTTCCAAAAAGTGTGGTTAGTTCTGCACAAGCCTTCACCACTAAAGTGTGCGATGGATAAATTGTCGGCATTTTATATTTTTAATTTCGCGCATGCGCGTTGTTTGTTTTTGATTTTGTCGACTGCACAGTATAGCAGGGTCAGTTAGGCACTGCCAGTTAGAAAAAGAGCACCATGATGCAATTCACTTATCCAGAAATTTGAAAACGACATACTGTATTGCTTGACTGGAAGCTTCAGTACGAACATTTCAGAGTGTTTGGGTATCAATCTGAGGACAGTGCAGATTCGAAAAGAGTCGGGTGACTCTAATGGTGATTACGAAGGTGTTTGGAGTGATCACTAGTGATAGCAACGTTATGTCTCTATTCACCTTCCCACAGGTCTCAGACTCAACATGGAGGCCTACATCGCGCCTTGAGGTGGTAGTGCTGCCCTGGATGAAGAGGGCGGCTGCTGGAAGACCCTATCTCTGGCAACAGGACTCTGCATCATGCCACACAAGTAGGAGTACCTAGTCATGACTGAGAGACAATTTCTGCGACCCAATCACCCCTTACATCACGCTACCTAACTCCCGAGACGTCAACCCCCTTGATTATTATGTGTGGGGTGCAGTTGGGTGAGAGATCAACAAAACTCCTTGTAACGCCAAAGATGAACTGAAGGCAAGGATTATGGTAGCATTCACCAACTTAATAACTCACCGGATTACTTCGGAAGTGTGCTGGTCAAACTCTCTGCCTCCGAGCAGAGAGGATCCCCAGACAAGGCTTTGCCGAAGGGCAGAGTCTCGTCTCGGAAGACAGCTACTCGAGACCGTTTTTATGGGCTCTACGGAGAATTTTTGGCCGAGCCTACGGACTCGAATACCCCACAATAAACTTGGCCTTGTGCCGCATCCGACCGTGTCGGGCGGTAATGAATATCTCACCAACTTCTTCAAGAAGACCGTAAGCGATTCTGAAGTCCTCTGGAGGCCGTGGTTGAAGCCAATGGCGATTTTTTTTTTTTTAATAAATTTACTTTTTAGTATTTCGAGATATTTTTGTGCCATTTTGGTAAATATATCTCTTTAAATTAGATGTCAGTGTTATTTTGAATTTAGTGTAATTTAGACGACAATTTATCTATCGCACTCTGTATATACTAAGTGATAAAATATGTGTGTGTGTGTGTGTGTGTGTGTGAAAATATGTTTCACGGCTCCTGTAGACACCTCGTAATTATCTAATCACGTGTTTCTTCTCTATAATCCTCCTTAATCCCATTTCCAGATCGCCCCGTAATTAGATTGTCGAAACACAGAGCTTATGCTCAGATATTAAGGAGCGAATTAAATTACACAACTCAAACCTTAGGTGTGTGTGGGACCAAAGGAAAGACAGTTTCGTCCTGAAAATCCACGGGCGAACATTTCGATATTCTGATAATATGGATCTGTCATTAAGGACATGACCGATCGTGTACATCCATATATGCAAGTACAACACTGATCAGCGTTATGTCTCCCATAACTATCCTTTTCTATCCCTACTCTGCTATCCATTTACAAATGTGTTAGGGAAACTTACCCATAATAATATAATGGACTATTCCATACGTAATAAATACTGCGCCTCAAGAGGAAGAAGAGAGTTCAGCCCAAAGTCAGGCGACCGGCTGACCGGCTGATCGGTTGAACTCTCTTCCTTCGGGCGGGGAGGAACCCGAACGAGGCTACGCCGAAGGGCGGAGTCTCTTTCGGGGAGGTAAACTGACCCTGAACCCGTTTATACGGGTTCAATGGGCATATTTTTGGCCGAGCACACGGGCTCGGAGTTCCCACGTTAAGCCGGCCTTGTGCCACATGATGCCCTCGTGGGTGAGGTGACTAAATACTGTTTAGTCTGGAGTGAGAAGTCCGTCAGTTAGTCAGAGCGAGCGAGTCAGTCAGTCGAGTCAGAGGCAGTCCGAAACAGAGTCGTGTTCAGACAATTACTACTAAACCTGATTGTTCGTACTAACACTTTTCTACTTCTCTGTATATATTCCTGTTTGTAATATATCTGTGTTATTCCATATCCGTGTTCGAGTTCTTCTTTATTGGTTCTACCTTGGACTATCACCGTGGTACAAGGAACCGGACCATAACAAAATGCTTCCTAGGTATCTTTCTAGCTGTTTCCCTCTGACCGTTTTCAAAATGCCCTGTGAATTTCAAATTCTCCAAGCCTTCTTTTCTCATTTTATGCCAACTGTTTCTTCACTCGCACTTTTCGCTTGTGGAACTCTCTTCTTGCTTCCCAGTCAACCGGGATGCCGCATCTTCAAAAATTTAAATTCAATATCATTCGTTAACTTCTGTCTTCTTAATTCTTCTTTTGGTGTTCTTTCTCCTCCATGTTTTTCTCATACTTGCGTCTTATTGGCTTTATTGCCTTGCTTGGTTTGGTTTGTTTTGTTTTACGGCATATCAAGACCTCAATGGGTTATTTAATGCCAAAAAGATATTTATTGCTGGTAATATTTTTTTCCAAAAATGTAGTGCTGGTAATATTCTTTTCCAAAAATGTATTCCTGGTATTAAAAGCTATTTTTACACTTTCATAGTGTTTTGACCCGAGTTTAAGGGTTAACTATTTGCCCATAGCTGGGACACTAACAATTGTTATCACCCCGGTCAATGTGGACCTGGGAACATCAGTAATTAAGAGGTGGTTGCACGTCCCTGAAAAACTTCCTGATCAGAGGCCTTGCTGTTGGATGTAGTTTATCGTGTTACCCAGGACGCGGATGTAGTTTATCGTGTTACCCAGGACGCGGATGTAGTTTATCGTCATACCCAGGACGCGGATGCAGTTTATCGTCTTAGTCAGGAGATGGATGTAGTTTATCGTCTTACCCAGGACACGGATGTAGTTTATCATCTTACCTAGAACGCGGATGTAGTTTATCGTCTTATCCAGGATGCGGATGTAGTTTATCGTCTTAGTCAGAAGATGGATGTAGTTTATCGTGTGGCCCAGGACACAGATGTAGTTTATCGCCTTATCCAGGACGCGGATGTAGTTTATCGTCTTACCCTAGACGCGGATGTAGTTTATCGTCTTATCCTGGACGGGCCTTGCTTGCAATAAAATGATTTAAAAAAATGATGTTTTCCCCGCTCCCATTTTCCTTGGAACTTCCTCGTTGGTCACGTGTTCTGTTCATGATATTCTGTGTATCCTTTTTGTAGAAACCCCATTGCTGTTGCTTCGAGTCTCTTCTTTATCTCCAAGGAAATTGCCCAGATTTCACTGTCCTACAGAGGAAAAATTTAACATAGCAAATCAAAACTCTTTTCCTTGTTTCCAACTAAATATTTGATTTCTTAATACTTTGCTTAATTCTTGCATCTTCCCCTTATCGCTGTGTGTGTTCGAATTTCTAACTCAGATTTCCGTCACTTGAATTATTTCCATTATTCGGACTGTTATCCTCATCTTCATTACTATTGTGAGTTTGTTTGGGCCAGAAATAAAGACACAAGAGTACAGGAAATTATGGAGGACCATTTTCGCATATGTCTTGAAGGGCCACGGTATATAGAGGAAGAAAGAAATGCAAATAGAAGAGAAGGCCAAGTCGTGCTAACTTGTATCTTTCAGCTAAATTCTGAGGCACATAATGAGGAAAGAAGGCTTGGAAAATCTGATACACATAGTACAGGTTGAAGGTAAGAGAGACGGAGAGAAACAGTGCATAACCTATCTGGAGAGTTTAAGTAAATGGATGTCGGATTAGGTTTGTGGGAGTGATAGCAAAAAAAACAAAAGTTATTAAGAGCTCTAAAGGAGGGGTAATTGTGGAGAGCCATGATCAACAACGTCCTGAATGTGCACGATACCCACAGGATAGATTGAAGGCAAGAGGGGCAGAGGAAAACAACGTATAACCTACCTAAAGAGCTTCAGCAAATGGATGGCCGAGCAAGGTTTAGGAGAAATAAAAAAAGACAATATTTATTAAGAGCTTAAAGTGCAGGAAATTATGGAGGGCCATTTTCGCAAATGTCTTGAAGGGACACGGAACATAGAGGAAGAAAAAAAAATACAAATGGAAGAGAAGGACAAGTCGGGTTAACTTGTATCATTCGGCCAAATTCCTTCTCAATCGTTAATTTCTAAAAGCGCCATTGATAAATGTTGTGTCCTTGTTAGCGCCAGAAATAAAGACAAAAAGAGAGGAATTGAGTTACGCAAATATATTAACAGAAACAATAACACAAACGAGAGTGTTACAGCAAGAATGTTCGGTCAGACAGTCAGAGCTGACTGTTGAAAGTTTCCGTCTCCAAAAGGCAGTACCTGCTCCTATTTATATCTGGAAGAGTCCATACGTGCGTGAGTAAATTACCATAATAATGACCATATTCACAACATTTCGGACGTTGTACGCTCCGGCTTTCTTCAGGTGATTGGAATTTTGAACTGAACCCTTCATTTCGTACACCGGGGTAGGTTGTTCTAGTTCTACGTACCACACCTTCAATATCTGTCTATATCCCTGAGATGACGTATTATGGTTATTTGCATTATTTACATTATTCGGAATGTTATCCTCATCTTCATTGTTATGTTCACAACGTTTCGGCCGCTGTAAACTCCAGCCTTCTTCAAGTGATTGGAATTTTTAAAACAGTAATTAATGCAGGTGGTGGTTTTACATCGTATGATTTTGTTGTATGATATTTTTTTATAGTTAAGTGCTCATTTTTTGGCAAAATAAAATAAAATAGACTGTAGCTACTGAAATTTTAACATTTACTTAAAAAAATACAAAAATATTTCATTTGAAGGGTTTGTTTTAAAGAAATGCAGGGTGTCCTCAAACTCTTTGGCTGTAGTATCTCTCTCTCTCTCTCTCTCTCTCTCTCTCTATATATATATATATATATATATATATATATATATATATATATATATTACAATGATGCCAAAAGTAGATTAGTATAGTTCATGATATAAAATGGCGAAATCCCTTCGGTAACAAAATTTTAAAGGTGCATCACTCGATGAATCTTAGGATCCTTGTTTAATAAAAAAAGCTGTATAATGTCTTTCTTTCATATACAAGTACTTTCAACTGTACATTCACTTACGCCTTTAAAATATTGTTAGCGAAGGGATTTCGCCATTTTATATCATTAACTTCACTAATCTACTGTTTGTATGAATGATTCATTGTAATATAAGTTGAACTGCACCATATATATATATATATATATATATATATATATATATGGGGTTAGATATAGTAGGAGGTCAATGATCCTGAATCTCACTTGTGGATAGTGGTACCAGGGTGGTGAACTATCTTTTGCTTGCCTTGGGTGTGGTCGGGCGGTGAAGGTTCTTTAAAATGGCTTCAAACTTCGGTATATTTTCAATCAATACACTAGTTACAAAAAATAAAGTTAGCCATAAAAGAATGCCAAACTTGACATGATATATATATATATATGTGTGTGTATACACACACACACACACACACACACACATATATATATATATATATATATATATATATATATATATATATATATATATATATATATATCGCCGCTCGCTCAAATATTCCGTGGTGGGACTCTACTGAGTTCTCTGTAACCATAGGACTGTGCCCCGACAGGGAGCACAGTCATATATATATATATATATATATGAATAAAAATGTTTGATAATTAAATACCAATAGAGAAGCGAAAATACTGACAGATAAGTAATGATGAATGAAGACACTGGAGACAAACCCAACAATAGAAAAACAAAATAAAATATAAAAACACAAAAAGAAATACAATAGAAGCAAAGTATTAAACGTTTACATCTCGGCACATAGCTTTCTAACTTACTTACAAGTGGATCTTCATATGTTTCTTGCCAGGATCGATATTAATGATGGATTAATGAAAATTACAATCGACTCTGAAATATATCTCGAATTCAACAGCCAAGTATGTTGGGTTGTGGTAGCTATTGATATATCCTTCCCAGCATACATTAAACAGGAAACCCCTATCCATAAGACCTCTTTCCTGTACCAGAATGCTGAATGGGACACATTCCGAGATTTTCTTTGTGACGCTCCTTGGACTGACATCTTCAACCTCCGAATTGAAAATTGCGCCATTGAGATTTCCTCTTGGATCAAAGCCGGCATAGACGCTTTCATCCCTTCTTAGAAATACCACGTGAAACCGCAGCATCACACCAGCATGCTCGACTGCCATCGCACACAGGAAACACTATATTCGCCTATAAATTAATATTTAAATTATATTATATACATAATATGTAATAATATATAAATATATAATAATATATAAATTAAATTTTTCCATTGCCCAATTCCTTACTCAAATCGTGGACTTCTCTACTGTTTTCCCTAGCCAAACCGAACAATATTCTTTGTTGGATTTATTTTTTACCTCCTCGTCTCGTTCTTGCCGAGATTTACAGTACTGCCCTCTTGGTAAATCGGGTCACTCTGTGGTAGCTATGGATATTTCGTTCCAAACATCCAGTAAACAGGAAACCCCTATACATAAGACCTTTTTCCGTTACCAGCATGCGGAGTGGGACTCATTTCAACCTCCCAATTGAAAATTGCGCACAGAGGTTTCCTCTTGGGTCAAAGCTGGCATGGACGCTTTCATCATCTCAGAAATACCAGGCGAAACCTCAATCCTCTGCATGTGTCACACCAGCACACAAGAACCATTATTTCCGGCTATACCAGCGCGACAGCTCTCGTCATAACAGGAGCCTATTTGCTACTGCCTGTAACAAGTGTAAGCGAATCCTCGAAGGAGCTAAATCCCTGAGAGAGAATGAGGAACCGCATAGGCTTTAAAAACATTGGCTGTCGGGATTAATGGCGGCTCTGTAATAGGGTACTAAATAAGTGCAAGGTCTCTATTTCTCCCTCTTCAATCGACTTGAGGTCTTATCATACTCAGCTGATAAAGCTGGATGCTTTGCCCGTAAATTCACTTCAAACTCTACTCTTGACTCATCTGGAGTATCCCTGCCTAACTTCCCACTTAGAAGAGTCTCTGTTGAGTGATATGCATATAACCCTTTCCATGGTTTCTGCTATCATCTCTTAAAGTATATAGACCCGATGGTATCCATGTAATAGTCATTAAGAAGCGTGCTGCCGAACAAGGTCCTGTTTTCTCTCTGCATAATAAATGCCTCGCTGCCTTCTGCTTTCCAGCATGCTGAAAGTCACCGACTGTTTTGCCAGTTTTTAACAACTCTAGTGAACCGTCAGACCCATCCAAGTATCGGCCTATTAGCCTTCTACCTGTTTTTGGGAAAGTCCTTGTGGTTCATCATCTCTCATCGCAGAGCCAGACAAACAATACGGCTTTCGTTTTTCCAGGTCAACGATAATTGCGGAAAGAGTCTATTATGGTCTAGATAAAAACGGTAAAGCCCGCGCTCTAGCATTGAATATCTCGAAAGCCTTTGACAGGTCTTCTCTCCACGCTGAAAAGTTACAATATCTTCCGGCACGTTTTTCAGCTGATCCAGTCGTTCATATGAAATCGTGAAATGAATATTGTCCTGAACGACCATTCATCTCCATCCCTTCGTAACTAACGCGGGTTTCCCCTAGGGCTCCATCCTTGGTTCTACGCTGTTTTTAATCTTCATTAACGACCTTCCCAATGACATCAGCTCTCAACTTGGCATCTACACTAACGACACTAACCATTTACTCCTGCCTCTATATTAAGGCTGTCAAAATGGCAGATGGTGTCTAAAACGATTGGATTGAGAAATCGCAGAGCCAAGATCGAATTCCAGTCGAATCCATTACATTCATTTACGTGCTAATATCCTTGGGAGCTATGGGTAAATAGCAGGACAGACTGGGTTCTATAGCCTTGGATGGCAACTGGTCTGGGAGAAGGACAACTGAATTCAAACCCGGAGTGGAGCCCCTAAGGCGGATGGACGGCACTTTGTGCTACCTTCCGACAACTCCTGCAGCGCAACTCCATCGTCTCTCGAGACGGACGGATGCCGACGACGACGATATATCTATACAATATATGACTGCATATTTTATGTATGAGTGGCCAGGCATGAGTCCTGACATAATATCGTGTGACCTTTTTATTTTAGGCTTATTTAAAGGAACAAGTCTTCTGTACCAAGCCGAAACTTTGGAAGAACTTGAAAGGCGAATGCAAAAAGCGATGTCTTCTTTACTAAAAGAGTTCCTAATGAAATCAGTTGACGCGATTTCTGAGTGGCTCGAGAAGCCGAAATCTGGTGCCGATATTGAATTTCAAATAAATCCTCATGCTATACGTTTCATATCTATTTCATGTAAAAATTATAGTTAATGAATAAATCATAAATGCGTAATTAATTTTAAATCACCATATATATATATATATATATATATGCATTAATTGATTCATCGAGTCTGATAGAAACCGCTGGACGGCCGTTTCGACCTATATTTGGGACTCATCAGCATTGCGCATTCATTACCGAGGGAATCGAAACCCCGACAGTTAGGTTGGCAAGCGAACACTATACCAACTACTACACCGGAATCGAAACCGCGACGGTTAAGTTGGCAAGCGAACACCATACCAACTGCTCCACCGAACCTCGGTGACGAAGAGACTGCAAATCAGACTCAATGTAGCGCCGCTCACTCCCACATTCCGTGGTGGAACTCAACTGAGATTCTCTCTGACTATAGGACTGAGCCTCCTGGAGCCACGACTACTCTCACCAAGCCGCTCCAATATATAGTTTTATATATATATATATATATATATATGTATATAAAACTATATATAACTATATATATATGTATATAGAAAACTATATATATATATATATATATATATATATATATATATATATATATATATATATATATATAAACACTATATTAATTTATAAATTTTCCCTACTCTAAGAACTTTCTTTCCTTTAATCGCTTACATCCCTTTATTTATATATTTTAAAGTAGTTTTTAAATCCCCTTTCATGCCTCTCTTAGTTTTAAATTAATATTTAATTCTTCATATAACCCCAAATTAATGTCATAGGTTAATATCCGGGTTTAATTTTATAAAACTTCTTCCCTTCAAGACAAATACCTTCTACCCTCCCCTGCCCCTGTCTCGTGCCTTTAGTCTGACTGAAACATTGAAATGGATAAATCCTCTATTATTTTTTCG
>OZ010601.1:81244663-81345382 GCA_963932145.1 Acanthosepion lycidas
TAAATTAAAATACACACACACACACACACAAGCATACTTACACACACAATATGAATTAATACTATTTAGATTGTTCCGCCTGTTGTCCTTATCTTTATTGTCCTATTCACAATGTTTCGGCCGTTGTACGCTCCGGCCTTCCGTCGTGAATATGACAATAAAGATAAGAACAACAGTAAGTCGTGTAAATAGTTACAATCAGAAATCTAGCCAAATATGAAATATATTGAAATGTGGACTATTTCTCCTATGTGTCTGGTAACAACCCCTGGTTAATAGGAAAATCATATAAGCCGAAATGTGTCGAAAATTATTTTCTACGGCTCTCTGCAGGTTATTTAAAGCCAGAAAATATTTCCCCACTTTGTCAAACCATCTAACTCATCTACCTACAACTTTTGTTTGTTTGGCTTTCTTTTCTTTTTTTTTTTTTTTTTTTTTTTTTTGTGGGGTCCACACATTTTACAAAATCGAAAAAAAATCATCTAAAATATTCACGAAGTTCTTTTTCTTCTTGTTTGTGCTCTGTCTCTTCGTGGTGGGGGGGGTGCACATCTGTGGCTCGCCACTGCCTTGTACCCCTTGTAGTTCTTAGCATCTTTTGTCTCCTTGCCAAGCCTCCTACCCCACGTTCCCCACTCATTCACACAAACTCTTCAGACCAGTTTAATTGATTCATTCATTCGTTTTCTACGGCTTAACGATCCTTTTCTGGTTACACCCTGGGCATGACGATAAACTACGTTCGGCAGGATGGCATTTGATCGGGAGGCTTTAAAGAGCGTGGAACCACCTCTTAATTACTGTTGTTCCCAGGTTCACCCTGACCCAGGGTGGTAGCACCTGTTAAGGTCCCAGTTATGGGCAAATAGTAATTAAATAGGTAATAGAAATACATGGTTATAGTGAATGTTTGTTTGTTTGAGTTTTATGGCATATCAACCACTGTGTTATTTAATGCCAAATCCAGTTTATATGAATTTTAAATGCCTATTTTGTATGGAATAAAAAATGTATAGCTGGCAACATTATTGTTTCAAAAAAACGTATAGCTGGCAACATTATTCTTTTAAAAAAAACGCATAGCTGGCAACATTACTTCTTTACAAAAAAAAACGTATAGCTGGCAACTTTACTTTTACAAAAAAACGTATAGCTGGCAACATTACTCTTTTACAAAAAAACGCATAGCTGGCAACATTACTTTTTTACAAAAAAAAACGCATAGCTGGCAACATTACTTTTACAAAAAACCGTATAGCTGGCAACATTACTCTTTTACAAAAAAACGCATAGCTGGCAACATTACGTTTTTACAAAAAAAAACGCATAGCTGGCAACATTATCGTTTCAAAAACTTAGAGCTGGCAACATTATTTTTCAGAAAACATTATGTGAGACCTTGCTGTTGGATGTAGTTTATCGCCGTACCCAGGACGCGGATGTAGCTTAACGTCATACCCAGGACGTGGTTATAGTGAAGGTGCTTTGTAAAAAGAAAATAAAAATATTACCAGTAATAAATTTTTGTAAAGAAAAAAGATAGTACCAGTAATACACTTAAAAAGAACATCAACTGCAATACATTTTTGTAAAAGAAACTTTTTTGAAGAAAAAATTGCCAACCGAATATTTTTGTAAAAGAATTTACTAATGCTCCCCAAAAAAATAAATTTCAGCAGTAAATGACTCATAAGATGTTGATATGCCATTAAACAAACAACACTATCCAGAGGGTTATATTTCAGAATGTGGTTCCGTTTCATGTTAAACCAATACAAGGCCGACAGCCACTCAAGGTAGAGGTTTACTGTGCGGTATTGAATGAGCGTAAAAAAATGCAGGTTATGTAGGAGAGATGGCAGTTAACCTCGAAATGAAAAGGTCAGGTTTGTAATGATTGGGAAAACATTCTCTCTTCCACAAAGTTGTGATTTTGGAGGGGAAGAAGCAGTCCTGTTTTAAACATAGAATAATATTATTCTTATTTAGTTTTATGATATTTTATTTTAAATTTGTAAGTATTGTTAGGTATATATGATTGTATTTGTCATCCTAATGGGGCTGCAATCGCCAAATGTTAGGGTCAAATTGTTGTATATTTGTGTTTCGTAACTAAAATCGACCCATGAAACGGAAATTTTTTGAAGATTTTTGTAGCTGTGCATAATACGCACCCCTGATTTTGCTTATTATTTTATAGAAAAAATGTGTATTATACATGGAGAATTACGGTAATTAACCCATATCTGAAGGGAGAAAAAATTCATATCTTTTCCAAGGGTGTTTGCGCGTGATAAAATAAATGAAAAAAAATTAGTGATTGTAAAAGTTTTTAATTTATATTAAGCTTAAAGTAACGCAAAATTTTTGTAAATTTAAAGATTTTTGTTTTAAATTTAATTTATCTCCAAAACTTTGTGAATTGAGGAAATCAATTTTATTTCTTCAAAATACCAAGGAATCAGATTTAATGTCAGAGGTTTCGCGACGTGAGGTTTTGAAGTTCTGCAGAGTTTGTGATTTGACGAACTCAATTTTCGATCTGAATTGGAATTTTGACCCAAATAGGAATTTCCGCCCAAATCGGAGTTTCGGCCCAAATCGGTCTTTTGGTCAGAATTAAAGTGAGAAGTTGAAGTTCCACGGAGTGAATTGAGGAATTCAAAGTTATTTCTTCAAAATGCCATGGAAAAATCCAAGGATCAAACCTTTTAGGGAAAGGGAGAGAAGAGCAGAAGAAACACCAGAGAAGGCACAAGGTAGGTAACAAGCAGATCCTGCAAACCATAGAAGATCAAGTGCATCTGCCATGGAAAAATCCAAGGATCAAACCTCTTAGGGAAAGGGAGAGAAGAGCAGAAGAAACACCAGAGGATGCACAAGGTAGGTAACAAGCAGATCCTGCAAACCATAGAAGATCAAGTGCATCTGAAACATTAGAAGAGGTACAAGCCAGGAGAAAAGCAAATGCTGTAAAACAGATAAGGTCAAAATGATCTGAAACATCAGAGGAGCTGCAAGCCAGGAGTGAAGCAGATGACAGGGAAACTTCAAGGAGAAGAAGTAAGTACAGCACGGAACAGAAGATCAAGAGCTGCAGAGAATAACAGACTATCAAGGAGAGAAACGGATGCTGCAAACCATAGAAGAAACACCTAATGAAAGACCTGCTAGAAAAGGGTAGTGATAATCCCAAACATCCTAAAAGGAGTGTAGATTCTTCTGTCAGACTGTCCAAGCTGGCTTTTCAATACAACTGTAACAGCGACAATTCAAGTCATCCAATGATATCCATTGGATAAATAATCATTCAGTTTAAGCATCGTGATGCTCTCAATTTTATGGATAAAACATGGAATGTTCTATAACAAAGGGAAAATACAGCTAGAATATCTGCCAGGTCCTTCAGAGCCATTGCTATCACTTCTTGATGGGAACTCACCTGAATCAAAACACTGCATCCAACATATCAGAAGCTACAATAACTGTTTTGCAATGACCTCCTTTGGAGCCAAAGAAGCTACCTTTCCAGGATTGAAAACAACTTTGCAGAATCCAAGACAGGTGCTAGCTTAAAATCCTCACTCCATTGCTATCACTTCTGGATGGGAACACAGCTGAATCAAAACACTTCATCCAGCATATCAGAAGCTACAATAACTGTTTTGCAATGGCTTCGTTTGGAGCCAAAGATGCTACCTTTCCAGGATTGAAAACAAATTTGCAGAATCCAAGACAGGTACTAGCTGAAAAGCCGCACTCCGTGCGGATTTTTAAGCTTGTTTTCTATTAAATGCCGTAATTTAAATGAACAAAAAATTTATATTTTAAAAATATTCGTCTTGCCTTTGACACTACCTCGAGTGGCACCTAGGCCTTGTACATGGTGATCCTCACTGTAAAAAAAGGAAGAAAAAGACGTAAATCACAAATATAGCATAGTTAGTTTAGTATCAGACAAAGGCACAAGTTAGGGACACTAGTGAGAACTAAAATCTTTCAGTCGCTAATTGGTTTGCAACGGCCTATGAGCTAAGCCCTCAGCTATCATTAGGCATCTCAATTATCTACTAATTTCATTTTAGTCTGGCACAAGGACATTAATGTAGAGACAGCGAGGACTAACCCCTTTTAATAGTGAATTGGTTAGACAAACCAGCTTACTGTTTGACGCCTTATAGCAGGAGGTCTAGGAATTCACTAATGTTCGGCCACAAGAAACTTATTGATATTAGATCGCAAGGGTTCTAATATTAGACCACTAGGGTTCTAGACATTTATTAATGTTAATACACAGATTCTAGATAATTCACTAATGCTAAAACACAGAGGTTCTAGAAATTCGCTAATGTTAAAACACAGAGGTTCTAGAAATTCGCCAATGTTAAAACACAGGTTCTAGAAATTCACTAATGTTAAAACAGAGGTTCTAGAAATTCGCTAATGTTAAAAAACAAAGGTTCTAGAAATTCGCCAATGTTAAAACACAGAGTAATTGGTTGCCATTTCTTTCTGCGGTAGACCAGTTGCCATCCAAGGCTATAGAACCCAGTCTGTCCTGCTATTTACCCATAGCTGGAGGGAGAAGAAGAGGATTCATACCTTTCCCAACGGTATTAGCACGTCAATGAATTTCAGTCAGTTATTTGTTATGCGTGATACACACTTAGGCAATCATGTATCTTTCGATACATGACTGACGTGGCAGATTTTTTCCTGTAGTAGGTCGCCATTTCTTTCTGCTGTAGACCAGTTGTCATCCAATGCTATAGAACCCAGTCTGTACTGTTATTTACCCATTGCTAGAGGGAGAAGAATAGGATTCATACCTTTCCCAAGGGTATTAGCGCGAAAGTGACTGTAATGGATTCAACTGGAATTCGAACTCGGCTCTCCGATTCCTCAATTCGAAACTGGCAATTCTATTATTATTATTATTATTATTGTTGTCTCTAAAGTATTATTATTATTAAATTAGTTATTAAACTTCAAGAGAAATAACTTTATATTCACTTGACAATATATCATAGAAATTATCAGATTTCAAAAGGCGTTATTTTTGGTCAGTCCAATGGTGGAATGAGTCAGCAGCAAAAAAGCATTCAATTTACCAATTCCATTTTCAACTCTGATCCGCATGATTCTACAATTCTCTAACGAAATAAAAGACACAACTGTGTCCTTTCACATCAGCCTGGGTCACCAGAAGCCCTTCTTTGTGTGATGAGACATTTGAAAGCATTCTTATTTCCAATGTGGCACGGTGTGCTGAAAATAGCTCAATAGAGGCTGTGAATTATCATCACATGGGTTTTCATGGAAGACCAATCATAAGAAATATATTTCTAAAAACCAGTCGTCATTCAATTGAAAGAAAACTGGATGATTAAGCTGATGAAGAAAGCGTTGAAGTTTGACACACGGCTGTATTTTTCAGAGCAAATATTTGCTTCATTTTCGAAAAGCCCATAATCATGGAGATTGCTTGGCAAAGAATCATGATTTGAAAATCTGTTGTGGATTCCGAGATGAATTCGGTCTCCAAAGAATGACAAACGCAATAATTAAATAAAAGAAATAAAATGTATTTACACAATCATACAAAGAGTAATACTGTTAGTAAGTCCAGGAACGTGGTTAGTAGCAAATACAGATAGATATATATAGTCTCGAAAAAGGAATTCCTTAGAGTCTACGTGCTTGTAACTGACTTCTACAAGAGGTTACCTCACACTATGTCCGTTCGTATATTCTCACACTCTCCGACCACCGACAACTACTGCTGACTGCCGACCACTACTGCTACCCTCCCTGACTGTAACTCTGGTTATTTAACGGCAGCAGTCCAGGTACACTTGGTAGAGTCCCCTTATATGAAAAAGGGGTGGACCCCATAACAAAATCATCGGCATTTTACTTCCAATATATGGTGAATGTTTGGTTGCAGTATGGGGATCCATTTAAAATATTTGCCGTTCAACGTTTTGAGAAAAAAATAACTCAAGGAGTAATATATGATTCGTGCCAGACAAGCAAATGGTGTAAACAGGAGATTGATCAGTCTACAACTTGAGAATATATCACTTTGTCAAACCATAGAACTCGTCTGACAATCTTCGTATGTTTTTGTAGGTTGGCACTTTTTTACAAAATCGAAACAAAAAAAAAACATTCAAGAGTTTCTTCTTTATGCTGTGTCCTTCAGGATGTGCGAAATTATCTCTCCACATCCTTCTTTTAGCAACGTTGGTCTCTTTATCAAAAAGTTCTGCCATCCATTCACATAAGCTCATCAAGCAGGTTTGATTCATTTTCTACGGTTTATCAACCCTTTGCAGGTTATTTAAAGCCAGAAAATATTATTAGAATCTAATAATTTGGGGGTTGGAGATAATAATGGTTTAGGGATACAGGTCTTACTAATTAACCCATAATTGGTGGGGAGATGAGATGGATCCATACCTTTCCCAAAGGTATTTGCGCTTACGTGAATATAACGAACCCAAAGGGAATTGGAACTCAGCTCTCTGGCTAATCATTCCGAGCCATTATCCATTACACCACCCGCACATCGAAGCTTACAGTACCTGGTATTCCCAAGCGGTCACTCATCTAGGTACTGACGTTGCTTAACTTCAGCTATTGTTCGGGAACCGGTGTTTCAACATAATATGACCGTCAGCCGTCGTCTGGTAGGTAGCCAGCTGCCTTCCCATGTCTTTTTACTTTCGATATGTCCTGTGAGTGTCAAATTCTCCAAACTCTCCGTCCTCATTATATGTAGAAGAATTTTTTTTCAGATGGTCTTAATCCAATTTAATGTCAATAAGGAAATATAACGAGGTGAAGGTCGTGTAACAGGCATCGATGTGAAAAGTGAATTCGGCCTGCTGTGTTCAATTGCCGTTCGATACGGTTTCATTCACATGTCTTAAGGTGGCAACCAACCTAGGAGAAAGAAATCTCTGAATTCAAAACCAGCCTGAGGAAACATGGGCTCCGTCATGCTGTCTTTCCCTAGACACACCACTGCTGCCACGGCTGCAGTACAGACGGTGTTCTTACAACCCTAATGTGTAACGGGACCTGTGACGTGACGAAGGAATCTTTGTTCAAAGAGAAGTTCAACTGGGGGTGGTTTGTTTGTTTGTTTTAATCAATTCACTCTAAGCAAGGCGATAAAGCCACTAAGACAATAAACAGGATGAAATAGAATGACCAGACTTAAAAGGAACCAGAAACCTGACCCTAATCAGGAAACAAGGGATAAACCTCTAATCCTGTTCAAAAGACTGAAGAGGAGTGTGAACCGGACGACAGGCGAACGTATCTACACATATGTAATGAGCTCATCCTAAAATGTATTGTGTAAGCAGTGTAGCATCAGAGAAATCAAGCGCATCTAAGATATGACCTAGACGGTGGCCTCATAGATGCAAGGTGCAGATTCGCACCTCACAGCTAAATAGATGGTCGACCAACTTGTAATCAGGTATTCCACCCAGCTGCGCTTACACGTGGGACAAGTGAATAACAGGGAGATATATAAGCACCACACTTGAAAGGAAAAAGATAGAGATTCTCATACATCCTTATGAAAAGAAGAATCCATGTTCGGAGAAAGCCCACAAAGCCACATACCCATACTCCGATATTAATTGACGATTGAATAAAGAATAATTTTACGTTTTAGATTTAGTTTCGTTTCCTTATTAGTGTTTCCAATAGTAATATTAAACATGAGACATCATTTCAGAAAAAATATGCAAAATAGGCTTTATCCAATATTCACTGGCAGCAATTTGGACAAAAATGAATTCCCTTTTCAAAGAGGATGCGGTGCAATGCTAAACAGCAAATATTCGAGAATAGATGACCCAGAACTGTATTCAGCTATACTCAAGTTAGCCATAAATCATACTGAACATATATAAGCCATTTTGGATTGTAAAATATCTCGGACGAGAAGATTATCCGTTTGAGAAGGAAAGACAGCAAATCTTATATAAGTCAAATCCCTGAAAGTGTAATATTTTAGAAGATTTTAGTGTCGACAAGTTCTTAATTTGCTGTTTTCGTGAACTGATTATATCGTTTCAAAAATAGTTCTTTTTTTAAGCAAAAAGCGGGGGTGTTCATTGCAGCGAGTCATAAACTTGTAAATACAGGTTGTTGCTAAGAAGCCGTAACAACAAAACTCGTTTATTATATATTTATAAATCAAATGCCAAAATACTCGTTATATATATATATATATATATATATATATATATATATATATATATATATATATATATGGGGTGCGATGGGTAAATTGTGGCCACATTCATTTTTTTGCGCGCATGCGCGTCGTTTTTGATTTTGTTGACTGCACTGTAAAAAAGGCAATTCACTCCGACCGAATTTTGTAAACGACATACTGTACTGCTAGGCATTCGCGCCCGAAGCTCCAATACTAACATTTCGGGCTGTTTGGGTGTCAATCTGAGGAGAGTGCAGCGGATTAGGAAAGAGTTGGATGAGTCTAATGGTGATTACGTAGGTACGGCAGCTCGGAGAACTCCCTCTGATCGTTCTGATAAGAAAAGAACACCCGAATTTGTTGGCGAGGGCCTCAGACTCAACACGGACGCCTGCAACAAGTGCCTTGAGGAGGTAGTGCTGCCCTGGCCAAGAGTGTGGCTTCTGGAAGACCCTATCTTTCGCTACAGGACTCTACACCATGCCACACAGGCAACCTGACTTAGTCATGGCTGTCAGAAAATTTCTGCGACCACTTCAATCCTTACATCTGGCCACCTAACTCCCCAGACTTCAACCCCATTAATTATTATGTGTGGGAAGCAGTTGATCGAGAGACCAACCAGACTTCTTGTAACACCTAACATTATGGCATCATTCACCAACTTAAACAAGGAGACTGTCCAGAAAAAATGCAGGAGATTCCGAAGTCTTCTGGAGGTCGTGGTTGAAGTTGATGGCGATGTTATTGCATAAATTTACTCTTTGGCATTTTAGTAGTTTTGGTTTGGTTTGGTTTGGTTTACGGCATATCAACCTCGATGGGTTATTTAATGCCGACAAGATTTTTATTGCTGGTAATATTTTTTTCAAAAAATGTATTGATGGTAATAATTTTTTTCCCCTAAAATGTTTTTCTGGTAATGTTTTCTTCTTCAAAAATGTATTGCTGGTATTAAAACCTATTTTTACACTTTCATAGTGGTTTGGGGGTCAACAATTTACCCAAGCCTGGAAACTTAACAAGTGTTACCACCCCGGGTCAGGGTAGACCTGGAAACACCAGCAATTAAGAGGTGGTTCCACGCTCCTCAAAACCCCCTGATCAGGGGCCTTGCTTTTGGCTGTAGTTTATCGTCTTATATATATATATATATATATATATATATATATATGGGGTCCGATGGGTAAGTTGTCGCCACATTATTTTTTTTATTTCGTGGATGTAGTTTATCGTCTTACCTAGGACACGGATGTAGTTTATCGTCTTACCCAAGACGCGATTGTAGTTTATCGTCTTACCCAGGACGAAAGATATTTATGTGTAATTTTGGCAAATGTAGCTGTTAAAATGAGGTGTCAGTGTTATTTCCATTTTACGCAATCGTACCCGGACCGTTACGATGCAACGGGTGGATGCATACTGCTGATGAGTCCCCAAAATAGGACGAAACTGTCGTCCAGTGCTTTTCTTCATTCTGTTGACGTTTCTAGTTCCAGGCATGATGAATTATTATGAAAGACGACGGACAAGGTACTGCGATGAAACTTATTATTTAATTTTTCTTCTCTGGACACAAAGTATGTAAAAACTACCCAAAAAGTTCTAAAAATATGAGCGCTTTCAGCTATTCTTTTTGTCATTATCAAGGATAATTTTATTTTTTATTTTTAACTGAATGTGTTGAGTTTTATGTATGTCTGATGTTATAGGAATGTTTTATTTTCTAAACACGGTCAGCACATTGTCGCCGTGTTCCTAGTTAATGTTATTGAATGTTGGTTTTTCCTTTTTTATTATAAGGGCTTCCATTATTTTTAACCTTTTTTGCATGTAGATGAGGCTATTACACTTGTATTTTATACTAGTATGTTGCGGATGGAATTTGGTAGGTACTAAGACCATAGTTATAATTCTTCCGAGCACTTTCGGCTACTTCTCTAGCCATTATCAAGGATGTGTTTTTTGGAGGGTAAAATTTCACCTTGGTAATGTCTAATGAAGTAGCCCAAAATGCTTGGAACAATTATAACTATGGATAATCCCTATCTTCTTTAACCCCTGAAAATGTTAGATTGCTGGAAAAACTCAATGAAAGATTGTCGGCTGCTTTCAATGAAAGATGCATGAAAGAAAGGTTGCTACCCAAATACACATCAATATATATATATGTGTGTGTGTGTGTGTGTGTGTGTGTGTGTGTATTAACGAGCTTCCTGATGGTATCAGCTCTCAACTATTTACATCTATCTCGATACTGTCTGATGAAGTTCAAATTGGCAACTGATCTCACAATCGACATTAAGTCCGTTGTTAACTGGGGCAAAGGGTGGCTTGTTAATTTTAAAGCCTGTAAAGCTAAACTGCTCGCAGTTAATCATCTGATATACCCAATTCTCCTTCCATCAGCACGGTTGGTACTAACTTCGAGGTTAACATTCTAGGCTGACATGAAGTGGAAAGACTACATTAATTCCATTGCTCGGTCAACTGCTAAGATTGGTTGACTGTGTCGTGCGAGACAATTTATCTTCCCTGAACCTATCTTACATATCTATAAGTCTACCATTTGCTCACGCTTAGAATATTGATGCTACATTTGGTCAAGTGTTCCTGATATTTATTTGGAGACTCCAAAGGAGAATCAGCAATTTTGTTTGTCCTTCCCTGGCATCTCGGCTTCAGTCGCTTTCCCACCGCCTTAATGTAGCTTCCCTGTGCCTTGAACTTTCCTCAATGATGCCTAGACTTTATGAATTTAAGTGCAGTACTGGATTGGCAACACGGTTTACAGTTGAATTGGCTCGATGCAACCGTAAGTTCTATGCTAACAGTTTCTTTTCTCGCACTTCTCGCTTGTGGAACTCTCTTCTTATGCTTGCCGAGAATCTTTGATCTTCCAAAATTTAAATTCAATATTAACCGTTAATCTACTGACAGTACACACAGAGAACAAACACACACACACACACACATATATATATATATATATATATATATATAAAGACATTTTTATGTTTATACATTCTTTTTATAGATACAAATATTTAAGTAAATGCTCTGTATATAATAAACAACATTTACCGGCCTGAAACCGTCTGATGTGCCTTTAACCGATTTGGCCACAGAGGAGCGTTCGATTAGCAAGGTCGATTTTACTGTCTTTAAACTACAATCTTCCATGAATCTCTCACGTACATTCGTATCTGCTCAAAGCGTATCCAAATGTAAACAAATGACGTCACACATTATAAAATGGACAAAGTCCGACAATTATTTTAAGACATTTATATATGTGTGTGTGTGCGCGCGCGTGCGGCGTTGTGCTCTGTAGAAAGATGACCAACCTTCTCGTCCAATCACTATGAGTGCAAAGTCTTCTCGGCGGAACAGCCGTCACAAAGTGAATCGTACGCATTGCCGCTCTCAAATGCAACGATTGACAGTAGCAATGTTCTAAAATGCCTATAAAAATTTTCTTTTTTTTCCCCACGCTTTAATGCGCGCATGACCATGACATTACAACACAGAATAAAAAATTCCATAGTGGATAATTTTTTCACGTTCTAATAAACACTTAGCAATAAGGGATATAAAGAAAACAGTTTTCTATTACTACTTGCACCCGTAAACAATGCACAATTTTGCATTGCTACGCCACCCCTGAAGATGATCTCAGAAGAAGATCGAAAGTACTTGGGAAATGGAAAATAAATACGATTTTCATAGTTAAAGCACATTTCTCACATCATTTAATTGCAATACACGGAAGTTTATCCGTGAGTATGAACGGATTTTATTAAAAATAAGCAGACATAATGTCTGTAATTTATTTAAAACACATTACTCACATCATTTATTTGCAATACACGGAATATTATCCCTGAGTGTGAACGGATTTTATTAAAAATAAGCAGACATAATGACTGTAATTTATTTAATCAGGCATGTCTAAAAGAGAATTTGCAACACACACACACACACATATATATATATATATATAAAATATATATAAATATATTCTCAGATGGTGTATATATGTAGAAGAGGCAAAATGAATGAAAAGACAGAAGAGGCAAAATGAATGAAAAGACAAGAGAAAAACTGTACTGTAAAAATTAAATCCGTCACTTAGTGGAAACAGTTTATCACGCTTTAATGCGCGCCTGACAATGACATTACAACACAGAAGAAAAAACTTCCATAATGGATAATTTTCCGACGTTCTAATGAATGCTTAGTATGATTGTCAGCCGTTTGAAAGCAAAAAGAAACATTTCAATAAGGGATATAAAAAAAAACCGTTTTGTATTACTATTTACACCTGTGAGCAACAACAGTTTTATTTACATTATTCAGACTATTGTCCTCATTTTTGCCGCCATATTTATTATAAAGTTTCGGCCGTTATACGCTTCGGCCTTCTTCAGGTGGTTGGAATGTCAAATTCATGGAACTAGAACATGGAACTAGAACAGTCTACCCCAGTGAGCAAAATAAAAGGTTCAGTTCGACATTCCAACCACCTGAAGAAGGCCGGAGCGTACAACGGCCGAAACGTAATAAATATGGCGGCAAAGATGAGGACAATAGTCCGAATAATGTAAATAGTGTACTTAATACCTCATCTCAGAAATATAGACTGATAACAACAGTTTTGTATTGCTACGTACACCCCTGAAGATGATCTCGGAAGAAGACCGAAAGTACTTGGGAAATGGAAAAATAAAAACGATTTTCGTAGTTATAGAATAACATCGCCATTGACTTCAACGACGTCGGGTGTTATTTTCTTATCAGAACGATCAAAGTTTTCCGAGCTGCCGTGCATTCGTAATCACTATTAGCTGCCGTACCTTCGTACTGTACAGTAAAAAAGGTAATTCACATCGCCAGAAATTTAATTGTAGCAGATATCTCACATCATTTAATTGTAATCCAAGAAAGGTTATTCGTGAGCATGAACGGATTTTATTAAAAATAAGAAGATATAACGTCTTTATTTTATTTAATCAGACATGCCTAAAACAGAATTTGCTGCCTAAATCCACAAATTATACATGTGTGTGTCTTTAGGTGAGGGCGTACATACCTATATTTGTAAAGAGTACGAATGTTTGATGAAAGTTATACCAACCTACACAGAAATTTTATTTGCCACTTCCAGTTAATCTTATTTGAACACGTTAGCAATTACCGTCCATTACTAACTATAACATCAGTCAAATAAAAGGCAACAATGAGCAGAAAATAGAAAGCAAAACTAAAACCTTTTTTAACCAAACTTGGTTGGTGACTTGTTATTAAAAACGTCAACAAAAAAAATCCCCGTTGTGGCTAACTTGGCCAAAAATATCGCCACAGCGAACAACAAAGAAAATAATGGCGAAGGCACGTGATGTCGGACCGGTTATTTCACTTCCGGTCTGCGGCTGAAAAAAAAAGATGTATATCCTTGACGTCAAGCCTGGATTGGCCAATCAAAAACGCCTTATGCAATATCGCTGCAGCTGCTAAAAGTTCATCTATGCGAAGTCGCAATAAAATATAGGGTGTACGAAATACACAGGGCGTGCTAAAACATGAAAAAAAGATGTTTTTTCTATAACAGTTGCAAGGCTGGTGATAAGAGAATTAGAAAAAATAACAATGAATTTAATTCAACATCTATCAAAATGTGTGATTACAGTAATTTCGGTTTTCTTTATTGATTCGTTTTCTGTGGCTTATCAACCCATTACAGGTTATTTAAAGCCAGGAAATATATTTAGATTGTAAGAAATATTTTAATGGGTTAGTGATACAACAGACCAACAAAATGTCCGACTTTGTTTTCCAATCGCTCCAATCAATGTTATATACCTTCTACGATTAATTCTTATCATTCCATGTCTTTCGAAATAATCATTTCTGTATCGGCATAGGAAATGGAAACTGAGCTCGTATTCTAGTCGTCGCTGTCATATTTTCATTGCACTAACTATCTTGGAAAAGGCATGAATCAATCTCTTCATTACGAGCTATGGAGAAACAGACTGGATTCTCTGGAGAACTCAAAAAAATCTTGAATTGAAACTGATTGAACGTACATGTGTTATGCCACAAATGCGAAGAGAGCCTTTCTTACATCGAATCTTGGTCACTCTATTCACTATAAATGATTCACCACCAACTGGCCTGGAATCCATCTTGCTTATGGATCCTGTGGACGGACATGTCTAGGTGGATTTGAATCTGTACAAACCCTTTACTTACCCGAGAGAAAATCTACTCGTGACCAGACGTTTCTTGACAGGAACCATCTTCATCATCAGGATCAGCCCCTGGATTTGATAGCGACGCTTGAAAGATGCTTGTACACAGGTCCCGCAGATGGTCGACAGCTAAGCGAGGATTTCAACCCAGTTAGGGATGTATTTACTTGGTAGACGCAAGATTAGAAAGCAGTCCCCTGTATAAAATATGGCCTCATTTGAGTCACACGAAATACTTTGGCGCACGAGTTTTTTCCAATCAGTTTTATTTTTAGACTAGAATTAATCCAATACAAGGCTCGATAGAGGGTTAAAATAGTTATGATGAATGAGGTGTGTGATATGAATAAAAGGGGAGGTGATAGAAATATAAGTAATATGAAAATAATGTGATAAATCCACGATTTTTTTTATTTTTATTTTTTTGTTTTTACTTGAAATATGCACGCTCCCAAATTATGTAACCGCTAATAAATAACACACGCTTAAAAAAACATTACGGACTAAAATACATTTATTTTCTTCTTGGAGTTATCTGAAATTTTAAAAAAATATTAAAGCCTGATGATAAAAATGTGATAATTTTCGAAAGTACAAGCAGCACCGAGACATCAAATCAATCTTAGAATTCTAAATATAAGGATCACGTCATTCAACGAATGATCAGTAAGTTAAATTTGTTAGCGAAGAGATTTCGCTATTGATTACATTAACTTTACTGATTAATTCTTTGTATGATTACCTCTTTATAATGACTATATTGGATCCATTGCTAGGTCAGTTGCTAAGAATGTTGTTTCACTGTGTCGTACGAGACAATATTTCTCTTCAGAATCTATCTTACATGACTATAAGTCTATCATTCGTCCATGCTTAAAATACTGCTGACACATATGATCCGGTGCCCTTGGTATTTACCTTCAGCTCCTTGATAAAATCCAAATAAGTATCAGCAATATTATTGGTCCTAATCTGGCAGCTTTCCCACCGTTGTGAGTTTGCCTCCCCGTGGTTATTCTATAAATATATTCATAATAACTGTTCACATGAGCTCTTCGCTATGGTACCTCGACTTTTTGAATTTAAGCGCAATACTAGACCGGCGTCGAGATCTTATTAATTTTATCTGAGCTGGGTAATTGTAAACGTAAATTCTGTGCTAATAGTTTCTTTTCTCGCACTTCTCGCTTGTGGAACTTCTTTCCGGCTCCAGGCTTTTCATCCAACTTTAATCTGCAAAAATTTAAATGCAATGTCAATCGCTATCTACTGTCCTCCTGATTACTCTTTCCTTTTCCCGCTTATTACTAATACTTCTAAACATGTAACCCTTTGTGTCTTATTAGCTTTAGTGCCTTGTTTGCGGTGACTTCGATTAACTATATATATATATATATATATATATATATATATATATATATATATATATATATATATATATATATGAGGGGAGTGTATGAATAAAAAACAAGAAAAACTATTCTTAGCCGACGCGTTTCCTCCTCTAAGGGACTTTGTCAAGGCAAATGTAGCATTCATTTTGTTGCACGAGTTTATATACAAGAGCAAAGATGTCATTGATTTATCAAGGCTTTTAAATTTGATAACGTTCAGGAGTATTCATCAAGTGTTTGAGAGGTCAGTCAACACATGTGGACAATAAAGAATGCCATAATTCAAAGTCTGGTATGACAAAAGTAAGCGAGTAATTTTCAAGAAATATATATATATATATATATATATATATATATATATATATATATATATATAGAAATGAACATTGAAGTCAACACTTAGAGGCGACAGGCTGTTTCATGCTAGACGCAATCATCAGACCACTTGACGATTGTGTCTAGCATGAAACAGACTGTCGCCTCTAACTGTTGACTTCAATGTTCACCTTTATATTTACACACGCTCTATCTCTGATATTGAGCACTTTATCCCGTAAATATAGCACACCTTAAGATTATTTCTTCGTATATTATTAATAAATGAATATTGTTTAAATTGTGATCAGAGTGTTATGATTTGGGATAGACGCATAGGCTGTATATGTTCAAAAATACGAGGTAATGGATTTAACTCTTTTCTGTTGATTTTTTTATATAATCTTTGCGAGCGCGTATGTTGGCTTGGGAAAATAGTCATTTTTTCATGAAAGGTGAGATTGAAAAGATTTATATTTTGATAAGATTCGATGGCGGCACTCACGAGAATTTTCCTTCTGAGTAAATTGCTTTTGCGTATAAATTCGTTCAACAAAATAAATCCTTACTTTTGAGTTGATAAAGCCCCTAGGAGAACGAATCTCATCAACTAAGAATAGCTTTTTCTCTTTTCTTTTTATTTATTTATTTTTTGTCCCTGAAAATAATTTACATATCTTTATATATATATATATATATATATATATATATATATATATATATATATAGAGAGAGAGAGAGAGAGAGAGTAAGGATAACACATACGACCATAAAAGAAGGCCAGACAACAAAAGATTTGAGACTTGAATGAAATTAAATAGATAAATAAATAAACAAATAATAGCCTTTTATTCTACCCAGCTGAAAATCGCGAACAAGTACATTCAAGCATGAAAAAAAGTTATAGCTAGTAATTAAACAAGCTATAATTAAAGAATAATGTCAAATTATATTATGGTTAGCTTGCCGGGTGCATTTCTGGCCGACTCTGACGACACAAATGTATGCGTCGGCCATTTTGTCTACAGCTCAGAGAAGAGAAGCGATGACGCTACCAGAAACAATTCCCTTTCCTGCTAAAGCGAAGGGAAAATAAGGCACCACCCCGCCATTTTAATTATTTTCTAATATAATCAGATTTGAACTAGACCTCATTTTCAGCCAATCAGAATGAAGCTCTCACCTGCTCCTCCTTAAAACTACCTCCTCGCAACGCTCCCCAACACGACATCGTAATCCTACAACGGTCTCTCGGTCAAATATTGCCTTCTCACTCATTTGCCTCGCTCTCTTTCTCCTTCTTCTCTTTCCTTCTCATTCTCTCTCTCTGACTCTCTCTTTCTTTACCATAGCTCTCTCCTTCTGTCTATCTCTATATTTCACTCATTTTTTGTCGTTCATTTTTTCATTTTCTCCATCTGTTTGTAAATATTTGCATCGTATTCATGTACTTTCTCTCCTTAATTCTACCCTCTTTTTAACTTTTACTCTCTCTGTCTCACATCTATCTATCTATCTATTAGGTTGGTGCAAAAATAATGTCGTTTTCTTACATATGTTACTATGTGAGAAAACGACATTATTTTTGCACTAACCTAATATATATTCCGGTCTCTCCATATCTATCTATCTATCTATCTATCTATCTATCTATCTCACTCTGTTCTTATCTTTCTATCTATCTATCTCGCTCTGTTCTTATCTATCTATCTTACTCTGTTCTTATCTATCTATCTATCTATCTATCTATCTCACTCTGTTATTATCTATCTATCTATCTGTCTCAGTTTATTCATTATCTATATGTATAACTATATATCGATCTATGTTATTTTTTTTCATCTCTACACAGGTAATTCTCTCTCTCTCTCTCTCTCTCTCTCTCTCTGTCCCTCCCTCTACGAAATATATGCTAGTTTGTATATATCTAAGTTTTTCATATCTATCTCAACATATTCGCATTTGTTCATATCTCAGTCTATCTATACCTATTTATCAATCAATCTATCTATTTCAGTCGGTTCATATATATCTAGCTAGCTAGCTAGCTAGCTAGCTAGCTCTCTGTCTCTCTCGCTCAGCCTGTTCATATCTATCATATTTTTTCATTATCTAAGTTTCTTCATATCTAACTATGCGTCTCTCATCCTCAATATTTTATCGTTATATTACATTGGTTTCTCGGTTAAATTCTACTCTCTCTCTCTAACAGACACACACAACGCACACTCACTCTCTCTCTCTCTCTCTCTCTCTCTGCCCTCTCACTCTCTCTTTCTCTCTCTTTCTCTCTGCATACACGCACACATATATATTTATATATATATGATTCTTCATCAGTTAAATTTTCTGTTTATATATTTTAGCTGTCTGTCGATCTGTCTACAGATATTCATGTTTATTGCAACTCTGTCAAGAATTAATTGACTGGGAAACACTTTCTACTTTATCTGCTGGCTTCAAAGCAAGATTCATATAAAGATGTGTTTTTATTTTTTTTTTTTTTGAAATGTCTATACCTATTTATTACATTTATTTTTTTAATTTAATTTTTTCAATTGGGAATTTTATTAAATTTACTTTCTAAATATTTATCAATACGCTATTTGTAAATCGAGACTCTATTTCAAGTTTAATAAGCGTTTGCCTCTTTTTGCTCAATGAATTAACAAACTGGAGAAAGCAACGTGCGAATAAATATTTTCTGCTTTTCATTCATTGTGACACCGATTTGGATAACAACAGTAAATTCCGTTGTTAAATAGCGAAACCTCATGGCCAATGTAGTACTCTCTATTTTCTCCTATTTGTGTTTGCTTTTCATTTTATGGTAAAGATTTGTATTATTAATAATTAAAAAAAAGAGGGAATAATAAAGTCCGGAGTGAAAGAAAGAAAGAAAGAAAGAAAAAAGAAAGAAAGAAAGAAAGAAAGAAAGAAAGAAAGAAAAATACATTAGAAATAAAGAAACAAAAAGATACGAAACAAATAAAAATACGAAAAATAAAACATAATATGAAAAACAAATAAAAATAAGGAAAGAAAAAATAAGAAAGGAAGGAAAAGAGGTTAAATAAGAAAGAAAGGAAAAGACGTAAAATAAGAAAGAAAGGAAATGACTAAAAATAAGAAAGAAAGGAAAAGACGAAAAATAAGAAAGAAAGGAAAAGACAGAATAAGAAAGAAAGGAAAAGACGTAAAATGAGAAAGAAAGGAAAAGACGGAAAATAAGAAAAAAGGAAAAGACGGAAAATAAGAAAGAAAGGAAAAGACGAAAAATAAGAAAGAAAGGAAAAGACGGAAAATAAGAAAAAAAGGAAAAGAGGAAATAAAGAAAGAAAGGAAAAGAAGGAAAATAAGAAAGAAAGTAAAAGACGAAAAATAAGAAAGAAAGGAAAAGACGGAAAATAAGAAAGAAAGTAAAAGACGAAAAATAAGAAAGAAAGGAAAAGACGAAAAATAAGAACGAAAGGAAAAGACGGAAAATAAGAAAGAAAGAAAAACACGAAAAGAAGAAAGAAAGGAAAAGACGAAAAATAAGAAAGAAAGGAAAACACGGAAATAAAGAAAGAAAGGAAAAGAAGGAAAATAAGAAAGAAAGTAAAAGACGAAAAATAAGAAAGAAAGGAAAAGACGGAAAATAAGAAAGAAAGTAAAAGACGAAAAATAAGAAAGAAAGGAAAAGACGGAAAATAAGAAAGAAAGAAAAACACGAAAAGAAGAAAGAAAGGAAAAGACGAAAAATAAGAACGAAAGGAAAAGACGGAAAATAAGAAAGAAAGGAAAAGACGAAAAATAAGAAACAAAGGAAAAGACGGAAAATAAGAAAGAAAGGAAAAGACGAAAAATAAGAAACAAAGGAAAAGACGGAAAATAAGAAAGAAAGAAAAGACGGAACATAAGAAAGAGAGGAAAAGACGGAAAATAAGAAAGAAAGGAAAAGACTAAAAATACGAAAGAAAGGAAAACACGGAAATTAAGAAAGAAAGAAAAAAACGAAAAATAAGAAAAAAGTAAAAGACGAAAAATAAGAAAGGAAGGAAAAGACGGAAAATAAGAAAGAAAGTAAAAGACGAAAAATAACAAAGAAAGGAAAAGACGGAAAATAAGAAAGAAAGAAAAGACGGAACATAAGAAAGAGAGGAAAAGACGGAAAATAAGAAAGAAATGAAAAGACGAAAAATAAGAAAGAAAGGAAAAGAAGGAAAATAAGAAACAAAAGGAAAAGACGAAAAATAAGAAAGAAAGGAAAAGACGGAAAATAAGAAAGAAAGGAAAAGACGGAAAATAAGAAAGAGAGGAAAAGACGGAAAATAAAAAAGAAAGGAAAACACGTAAAATAAGAAAAAGTGAAAAAGATGAAAATAAGAAAGAAAGGAAAAGATGAAAAATAAGAAAGAAAGGAAAAGACGCAAAATGAGAAAGAAAGGAAAAGACGGAAAATAAGAAAGAAAAGAGAAGACGAAAAATAAGAAAGAAAGGAAAAAAAGGAAAATAACAAAGAAACGAGAAGACGAAAAATAAGAAAGAAAGGAAAAGACGGAAAATGAGAAAGAAAGAAAGAGACGTAAATTAAGAAAGAAAGGAAAACACGAAAAATAAGAAAGAAAGGAAAAGACGGAAAATAAGGAAGAAAGGAAAAGACGAAAAATAAGAAAGAATGGAAAAGACGTAAAATAAGAAAGAAAGGAAAAGACGGAAAATAAGAAAGAAAGGAAAAGACGGAAAATGAGAAAGAAAAGAAAAGACGGAAAATAAGAAAGAAAAGAAAACACGAAAAATAAGAAAGAAAGGAAAAGACGGAAAATAAGATAGAAAGGAAAAGACGGAAAATAAGAAAGAAAGGAAAAGACGAAAAATAACCAAAAAAGAAAAAGACGAAAAATAAGAGAGAAAGGAAAAGACGAAAAATAAGAAAGAAAGGAAAAGTCGGAAAAGAAGAAAGAATGGAAAAGACGAAAAATAAGAAAGAAAGGAAAAGACGGAAATAAGAAAGAAAGGAAAAGACGTACAATATGAATAAAGGAAAAGACGGAAAATGAGAAAGAAAGGAAAAGACGTTAAATGAGAAAGAAAGGAAAAGACGGCAAATAAGAAAGAAGGGAAAAGACGGAAAATAAGAAAGAAAGAAACAGACGAAAAATAAGAAAGAAAGGAAAAGACGGAAAATAAGAAAGAAAGGAAAAGACGAAAAATAAGAAAGAAAGGAAAAGACGGAAAATAAGAAAGAAAGAAACAGACGAAAAATAAGAAAGAAAGGAAAAGACGTAAAATAAGACAGAAAGGAAAAAACGGAAAATAAGAAAGAAAGGAAAACACGTAAAATAAGAAAAACAGGAAAAGATGAAAATAAGAAAGGAAGGAAAAGATGAAAAATAAGAAAGAAAGGAAAAGACGCAAAATGAGAAAGAAAGGAAAAGACGGAAAATAAGAAAGAAAGGAGAAGACGAAAAATAAGAAAGAGAGGAAAAGACGGAAAATAAGAAAGAAAGGAAAAGACGAAAATAAGAAAGAAAGGAAAAGACGGAAAATGAAAAAGAAAGGAAGAGACGAAAAATGACGAAGAAAGGAATAGACGAAAAATAAGAAAGAATGGAAAAGACGAAAAATAAGAAAGAAAGGAAAAGACGGAAAATAAAATAGAAAGGAAAAGACGGAAAATAAGAAAGAAAGGAAAAGACGGAAAATAAGAAAGAAAGGAAAACAAGTAAAATAAGAAAAATTGAAAAAGATGAAAATAAGAAAGAAAGGAAAAGATGAAAAATAAGAAAGAAAGGAAAAGACGCAAAATGAGAAAGAAAGGAAAAGACAAAAAATAAAAAAGAAAGGAAAAGACGAAAAATAAGAAAGAAAGGAAAAGACGTAAATAAGAAACAATGGAAAAGACGTAAAATAAGAAAGAAAGGAAAAGACGGAAAATAAGAAAGAAAGGGAAAGACGAAAAATAAGCAAGAAAGGAAAAAACGGAAAATAAGAAAGAAAGGAAAAGACGGAAAATGAGAAAGAAAGGAAAAGACGGAAAATAAGAAAGAAAGGAAAACACGAAAAATAAGAAAGAAAGGAAAAGACGGAAAATAAGATAGAAAGGAAAAGACGGAAAATAAGAAAGAAAGGAAAAGACGGAAAATAAGAAAGAAAGGAAAAGACGAAAAATAACCAAAAAATAAAAAGACGAAAAATAAGAAAGAAAGGAAAAGACGAAAAATAAGAAAGAAAGGAAAAGACGAAAAGAAGAAAGAATGGAAAAGACGAAAAATAAGAAAGAAAGGAAAAGACGAAAAATAAGAAAGAAAGGAAAAGACGAAAAGAAGAAAGAATGGAAAAGACGAAAAATAAGAAAGAAAGGAAAAGACGAAAAATAAGAAAGAAAGGAAAAGACGAAAAGAAGAAAGAATGGAAAAGACGAAAAATAAGAAAGAAAGGAAAAGACGAAAAGAAGAAAGAATGGAAAAGACGAAAAATAAGAAAGAAAGGAAAAGACGGAAAATAAGAAAGATAGGAAAAGACGTACAATATGAATAAAAGGAAAAGACGGAAAATGAGAAAGAAAGGAAAAGACGTTAAATGAGAAAGAAAGGAAAAGACGGAAAATAAGAAAGATAGAAACAGACGTAAAATAAGAAAGAAAGGAAAAGACAGAATAAGAAAGAAAGGAAAAGACGTAAAATAAGAAAGAAAGGAAAAGACGGAAAATAAGAAAGAAAGGAAAAGACGAAAAATAAAAAAGAAAGGAAAGAGGGAAAAGAAGAAAAAAAAGGAAAAGACAAAAAATAAGAAAGAAAGGAAAAGAAGGAAATTAAGAAAGAATGGAAAAGACGAAAAATAAGAAAAAAGGAAAAGACAAAAAATAAGAAAGAAAGGAAAAGACAGAAAATAAGAAAGAAAGGAAAAGACGAAAAATAAGAAAGAAAGGAAAAGACAGAAAATAAGAAAGAAAGGAAAAAACGGAAAATAAGAAAGAAAGGAAAACACGTAAAATAAGAAAAACAGGAAAAGATGAAAATAAGAAAGAAAGGAAAAGACGCAAAATGAGAAAGAAAGGAAAAGACGGAAAATAAGAAAGAAAGGAGAAGACGAAAAATAAGAAAGAGAGGAAAAGACGGAAAATAAGAAAGAAAGGAAAAGACGAAAAATAAGAAAGAAAGGAAAAGACGGAAAATGAGAAAGAAAGGAAGAGACGAAAAATAACAAAGAAAGGAATAGACGAAAAATAAGAAAGAAAGGAAAAGACGGAAAATAAGATAGAAAGGAAAAGACGGAAAATAAGAAAGAAAGGAAAAGACGGAAAATAAGAAAGAAAGGAAAAGACGGAAAATAAGAAAGAAAGGAAAACACGTAAAATAAGAAAAATTGAAAAAGATGAAAATAAGAAAGAAAGGAAAAGATGAAAAATAAGAAAGAAAGGAAAAGACGCAAAATGAGAAAGAAAGGAAAAGACGCAAAATGAGAAAGAAAAGAGAAGACGAAAAATAAGAAAGAAAGGAAAAGACGGAAAATAAGAAAGAAAAGAGAAGACGAAAAATAAGAAAGAAAGGAAAAAACGGAAATTAACAAAGAAAGGAAGAGACGGAAAATGAGAAAGAAAGGAAAAGACGGAAAATAAGAAAGAAAGGAAAAGATGAAAAATAAGAAACAAAGGAAAAGACGTAAAATAAGAAAGAAAGAAAAAGACTAAAAATAAGAAAGAAAGGAAAAGACGGAAAATAAGATAGAAAGGAATAGACGAAAAATAAGAAAGAAAGGAAAAGACGGAAAATAAGAAAGAAAAGAAAACACGTAAAATAAGAAAAACAGAAAAAGATGAAAATAAGAAAGAAAGGAAAAGACGCAAAATGAGAAAGAAAGGAAAAGACGGAAAATAGGAAAGAAAGGAGAAGACGAAAAATAAGAAACAAAGGAAAAGACGGAAAATAAGAAAGAAAGAAAAGACGGAACATAAGAAAGAGAGGAAAAGACGGAAAATAAGAAAGAAAGGAAAAGACTAAAAATACGAAAGAAAGGAAAACACGGAAATTAAGAAAGAAAGAAAAAAACGAAAAATAAGAAAAAAGTAAAAGACGAAAAATAAGAAAGGAAGGAAAAGACGGAAAATAAGAAAGAAAGTAAAAGACGAAAAATAACAAAGAAAGGAAAAGACGGAAAATAAGAAAGAAAGAAAAGACGGAACATAAGAAAGAGAGGAAAAGAAGGAAAATAAGAAAGAAATGAAAAGACGAAAAATAAGAAAGAAAGGAAAAGAAGGAAAATAAGAAACAAAAGGAAAAGACGAAAAATAAGAAAGAAAGGAAAAGACGGAAAATAAGAAAGAAAGGAAAAGACGGAAAATAAGAAAGAGAGGAAAAGACGGAAAATAAAAAAGAAAGGAAAACACGTAAAATAAGAAAAAGTGAAAAAGATGAAAATAAGAAAGAAAGGAAAAGATGAAAAATAAGAAAGAAAGGAAAAGACGCAAAATGAGAAAGAAAGGAAAAGACGGAAAATAAGAAAGAAAAGAGAAGACGAAAAATAAGAAAGAAAGGAAAAAAAGGAAAATAACAAAGAAACGAGAAGACGAAAAATAAGAAAGAAAGGAAAAGACGGAAAATGAGAAAGAAAGAAAGAGACGTAAATTAAGAAAGAAAGGAAAAGACGAAAAATAAGAAAGAAAGGAAAAGACGGAAAATAAGGAAGAAAGGAAAAGACGAAAAATAAGAAAGAATGGAAAAGACGTAAAATAAGAAAGAAAGGAAAAGACGGAAAATAAGAAAGAAAGGAAAAGACGGAAAATGAGAAAGAAAAGAAAAGACGGAAAATAAGAAAGAAAAGAAAACACGAAAAATAAGAAAGAAAGGAAAAGACGGAAAATAAGATAGAAAGGAAAAGACGGAAAATAAGAAAGAAAGGAAAAGACGAAAAATAACCAAAAAAGAAAAAGACGAAAAATAAGAAAGAAAGGAAAAGACGAAAAATAAGAAAGAAAGGAAAAGTCGGAAAAGAAGAAAGAATGGAAAAGACGAAAAATAAGAAAGAAAGGAAAAGACGGAAATAAGAAAGAAAGGAAAAGACGTACAATATGAATAAAGGAAAAGACGGAAAATGAGAAAGAAAGGAAAAGACGTTAAATGAGAAAGAAAGGAAAAGACGGCAAATAAGAAAGAAGGGAAAAGACGGAAAATAAGAAAGAAAGAAACAGACGAAAAATAAGAAAGAAAGGAAAAGACGGAAAATAAGAAAGAAAGGAAAAGACGAAAAATAAGAAAGAAAGGAAAAGACGGAAAATAAGAAAGAAAGAAACAGACGAAAAATAAGAAAGAAAGGAAAAGACGTAAAATAAGACAGAAAGGAAAAAACGGAAAATAAGAAAGAAAGGAAAACACGTAAAATAAGAAAAACAGGAAAAGATGAAAATAAGAAAGGAAGGAAAAGATGAAAAATAAGAAAGAAAGGAAAAGACGCAAAATGAGAAAGAAAGGAAAAGACGGAAAATAAGAAAGAAAGGAGAAGACGAAAAATAAGAAAGAGAGGAAAAGACGGAAAATAAGAAAGAAAGGAAAAGACGAAAATAAGAAAGAAAGGAAAAGACGGAAAATGAGAAAGAAAGGAAGAGACGAAAAATGACGAAGAAAGGAATAGACGAAAAATAAGAATGGAAAAGACGAAAAATAAGAAAGAAAGGAAAAGACGGAAAATAAAATAGAAAGGAAAAGACGGAAAATAAGAAAGAAAGGAAAAGACGGAAAATAAGAAAGAAAGGAAAACAAGTAAAATAAGAAAAATTGAAAAAGATGAAAATAAGAAAGAAAGGAAAAGATGAAAAATAAGAAAGAAAGGAAAAGACGCAAAATGAGAAAGAAAGGAAAAGACAAAAAATAAAAAAGAAAGGAAAAGACGAAAAATAAGAAAGAAAGGAAAAGACGTAAATAAGAAACAATGGAAAAGACGTAAAATAAGAAAGAAAGGAAAAGACGGAAAATAAGAAAGAAAGGGAAAGACGAAAAATAAGCAAGAAAGGAAAAAACGGAAAATAAGAAAGAAAGGAAAAGACGGAAAATGAGAAAGAAAGGAAAAGACGGAAAATAAGAAAGAAAGGAAAACACGAAAAATAAGAAAGAAAGGAAAAGACGGAAAATAAGATAGAAAGGAAAAGACGGAAAATAAGAAAGAAAGGAAAAGACGGAAAATAAGAAAGAAAGGAAAAGACGAAAAATAACCAAAAAATAAAAAGACGAAAAATAAGAAAGAAAGGAAAAGACGTAAAATAAGAAAGAAAGGAAAAGACGAAAAGAAGAAAGAATGGAAAAGACGAAAAATAAGAAAGAAAGGAAAAGACGAAAAATAAGAAAGAAAGGAAAAGACGAAAAGAAGAAAGAATGGAAAAGACGAAAAATAAGAAAGAAAGGAAAAGACGAAAAATAAGAAAGAAAGGAAAAGACGAAAAGAAGAAAGAATGGAAAAGACGAAAAATAAGAAAGAAAGGAAAAGACGAAAAGAAGAAAGAATGGAAAAGACGAAAAATAAGAAAGAAAGGAAAAGACGGAAAATAAGAAAGATAGGAAAAGACGTACAATATGAATAAAAGGAAAAGACGGAAAATGAGAAAGAAAGGAAAAGACGTTAAATGAGAAAGAAAGGAAAAGACGGAAAATAAGAAAGATAGAAACAGACGTAAAATAAGAAAGAAAGGAAAAGACAGAATAAGAAAGAAAGGAAAAGACGTAAAATAAGAAAGAAAGGAAAAGACGGAAAATAAGAAAGAAAGGAAAAGACGAAAAATAAAAAAGAAAGGAAAGAGGGAAAAGAAGAAAAAAAAGGAAAAGACAAAAAATAAGAAAGAAAGGAAAAGAAGGAAATTAAGAAAGAATGGAAAAGACGAAAAATAAGAAAAAAGGAAAAGACAAAAAATAAGAAAGAAAGGAAAAGACAGAAAATAAGAAAGAAAGGAAAAGACGAAAAATAAGAAAGAAAGGAAAAGACAGAAAATAAGAAAGAAAGGAAAAAACGGAAAATAAGAAAGAAAGGAAAACACGTAAAATAAGAAAAACAGGAAAAGATGAAAATAAGAAAGAAAGGAAAAGACGCAAAATGAGAAAGAAAGGAAAAGACGGAAAATAAGAAAGAAAGGAGAAGACGAAAAATAAGAAAGAGAGGAAAAGACGGAAAATAAGAAAGAAAGGAAAAGACGAAAAATAAGAAAGAAAGGAAAAGACGGAAAATGAGAAAGAAAGGAAGAGACGAAAAATAACAAAGAAAGGAATAGACGAAAAATAAGAAAGAAAGGAAAAGACGGAAAATAAGATAGAAAGGAAAAGACGGAAAATAAGAAAGAAAGGAAAAGACGGAAAATAAGAAAGAAAGGAAAAGACGGAAAATAAGAAAGAAAGGAAAACACGTAAAATAAGAAAAATTGAAAAAGATGAAAATAAGAAAGAAAGGAAAAGATGAAAAATAAGAAAGAAAGGAAAAGACGCAAAATGAGAAAGAAAGGAAAAGACGCAAAATGAGAAAGAAAAGAGAAGACGAAAAATAAGAAAGAAAGGAAAAGACGGAAAATAAGAAAGAAAAGAGAAGACGAAAAATAAGAAAGAAAGGAAAAAACGGAAATTAACAAAGAAAGGAAGAGACGGAAAATGAGAAAGAAAGGAAAAGACGGAAAATAAGAAAGAAAGGAAAAGATGAAAAATAAGAAACAAAGGAAAAGACGTAAAATAAGAAAGAAAGAAAAAGACTAAAAATAAGAAAGAAAGGAAAAGACGGAAAATAAGATAGAAAGGAATAGACGAAAAATAAGAAAGAAAGGAAAAGACGGAAAATAAGAAAGAAAAGAAAACACGTAAAATAAGAAAAACAGAAAAAGATGAAAATAAGAAAGAAAGGAAAAGACGCAAAATGAGAAAGAAAGGAAAAGACGGAAAATAGGAAAGAAAGGAGAAGACGAAAAATAAGAAAGAAAGGAAAAGACGGAAAATGAGAAAGAAAGGAAGAGACGTAAATTAAGAAAGAAAGGAAAAGACGAAAAAAAACAAAGAAAGGAAAAAACGGAAAATAAGGAAGAAAGGAAAACACGTAAAATAAGAAAGAAAGGAAAAGACGTAAAATGAGAAAGAAAGGAAAAGACGGAAAATAAGAAAGAAAGGAGAAGACGAAAAATAAGAAAGAGAGGAAAAGACGGAAAATAAGAAAGAAAGGAAAAGACGAAAAATAAGAAAGAAAGGAAAAGACGGAAAATGAGAAAGAAAGGAAGAGACGGAAAATGAGAAAGAAAGGAAAACACGTAAAATAAGAAAAATTGAAAAATATGAAAATAAGAAAGAAAGGAGAAGATGAAAAATAAGAAAGAAAGGAAAAGACGCAAAATGAGAAAGAAAGGAAAAGACGCAAAATGAGAAAGAAAAGAGAAGACGAAAAATAAGAAAGAAAGGAAAAGACGGAAAATAAGAAAGAAAAGAGAAGACGAAAAATAAGAAAGAAAGGAAAAAACGGAAATTAACAAAGAAAGGAAGAGACGGAAAATGAGAAAGAAAGGAAAAGACGGAAAATAAGAAAGAAAGGAAAAGATGAAAAATAAGAAACAAAGGAAAAGACGTAAAATAAGAAAGAAAGAAAAAGACGAAAAATAAGAAAGAAAGGAAAAGACGGAAAATAAGATAGAAAGGAATAGACGAAAAATAAGAAAGAAAGGAAAAGACGGAAAATAAGAAAGAAAAGAAAACACGTAAAATAAGAAAAACAGAAAAAGATGAAAATAAGAAAGAAAGGAAAAGACGCAAAATGAGAAAGAAAGGAAAAGACGGAAAATAAGAAAGAAAGGAGAAGACGAAAAATAAGAAAGAAAGGAAAAGACGGAAAATGAGAAAGAAAGGAAGAGACGTAAATTAAGAAAGAAAGGAAAAGACGAAAAAAAACAAAGAAAGGAAAAAACGGAAAATAAGGAAGAAAGGAAAACACGAAAAATAAGAAAGAAAGGAAAAGACGGAAAATAAGAAAGAAAGGAAAAGACGGAAAATAAGAAAGAAAGGAAAGGACGTAAAATAAGAAAGAAAGTAAAAGACGAAAAATAACCAAAAAAGAAAAAGACGAAAAATAAGAAAGAAAGGAAAAGACGAAAAATAAGAAAAAAAGGAAAAGACGGAAAAGAAGAAAGAATGGAAAAGACGAAAAATAAGAAAGGAAGGAAAAGACGAAAAATAAGAAAGAAAGGAAAAGACGGAAAATGAGAAAGAAAGGAAAAGACGAAAAATAAGAAAGAAAGGAAAACACGTAAAATAAGAAAAACAGCAAAAGATGAAAATAAGAAAGAAAGGAAAAGATGAAAAATAAGAAATAAAGGAAAAGACGCAAAATGAGAAAGAAAGATAAAGACGGAAAATAAAAAAGAAAGGAAAAGACTTACAATATGAAAGAAAGGAAAAGACGGAAATGAAAAAGAAAGGAAAAGACGGAAAATAAGAAAGAAGGGAAAAGACGGAAAATAAGAAAGAAAGTAAAAGACGAAAAATAAGAAACAAATGAAAGGACGTAAAATAAAAAAGAAAGGAAAAGACAGAATAAGAAAGAAAGAAAAAGACGTAAAATAAGAAAGAAAGAAAAAGACGAAACATAAGAAAGAGAGGAAAAGACGTAAAATAAAGAAAGAAAAAGACGAAAAATAAGAAAGAAAGGAAAAGACGGAAAATGAGAAAGAAAGGAAAAGACGTTAAATAAGAAAGAAAGGAAAAGACGGAAAATAAGAAAGAAGGGAAAAGACAGAAAATAAGAAAGAAAGGAAAAGACGAAAAATAAGAAACAAAGGAAAATACGTAAAATAAGAAAGAAAGGAAAAGACGGAAAATAAAAAATATAGGAAAAGACGGATAATAAGAAAAAAGAAAAAGACGTAAAATTAGAAAGAAAGGAAAAGACGAAAAATAAGATAGAAAGGAAAAGACGTAAAATAAGAAAAACAGGAAAAGATGAAAATAAGAAAGAAAGGAAAAGATGAAAAATAAGAAAGAAAGGAAAAGACGCAAAATGAGAAAGAAAGGAAAAGACGGAAAATAAGAAAGAAAGGAGAAGACGAAAAATAAGAAAGAGAGGAAAAGACGGAAAATAAGAAAGAAAGGAAAAGACGAAAAATAAGAAAGAAAGGAAAAGACGGAAAATGAGAAAGAAAGGAAGAGACGAAAAATAACAAAGAAAGGAATAGACGAAAAATAAGAAAGAATGGAAAAGACGAAAAATAAGAAAGAAAGGAAAAGACGGAAAATAAGATAGAAAGGAAAAGTCGAAAAAAATCCAAAAAAAAGAAAAGACGGAAACTGAGAAAGAAAGGAAAAGACGAAAAATAAGAAAGAAAGGACAGGACGTAAAAAAAGAAAGAAAGGAAAAGACGAAAAATAACAAAGAAAGGAAAAGACGTAAATAAGAAAGAATGGAAAAGACGAAAAAAAAGAAAGAAAGGAAAACACGTAAAATAAGAAAAACAGAAAAAGATGAAAATAAGAAAGAAAGGAAAAGGTGAAAAATAAGAAAGAAAGGAAAAGACGCAAAATGAGAAAGAAAGGAAAAGACGGAAAATAAGAAAGAAAAGAGAAGATGAAAAAGGAAAGAGAGGAAAAGACGGAAAATAAGAAAGAAAGGAAAAGACGAAAAATAAGAAAGAAAGGAAAAGACGGAAAATGAGAAAGAAAGGAAGTGACGTAAATTAAGAAAGAAAGGAAAAGACGAAAAATAACGAAGAAAGGAAAAGACGGAAAATAAGAAAGAAAGGAAAAACGAAAAATAAGAAAGAATGGAAAAGACGTAAAATAAGAAAGAAAGGAAAAGACGGAAAATAAGATAGAAAGGAAAAGACGTAAAATAAGAAAAAAAGGAAAAGACGGAAAATAAGAAAGAAAGGATAAGACGAAAAGTAAGAAAGAAAGGAAAAAACGGAAAATAAGAAACAAAGGAAAAGACGGAAAATAAGATAGAAAGGAAAAGACAGAAAATAAGAAAGAAAGGAAAAGACGGAAAATAAGAAAGAAAGGAAAGGACGTAAAATAAGAAAGAAAGGAAAAGACGAAAAATAACCAAAAAAGAAAAAGACGAAATATAAAAAAGAAAGGAAAAGACAGAAAATAATAATGAAAGAAAAAGACGAATTAAAAAAAAGAAAGGAAAAGACGAAAAATAAGAAATAAACGAAAAGACGGAAAATAAGAAAGAAAAGAAGGAAAATAAGAAAGAAAGGAAAGGACGTAAAATAAGAAAGAAAGGAAAAGATGAAAAATAACAAAGAAAGGAAAAGACGAAAAATAAGAAAGAAAGGAAAAGACGGAAAATAAGAAAGAAAGGAAAACACGTGAAATAAGAAAAAATGGAAAAGATGAAAATAAGAAAGAAAGGAAAATATAAAAAATAAGAAAGGAAGGATAAGACGCAAATTGAGAAAGAAAGGAAAAGACGGAAAATACGAAAGAAAGGAAAAGACGAAAAATAAGAATGAGAGAAAAAGACGGATAATAAGAAAGAAAGGAAAAGACGAAAAATAAGAAAGAAAGGAAAAGACGGAAAATGAGAAAGAAAGGAAAAGACGGAAAATAAGAAAGAAAAAAAAAGACGGAAAATAAGAAAGAAAGGAAAAGACGAAAAATAAAAAAGAAAGGAAAAGACGAAAAATAAGAAAGGAAAAGACGGAAAATAAGAAAGAAAGGAAAAGACGGAAAATAAGTAAGAGTGGAAAAAACGAAAAATATGAAAGAAAGAAAGGACGTAAAATAAGAAAGAAAGGAAAAGACGCAAAATAACAAAGAAAGGAAAAGACGGAAAATAAGAAAGAAAGTAAAAGACGAAAAATAAGAAAGAAAGGAAAAGAGGAAAAATAAGAAAGAAAGGAAAAGACGTAAAATAAGATAGAAAGAAAAAGACGAAAATTAAGAAAGGAAAAGACGGAAAATAAGAAATGGAGGAAAAGACGAAAAATAAAAAAGAATGGAAAGGACGTAAAATAAGAAAGAATGGAAAAGGCGGAAAATAAGAAAGAAAGAAAAGACGGAAAATAAGAAAGAAAGGAAAAGATGGAAAATAAGAAAGAAAGGAAAAGACGCAAAATAAGAAAGAAAGGAAAGGACGTAAAAAAAGAAAGAAAGAAAAAGACGAAAAATAAAAAAGAAAGGAAAAGACGGAAAATAAGAACGAAAAGAAAAACGAAAAAAAAAAAGAAAGGAAAAGACGGAAAATAAGAAAGAAAGGACAAGACGGAAAATAAGAAGGAAAGGAAAGGACGTAAAATAAGAAAGAAAGGAAAAGACGAAAAATAACAAAGAGAGGAAAAGACGAAAAATAAGAAAGAAAGGAAAAGACGTAAATAAGAAAGAATGGAAAAGACGAAAAACAAGAACGAAAGGAAAAAACGTAAAATAAGAAAGAAAGGAAAAGACGGAAAATAAGAAAGAACGAAAAACACAGTAAATAAGAAAGAAAAGAAAAGGCGAAAAATAAGAAAGAAAGGAAAAGACGTAAAATAAGAAAGAAAGGAAAAGACGGAAAATAAGAAAGAAAGGAAAACACGTAAAATAAGAAAAAATGGAAAAGATGAAAATAAGAAAGATAGGAAAATATGAAAAATACGAAAGAAAGGAAAAGACGGAAAATGAGAAAGAAAGGAAAAGACGAAAAATAAGAAAGAAAGGAAAAGACGGAAAATGAGAATGAAAGGAAAAGACGAAAAATTAGAGAGAAAAGAAAAGTCGGAAAATAAGAAAGAAAGGAAAAGACGAAAAATAAAAAAGAAATGAAAAGACGAAAAATAAGAAAGAAAGGAAAAGACGGAAAATAAGAAAGAAAGGAAAAGACGGAAAATAAGAAAGAAAAACACGAAAAGAAGAAAGAAAGGAAAAGACGAAAAATAAGAAAGAAAGGAAAAGACGGAAAATTAGAAAGAAAGGAAAAGACGAAAAAAAAGAAAGAAAGTAAAGACGGAAAATAAGAAAGAAAGAAAAGACGGAACATAAGAAAGAGGAAAATACGGAAAATGAGAAAGAAAAGAAAAGACGAAAAATAAGAAAAAAGTAAAAGACGAAAAATAAGAAAGAAAAGGAGGGACGGAAAATAAGGAAGAAAGTAAAAGACGAAATATAACAAAAAAAGGAAAAGACGAAAAATAAGAAAGAAAGGAAAAGACGAAAAATAAGAACGACAGGAAAGGACGAAAAATAAAAAAGAAAGGAAAAGACGAGAAATAAGAAAGAAAGGAAAAGACGGTAAAGAAAGGAAAAGACGAAAAATAAGAAAGAAAGGACAGGATGTAAAATAAGAAAGAAAGGAAAAGACGAAAAATAACAAAGAAAGTAAAAGACGAAAAATAACAAAGAAAGGAAAAGACGTAAATAAGAAAGAATGGAAAAGACGAAAAAAAAGAAAGAAAGGAAAAAACGTAAAATAAGAAAGAAAGGAAAAGACGGAAAATAAGAAAGAAAGAACAAGACGGTAAATAAGAAAGGAAAAGGCGAAAAATAAGAAAGAAAGGAAAAGACGTAAAATAAGAAAGAAAGGAAAAAAACAGAAAATAAGAAAGAAAGGAAAACACGTAAAATAAGAAAAACAGGAAAAGATGAAAATAAGAAAGAAAGGAAAAGATGAAAAATAAGAAATAAAGGAAAAGACGCAAATTGAGAAAGACAGGAAAAGACGGAAAATAAGAAAGAAAGGAAAACACGTTAAATACGATACACAGGAAAAGATGAAAATAAGAAAGAAAGGAAAAGATGAAAAATAAGAAAGAAAGGAAAAGACGCAAATTGAGAAAGAAAGGAAAAGTTGGAAAATAAGGAACAAAGGAAAAGACGGAAATTAAGATAGAAAGGAAAAGACGAAAAATAACAAAGAAAGGAAAAGACGTAAATAAGAAAAACAGAAAAAGATGAAAATAAGAAAGAAAGGAAAAGGTGAAAAATAAGAAAGAAAGGAAAAGACGCAAAATGAGAAAGAAAGGAACAGACGGAAAATAAGTAAGAAAGGAGAAGACGAAAAAGGAAAGAGAGGAAAAGACGGAAAATAAGAAAGAAAGGAAAAGACGAAAAATAAGAAAGAAAGGAAAACACGGAAAATGAGAAAGAAAGGAAGTGACGTAAATTAAGAAAGAAAGGAAAAGACGAAAAATAACGAAGAAAGGAAAAGACGGAAAATAAGAAAGAAAGGAAAAACGAAAAATAAGAAAGAATGGAAAAGACATAAAATAAGAAAGAAAGGAAAAGACGGAAAATAAGAAAGAAAGGAAAAGACGTAAAATAAGAAAAAAAGGAAAAGACGGAAAATAAGAAAGAAAGGGAAAGACGAAAAATAAGAAAGAAAGGAAAAAACGGAAAATAAGAAACAAAGGAAAAGATGGAAAATAAGATAGAAAGGAAAAGACGGAAAATAAGAAAGAAAGGAAAAGACGGAAAATAAGAAAGAAAGGAAAGGACGTAAAATAAGAAAGAAAGGAAAACACGAAAAATAACCAAAAAAGAAAAAGACGAAAAATAAGGAAGAAAGGAAAAGACGAAAAATAAGAAAGAAAGGAAAATACGGAAAATGAGAAAGAAAGGAAAAGACGAAAAATAAGAAAGATAGCAAACGACGGAAAATGAGAAAGAAAGGAAAAGACGAAAAATAATAAAGAAAGGAAAAGACGGAAAATAAAAAAGAAAGGAAAAGACGGAAAATAAGAAAGAAAGGAAAAGATGAAAAATAACAAAGAAAGGAAAAGACGAAAAATAAGAAAGAAAGGAAAAAACGTAAAATAAGAAAGAAAGGAAAAGACGGAAAATAAGAAAGAACGAAAAAGACGGTAAATAAGAAAGAAAGGAAAAGACGTAAAATAAGAAAGAAAGGAAAAGACGGAAAATAAGAAAGAAAGGAAAACACGTGAAATAAGAAAAAATGGAAAAGATGAAAATAAGAAAGAAAGGAAAATATGAAAAATAAGAAAGGAAGGATAAGACGCAAAATGAGAAAGAAAGGAAAAGACGAAAAATAAGAATGAGAGGAAAAGACGGATAATAAGAAAGAAATGAAAAGACGAAAAATAAGAAAGAAAGGAAAAGACGGAAAATGAGAAAGAAAGGAAAAGACGGAAAATAAGAAAGAAAAAAAAAGACGGAAAATAAGAAAGAAAGGAAAAGACGAAAAATAAAAAAGAAAGGAAAAGACGGAAAATAAGAAAGAAAGGAAAAGACGGAAAATAAGAAAGAGTGGAAAAGACGAAAAATATGAAAGAAAGAAAGGACGTAAAATAAGAAAGAAAGGAAAAGACGCAAAGTAACAAAGAAAGGAAAAGACGGAAAATAAGAAAGAGAGGAAAGGACGTAAAATAAGAAAGAAAGGAAGAGATGAAAAATAACGAAGAAAGGAAAAGACGAAAAATAAGAAAGAAAGGAAAAGACGTAAATAAGAAAGAATGGAAAAGACGAAAAACAAGAAAGAAAGGAAAAGACGGAAAATAAGAAAGAAAGTAAAAGACGAAAAATAAGAAAGAAAGGGAAAGATGGAAGATAAGAAAGAAAGGAAAAGACGCAAAATAAGAAAGAAAGGAAAGGACGTAAAATAAGAAAGAAAGAAAAAGACGAAAAATAAAAAAGAAAGGAAAAGACGGAAAATAAGAAAGAAAAGAAAAACGAAAAAAAAAAAGAAAGGAAAAGACGGAAAATAAGAAAGAAATGACAAGACGGAAAATAAGAAAGAAAGGAAAGTGCGTAAAATAAGAAAGAAAGGAAAAGACGAAAAATAATAAAGAAAGGAAAAGACGAAAAATAAGAAAGAAAGGAAAAGACGTAAATAAGAAAGACTGGAAAAACGAAAAACAAGAACGAAAGGAAAAAACGTAAAATAAGAAAGAAAGGAAAAGACTGAAAATAAGAAAGAACGAAAAACACAGTAAATAAGAAAGAAAAGAAAAGGCGAAAAATAAGAAAGAAAGGAAAAGACGTAAAATAAGAAAGAAAGGAAAAGACGGAAAATAAGAAAGAAAGGAAAACACGTAAAATAAGAAAAAATGGAAAAGATGAAAATAAGAAAGAAAGGAAAATATGAAAAATACGAAAGAAAGGAAAAGACGGAAAATGAGAAAGAAAGGAAAAGACGAAAAATAAGAAAGAAAGGAAAAGACGGAAAATGAGAAAGAAAGGAAGAGACGAAAAATAACAAAGAAAGGAATAGACGAAAAATAAGAAAGAATGGAAAAGACGAAAAATAAGAAAGAAAGGAAAAGACGGAAAATAAGATAGAAAGGAAAAGTCGAAAAAAATCCAAAAAAAAGAAAAGACGGAAACTGAGAAAGAAAGGAAAAGACGAAAAATAAGAAAGAAAGGACAGGACGTAAAAAAAGAAAGAAAGGAAAAGACGAAAAATAACAAAGAAAGGAAAAGACGTAAATAAGAAAGAATGGAAAAGACGAAAAAAAAGAAAGAAAGGAAAACACGTAAAATAAGAAAAACAGAAAAAGATGAAAATAAGAAAGAAAGGAAAAGGTGAAAAATAAGAAAGAAAGGAAAAGACGCAAAATGAGAAAGAAAGGAAAAGACGAAAAATAAGAAAGAAAGGAAAAGACGGAAAATGAGAAAGAAAGGAAGTGACGTAAATTAAGAAAGAAAGGAAAAGACGAAAAATAACGAAGAAAGGAAAAGACGGAAAATAAGAAAGAAAGGAAAAACGAAAAATAAGAAAGAATGGAAAAGACGTAAAATAAGAAAGAAAGGAAAAGACGGAAAATAAGAAAGAAAGGAAAAGACGTAAAATAAGAAAAAAAGGAAAAGACGGAAAATAAGAAAGAAAGGGAAAGACGAAAAGTAAGAAAGAAAGGAAAAAACGGAAAATAAGAAACAAAGGAAAAGACGGAAAATAAGATAGAAAGGAAAAGACAGAAAATAAGAAAGAAAGGAAAAGACGGAAAATAAGAAAGAAAGGAAAGGACGTAAAATAAGAAAGAAAGGAAAAGACGAAAAATAACCAAAAAAGAAAAAGACGAAATATAAAAAAGAAAGGAAAAGACAGAAAATAATAATGAAAGAAAAAGACGAATTAAAAAAAAGAAAGGAAAAGACGAAAAATAAGAAATAAACGAAAAGACGGAAAATAAGAAAGAAAAGAAAAGACGGAAAATAAGAAAGAAAGGAAAGGACGTAAAATAAGAAAGAAAGGAAAAGATGAAAAATAACAAAGAAAGGAAAAGACGAAAAATAAGAAAGAAAGGAAAAGACGGAAAATAAGAAAGAAAGGAAAACACGTGAAATAAGAAAAAATGGAAAAGATGAAAATAAGAAAGAAAGGAAAATATGAAAAATAAGAAAGGAAGGATAAGACGCAAATTGAGAAAGAAAGGAAAAGACGGAAAATACGAAAGAAAGGAAAAGACGAAAAATAAGAATGAGAGAAAAAGACGGATAATAAGAAAGAAAGGAAAAGACGAAAAATAAGAAAGAAAGGAAAAGACGGAAAATGAGAAAGAAAGGAAAAGACGGAAAATAAGAAAGAAAAAAAAAGACGGAAAATAAGAAAGAAAGGAAAAGACGAAAAATAAAAAAGAAAGGAAAAGACGAAAAATAAGAAAGGAAAAGACGGAAAATAAGAAAGAAAGGAAAAGACGGAAAATAAGATAGAAAGGAAAAGACGAACAATAACAAAGAAAGGAAAAGACGAAAAATAACAAAGAATGGAAAAGACGTAAAATAAGAAAGAAAGGAAAAGACGGAAAATAAGAAAAAAAGGGAAAGACGGAAAATAAGAAAGAAAGGAAAAGACGGAAAATAAGAATGAAAGGAAAAGACGGAAAATTAGAAAGAAAGGAAAAGACGTTAAATAAGAAAGAAAGGAAAAGACGAAAAATAAGAAAGAAAGGAAAACAAGTAAAATAAGAAAAACAGAAAAAGATGAAAATAAGAAAGAAAGGAAAAGATGAAAAATAAGAAAGAAAGGAAAAGACGCAAAATGAGAAAGAAAGGAAAAGACGGAAAATAAGAAAGAAAGGAGAAGACGAAAAATAAGAAAGAGAGGAAAAGACGGAAAATAAAAAAGAATGAAAAGACGAAAAATAAGAAAGAAAGGAAAAGACGGAAAATGAGTAAGAAATGAAGAGATGTAAATTAAGAAAGAAAGGAAAAGACGAAAAATAAGAAAGAAAGGAAAAGACGAAAAGAAGAAAGAATGGAAAAGACGAAAAATAAGAAAGAAAGGAAAAGACGAAAAATAAGAAAGAAAGGACAGGACGTAAAAAAAGAAAGAAAGGAAAAGACGAAAAATAACAAAGAAAGGAAAAGACGTAAATAAGAAAGAATGGAAAAGACGAAAAAAAAGAAAGAAAGGAAAACACGTAAAATAAGAAAAACAGAAAAAGATGAAAATAAGAAAGAAAGGAAAAGGTGAAAAATAAGAAAGAAAGGAAAAGACGCAAAATGAGAAAGAAAGGAAAAGACGAAAAATAAGAAAGAAAGGAAAAGACGGAAAATGAGAAAGAAAGGAAGTGACGTAAATTAAGAAAGAAAGGAAAAGACGAAAAATAACGAAGAAAGGAAAAGACGGAAAATAAGAAAGAAAGGAAAAACGAAAAATAAGAAAGAATGGAAAAGACGTAAAATAAGAAAGAAAGGAAAAGACGGAAAATAAGAAAGAAAGGAAAAGACGTAAAATAAGAAAAAAAGGAAAAGACGGAAAATAAGAAAGAAAGGGAAAGACGAAAAGTAAGAAAGAAAGGAAAAAACGGAAAATAAGAAACAAAGGAAAAGACGGAAAATAAGATAGAAAGGAAAAGACAGAAAATAAGAAAGAAAGGAAAAGACGGAAAATAAGAAAGAAAGGAAAGGACGTAAAATAAGAAAGAAAGGAAAAGACGAAAAATAACCAAAAAAGAAAAAGACGAAATATAAAAAAGAAAGGAAAAGACAGAAAATAATAATGAAAGAAAAAGACGAATTAAAAAAAAGAAAGGAAAAGACGAAAAATAAGAAATAAACGAAAAGACGGAAAATAAGAAAGAAAAGAAAAGACGGAAAATAAGAAAGAAAGGAAAGGACGTAAAATAAGAAAGAAAGGAAAAGATGAAAAATAACAAAGAAAGGAAAAGACGAAAAATAAGAAAGAAAGGAAAAGACGGAAAATAAGAAAGAAAGGAAAACACGTGAAATAAGAAAAAATGGAAAAGATGAAAATAAGAAAGAAAGGAAAATATGAAAAATAAGAAAGGAAGGATAAGACGCAAATTGAGAAAGAAAGGAAAAGACGGAAAATACGAAAGAAAGGAAAAGACGAAAAATAAGAATGAGAGAAAAAGACGGATAATAAGAAAGAAAGGAAAAGACGAAAAATAAGAAAGAAAGGAAAAGACGGAAAATGAGAAAGAAAGGAAAAGACGGAAAATAAGAAAGAAAAAAAAAGACGGAAAATAAGAAAGAAAGGAAAAGACGAAAAATAAAAAAGAAAGGAAAAGACGAAAAATAAGAAAGGAAAAGACGGAAAATAAGAAAGAAAGGAAAAGACGGAAAATAAGATAGAAAGGAAAAGACGAACAATAACAAAGAAAGGAAAAGACGAAAAATAACAAAGAATGGAAAAGACGTAAAATAAGAAAGAAAGGAAAAGACGGAAAATAAGAAAAAAAGGGAAAGACGGAAAATAAGAAAGAAAGGAAAAGACGGAAAATAAGAATGAAAGGAAAAGACGGAAAATTAGAAAGAAAGGAAAAGACGTTAAATAAGAAAGAAAGGAAAAGACGAAAAATAAGAAAGAAAGGAAAACAAGTAAAATAAGAAAAACAGAAAAAGATGAAAATAAGAAAGAAAGGAAAAGATGAAAAATAAGAAAGAAAGGAAAAGACGCAAAATGAGAAAGAAAGGAAAAGACGGAAAATAAGAAAGAAAGGAGAAGACGAAAAATAAGAAAGAGAGGAAAAGACGGAAAATAAAAAAGAATGAAAAGACGAAAAATAAGAAAGAAAGGAAAAGACGGAAAATGAGTAAGAAATGAAGAGATGTAAATTAAGAAAGAAATGAAAAGACGAAAAATAACAGAGAAAGGAATAGACGGAAAATAAGGAAGAATGGAAAAGACGAAAAATAAGAAAGAATGGAAAAGACGTAAAATAAGAAAGAAAGGAAAAGACGGAAAATTAGAAAGAAAGAAAAGACGTAAAATAAGAAAAAAAGGAAAAGACGGAAAATAAGAAAGAAAGGGAAAGACGAAAAATAAGAAAGAAAGGAAAAAACGGAAAATAAGAAAGAAAGGAAACGACGGAATATAAGAAAGAAAGGAAAAGACGGAAAATAAGAAAGAAAGGAAAGGACGTAAAATAAGAAAGAAAGGAAAAGTCGAAAAATAACCAAAAAAGAAAAAGACGAAAAATAAGTAAGAAAGGAAAAGACGAAAAATAAGAAAGAAAGGAAAAGACGGAAAAGAATAAAGATAGGAAACGACGGAAAATGAGAAAGAAAGGAAAAGACGAAAAATAAGAAATAAAGGAAAAGACGGAAAATAAGAAAGAAAGGTAAAGACGGAAAATAAGAAAGAAAGGAAAGTACGGAAAATAAGAAAGAAAGGAAAAGTCGAAAAATAACAAAGAAAGGAAAAGACGAAAAATAACAAAGAAAGGAAAAGACGAAAAATAAGAAAGAAAGGAAAAAACGTAAAATAAGAAAGAACGGAAATGACGAAAAATAAGAAAAAATGGAAAAGATGAAAATAAGAAAGAAAGGAAAATATGAAAAATAAGAAAGAAAGGAAAAGACGCAAAATGAGAAAGAAAGGAAAAGACGGAAAATACGAAAGAGTGGAAAAGACGAAAAATATGAAAGAAAGAAAGGACGTAAAATAAGAAAGAAATGAAAAGACGCAAAATAACAAAGAAAGGAAAAGACTGAAAATATGAAAGAAAGGAAAGGACGTAAAATAAGAAAGAAAGGAATAGATGAAAAATAACAAAGAAAGGAAAAGACGAAAAATAAGAAAGAAAGGAAAAGACGTAAATAAGAAAAATGGAAAAGACGAAAAACAAGAAAGAAAGGAAAAGACGTAAAATAAGATAGAAAGAAAAAGACGAAAAATAAGAAAGAAAGGAAAAGACGGAAAATAAGAAAGAGAGGAAAAGACGAAAAATAAGAAAGGAAAAGACGGAAATAAGAAAAAGCGGAAAAGACGAAAAATAAAAAAGAAAGAAAAGGTCGTAAAATAAGAAAGAATGGAAAAAACGGAAAATAAGAAAGAAAGGAAAAGACGAAAAATAAGAAAGAAAGGAAAAGACGGAAAATAAGAAAGAAAGGAAAAGACGGAAAATAAGAAAGAAAGGAAAGGACATAAAATAAGAAAGAAAGGAAAAGACGAAAAATAACAAAGAATATAAAAGACGAAAAATAAGAAAGAAAGGAAAAGACGTAAATAAGAAAGAAAGGAAAAGACGGAAAATAAGAAAAAATGGAAAAGATGAAAATAAAAATGAAAGGAAAATATGAAAAATAAGAAAGAAAGGAAAAGACGCAAAATGAGAAAGAAAGGAAAAGACGAAAAATAAGAAAGAAAGGAAAAGACGGAAAATGAGAAAGGAAGGAAAAGACGAAAAATAACAAAGAAAGGAAAAGACGGAAAATAAGAAAGAAAGGAAAAGACGGAAAATGAGAAAGAAAGGAAAAGACGGAAAATAAGAAAGAATGGAAAAGACGGAAAATGAGAAAGAAAGGAAAAGACGGAAAATAAAAAAGAAAGGAAAAGACGGAAAATAAGAAAGAAAGGAAAAGACGAAAAATATGAAAGAAAGGAAAAGACGGAAAATAAGAAAGATAGGAAACGACGGAAAATGAGAAAGAAAGGAAAAGACGAAAAATAAGAAAGAAAGGAAAAGACGGATAAAAGAAAGAAAGGAAAAGACGGAAAATAAGAATGAAAGAAAAAGACGAAATATAAAAAAGAAAGGAAAAGACGAAAAATAAGAAATAAAGGAAAAGACGGAAAATAAGAAAGAAAGGAAAAGACGGAAAATAAGAAAGAAATGAAAGGACGTAAAATAAGAAAGAAAGGAAATTATGAAAAATAACAAAGAAAGGAAAAGACGAAAAATAAGAAAGAAAGGAAAAAACGTAAAATAAGAAAGAAAGGAAAAGACGGAAAATAAGAAAGAACGAAAAAGACGGTAAATAAGAAAGAAAGGAAAAGGCGAAAAATAAGAAAGAAAGCAAAAGACGGCAAATAATAAAGAAAGGAAATGACGTAAAATAAGAAAAAATGGAAAAGATGAAAATAAGAAAGAAAGGAAAATATGAAAAATAAGAAAGAAAGGAAAAGACGCAAAATGAGAAAGAAAGGAAAAGACGGAAAATACGAAAGAAAGGAAAAGACGAAAAATAAGAATGAGAGGAAAAGACGGAAAATAAGAAAGAAAGGAAAAGACGAAAAATAAGAAAGAAAGGAAAAGACGGAAAATGAGAAAGAAAGGAAAAGACGAAAAATAAGAAAGAAAGGAAAAGACGGAAAATAAGAAAGAAAGGAAAAGACGAAAAATAAAAAAGAAAGGAAAAGACGAAAAATAAGAAAGAAATGAAAAGACGGAAAATAAGAAAGAAAGGAAAAGACGGAAAATAAGAAAGAGTGGAAAAGACGAAAAATATGAAAGAAAGAAAGGACGTAAAATAAGAAAGAAAGGAAAAGACGCAAAATAACAAAGAAAGGAAAAGACGGAAAATAAGAAAGAAAGGAAAGGACGTAAAATAAGAAAGAAAGGAAAAGATGAAAAATAACAAAGAAAGGAAAAGACGAAAAATAAGAAAGAAAGGAAAAGACGTAAATAAGAAAAATGGAAAAGACGAAAAACAAGAATGAAAGGAAAAGACGTAAAATAAGATAGAAAGAAAAAGACGAAAAATAAGAAAGAAAGGAAAAGACGGAAAATAAGAAAGTGAGGAAACGACGAAAAATAAGAAAGGAAAAGACGGAAATAAGAAAGAGAGGAAAAGACGAAAAATAAAAAAGAAAGGAAAGGACGTAAAATAAGAAAGAAAGGAAAAGACGGAAAATAAGAAAGAAAGGAAAGGACGTAAAATAAGAAAGAAAGGAAAAGACGAAAAATAACAAAGAATATAAAAGACGAAAAATAAGAAAGAAAGGAAAAGACGTAAATAAGAAACAATGGAAAAGACGAAAAACAAGAAAGAAAGGAAAAAACGTAAAATAAGAAAGAAAGGAAAAGACGGAATATAAGAAAGAACGAAAAAACGGTAAATAATAAAGAAAGGAAAAGGCGAAAAATAAGAAAGAAAGGAAAAGACGTAAATAAGAAAGAAAGGAAAAGACGGAAAATAAAAAAAAATGGAAAAGATGAAAATAAAAATGAAAGGAAAATATGAAAAATAAGAAAGAAAGGAAAAGACGCAAAATGAGAAAGAAAGGAAAAGACGAAAAATAAGAAAGAAAGTAAAAGACGGAAAATGAGAAAGAAAGGAAAAGACGAAAAATAAGAAAGAAAGGAAAAGACGGAAAATAAGAAAGAAAGGAAAAGACGCGAAATAACAAAGAAAGGAAAAGACGGAAAATAAGGAAGAAAGGAAAAGACGAAAAATAAGAAAGAAAGGAAAGGACGTAAAATAAGAAAGAAAGGAAAAGACGGATAAAAGAAAGAAAGGAAAAGACGGAAAATAAGAATGAAAGAAAAAGACGAAATATAAAAAAGAAAGGAAAAGACGAAAAATAAGAAATAAAGGAAAAGACGGAAAATAAGAAAGAAAGGAAAAGACGGAAAATAAGAAAGAAATGAAAGGACGTAAAATAAGAAAGAAAGGAAATTATGAAAAATAACAAAGAAAGGAAAAGACGAAAAATAAGAAAGAAAGGAAAAAACGTAAAATAAGAAAGAAAGGAAAAGACGGAAAATAAGAAAGAACGAAAAAGACGGTAAATAAGAAAGAAAGGAAAAGGCGAAAAATAAGAAAGAAAGGAAAAGACGGCAAATAATAAAGAAAGGAAATGACGTAAAATAAGAAAAAATGGAAAAGATGAAAATAAGAAAGAAAGGAAAATATGAAAAATAAGAAAGAAAGGAAAAGACGCAAAATGAGAAAGAAAGGAAAAGACGGAAAATACGAAAGAAAGGAAAAGACGAAAAATAAGAATGAGAGGAAAAGACGGAAAATAAGAAAGAAAGGAAAAGACGAAAAATAAGAAAGAAAGGAAAAGACGGAAAATGAGAAAGAAAGGAAAAGACGAAAAATAAGAAAGAAAGGAAAAGACGGAAAATAAGAAAGAAAGGAAAAGACGACAAATAAAAAAGAAAGGAAAAGACGAAAAATAAGAAAGAAATGAAAAGACGGAAAATAAGAAAGAAAGGAAAAGACGGAAAATAAGAAAGAGTGGAAAAGACGAAAAATATGAAAGAAAGAAAGAACGTAAAATAAGAAAGAAAGGAAAAGACGCAAAATAACAAAGAAAGGAAAAGACGGAAAATAAGAAAGAAAGGAAAGGACGTAAAATAAGAAAGAAAGGAAAAGATGAAAAATAACAAAGAAAGGAAAAGACGAAAAATAAGAAAGAAAGGAAAAGACGTAAATAAGAAAAATGGAAAAGACGAAAAACAAGAATGAAAGGAAAAGACGTAAAATAAGATAGAAAGAAAAAGACGAAAAATAAGAAAGAAAGGAAAAGACGGAAAATAAGAAAGTGAGGAAACGACGAAAAATAAGAAAGGAAAAGACGGAAATAAGAAAGAGAGGAAAAGACGAAAAATAAAAAAGAAAGGAAAGGACGTAAAATAAGAAAGAAAGGAAAAGACGGAAAATAAGAAAGAAAGGAAAGGACGTAAAATAAGAAAGAAAGGAAAAGACGAAAAATAACAAAGAATATAAAAGACGAAAAATAAGAAAGAAAGGAAAAGACGTAAATAAGAAAGAATGGAAAAGACGAAAAACAAGAAAGAAAGGAAAAAACGTAAAATAAGAAAGAAAGGAAAAGACGGAATATAAGAAAGAACGAAAAAACGGTAAATAATAAAGAAAGGTAAAGGCGAAAAATAAGAAAGAAAGGAAAAGACGTAAATAAGAAAGAAAGGAAAAGACGGAAATTAAGAAAAAATGGAAAAGATGAAAATAAAAATGAAAGGAAAATATGAAAAATAAGAAAGAAAGGAAAAGACGCAAAATGAGAAAGAAAGGAAAAGACGAAAAATAAGAAAGAAAGTAAAAGACGGAAAATGAGAAAGAAAGGAAAAGACGAAAAATAAGAAAGAAAGGAAAAGACGGAAAATAAGAAAGAAAGGAAAAGACGCGAAATAACAAAGAAAGGAAAAGACGGAAAATAAGGAAGAAAGGAAAAGACGAAAAATAAGAAAGAAAGGAAAGGACGTAAAATAAGAAAGAAAGGAAAAGTCGAAAAATAACCAAAAAAGAAAAAGACGAAAAATAAGTAAGAAAAGAAAAGACGAAAAATATGAAAGAAAGGAAAAGACGGAAAAGAATAAAGAATGGAAAAGACGAAAAATAAGAAAGGAAGGAAAAGACGAAAAATAAGAAAGAAAGGAAAAGACGGAAAATTAGAAAGAAAGGAAAAGACGAAAAATAAGAAAGATAGGAAACGACGGAAAATGAGAATGAAAGAAGAAGACGAAATATAAAAAAGAAAGGAAAAGACGAAAAATAAGAAATAAAGGAAAAGACGGAAAATAAGAAAGAAAGGAAAGGACGTAAAATAAGAAAGAAAGGAAATGATGAAAAATAACAAAGAAAGGAAAAGATGAAAAATAAGAAAGAAAGGAAAAAACGTAAAATAAGAAAGAAAGGAAAAGACGGAAAATAAGAAAGAACGAAAAACACGGCAAATAAGAAAGAAAGGAAAAGGCGAAAAATAAGAAAGAAAGGAAAAGACGTAAAATAAGAAAGAAAGGAAAAGACGGAAAATAAGAAAGAAAGGAAATGACGTAAAATAAGAAAAAATGGAAAAGATGAAAATAAGAAAGAAAGGAAAATATGAAAAATAAGAAAGAAAGGAAAAGACACAAAATGAGAAAGAAAGGAAAAGACGAAAAATAAGAAAGAAAGGAAAAGATGGAAAATAAGAAAGAAAGGAAAAGACGGAAAATAAGAAAGAAAGGAAAAGACGACAAATAAAAAAGAAAGGAAAATACGAAAAATAAGAAAGAAATGAAAAGACGGAAAATAAGAAAGAAAGGAAAAGACGGAAAATAAGAAAGAGTGGAAAAGACGATAAATATGAAAGAAGGAAAGGACGTAAAATAAGAAAGAAAGGAAAAGACGCAAAATCACAAAGAAAGGAAAAGACGGAAAATAAGAAAGAAAGGAAAGGACGTAAAATAAGAAAGAAAGGAAAAGATGAAAAATAAGAAAGAAAGGAAAAGACGAAAAATAAGAAAGAAAGGAAAAGACGTAAATAAGAAAAATGGAAAAGTCGAAAAACAAGAAAGAAAGGAAAAGACGTAAAATAAGATAGAAAGAAAAAGACGAAAAATAAGAAAGAAAGAAAAAGACGGAAAATAAGAAAGTGAGGAAAAGACGAAAAATAAGAAAGGAAAAGACGGAAATAAGAAAGAGAGGAAAAGACGAAAAATAAAAAAGAAAGAAAAGGACGTAAAATAAGAAAGAATGGAAAAAACGGAAAATAAGAAAGAAAGAAAAAGACGAAAAATAAATAAGAAGGAAAAGGCGGAAAATAAGAAAGAAAGGAAAAGACGGAAAATAAGAAAGAAAGGAAAGGACGTAAAATAAGAAAGAAAGAAAAAGACGAAAAATAACAAAGAATATAAAAGACGAAAAATAAGAAAGAAAGGAAAAGACGTAAATAAGAAAGAATGGAAAAGACGAAAAACAAGAAAGAAAGGAAAAAACGTAAAATAAGAAAGAAAGGAAAAGGCGAAAAATAAGAAAGAAAGGAAAAGACGTAAATAAGAAAGAAAGGAAAAGACGGAAAATAAGAAAAAATGGAACAGATGAAAATAAAAATGAAAGGAAAATATGAAAAATAAGAAAGAAAGGAAAAGACGCAAAATGAGAAAGAAAGGAAAAGACGAAAAATAAGAAAGAAAGGAAAAGACGGAAAATGAGAAAGAAAGGAAAAGACGAAAAATAAGAAAGAAAGGAAAAGACGGAAAATAAGAAAGAAAGGAAAAGACGCGAAATAACAAAGAAAGGAAAAGACGGAAAATAAGGAAGAAAGGAAAAGACGAAAAATAAGAAAGAAAGGAAAGGACGTAAAATAAGAAAGAAAGGAAAAGTCGAAAAATAACCAAAAAAGAAAAAGACGAAAAATAAGTAAGAAAATAAAAGACGAAAAATATGAAAGACAGGAAAAGACGGAAAAGAATAAAGAATGGAAAAGACTAAAAATAAGAAAGGAAGGAAAAGACGAAAAATAAGAAAGAAAGGAAAAGACGGAAAATTAGAAAGAAAGGACAAGACGAAAAATAAGAAAGATAGGAAACGACGGAAAATCAGAATGAAAGAAAAAGACGAAATATAAAAAAGAAAGGAAAAGACGAAAAATAAGAAATAAAGGAAAAGACGGAAAATAAGAAAGAAAGGAAAAGACGGAAAATAAGAAAGAAAGGAAAAGACGGAAAATAAAAAGAACGAAAAACACGGCAAATAAGAAAGAAAGGAAAAGGCGAAAAATAAGAAAGAAAGGAAAAGACGTAAAATAAGAAAGAAAGGAACAGACGGAAAATAAGAAAGAAAGGAAATGACGTAAAATGAGAAAAAATGAAAAAGATGAAAATAAGAAAGAAAGGAAAATATGAAAAATAAGAAAGAAAGGAAAAGACGCAAAATGAGAAAGAAAGGAAAAGACGAAAAATAAGAAAGAAAGGAAAAGACGGAAAATAAGAAAGAAAGGAAAAAACAGAAAATAAGAAAGAAAGGAAAAGACGAAAAATACGAAAGAAAAGAAAAGACGAAAAATAAGAATGAGAGGAAAAGACGGAAAATAAGAAAGAAAGGAAATGACGAAAAATAAGAAAGAAAGGAAAAGACGGAAAATGAGAAAGAAAGGAAAAGACGAAAAATAAGAAAGAAAGGAAAAGACGGAAAATAAGAAAGAAAGGAAAAGACGAAAAATAAAAAAGAAAGGAAAAGACGAAAAATAAGAAAGAAAGGAAAAGACGGAAAATAAGAAAGAACGAAAAAACGGTAAATAATAAAGAAAGGAAAAGGCGAAAAAAAAGAAAGAAAGGAAAAGACGTAAATAAGAAAGAAAGGAAAAGACGGAAAATAAGAAAAAATGGAAAAGATGAAAATAAAAATGAAAGGAAAATATGAAAAATAAGAAAGAAAGGAAAAGACGCAAAATGAGAAAGAAAGGAAAAGAGGAAAAATAAGAAAGAAAGGAAAAGACGGAAAATGAGAAAGAAAGGAAAAGACGAAAAATAAGAAAGAAAGGAAAAAACGGAAAATAAGAAAGAAAGGAAAAGACGCGAAATAACAAAGAAAGGAAAAGACGGAAAATAAGGAAGAAAGGAAAAGACGAAAAATAAGAAAGAAATGAAAGGACGTAAAATAAGAAAGAAAGGAAAAGTCGAAAAATAACCAAAAAAGAAAAAGACGAAAAATAAGTAAGAAAATAAAAGACGAAAAATATGAAAGAAAGGAAAAGACGGAAAAGAATAAAGAATGGAAAAGACGAAAAATAAGAAAGGAAGGAAAAGACGAAAAATAAGAAATAAAGGAAAAGACGGAAAATAAGAAAGAAAGGAAAAGACGGAAAATAAGAAAGAAAGGAAAAGACGGAAAATAAAAAGAACGAAAAACACGGCAAATAAGAAAGAAAGGAAAAGGCGAAAAATAAGAAAGAAAGGAAAAGACGTAAAATAAGAAAGAAAGGAAAAGACGGAATATAAGAAAGAAAGGAAATGACGTAAAATAAGAAAAAATGGAAAAGATGAAAATAAGAAAGAAAGGAAAATATGAAAAATAAGAAAGAAAGGAAAAGACGCAAAATGAGAAAGAAAGGAAAAGACGAAAAATAAGAAAGAAAGGAAAAGACGGAAAATAAGAAAGAAAGGAAAAGACGCGAAATAACAAAGAAAGGAAAAGACGGAAAATAAGGAAGAAAGGAAAAGACGAAAAATAAGAAAGAAAGGAAAGGACGTAAAATAAGAAAGAAAGGAAAAGTCGAAAAATAACCAAAAAAGAAAAAGACGAAAAATAAGTAAGAAAATAAAAGACGAAAAATATGAAAGACAGGAAAAGACGGAAAAGAATAAAGAATGGAAAAGACTAAAAATAAGAAAGGAAGGAAAAGACGAAAAATAAGAAAGAAAGGAAAAGACGGAAAATTAGAAAGAAAGGACAAGACGAAAAATAAGAAAGATAGGAAACGACGGAAAATCAGAATGAAAGAAAAAGACGAAATATAAAAAAGAAAGGAAAAGACGAAAAATAAGAAATAAAGGAAAAGACGGAAAATAAGAAAGAAAGGAAAAGACGGAAAATAAGAAAGAAAGGAAAAGACGGAAAATAAAAAGAACGAAAAACACGGCAAATAAGAAAGAAAGGAAAAGGCGAAAAATAAGAAAGAAAGGAAAAGACGTAAAATAAGAAAGAAAGGAAAAGACGGAAAATAAGAAAGAAAGGAAATGACGTAAAATGAGAAAAAATGAAAAAGATGAAAATAAGAAAGAAAGGAAAATATGAAAAATAAGAAAGAAAGGAAAAGACGCAAAATGAGAAAGAAAGGAAAAGACGAAAAATAAGAAAGAAAGGAAAAGACGGAAAATAAGAAAGAAAGGAAAAAACAGAAAATAAGAAAGAAAGGAAAAGACGAAAAATACGAAAGAAAAGAAAAGACGAAAAATAAGAATGAGAGGAAAAGACGGAAAATAAGAAAGAAAGGAAATGACGAAAAATAAGAAAGAAAGGAAAAGACGGAAAATGAGAAAGAAAGGAAAAGACGAAAAATAAGAAAGAAAGGAAAAGACGGAAAATAAGAAAGAAAGGAAAAGACGAAAAATAAAAAAGAAAGGAAAAGACGAAAAATAAGAAAGAAAGGAAAAGACGGAAAATAAGAAAGAACGAAAAAACGGTAAATAATAAAGAAAGGAAAAGGCGAAAAAAAAGAAAGAAAGGAAAAGACGTAAATAAGAAAGAAAGGAAAAGACGGAAAATAAGAAAAAATGGAAAAGATGAAAATAAAAATGAAAGGAAAATATGAAAAATAAGAAAGAAAGGAAAAGACGCAAAATGAGAAAGAAAGGAAAAGAGGAAAAATAAGAAAGAAAGGAAAAGACGGAAAATGAGAAAGAAAGGAAAAGACGAAAAATAAGAAAGAAAGGAAAAAACGGAAAATAAGAAAGAAAGGAAAAGACGCGAAATAACAAAGAAAGGAAAAGACGGAAAATAAGGAAGAAAGGAAAAGACGAAAAATAAGAAAGAAATGAAAGGACGTAAAATAAGAAAGAAAGGAAAAGTCGAAAAATAACCAAAAAAGAAAAAGACGAAAAATAAGTAAGAAAATAAAAGACGAAAAATATGAAAGAAAGGAAAAGACGGAAAAGAATAAAGAATGGAAAAGACGAAAAATAAGAAAGGAAGGAAAAGACGAAAAATAAGAAATAAAGGAAAAGACGGAAAATAAGAAAGAAAGGAAAAGACGGAAAATAAGAAAGAAAGGAAAAGACGGAAAATAAAAAGAACGAAAAACACGGCAAATAAGAAAGAAAGGAAAAGGCGAAAAATAAGAAAGAAAGGAAAAGACGTAAAATAAGAAAGAAAGGAAAAGACGGAATATAAGAAAGAAAGGAAATGACGTAAAATAAGAAAAAATGGAAAAGATGAAAATAAGAAAGAAAGGAAAATATGAAAAATAAGAAAGAAAGGAAAAGACGCAAAATGAGAAAGAAAGGAAAAGACGAAAAATAAGAAAGAAAGGAAAAGACGGAAAATAAGAAAGAAAGGAAAAAACAGAAAATAAGAAAGAAAGGAAAAGACGAAAAATACGAAAGAAAAGAAAAGACGAAAAATAAGAATGAGAGGAAAAGACGGAAAATAAGAAAGAAAGGAAATGACGAAAAATAAGAAAGAAAGGAAAAGACGGAAAATGAGAAAGAAAGGAAAAGACGAAAAATAAGAAAGAAAGGAAAAGACGGAAAATAAGAAAGAAAGGAAAAGACGAAAAATAAAAAAGAAAGGAAAAGACGAAAAATAAGAAAGAAAGGAAAAGACGGAAAATAAGAAAGAACGAAAAAACGGTAAATAATAAAGAAAGGAAAAGGCGAAAAAAAAGAAAGAAAGGAAAAGACGTAAATAAGAAAGAAAGGAAAAGACGGAAAATAAGAAAAAATGGAAAAGATGAAAATAAAAATGAAAGGAAAATATGAAAAATAAGAAAGAAAGGAAAAGACGCAAAATGAGAAAGAAAGGAAAAGAGGAAAAATAAGAAAGAAAGGAAAAGACGGAAAATGAGAAAGAAAGGAAAAGACGAAAAATAAGAAAGAAAGGAAAAAACGGAAAATAAGAAAGAAAGGAAAAGACGCGAAATAACAAAGAAAGGAAAAGACGGAAAATAAGGAAGAAAGGAAAAGACGAAAAATAAGAAAGAAAGGAAAGGACGTAAAATAAGAAAGAAAGGAAAAGTCGAAAAATAACCAAAAAAGAAAAAGACGAAAAATAAGTAAGAAAATAAAAGACGAAAAATATGAAAGAAAGGAAAAGACGGAAAAGAATAAAGAATGGAAAAGACGAAAAATAAGAAAGGAAGGAAAAGACGAAAAATAAGAAAGAAAGGAAAAGACGGAAAATTAGAAAGAAAGGACAAGACGAAAAATAAGAAAGATAGGAAACGACGGAAAATGAGAATGAAAGAAAAAGACGAAATATAAAAAAGAAAGGAAAAGACGGAAAATAAGAAATAAAGGAAAAGACGGAAAATAAGAATGAAAGGAAAAGGCGAAAAATGAGAAAGAAAGGAAAAGAGGAAAAATAAGAAAGAAAGGAAAAGACGAAAAATAAGAAAGAAAGGAAAAGACGGAAAATAAGAATGAAAGGAAAAGACGGAAAATAAGAAAGAAAGGAAAAGACGGAAAATAAGAAAGAAAGGAAATGATGAAAAATAACAAAGAAAGGAAAAGACGAAAAATAAGAAAGAAAGGAAAAAACGTAAAATAAGAAAGAAAGGAAAAGACGGAAAATAAAAAGAACGAAAAACATGGCAAATAAGAAAGAAAGGAAAAGGCGAAAAATAAGAAAGAAAGGAAAAGACGGAAAATAAGAAAGAAAGGAAATGACGTAAAATAAGAAAAAATGGAAAAGATGAAAATAAGAAAGAAAGGAAAATATGAAAAATGAGAAAGAAAGGAAAAGACGCAAAATGAGAAAGAAAGGAAAAGACGAAAAATAAGAAAGAAAGGAAAAGACGGAAAATAAGAAAGAAAGGAAAAAACGGAAAATAAGAAAGAAAGCAAAAGACGAAAAATACGAAAGAAAAGAAAAGACGAAAAATAAGAATGAGAGGAAAAGACGGAAAATAAGAAAGAAAGGAAATGACGAAAAATAAGAAAGAAAGGAAAAGACGGAAAATGAGAAAGAAAGGAAAAGACGAAAAATAAGAAAGAAAGGAAAAGACGGAAAATAAGAAAGAAAGGAAAAGATGAAAAATAACAAAGAAAGGAAAAGACGAAAAATAAGAAAGAAAGGAAAAGACGTAAATAAGAAAAATGGAAAAGACGAAAAACAAGAAAGAAAGGAAAAGACGTAAAATAAGAAAGAAAAAGACGTAAAATAAGAAAGAAAGGAAAAGACTGAAAATAAGAAAGAGAGGAAAAGACGAAAAATAAGAAAGGAAAAGACGGAAATAAGAAAGAGAGGAAAAGACGAAAAATAAAAAAGAAAGGAAAGGACGTAAAATAAGAAAGAATGGAAAAAACGGAAAATAAGAAAGAAAGGAAAAGACGGAAAATAAGAAAGAAAGGAAAAGACGGAAAATAAGAAAGAAAGGAAAGGACGTAAAATAAGAAAGAAAGGAAAAGACGAAAAATAACAAAGAATATAAAAGACGAAAAATAAGAAAGAAAGGAAAAGACGTAAATAAGAAAGAATGGAAAAGACGAAAAACAAGAAAGAAAGGAAAAAACGTAAAATAAGAAAGAAAGGAAAAGACGGAAAATAAGAAAGAACGAAAAAACGGTAAATAATAAAGAAAGGAAAAGGCGAAAAATAAGAAAGAAACGAAAAGACGTAAATAAGAAAGAAAGGAAAAGACGGAAAATAAGAAAAAATGGAAAAGATGAAAGTAAAAATGAAAGGAAAATATGAAAAATAAGAAAGAAAGGAAAAGACGCAAAATGAGAAAGAAAGAAAAGACGAAAAATAAGAAAGAAAGGAAAAGACGGAAAATGAGAAAGAAAGGAAAAGACGAAAAATAAGAAAGAAAGGAAAAGACGGAAAATAAGAAAGAAATAAAAGACGCGAAATAACAAAGAAAGGAAAAACGGAAAATAAGGAAGAAAGGAAAAGACGAAAAATAAGAAAGAAAGGAAAGGACGTAAAATAAGAAAGAAAGGAAAAGTCGAAAAATAACCAAAAAAGAAAAAGACGAAAAATAAGTAAGAAAGGAAAAGACGAAAAATATGAAAGAAAGGAAAAGACGGAAAAGAATAAAGAATGGAAAAGACGAAAAATAAGAAAGAAAGGAAAAGACGAAAAATAAGAAAGAAAGGAAAAGACGGAAAATAAGAAAGAAAGGAAAAGACGAAAAATAAGAAAGATAGGAAACGACGGAAAATGAGAAAGAAAGGAAAAGACGAAAAATAAGAAAGAAAGGAAAAGACGGAAAATAAGAATGAAAGAAAAAGACGAAATATAAAAAAGAAAGGAAAAGACGAAAAATAAGAAATAAAGGAAAAGACGGAAAATAGGAAAGAAAGGAAAAGACGGAAAATAAGAAAGGAAGGAAATGATGAAAAATAACAAAGAAATGCAAAGACGAAAAATAAGAAAGAAAGGAAATGACGGAAAATAAGAAAAAATGGAAAAGATGAAAATAAGAAAGAAAGGAAAAGACGCAAAATGAGAAAGAAAGAAAAGACGGAAATAAGAAAGAGAGGAAAAGACGAAAAATAAAAAAGAAAGGAAATGACGTAAAATAAGAAAGAATGGAAAAAACGGAAAATAAGAAAGAAAGGAAAAGACGAAAAATAAGAAAGAAAGGAAAAGACGTAAAATAAGAAAGAAAGGAAAAGACGAAAAATAACAAAGAATATAAAAGACGAAAAATAAGAAAGAAAGGAAAAGACGTAAATAAGAAAGAATGGAAAAGACGAAAAACAAGAAAGAAAGGAAAAAACGTAAAATAAGAAAGAAAGGAAAAGACGGAAAATAAGAAAGAACGAAAAAGACGGTAAATAATAAAGAAAGGAAAAGGCGAAAAATAAGAAAGAAAGGAAAAGACGTAAATAAGAAAGAAAGGAAAAGACGGAAAATAAGAAAGAAAGGAAACACGTAAAATAAGAAAAAATGGAAAAGATGAAAATAAGAATGAAAGGAAAATATGAAAAATAAGAAAGAAAGAAAAAGACGCAAAATGAGAAAGAAAGGAAAAGACGAAAAATAAGAAAGAAAGGAAAAGACGGAAAATGAGAAAGAAAGGAGAAGACGAAAAATAAGAAAGAAAGGAAAAGACGGAAAATGAGAAAGAAAGGAAAAGACGAAAAATAAAAAAGAAAAGACGGAAAATAAGAAAGAAAGGAAAAGACGGAAAATAAGAAAGAGTGGAAAATCCGAAAAATATGAAAGAAAGGAAAGGACGTAAAATAAGAAAGAAAGGAAAAGACGCGAAATAACAAAGAAAGGAAAAGACGGAAGATAAGGAAGAAAGGAAAAGACGAAAAATAAGAAAGAAAGGAAAAGACGTAAAATAAGAAAAAAGGAAAAGACGGAAAATAAGAAAGAAAGGAAAACACGTAAAATAAGAAAAAAGGAAAAGACGGAAAATAAGAAAGAAAGGAAAAATCGAAAAATAAGAAAGAAAGGAAAAAACGGAAAATAAGAAAAAAAGGAAAAGACGGAAAATGAGAAAGAAAGAAAAAAGAATAATTGGTAAAAAGAACGGAATTAGAAATAACGAAACAAAAATAAGAAATAAAAGTAAACACTAAGAATAAGAGAGAAAGAAGATTCTCGAAAAAAGAAACAAAAATTAATTAGAAATAAAGAAACAAGAAAAATAAGAAAACAAGAAAAATATGAATAATAAGAAAGAAAGAATGTGAAAACAGTAATAAATTAGAGCCCTGACCCACCACATCCTGAAGACATATGATGTATGAAGTTTCAGCCCGTCCATTCGTCAGCCTTCTTCAGTGTCCGAAATAACTTTACTCTATAAAATCTAAGGATGGAACACTGATAATAGAAAAAGAAAAATACTCCAAATATGGAGCAAATACTTCAGATTTCATGATGATAGAGAAAGAGAAACCTTCAATATTCAAAAATATAGAATGACTTAAGATATTAAAATCCGAAATAAGATCAACATTGAAGAAAATGGTCAAGAACAAAGCAGCAGGACTCGAAGGAATCGTAACAGAGATGCCCAGCGTCTCTAAATATTTTGGCATCGACAAGGTCACAGAAGTGATAAACGAAATATACGACAGTGGTAACATAGCGGAACGCCTCAGCAGATTCATCTTTGTAGTACTACCCAAGAAACAAGGTGCAAATGAATGCGAGTTCCATACAACCAGCTTAATGAGCCACATAACCAAGCTAATAATTCGAATTCGGATAAATAGAGTAAGAAGCAGAATTAACCTGGAAATAGGACAAGAACGGTGTTGTTGTCAAGGACATTGGAACAAGAGTGGAAGAGAATGGTATGGTATGGTATGGTATCTATCTATCTATCTATCTATCTTTCACATCTATCTACCCATTTCTATCTCATTCTGCTTTCTTTCTTTCTAATTTGGTACAATATCTATCTATCTATCTATCTATCTATCTCAGTCTATTCATATCTCTTTATCTCATTCTGTATGCTTTCTTTCTTTTTATCTAATTTAGTTCAATATCTCCCTATCTATTTCCCTAACTTGGTTATTATATCTATCTATCTATCTATCTATCTATCTATCTCAGTCTCTTCCTCGTCTATCTATCTATCTCAGTCAATTCATATCTCACTATCTTATTCTGCTTTCTATCTGTCTATCTATCTATTCAATATCTCTCTATTAACTACTTTGGTACAATATCTATATCTCTGTCTATCTATCTATCTCAGTTTATTCCTCATCTATCTATCTATTATAACACACATACTTCACCGCTAAAACATACATAAAAAAAAGAAAAGAAAAGAAATTCTCTTCCTGCATGCCAGTTAAATAGAGCGTGAAGCAGAATTAGCCTGGAAATAGGACAACAACTGTGTGGTTTTGTCAAGGACACTGGAACAAGGAATGCAATGCTCATAATAAAATTTCAGAGAGAGCAATACAAACACAGAATGATGTATACTTATGTTTTGTAGATTATACAAAAGCATATGGCAAGGTACGACACAAAGGTCTATTTGAACTGCTAGGAAAACTCGATCTATTTAGGAAAGATGTTAGAATAATCGAGAACTTATACTGGGAGTAAACCGCCTGCATGCGGATAGAAAATGTATTGAGTAGAAAGGGGGGCGTAAGACAAGGATATGTCATCTTACTAGATTTATTCAACACCTATAGAGAGGCAATCATGAAATTGCTGGAAAGCCTACTATAATTTATTAGCCATGGGCGCAGTCTTAATATAATATATGCAGGTGACACTCTGCTGATGGTAGACGCAGTAGAAAAAACACAGGACCCTCCTAGACAAGGTATTAAAGGAAAGAGATAATAAAGGGCTACCAATTGTAAGAAGACAGTATGTTTGGTTGTTAGTAAAGGTAAAAGTTCACTATGGAGAGTACAAATTGGACATATCAATATCAAACAAGTACCGAACGATAAATATTTTTGGTGGGGGGTAACAGAGAACGAAAAATGTGGCACCGAAATCCGAAGGCGCATTGAAATAGCAAAATATGTCTTTCAAAAGCTAAGCAAAGTAATAAGAAAATAGAATTATTTAAGCATTTCACCCCAAGCAAGGCGGGAATGCCATTAGTATGCACGGGGCTACAGAGAGTGTAATTAAAGGAAAAAATGCTTGGTATGGGGGTGGGGAGAAAAGAATAAAATGAAGAACGGAGGAGGATAAAAAGAAAAAACTGGGATCAAGACAGCAGAAAATGTCGATTGACATTGCATTTAAATTTTTGAAGATCATAGTTATCAGAAAAACAATTAAGAGGAAGGGAGTTTCACTGTCGGGAAGTGCGAGAGAAGAAGCTGTTGGAATAGAAATGGCGGTTACATTTAACTGTTTTGACAGTTTTGAGAATGGGACTGAGATGCGAACCTAGAAGCATGCTTAAATTCAGTAGAGAAGATGCCATGAAAATATTTATAGAAAAGACAGAGTGAAGCCACATCACGTCGGTGAGAAAGTGACTGGATTCGGGATTCTAAGTCAGAACTGATCACATTGCAGATCCTTCTTTGGATTTTGTCGAGAACCTCGAGATGAATAGCGGGGGCAACCGACCATATATGGCAACAGTTTTCCATGCATGTATAAACGAGGGATTGCTACCTAAATACACAATATATATAATTACGAATTTACGACCCGCGTCTGCTATTCCACGCCCGTTATCGTCGCATAGCAAACTTCTATGAAAACATAATATTAGGTTGGTGCAAAAATAATGACGTAATAATGTCGTTTTGTGACGTATTTTTTAACGTCAAAAAACGACATTATTACGTCATTATTTTTGCACCAACCTAATACAATGTCATCTGAGATTGTGAACATCTCTTTTGTAATGTAAATATAATCACTCTGATGATGGCTCATGGGAACCGAAAGCTTAGATCAAGGAACAGCATGATAAAAAAATAGCCAAATGTTGGACAGTTTTTGTCTTCATTTTCTCACGAAACTAAAGCCACTATACGAAGCTTAGAACGATCAAACATAATAGACATTCGTTGCCTGTTATATTTAACAGGATATGCTTGAAGATATATATATATATATATATATATATATATATATATATATATATATATATATATATATATATATCATTCTGTCTGTTTTTCTCGCACGAAAAATAAATCGATAAATAAAGAGTAATGAGCATTAGCCTACTGTCGCAATTGTTCTTATTAAGGGTTTTATAGTTTAACAATACAGTTCTTGATGATAATCTTTTCATAAAAACATGCAAATTGTCTACGTTAAAAAAAGTTGAATTTTTGTTGCTCTGCATAAAGTGAACCAACAGAATGCGAGAAACGGCCGATTTGTTTCTTTGTCGTTTATTTAAACAAAGTCATTTGCATTTTTCCCCCATTTAGAAAGAAAGCAAATCAGTTGACGAATATTTTGCCTACGAAAAATGGCTTAGAACAATTTCTGTCTTAGAGTTCATCCGGATTTAAAGGAAATGAATACAACATATAATTTACAATTTTGTTTTTCTGGTCTTCTCTATTAAGCATTATGATGTAAGTAGATATGATTTGTGTACAAACTAGATAGATAGATAGATAGATAGATATTGAAAGAAAGAAAGAAAGAAAGAAAGAAAGATTGTTAGGAACCGCTCGTAGATAGAAATTAAAGATAAAGATATACCTATGGCCATGGATATAACTAGGAAGGAAGGAAGGAAGGAAGGAAGGAAGGAAGGAAGATGCGAACTAACACGGACAGAAATGAAAAGAAAGAAAGAAAGAAAGAAAAAAAGAAAGAAAGAAAGTTGAACACGTATTAATAGAAATTTAAAGAAAAATCTCAATGAAAAAGAAAGAAGCCAAATATAAAGGAAAGAAGAATGATACAAACGCATAATGATAGAAATGAACAGAAAGAAAGAAAGAAAGAATGAATGAATGAATGAGTGAATGATTGAATGAAGAAAGAAAGGAAGGAAGAAAGAAAGAAAAACTAAACAAAAGAGAAAGAAAGAAAGAAAAAAATTAAAGAAAATAAAGTATCGATGAAAAATTTGAAAAATAATAAAAGATAACAAAAAGAAAGAAAAAGATAAAATAAAAGAAAGAAAGGGAGAATGAATGAATAAATGAAAAATTTAAAAAATTATTAGAATTAACAGAAAGAGAAAAAAAGAAAGAAAGAAAGAAAGAAAGAAAAAAAGAAAGAAAATTAACACAGATATCGCACATGGATAAGAAAAAACGAAAGTTATTATTATGACACCTTATAAATTATAAATGAACAAGTATGAATCTAAATCCCACATAAATCATAAATTTTCATATAATTATGCAATAATTGGCGGTAAAATTATTCATTTATGTCTAAAGTGTGTCTGAAATCGGATCGCGCGATAAAAGCCAATAAAATGGCCGGCAATTAAAACTCTGCACGTGTGCTTATGTGTGTGAGACAGTAAAAGAGAGAAGGAGATATGGAGTAAAAGAGAGAGAGAGAATAGAAGAGAAAGAGTAAAAGAGAGAGAGTGAGAGAGAAGAAAAAACAAAAAAGGCGCAAACCTGTGGGTACATTTGAAATTTCAGGTGTTTTGACGTTAAGAATCTATAAACAACATTAATTGTAAAAAACAAAAACCTTCAACACTTTCTTAAATTTACCAAATCTGACATCTTAAATAAGATTTCTCAGATATTCAGGCCGGTAGACGAAAATAAATAAATGGAGCACATATATATATGTATATATATATATATATATATATATATATATATATATATATATATATATATATATATATGATTATTTATTTAAAAATATGATTCCAACAAGCTACATAAGAGGTCTCATGTTTCAAAAACAAGAGCCGGAAACTTCAATATAATTATTATATTGAAGTTTTCGGCTCTTGTTTTTGAAACATGAGACCTTTTATGTAGCGTGTTGGAATCATATTTTTAAATAAATAATTATATTTATGCTCTACTTTTGTATCGAGCACTATTTTTTTAAAATAATAACAAAAATAGTAAAGAACATTGGATTACTTTCCTAACCAGTTCTTTCCTATTTTCTATATATTTTCACATATATATATTATATATATATATATATATATATATATATATATATATATATATTAGGTTGGTGCAAAAATAATGTCGTTTTCTAACATATGTTACTATGTGAGAAAACGACATTATTTATGCACCAACCTTATATATATATATATATATATATATATATATATATATATATGTATGTATGTATGTATGTATGTATGTATGGGTATCTACTAAAATAGCGTTTAAGGTGATAAAATTAGTCGGATTAATAAATAAATAAAAATGCAAAATAAAAATTACTTCTTTACATACACACATACACAGACACATATTTTGGATTTTAAACCTGGGCAGGGTATTGTGAGACAGAAGGATTTCTTTAGTAACAAAAAAAAAGAATACTGTGCTGTTACGTGATATCTGTCCTTCTTTACGGCAGCGAATGTTGGACGATTTCCTCAAAGATGAAGAAAAGACTCGAGTCTAAGAAGATGTGATTCTACAGAAGTATGCTAAGGATATTACGGACCGAGCGTGTGAGCAACGATGGTCTCAGAGAGGATGCAAACAAGGAGCAGGCTTATACTTAACATTAGGAAGAGGCAGCTGAAGTTTCTGGGACACATTAGGAAGAAGAAGGGCCTGGAGAATCTGATACTCACGAGTCAAATAGAGGGAAACAGAGACAAGAGAAAACAACGCATGACATACCTGGGGGGATGCTTAATCAAGTGGATGACAGAACGTGATCTGGGGAAGGAAGCAGAGGGAAGGAACTTGTTGAGAGCTGCAAAGGATAGAAGGAGGTGGAGAGAACGATCGCCTACGTCCTGAAAGAACATGGCACATAAAAAGAAAGAAAGAATGTTTACTCTGTAGTAATAAATACACTGAGCTCTTTTTGCGGATCAGTTTTAATATTTTATATTACTGGGATCTACCTGGATTATATACCAAGGGATTTATTACCTTTACCATATATATATATATATATATATATATATATATATATATATATATTAATGCATGTTTCATTAAATATTATAAACAAGTTTAGTCTATTTATTTTAAGCAAATTCCTTTCATATCATTTGATAAGCAATAACATTATCATTGAAAGACGAAAGAAAATCACCATATTGATACATGTTTTTTAATCCTATCTAAGCTTTCGGCTTTGGAAATCTTCCATGAAAACAAAAACAGACTATCATTGTTGCTATGATGGTGTATTGTTTAATTTATTATAATGTATTTGTCATCTCTGATGGTGGATTATATAAGCCGAAAGCTTAGATAGAATTAAAAAAACAAGTACCAATATAAATACACACAATATATATATATATATATATATATATATATAAAGAAAAAGAGATAAATAAATAGATAGATAGAGATATAAGTAAGAAGCCTTAACGAAAATTCAGGTAGATAACACAATTATTCTTAATAAATCCCGTAACCCAAAACATCTGTCTGTAAGAGAAGCACTTCATATAAAACATCTGGCATCCGGTATTAATCTTACTTTATTTAACAACGGAAACAAAATGCTAAAGGTTTTTTTTAAAACAGAAGGACACCAACTTGAATTCCGCCCACGTTCCTTTCGCAGGACTCAGAATAAACGCTACCACCTTTCCAGTGACATCACACAACTACAGACAACCGTGAAAAGAAATTAACAATTAACAACAAACCCCCTTGAAAAGGGCAAAAAGAATTGGCCAAAAGCATTTGGGATAATAGACACTGCGGACAATGTTTGCACTCCCTTACCAAACGGAAAAAAATTTTAGTCTTGAGAAACTCAATAAAAATTCATCAAATTTTTATTGTCTGTCATATTCAACGAAACACGTTTGAAAGAAAGGTTGCTGCCCAAATAATATACATTATATCTATATATATATATCTATATATATATATATATATATATATATATATATATATATATATATATATATATGCACACATATATATATTAATGTATGTTTCATTAAATAATATAGACAAGTTTTGTCTATTTATTTTAAGTAAGTTCCTTTCATATTGTCGGATAAGCTTAATAACATTATCATTGAAAGACGAAAGGAAATCACTATATTAATACATGTTTAAATCCAGTCTAAGCTTTCGGCTTACATAAGCCATTATCAAAGATGACAATTACATTTCAATATATCAAACAACACACGGACAAAAAATATTGATAGTCTGTTTTGTTGCATGAAAAATTTCAAAGCAACGACAAACTTGTGTATACGAGACGCGGAAGCGAAAATCGCGTCGCAGCTCGTGATGTCACACATAACCACGCGAGAGTGAAAACGAGAAGTATTAAGTATGGGAAGCCGTTGGTATAAACCAATGGCTTCTTTTATCAATTATAGGCATTTAAGAATATTTGTGGAGATTTCATAGTTTATTTTGTTCAGGTTAGGTTTAAACTGTTTTATGTATATAGCTTCAAGAATTTTTAGTTATTGTTTATTGTTTTCATGTTGAATGAAAAATTTCTGTTTAAATATATACAATATATATATCTTTGGCCATAATGAGTTAGTTCTTCAACATCATTTAAACTGAAGATGTCTGTGAACATGATGCCAACCTTTCATGTGACAAAAAAATGACAAAACGCTTAATATTAGAAAAACAACATTTGAAGAAACGAAGCATCTTCAGTTTAATTGGAGATAAAGAACTCATTCATTATGGCCAAATTCTGTCATATATATATATATATATATATATATATATATATATATATATATATATATATATATATACACGGTGCTCGAGTTAAATTTGATAGTCTAATGTGTTTATTTCATTTTTTCAAATTGGTTTGGATTATTTGTAAACAACGAACGTGAAATCTAATCACTACAGTTTTAGAGGGTATCAAAGTTCACTGACATGGATGAGTGGTATCCACCTGAATATTGGAAAAGGGTAGCCAGCATCATCATGATTCGTGCCGAGCATCAAAATGTCTCAATCATGACAGCTGCTCAATGCTCCTTGAAAACAATAAAACGTGAAATGGAGAGGTGCATCGGAGACTACGAGGCCGTGGCTCGTAAGAAAGAACACAGCGGACGTTCTGATTGCCTCTGTACATCAGAATTCTTCCAACAACTGTAGGAAAAAGTGATGGAAAACCCAGACAAGGGGATGCAGGCTTTGGCGCGGGGCATTTTTGTTGCAATTTCCACCATGAAGCTGGCCTTGAATGAGGACATCCGCTACCAGTCCTACAAGAGGTTTAATGGTCAACTTCCTATAGAAAAGTCTCAAGAAAACTGTCTGTAAAGGCAAAAAATCTCCTGAACAGCGTGAAACATCCTGTTGAATCAGGAACAATCTGGTTCTTCTCCGATGAAAAGAATTTTTGTCAGGACCAACTGCACAACAGCTTGCCTAGAAACCATATTACCTTCCTCGTGTCATGGACCAAGTTTCCCGAAACTGTGATGGTTTTTAGGCTCCAGTGAGGGTGATATCATGCCACCTCACATCTTTAAATAGGGTCGGCTGGCTATCGGGAGTTACTAAACACTGTGGCCAAGCCTTGGTTGGAAAGGATGGCGACTGAAAGACCATATGTGTTGCAACAAGATTCAGCTCCCTGCTACAACTCCAGGAAGAGTCAGAAGTGGTTATCAAATAATCTATAACTTCACCAGCCACAACGCCTTTGATTGTATTTCGATGGATTATTATGTGTGAGGCAATTTCCATCATTTTTAAAAGTATCTTTTTTACCTGACATTTCTTCTTTTTTTTTAATCATTCCACCCTAAGCAAGGCAATAAAGCCACTAAGATGCAAGGGGTTACTGAGTGTGAGAGAATATGACAAAAAGAAAACATTATTAAATAGAGAGAACAACCAAAGAACAGGAATTAAGAAGTCAGAAGATAACAATTGACATTGCATTTAAATTTTTGAAGATCAAAGTTGACTAGAAATAAGAGGAAGCGTGAAAAGAGTCTCACAAACGAGAAGTACGAGAGAAGAAACTGTTAACATAGAACTTACGGTTACATTTAGCCATTTTCATTTTAAAATTAATGAGTAATTATTATAAACGTTATTTTAATGGGCATACGTGTTCGACCTATTTTGGGATTTATTTACTTAAACATTGATATCAACCGGCCTAGATCGAGAAATCCTACCAGAGGAAAATGTGCCTCCAGACAGGAATTGAACCTGTGAAGCCTGATTTATAAAACGCAAATACTTTTGATAAACCCTAATACAAAGAAAATTAATAACACTCAGTAGACTCTTGCATCTTAGTGGCTTTATTTTCTTCTTTGTCATGAAATGATTAATATATATATATATATATATATATATATATATATATATATATATATATATATATATTATAATTTTATGATATAGACAAAACCATTTTACTCACTACAAAGATGCAACTTCGTTTTAGTGCATTTCAATTGCACTTCGACGGGTGAGAACCGAAAATGTTTATGAACAAGCAGAATTGTTCATAACCATTTTCGGTTCGCAATCATCGAAGTGCAGTCGAAATGCACTGAAACGAAGTTGCATCTTTGTAGTAAGTAAAACCACTAAGACAGAAGAATTACGAACAGAAATATTAATGATGAGCGGGAAGAAAAAAGAGCAATCAGGAGGACACTAGATAGAGATTAATATTGCATTTAAATTTTGTCAGATTAAAATTTGCTGGAAAGCATGGAGCCAAAAGCGAGTTCCAATAGACAGAAGTGCGAGAGAAGAAACTTTTAGCATAGAACTTACGGTTACATCTAGCCATTTTAACTGTATAACGAAAAGTATTTATTATAAACGCTATTTAATGGGCATACGTGTTTGACCTGTTTTTGGTTTTTATTTTCTTAAGCGGTGAAATTGATATCAACCGGCCTAGATCGAGAAGTCCTACTACAGGAAAATGTGCCTTCCGACAGGAATTGAACCTGTGAAACATGGTTCGTAAAAACACAAATACTTTTGATAGACCTTAATATAAAGAAAATTAATAATGAAAAGAGAAGAAATTCCTATCAGCTAATCTAATTTCAAGGACATTAATTGAAGGATCTAAATTGAGTCACATCCAAACAACGTCACTAAAGCGCGAACGTTAACAGAACTCTACATCAGTTTACAATGCAGTTTTCTTTCTCATACAATTAAGCCATCGTTACGAATTGCCATAAATTGTTGTATTTGCATGACAATGCCCAGCACTTCAGTCACAGTTCAAAGCAGATTGTGTGAATCGACTGTTTCGCTCATACAACCGCCGTAACGTAGCTTCCATGGACCTTTTACTTTCATTGTAATTGCTCTGATGATCTTTCCTTTCATTCCGCTTTCATTTTTAATTTGTGGCTTTTTACTCCCACCCGCACTCCGCCCACAGACAAATTGTACATATGAGAACTAGTTAAGATTTCATAGAGACTTGAGGTATTATGGTGACTGTAGTAAGAATAGTAAGTATAAATCTGTTGTTTTGGTGTAAGGAATAATGTGGTATGTTTGGGTCTGTGATTGTGACTAGCTAAATTTAATTATAAGACATAATAACAACAACCTTTTCCCACCCACGCCTTTTAACCTTGTGCCACATTTTTGTATTTTACAAACTAAATATTACTTTCCATATACCCACGTTGTTAATCTCGAGCTCCTAAACAAAATCCAAAGATGGATATGCAATGCGATCGGTCATGATCTGGCATCTCGTCTACAGTCACTTTCTCACAGACGTGATGTGGTTTCCCTCTGTCTTTTCTACAAATATTTAATAAGGAATAATGTGGTATGTTTGGGTTAGTTATTGTTAGTTAGGGTTTGAAGTATTATGGTGGATGTAGTAAGAATTGTAAGTAAAAATCTGTTGGGTGTTGCTTGGGGTGAAATGTTTAAAAAAAGGACATAGGCTTTATGAATTTAAGCACACTACAAGATCGGCAGCAAGGTGTAATCATTTTACAGTTGAAATGGATAAATCTAACCGTAAGTTCTATGCTAACAGTTTCTTCTATTGCACTTCTTACTTGTGTAACTCTCTTTCGGATTCTTGTTTCCCAGTCAAATTTGATCTTCAAAAATTTTAATGCAATGACAATCGTTATCTTATGTCTTCTTAAATATTTTTCTTTTACTGTTCTCTCAAATTAATAGTGTTTTATTTCCTTTCTCATATTCTCTAACACTCAGTAATCCCTTGCGTCTTAGTGACTTTATTTCCTTGTTTGAGATGAAATTATATATATATATATATATATATATATCCTTTTCACCCAGGTAAGTCAGTAAAGACACTAAGACACAAGATGTTACGGAGTGTGGGAAAATTATGAACTATGAACAGAAACATTAATAATGAGCGGGAAGAGAAAAGAGTAATCAGGCAAACAGTAGATAGCGATTGACATTGCATTTAAATTTTGGCAGATTAAAGTTTGCTGGAAAGCATGGAGCCGGAGGGGAGTTCCACAAGCGAGAAGTGCGAGAAAAGAAACTCTTAGCATAGAATTTACGGCGACATCTTTGCAGCTCAACTGTAAATTGATTTAACCTTGAAGCCAGTCTAGTACTGCGCTTAAATTCAAAAACTAGGTACATCTGAACAATTACCATGAAAGTATTTATAGAAAAGAAACTATATATATATATATATATAAGTAAACCTAAAGAGCCAGACAAACCTACCTAGGTTTCATCTACGCGGATCGTCAGGGTACGCTTTTACTTTACTCGTGCCTGGTGGCTTTTTCTTTGGATCCTGAACTTTGATTCTAGACGATTATTTTCTCCGGAAGTACATGTTCTTAGTTCTTTCTTCTTTTTTTTTTTTTTTACTCTTTTTTCCCTTGGTTATTGGTTTGTTCATTTACAAGCTAAAACACATAAGGTTTTGCCGGACGAGTACAGCTACTTATATTTATAAGATTATTAGTATTATATATATATATATATATATATATATATATATATATATATATATATAATTTTTTTAGTATTACTATTATCAATATTACCTTTTTATTAGTATACTGCTATTATCATTTGATCACTGCAAATCTTTTGATTCATTTTTATTATTCTTATCACTATTTTTAAACGAAAAAAACGTTACTCCCCTTGATTCTCAAACGTATATATTTGTTTCTAAAAGTTAAGAGTATGATTCTTTTTTACCACATTTTCTTTTTATATATGAGTGAACTGTAATAGTTTACTTATTAAAATTAAAGGAAAAATGACATTAATAAATAAAATCACATCAGGTTGATGTTTAGTTTTTAACAAGCGCACGTCTTTTCGAAGACGTTTTTCTACGCTTTTTTTTAAATTTTATACTTCGAAATTTATTATAAAATAAATTACCATTATTATTTCACAAATTTACCTTAATATTTTTTCTAATATAGTTGTAATTCATAAAGAACAAATGCTTTCATAGAATTATTTTTTTATTAATTGCGTTTTTCTTTGAGGTAAAATAAACAATCAAATATTAATGTTTAGTTTAAAACTAAAGATTCCTTCTGGTCACACTTGCCAATGGTTATTTTTTGTTTCATCATTTTCCATGCAATAAGGGAAAATCTTTAAGTAACATTTTTATGATTATTTCTGACTTTCATTTTTTCAACATGGAGATAAAGCATGCACTTAGTTTTATAAATATAGTTGTGAGAAACTTTTGCAATCATTACTTACCCAGATCAGACAAAGAACCAGCTTCAAAGGTTTTGAAACTTTCCTAAAATGATTTTCTTTTAATGGAAATTTGGGCAAGGCTCTTTATTCAATCCATGGGGTAGATTGAATAAATGGCTCGGCCAAACCCGAAAATACTGCGAATGTTTTTTTGTTTCAGCGTCCATAAATGTAATTTTTTAAACGAACATTAGAATTTATGATTTTTCTTTTCTACTTTAATTGTAAGTTCGAGCCTAAATTTAAATTCAAAAATAGATTATGGTGCAATTAAATATTTAACAACAGTAATTATACATCCAAACATCACGAATCTCGCGAGACTCCGAAATATTAACCAAATTGTGAACAATGTTCAGTACTTGATGATTCCACCAGGCATGAAACCCTGAGTCGTACTGACCGTATGGGGCATTATATATTTCTATTAATATATACTTAATAGCTCTGCTATTTAGTATTGAGCACTGTTATTCTTACACCAAAGGATATATGTATGTATGTGTGTGTGAACACTTACACGTACATTTATTTATATTTATTCATTTGATATATATATATATATATATATATATATATATATATATATATATGAAGAAATATACTCTAAAGGTGTGCTATATTTATGGGATAAAGTGCTCAATATGAGAGATAGAGCGTGTGTAAATATAAAAGTGAACATTGAAGACAACAATTAGAGTTGACAGGGTGTTTCATGCTAGACGCAATCGTCAGGCCACGAGTCTGACTAACGATTGCGCCTAGCATGAAACAGCCTGTCGCCTCGAAGTGCTGACTTCAATGTTCACTATATATATATATATATATATATATATATATATATATATATATATTGAACCACTAAACGTAGAGAAAACTATGAAAGTTTAAAAATACATTTTTATAGCAAAATTACAAACAATACTTATTTATACAAGAATTACCAACAATATATTTTATCTGTAGTTGAAGGCGTTCAAAATATTCAGTTGAAGCTATAAAATTGCGTTAAAAATCTTTAGATTTCAGCATGCAATAACCCATAGAGGTTGATATGCCGCTAAACAAAATCAACCAACGAACATGAAAGAAATCTTTCCTGGCATTAATCCATATAATATTCTCCAATTTCTTAAATAAATTATTAAACTGTATTCCAAAATATAACTTCAACAAAACTACAACATAAAACACACATCTCACCTCTTCTAGTAATCATGTCCACATTAACATGTATATGTACAAAATCTGAGTATCATCTACCATGTATTCAATTGTGAAAGCAGAATAACATATCATATTTTGATTACTTCAAAGCTCCGAATTTCGGCATTAAACGACCCATAAGGAGTTTATATCCTGTTATAAGTGGGAGTTCTGTTCATAACCAAAATAAATCATCAAATCGACCCCTAACTTCTTAAAGAATTATCTGCACTTTGTATTTATTTACAAGATCCAAGTTTGAAACTGTGATGACGTCATTGATAATTGCGTACTATTGATGTAGTCTTTTTTCCCAATTCGTAAGATTTGGTATTTCTTTAAAATACGAAGTCAACTCACACACTAATTATAATTCTATAAGGCAGTTCCAACTAATATATGGGAAAATACCCATAAATGAGAATTTTGATGATTTTTGAAGAAAAGAATAAGAATAAATGCGACGTTGCAGTGAAAGGAATAATGAAGATTATTTGTGACATTGAATGCGGCTAACTCCCCACCCCTCGTCCTTTTAAACGTTTCGTCTCAAGCAAGATAATACTGCTACTACGATGCACTGGGGCAGTGAAAGAAAATGAGAAATTATTAGTGAGGAAAGAGGACAATAAAAGAACAGGATTCAGGAAAACGGAAGATGGTAATTGACGTTGCACTTACATTTTTGCAGATCGTAAGTGGCACGGAAGCAAGAACCCGGAAGTGAGTTCCACAGGCGATAACTTCCGGTTATATATACAGGATGATTGAAAAGTAACCCCCCATTTTAAAATACTTATAATTTATTTATTAACTATAAGTTTTAAAAGAAATGGATATGAGAGGAAAGCGTTTAGCATGAGGTTTTATTTAAAATTTGATATGGGCACCAAGTTTCGCTACCAGCTTCTCGAGACGCCCAGAAATCGCGTCAACTGATTTTACCAGGAACTCTTGTGGTATTGAAGTCATAACTTATTGTATTTGCCCTTCGAGTTCTTCCAAAGTCTTGCTTTGGTATAGTAGACTTGCTCCTTTAACCAACCCCAAAGAAAAACGTCACAGGACTCCTGTCTGGCCGCTCATACACAAAATAGAGACTTACTTTTCAATCACCCTGTAGATTTTTCAATGGTAAGACGGCGAAACCTAGTTGCCAGTCTAATAGTACATTTAAATTGGTGTTGTCAAGATACCAGGGATAAAAAATCATTAGAACAATTACCATGAAAATATTTATAGAAAAAAAACAAAGGCACACCAAGGTCGTTGGAAAGTGACAGAGGTCAGGACCGATGACACGACACAATGAACCCACTTTCCTAGCAGAAAAGCCGGGCAACTGATTTTAAATTAATGTCAGGATATGGACGACTGATATCATCCATTTCTTTCTCTCAATTTTTGGCCATGTGTCATGTTTTTATTTTAAACAAAATAAATATTACAATCGTTTATATATAATAAAATCCACCAGCCCAAACCATTTTTCCCATGCAAAAAAAAAAAAATGATACCCGTGCGTTATTGAATTTATTACATGAAAACTGAAAAATCTTTTAAGATTATATTTGAAGGTATTCCGAAAAAACAATTTCCAAGCAGAGTACAATTGCCAAATCTGCTGCTCGGTATGTAGTTACACTATACCGTGCTAGACAATCGATCTCGCCAGAATCTAACATATAAGTCTACCATTGATCCGTGTATCAAATATTGCTGAGACTAGGGCCTCTAAACGATATAAAAGGATGATAATTCGATAGTTCGAAGGATCAAATGGTTCGATCGATTTCTTAAAAGAGGAACTAAGGAGGGGGTTCCCAATAAGGTGGAACGACGCAAGAAACAGCAAATTATTTATTGTAATGCTTATAGAGAACAGAAGCCACAGTTAAGACGCACATTTCTTTGGGACATTTGGAAGGGTATCTCCAAATCCACATACTTCGTGGGGATCTAGTTTTCAGTTGGTAGCAGAGTCAGTGGAAGTGGTCATATGTATAGTGATTTTCCAAGTATAGCTTGGACGTGGCACAAGGGCTAAACTGGTGGAGCACCCAGTGAGAATCGAACTCACTACTAAGTCGTAATTGTTCTAGCGAGACAAGCTGACTAACCATTACACTACCTCGAGGTGCCCCTTTTTTTCTAAGCGTAGCTTAGATGTGGCACATAGCCGAAAGTATGAGGCACCCAGTGAGAACCGAACTCACTACTTAGTCGTAACTGTTTTAGCGAGACAAGCTTGCTAATCATTACACCACGAGGAGGTGGCCTAGTGGTCATATGTATATCGAACAGTTGAGAGTCAGTTCTAAGCGAAAAATCAGGCAAAGATATCGAAGAAGAGAAGAGGGCAAAATTGGAAAAAATTTACGAAGACATCAGAAAGGAATGACACTTAAAATTGATCGAAAAGAAGGCACCAGGAGCTTACCTTAAAACGATTGCAGTGCCAGTAGTAATCAGGAGAGCCAAACTTGTGAGAGGGTACATACGGCACCTCATTATATCAGCAAAGAAAGGGACACATTTGTGAGTGGACACGAAGTTAATAGAAAGGAGTAAGTGATAAGGATGCCTGCATTATTTATATTATTCAGACTATTATCCTCATCTTCATTGCCATATTCACAACGTTTTAACTTGACTCTCTAAGTTTTTGAGGACAAATGGTCCAGTGGATAAAGACGTTGGTTAGATCTAGTGACTAGACCCAAAGAGTTGTGAGTTCAATACCAGGCCACAGCAGAGGTGAACCAAAAACTTGTAGTGTTCAGTTAAAGGGAAAAAACTGAGACATTGTACGTAAAAACTAAAAAAAATCTACGCCGGTGAGCGCAATAAAGGGTTCGGTTCGACAAAAGAAAAACAACGCATGACATACCTAGCGGACTTGAGCAAGTGAATAACAGAACGTCGTGTGGAGGAGAAGGCAGAGGGAAGGAACTTGCTAGGAGCTGAGAGGGATAAAGGGAGGGGGAGAGCCATGATCGCCTACGTCCTGAAGGGACATGGCACATAAAAAGAAAGAAATATTAACTGCTTATATATGAGTCTGTAAACATTTACCTGGTTGCGAGCGAGTAATATACCGGCCGTTTATATTTGAGTCTGTAAAGATTGACATGATTCTGAGATATTTGCATTCAGATATCTGAATAAATAATAAAAAAAGAATGAAATCAAGAGCAAATGCATCTGAATACATAAGAAAGAAAGAAAGAAAGAACTAAAGAAAAGAGCAAAGACATCTGAATGAAGAAAGAAAGAAAACTTAAATTCATCTGAATTAATAACAAAGAAAGAAAAAAGAAAGAAAAGTGCAAAAACACGTGAATGAAGATAAAAGTAAAAAGCAAAGATATCTGAAAGAATAATAAAAAATAAAGGAAAAAAAGAAAAAGTAAAGATGTATGAATGAATAAGAAATAAAGAACGAAAGAAAGAAGTAAAGAAAAAAGAGAGAGTCAAAAAGAAAAAAAGCAAGAAAAGTGCAAATACAACTGAATGAAGAAAGAAAGAAAGAAAGAACGAATGAATGAATGAATGACATATGAATGAATAGAAAAAAGATCAAATGTACCTGAATGTATAAAAAAGAATAAAAGAATGAAAGAAAAAAAGAAAGAAAGAAAAAAGAAGGGAAGAGAGAAAGAAAGGATGTCATCTGAATGAATAGAAAAAAAGAACAAAGGCACCTGAATGAATGAAAAATAAAAAAGGAAAAGACGAAAGAAAGAAAGAAAGAAAGAGACCGTGATCATAATGGAAACAGTCCCCCCCACCTCGCTTTTCTTTAAACTATCTTCTCTTCGATTGTCATCGCTGCGTTACTACTTCCTAACCCAGAAGGCAGTTCGAATCATCAGAAGGCGAAGCACACACTTCAGCCGCGAAAGACGGCTAATAAAGCTACAATAGACAGTCACCTCGACAGACTGTCAGAAACAGTCGGACATTAATTGCCGATGACTGACCCCCTAAAAGGAAAGCAAAGCGAAAAAAAAGGGGGTAAGTCTCGTCTTGGAGTGTACTGAAGTAACTAAAGATACACTGAGCGACCTAATTGGTCGCCTTGCTTCGTCAGAAGACACAAGATTAAGCGGACTGAGTCAAAAACGAACTGTAGATGAACCGGGGAAAAGTCTGACAAGGCGTTTTTTTCGCGGGCGTGACCCTAACACGCGACCCTATCACGTGATTCCAAGACGTGACTGCCACATTTCATTTCATTCATACCCATGGGGCATTCCTCCGATAATATTTTTCATTTTGCCATTTTCTTTTTAATTATATTTCCTTTCCGCAATTTTTTCCATCTTCTTTTTTTATCGATTCCATCACTAAAAGAAAACGCATAGATGAAAAATATGTCATTCACTTTTATTTTTCCCCTCCCGGCCTCGCCGCAACTGTCAGTCACCGTTTCGTTCCTCTATTGAACAAGGACACGTGCCAATAATGATGGGATCAAAGTGTAGTATTTGTCAAAATTTAATTCACAGACGCATGCACACAGACACACACATGCACATACGAACATTGCATTAGATGGACATATGTGGAGAGAATTATATCGACAGGTAGATATGAACAGATTCAAAGTGATAGATAGATAGATAGATAGATAGATAGATAGATAGATAGATAGATAGATATTAACACACTAAGATAAATATTTACAGAATTAGATGTAAACAACACATATGGAAAGAATTATATCAACAGGTAGATATAGATAGATAGATAGATAGATAGATAGATAGATAGATAGATAGTGAACAGAATGAGATCGATAGATAGATAGATAATGAACAGAATAAGATAGATAGATAGATAGATAGATAGATAGATAGATAGATAGATAGATTGATAGATAGATAGATAGATAGATAGATAGTGGACAGACTGAGATAGATACATACATACATACATACATACATACATACATACGGTGTTATTATATCACGGATATAATAATGCTCATAACGCGGGAAGTATAAATAGGTGAATAAATATTGCATGCATAGCCCCCCCCCCCTCTCTCTCTCTCTCTCTCTCTCTCTATCTATATATATATATATATATATATATATATATATATATATATACTTCACATACTTCCAGGACGTTGGCGATCATGGCTATCAACAGCATCTCTTTCTGCTGCTGCTTTATCTACACACACACAGAGATCGATATATATATATATATATATATATATATATATATATATATATATATATATATATAAAATAAAAGAAAGAATATTGAGATTTATAATTCGGAGCTTTTAGTTTTTATTCATATTTAAAAAAAAAAAAACAATACTCGAAACGAGCTTAATATTATAATTATTTTTTTAAAAATAAGAATCTATCACGACACAGAACACCCTATGTTTCAAAACAGAGAACACCAAATCTAGATTGATTTTAAAAATTAAATCTACAATCCAGTTTCGTTCCATTTTCAAGCGATCACTTTGGAGTTTTACGTTTTCAAATATAGGATGTGCTGTGTCGCGATGGAATCATAATTTTAAAAAATAATTATAACACACAAATATACAAAATAAAAAATAAGTAAATAAATAAAAAAACAAATAAAAATTAATCCAAATAAATAAATAAATGAACAAATTAACAAATCACCCCCGCTAAAATAACCGTTAGAAATATAAAAATAAGCATAAATAAACAAGTAAAAATAATCAATCTAAATAAATAAATTAAAAGATGTCCCCCGCCAAAATAACAGAATAGACTACGGCAAGCAATCTAAACATTGGACGAATAAATAGCTATAATTATCTTCCCAGAACAAAACAAGCTATTAAATAAGCGACCTAAGCATATCAGCCATTTTTTTACTACGTTAATAAAACCGAAAAGAATAAATAATACAAAATGAAAATGTAAAACAAGTGAAATAAAATTACCCTAAAAAATAAATAAATAAACAAGCCATTCCCACAAAAACAACCGCCAGAATAAATTACCCACAATGCACCACAGGCCCATATATATAAATAGTAGAGGAAAAATTCAACATTCGCGATCTGACGATTGCGTCTAGGATGAAACAGTCTGTCGCTTCTGAGTGTTGACTTCAATGTTCACTTTTATATTTATATTTACATAAGCTCTATATCTGATATTGAGCACTTTATCCCATAAATAGGACACCTTAAAATTATATTTCTTCATATATATATATATATATATATATATATATATATATATATATATACTCCGTGCTTGTGCCATAGATATCAGCGTCCAGACATTTTTCACTGCGAAGGGTTTTTACAATCCCTTGGTCCTCATAAATTCTTTCTGCCTGACATCAACATGGCTGATGCTAAACATCAGGAGAGCAACACTCTACGCCTTCTTGAAATCACGTTTTCCACTGACATGAAGTACAGCGACTATGTAGAATCAATTGCTACTTCTACTTATAGGGAAGTTGGTTCACTGTGTAGTCCCAGAATTTTTTTTTTTTTTTTGTCAGTATCTAATTTGCACATTTAGAAATCTACCATTCGTCCATGTATCGAATACCGCTGCCAAAAAAGAAAAATGACAGATAGGTTGAACTTGACACTATTTTTAAAACATGGCCTATATCAAGTGAATTTTGTGGTCCTACGGCACAAAATATTAAGACAATTTTTGCTATGTTTTCCAAGATTTTTGTCTCTGACGCCATCAAGTTTGGATAAGGCGAGAAAAGATTTTCGTGATAAGATTTTTCTCCTTTTTCGTGTAAATTCCCAAATATTAAATCAATTTTAAATCTGCAAAATCTAGGAAAAATGTTCGCGAGAAGATATTTAAAAATTAGTCACTTCTCTACGTTAAACGGATTATTATTCACTTCACGTACCATACGCCAGGCATCAAACATCAATTTTTGATACATTTTAATTTGTATTTATCAGAAAATCATGATCTAGACCTCTATTCCTATGATTTAAGATATACTAAATACGTTTATAACACTGCAAAATGCTAAAAAAAAACAACAACATGTAAATGGTGTAAGTGAAGCCGACTTTATAGAATCAATTGCTACGACCGCTGCCGGCAAAGTTAAGAATTTTTCTCGTCATTTTCTAATTTACAAAAAAAACATTCGTCCGTGCATCAAATAACACCGCCATATCTGGTCTGGTGCTCCTGCTGTATACCTCGAGATTCCTGACAAATTTCAAAGAAGGTTCGCTAATGTAATCGAGCTTGACCTGGAATTTCGACTGCATTCACTTTCTCACCAACGTAACATGGCTTCCATCTTTTTTTTTTTTTACAAATATTTTCTTGGCAACTGTTCTGATGAGCTTCTATTTGTTCTTTGGTGCCTCGCCTCCATGAATTTAAGCGTCATACTTGATTGGCAGCTAGGTCCCACCGTTTTACTGTTGAACTAACTAGTTGAAACCACCACTTCTATTTTACACTTCCTTTTCTCGCCTCTCTCACCTGTGGAACTCCCTTTCAGATTTCTTGCTTTCCTTCCACCTACAATATACAAAGAAATGAAATGCCACGCCAATCTTCTGTCTTCCTGAAACCTGTCTCTTTATTATAATTTCCTCACTAAAGTCTTCTCATTCCCTTTCATACTCTGTACGCGTCCTAGTGGCTTTATTACCTTGCTTCGGGGCGGGGGGTGAAACAATTAAAAAAAGGACAAAGAAAAGAATAACTGTATGAACATAAGAAAAACTGAATTAAAAATATTACAAAATTTTCTTTCTTCGTCCCAATCAATAAAACATCTATAAAATACACACACACACACACACACACACACATACATGCACATCACCCCAAGCAATACAATAATGCCACTAAGATGAATTGAATTCAGAAATATAGTGACAAATTTCTTTACCTTGTTCTTCGGAAGACAGTAATAGATTAGTTTTGATCAGATTAGACTATTTCTTTCCAAAGTAAGTAATAACGATACTGAACTAACTTTTTTATTTTTTCAGTTTAATTGAGTGTATGTATTATGTGTATGTTTTTAGTGTGTTATAGAGATGTTTTATTTTAGCACGTTGTGGTCTAGTTAATATTGTTGGCTTTTTCTTTTTTATTATTAGGGCTTCCATTATTTTTGCTATATTTTTTTACAGGTGGATGAGGTTATTATGTTTGTGCTTTCTACTAGTAAGTTTCGAATGGAATCTGGTAGGTTTGTGTGTGTGTTTAAATGGGTTCTAATAGAGCTCTGGTCAGATAGGTGTAACGTAAGACGTCTAGATAGGCATGTAGTTGTGCGACCGATAATTAAATAATTACATCGGTCACACGACTACATGCCTATCTAGACGTCTATAGAACATTTCGACAGTTTCTATACACTCTGTGTCCCAAAAAGAAAGCTCTTGTTCGAACACAAGAAAAATTAAATAAAAAACTTAACCGTAGTACCTTAATAAAACACACACACACACACACACATATATATATATATATATATATATATATATATATATATATATATATATATCGTCCTGGGTATGCCGAAAAACTACATCCACCTCCTGGGTAAGACGATAAACTACGTCCAACTGCAAGGCCTCTGATTAGGAGGTTTTGAGGAGTGTGGAACCACCTCTTAATTGCTGAAGTTTCCAGGTCCACCCTGACCGGGAGTGGTGGCACCTGTTAGGGTCCCAGCTATGGGCAAATAGTTAACAGCCAAACTGAGGTCAAATCACTATGAAAATGTAAAAATAGGGTTTAATACCAGTTTGTAAAAAAAATTGTCACCAGAACTACATTTTTGAAAAACAAATATTACCATCGATATATTTTTGGAAAAAAATATTACCAGCGAAGTAAAATTCTTACCAGAAATAGATTTTTGAACGAAAAATATTAACAGAAATAGATTTTTTGAAAAAAATATTACCAACAATGAAAATTTTGTCGGCATTAAATAACCCATTGAGGTTGATATGCTGTAAAACAAAACAAAGCAAAAAAAATCAAACCATATATATATATATATGATGGATTCTCCCGTCGATTTCGACGTATGAGGTCCTGACAAATATCCCTGTTTACGGTTCTTTGTGCCTGCACACGCTCAGGCGAAGGTGGCATTTGAGTCCTGCTAGAGACCTGCACACAAGGCCACAGTGGATGCAGGCGTGAAGGTTGAGAGAAAGCGAGAAATATTTGCATTCGCTTTTGTTCTAAGCCTAGTTTCCTTTAATTTGTGAATACCAGCCGTGGAGAAATGTTTGATTCGCTGGTGACACATACTCTTCCAAGCATCTCCATCATTAGCATTGAGCTCAAAATTTCTGCTATCGATCTGGACAACTGCAAGCTTAGCTTTCAATGTGTTTTTGTAGCGAAGCCAAGGTCGTCCAACATTTCGGCTATCACCATCAAGCTGACTGTACATCATGAGCAGCTTTGGTATCCTACTATCGTCCATGCGTACAACATGACCTGCCCAGCGAAGTTGTGATTGGATCAGAAAACTTTCTATTCCACTGATGCCACAAAATGTAAACAAGTCTGCATTAGATACCCGGTCTTTAAGAGTAAAACCACAAATAGTACGAAGACATCTCTTGTGGAAGACGTCAAGTTGCTCAATTTGGTTACGATAGGGTTTCCATGACTCTGATGCATAGAGTAGTGTGGTAAGTATGACGGCTTTATACACTGCTATCTTTGTTTTCAGGCTTATTCCTCGGTCTTTTCCATAATATATATATATAATGTAGAAAAATTGAGTCCACAAAGGACGGTCGGCAGCTCGTATCTGAGTATGTCTCTCTTCCAAAGTAGCTAGCTAATCCCTGTTGCAGACACCTGCTCAGGTACATTTTTGTTTGTTCAACATCTACAGAGACAACCTGTAATTTATACTGTAACTATACTGAGCAGACCTTGGTTACAAGTTCTGCGAGAGAGTCCATCATATGGCGAGACCAAAAGATTTGAACCCGACCAGAACACCCAAATTCTTGGTGAACATCTCTTCTGATATTCACGGTTTCTTAACAGCTCCCTCTACCTAATTACAAGCAAGAAGCTTATGTCATAGTTCTCAGACATTTTCTGACTGGTGCATACTGGGATCGTTACCTCCGGCCATAGTGAGATCCGAAACTAGTCTTTATGGCTGGAATGTTAACGCTATAATTACTTAATTTGCATAATCGAACTTTTTTTTACGGTGGTGCTGGGGGCTTTGTTTATTTTGTATAATTATGCCCTTCTTCAATTTTCAAAATCGATACTTCATTTAATCTCGGATATTGGATGGGAAGTTCTTCTACTTGCCATTTCATCAGATTATCACTATAGAATGTCAAGAAAATTTAATGACAGTAATGATAATCCCAAGCAAGATTCAATTATCGTATATTACCGCGTATAAGACGACCTTTAAATTCCCCCAAATCACCCATAAAACTTGGGCTCCGTCTTATACTACCATTCTAAAAAAGAAACCTTATACTCTGAGTAATGTTTATCGATAGGCTACCTTCGGCCTCGGTGCGATAACCAATAATGAAAAGCTTTACATTATATTTGAGCGATTTAAAAGCTCTTAAATATTTGAAACAATTGATGGTAATATAATCGATATGGTTTTTGTCATTGCTACTACATCAATATTCCTATTAACGTATGTTTCCGCGTATAAGGCGACCTTTAAATCCATAAAAATTGGTGGTCGTCTTATACCACAATTCTAAAAATTGTTTCATCTTCAGTCCCAATAATATAAATAATACAATTAATCATAATTCCTCATCTCAGAGACATAGACAGATATCTAAGAAAGAAACCTTAAATTCTGAGTGATGTTTGTCAGTAGGATAACCTTGGCCACGGTGCGATAACAAATAACGTACATGAAAAGATTCACATTATCAAATAAACTGATAATAAAAGCAATAAAATTATTTCTACGTTATATATTATTGGAATAATGTCATAATAAATTGGCTGTTCGAAGAATAATTCCATATCAATGAAATCAATTTGTATCGATGCAAGCTCAAGTGAGAAAGCGTAAACATCGAGTTATGATTGCCTTTACAGCAATGGAATGTACAATTATCGTACTGCTATTAGCGATATTTTGTGATTGTCGATGAAGTACAGGGTGACCAAAAAAAACGGTAATTTTTTAACAATCCAATAAAACTAAGTGATGGAAAAGAAATATTTTATTCATAGTAATTGAAACTTTAAAATATGCCATTTAAGAAACAATGATGGAATTTTCATTTTTTTAAAAATTACGTCCTGTAGATGGCGTCCTCCTGTACGAATGCATTCTTGAAATCTGCTGTTGAGATTCCTCATTGACTGCTGCAACATCTCAGCTGGGATACTGTAAATTTCATCTTGAATTCTAAATGGCGAAATGTTTACTTGCTTAAGGTCACTGTCTCACAGTGTTGCCACTTGCTCATGTCTGGCAATACACACTTCAAAAATTCGCGTTTTTTGGGGTCACCCTGTATAAGTAAATGGCCATTAGTACACCAGGCTGTTTGTAAATGTTTAGAAAAAGAACAGTAAGAAGCAGAATTAGTATTCAAAAGAGATCAAATGATGAAACGTAAACAAAACAATGATTTCTCTTTTTGGGACGTGTGTAGGAAAATATGATAGAGAATCGATTTTGTTATTTCGTTTATTTTGTATTTCCAATTACATTATCCTCTACATAATCAATAAGCAGTCGTCTTATACGACAGGTATAGGATAAATACGGGAAATATATGGTAATCTTTTAAAGAATGTTTATCTTCTTGTTGATTCCCTCAAAGGCTCATAGCTCATCTGCACGGGAATATGTGCATTCTTTGAACGGGTAACTGGACCTTACTGATCTGTGATACTTTCTATGACGATGCAGGCTAAAGCTTGCCGAATCAGAGAATACAATGAATTATCGGGTTGTTCGTTGCTTTTTGTACGGCTTATCAACACTTTGTAGGTTATTTAAAGGCGGAAAGTATTTTTTTTTTTTTAGATTGTAAGAATTTCGTTGTGGTGGAGATAATGTTTTAGTCTTACTAATTAACCCATAGAAGAAGTGGATTCATACCTCATCAGAATTTGATAAACAAAAAAAATATATAATGTGGATATAAAGTGGGGGGGTCAATTCTATATTCCAATCAATATATAAACTGATCCCTCACTTTGTTGCCGGTATTTTTCTATATATTTATATTTCCCAGAATGTAAATAAATCTAAAAGATATGCATGTGTAGCTAATCAGTATTTCATTGATTAATTAGTTTTCTACGGCTTTGCAGATTAATTAAAGCCAGAAAATATTTTTCAGATTCTAAGAATTTTTTTTTTGAGATAATAATGTTTAGTGGTACAAATCTTACTAATTAACCCATAGCTGGAGGAGACGAGGTGGATTCATACTTTTGCTAATAGTATTTGCGCGTAAGTGAGTATAACAAACACAACGGGAATTGGAACTCTTCTCTCTGATTAACAATTCTGAGTCATTATCCATTACACCACCACCCCCAAGATTACAGCACCTGGTATTCCGAAACAGTCACCCATCTAGGTACTGACCAGACTCGACGTTTCTTAACATCGGTGAAACCGAACAGACGTCTAAACAAAGCAGAGACCTAGCGACGCCTGTGAATTGTCAACATTTCTCAACTCCTTTCGACAGTCGAGTGAAGCGAAGCAAGTGAACATTTTGTTGATAATAATAATAAATGTTTTTTATGAGCCCAACAGAATTATAATTCGAACTTGTTATCTTGTCTAATTGTTAGGCACACGACGGAAACTGTTGTGTAAGTTTGTTTTGTAAATTTACTATTTTGTGCTATTATTATTTTTGTTATTTAATAAATACATATTTCTTTCAAATTTCACACAAGAGTAAAAGACATTTGTCCTTTTTTTGTTTTTGTTTTTTTGCTTGTTTCTTTTTTTTTTTTGTTATTTTTTTTGTTTTGTTTTTTGGGGGTTGTTTTTGTTTTGTTTTTGTTTTTTTGTTTTTTTTGTGTTTGTTTTTTTGTTTTTTTTGTGTTTGTTTTTTCGTTTGCGCATTTCATAATACTCGGAATAAACGATTTGACGTTTTCTCTTCTGCTCCTCTCTCAAATATATTACTTTCATCTGTCCAAAAAAAGAAGTCCAACGGAAAGGGAACAAGACACGTCTTGTCTCTATGCATCCTCTGGATGAAGAAGAAAAAAAAAGGAAGAAACACAGTTTGAGATTTTTAACTTTTTTTTCTAAAGTTATTTTTTTTTTTTTTTGTAAAGTTATCTAGTAGGTGTTCCCTGGCGGGAAATAGGGATAACCGACACAGTACACCGGGACTCACTGCCTGCGTCCTTTTGTCCAGATCGAGATTCTTCCACACTCTTTTTTCTCCATTGAGAGTATCGCGTGATGAGATTTGAAAGAAGAAACTCCTACATCTTATTTGATGATGAAGCAAGAAAAACAACAGAAACATCACAAATCACGTTGCTCTCTCTCTCTCTCTCTCTCTCTCTCTCTCTCTCTCTCTCTCTCTCTCAGTATAAATAATCTTTTAAAGAATGTTTATCTTCTTCTTGATTCCCTCAAAAGCTCATAGCTCATCTGTACGGGAATATGTGCATTCTTTGGACGGGTAACTGGACCTTACTGATCTGTGATACTTTCTATGACGATGCAGGCTAAAGCTTGCCGAATGAGAGAATACAATGAATTATCGCGTAGTTCGTTGCATTTTGTACGGCTTATCAACTCTCTCTCTCTCTCTCTCTCTCTCTCTCTCTCTCTCTCTCTTTCTCTCTCTCTCTCTCTCAGGAGACTTCGTGTCCCTAGCAAACCACGTGCCGTATGTGACACTATGCAACATCCAAAAGCCCGAAGGTGATAACAGAAGGGGATTGTTTGTTCCGAGTCTTTTTTCTTCATCCACAGGATGCGTAGAGACAAGACGTGTCTTGTTTCCTTTCCGTTGGACTTCTTAGACTCCAACAAATCACTTGCCGCATGGAACACAACACAGCATACAAATGTCCTAATCTGATAACTCTACCAAATTTACAAATGAATAAACATCTTAAATGTAAGCATCTCAATGTCCTTATCAGAACTTTATATACACGTACGTACAAATAAGGGAATTTCTATTTACACCTTTTTCAATTCCCTCTTTTTATATTCTTATATTTTGTTTGCTAAGGCAATAAACTGTTGTTTTTGATTGTACAATATTGTTTTTGATTCCGTACCTATCTCTTGTTTCACAAAACTCCTGGCTAGTGGCCGTATCACGTTGCAACACAGGTTCTCGTACGATCACGGAATTTAAGCAATGTCGAGCCTAATAAGTACCTAGATTGATGACAACCTGGGAATACCAGGTGTTGTAAGCATGGCTATGCCTGTGGTGTAATGGATAACGTCCCAAAATATATTCACTTATGAATATAACAATAATGAAGCGAGAAATATATGAATCCGCTTCTTCTCCCCCAGCTATGGGTTAATTATTAGGACTTGTATCACTAACTCATTATTATCTCTAAAACATTCTTAAACTCTAAAAATATTATCTGGCTTTATATAACCAACAAAAGGTTGATAAGCCGTAAAGTCAATCAATCAGGAAAACTCCCATACGTAACAATACGACCATGAAATATCCCCTTCAACATTGGTATTAATCAAAATATAGAATAGTAAGACTACTACAACATGATACATCCGCTTCTATATGTCTATATCACTGAGATGAGGTATTATGATTACTTACATTATTTCCATTATTATTATTATTCAAGGACACGGGTTCCAGTGGATAAAGACATTGGTTAGATCCAGTGACTGGACACAAAGAGTTGTGAGTTCAGTACCAAACTTGGAGAGTTGAATTAAAAGGGAAATAACTGAGACATCCGGAAGAGGCGTGGCACATGGAACTAGCGCAATCTACCCCGGTGGACGAAATAAAGGAATCGGTTCGAAATTCCAATCACCTGAAGAAGGCCGAAACGTACAACGGCCGAAACGTTGTGAATATAACAATGAAGTTGATGATAACAGTCCAAATAATGTAAATAATGTAAGTAATCATAATACCTCATCTCAGAGATATAGACAGATATTGAATGTATGGCACGTAGAACTAGAACAATCTACTCCAGTGGACGAAATAAAGGGTTCGTTACGAAATTCAGATCACCTGAGAAAGGCAAGAACGTACAACGGTCGAAGCGTTGTGAATATGAGGATAACAATTATATATTATATATTTACCAATTTAAAAACATGGTTCTATGGCTACACAGGAATAATCTTTTAAAGAATGTTTATCTTCTTGTTGATTCCATCAAAAGCTCATAGCTCATCTGTACGGGAATATGTGCATTCTTTGAACGGGTAACTGGACCTTACTGATCTGTGATACTTTCTATGACGATGCAGGCTAAAGCTTGCCGAATCAGAGAATACAATGAATTATCGCATAGTTCGTTGCGTTTTGTACGGCTTATCAACTCTCTCTCTCTCTCTCTCTCTTCTCTCTCTCTCTCTCTCTCTCTCTCTCTCTCTCTCTCTCTCTCTTATAAACCTAATAATGTATAGATTCACATGTATGCCCAAAGGACATAGTCATTTAATGACCTACATATTCTAGCTTATTAATTTCCCTTTCACAGTAGGTGTTTTATTGGTTTCTTTTAAATGCCAGAAATATTTCGACAGGGACGTCTGATTTCGGTATTTATTAATCCTAAAAGAACTTTGATGTTGGTTGAAACATTTCTTGAATTCATGTCTTGAGCATCCAATGTAGACTTTTACGTTGTCTGGATCCTCAATATATGAGATATTGCATTGGTACACTAATGATTCATTGCAACATTTATTATTAAGAGGACAGTTATGAGGATTTTTGCAGTTACATAATTTTTGTTTATCCTCATCTCTTTTTTATTATTATACTGTTTAAATTTCTTTGGTCTTGGTCTTAGTATTCACTTAAGATATTAGCATTATGCTTCTTAATAATTATTTAGTTTTCAGTACAACTGTAACTTAATTTTAGGGTTATTTTTATTGATTATAGTACTGAGTTTACTATCTCTAAGAAAATGTTTAATGATTAATGCAAGGAATTTTTGTCCTAATTTGTTCTTTACTATTTGGTTGTATGGGGGTGTATACCAAATTATTTTTCTACTTCTGTTTTTTCTATGCTTTTCATTTTCATTTTTTATATAAGTTAGTTTTGGGCTTTTGTAGCCACTATCTTTTAGAGCTTTATTATAGAAATTAATATGTTCATAGAAAATCTTCCCATTTGCTGAATTTGTACTTATTGTCTTTTCGATAGATAAAGATATATGCTTAATTATAGATGAAGGATGATTAGATTTAGGGTGTATATACAAAGGATTAGTATTGTTTTTTTATAAGGTATGGATACGTTTTTCATTAAATCTAATGTCATATCAAGGAAGTTCATCTTTTTCAATTTATGCTTACAATAATTTTTAAGTTCAGGCATTTAAATTCTTTATATAATAACTTTCTAATTTTATCGATTTTAAAGTTTGTAGAATTCTTTATAACCATAAGTCCATCGTCCCTGTACGATCCGATGTCAGTTATATTAATTTCACGATATGCCGTGAGATCGTATAATATAAAAAGACCTATAAGGTCAGAAGACTCAGCAGAGTCTAGTGATCTCATTGTGATGTCAAAGTGGTCATAAGAATTTTTTATCCATTGTTCACCGTTATGTATTAGTACCGATTTTTTCACATTTATAATAATGCTCTTTTCTTCTTCTGTAATGTCCGTGTATTGGGTAGCAAAGTCCATCATATTCATGAAAAGTTCTTTTGATATTGATTAATAGTAATTTTCAATATCAAACTGCATTAATGTACAATTTGTTTTATCTTTGATATCAGTAAACCAGTTTGTTACTTCTTTGGTATTAATCCAAACTTTCAACCCTAGGTAATCTTTAATTTGTTTGTTACCTCTTTCTAGGATTTATTTTAACTTATTCTGCCGATCTCAGGTTTTGTTGGGTTAATAATCCTTGTAGCTGGATTAGCTTCGAAATATGGTTTTTGGTCCTTTATGGTCATGTAACATTCTTTTTCGGTAAGTTCACCAACTCTATCACTAATCTTCAGTTTATCAGTGATTTTTTTTATTGCTAATTGTATATTTTCCACCATGTTGACGTAATTATTATTTGCCTTTTTATAGTATTAATGTAAATCCTTATTAACTAGATTGTTGTAGTCCTTTGCAGCCATTTTATAGAAATTTCCTGTTTTGTCAGATTTCATTAAAATTTTATCCGTTGTTTTAATGCTTTTTCCCTATTTTATCCAGACATTTTTGGTAATAGCATTTCTTTTCATGGAAAGATATATCATTTATTATTTCCAATAAATCATTTTCAAAACCAGATAAACTATGAATGAACGGTGCTATTCTTTTTACAGTTTAAACCGTAAAATTCATTTTTTTTTTTGGTCATTCCGTCGAAAGAAAAAGTAAGCTTTCCATCTCATTCTTCGTATGAGTTCCTTTATTTTTTGATTTAATATAACGAAATAATTCCTTTTGTTGGTATTAGGAATATTCTTCATAGAAATTCCGAAATTTATTCTTTCTATATTTTTTCTGGTTAAAAATAAAGATTAAGAATGTTCAACTTTAATTAGGAGCCAATATATATATATCTATATCTATATCTATATATATATATATATATATATATATATATATATATATATATAATGAAAAACAAACCACTTTAAGGTACCATTACGATAATTTATTTCACCTATATATATATATATATATATATATATATATATATATATATATATATATATATATATATATAAAGAGAAAGAACAGTAAGATAAATAATCCAGTGTTCTTACTAATTATTTTTTTATTTTTTAAAAACACTGCTCAATGCAAATCTACAGAGCATAAATATTTATGCTCTGTAGATTTGCAGTGAGCACTGTTTTTTTAAATAAAAAATAATTAATAAGAATACCGGATTATATGTCTTACTGTTCTTTGTCTTTATTATAATATATATATATATATATATATATATATATATATATATATATATATATATATATATATATAGTAAATTGTTACATACGGACAAAACATTACTCACGACAATGATGCATTTTTGTTTTGATGCGGAGGCATCTCGACGGGGAGATGCTTCCGCATCGAAACAAAAAATGCATCTTTATCGTGAGTAATTGTTTTATCAGTATTTAACAATTTATAATAAATAATTATTCCTCTACTCTTGTTATTGAGCCATCTTTTGAATTAACGCTGTAAACGTTTTGAATTTATAGTCTTTTTGTTCTCATTAGATAGATAGATAGATAGATAGATATGAACAGACTGAGATAGATAGATAGATAGATAGATAGATAGATAGATAGATAGATAGATTAGCCTAAAAATGAGCATACCAATGAGCATACCATGATGATGAAAAAATTCCCCAAACTGAATAAAATAAAGATTTATCATCAGAATCGTTATGTTATTATTAAGAGGAAAGATCAAAGGATCTTTAGATTATTAAATTATATTTTTGATCCGTTTTAGAATGTTCGAAATCTTTTATTTTATTTTTATCGTGAAAACACATTGATTTGGAAATTCTGGCAAAAATCAAATAACTGTCGTATTTTTCTGAAACTTTCAGGACTTATTCAGAAATTAATTAAATTATTTTAAAAACGTATCTTTTTTAGAAAATCTTCGAAAAAACATTTGTTTTGCATCTAAATTTTATGAATTTTTAGCTGTCAAGTTTCCAGCAGTGTTGTTAATACCTGATCAAAACACCGACCTCTTTGTTAAAAATGCATTTTTACGATAAGATACTTAAAATAAAATATCAGATCAATTCAACTTTAAATAAGCTAATATTCCACTAATAAAATTTCTGTGAGTAAAATGAATTTGTATTATTAATTTTTTTATTATTTCTATGAACATTAATTTACTTTGTTTAATAATCTATGTATTTATTAAGATTTAACGGTTTTCAATTAACCGTTTTATTTTCATTTTTAACATTTATATATGTTGATTTGAGAAAGGAGTATTTCTTTTTGGAAAGGTGATATTTGAAAAAATGCGTGGCATAAGTTAACATTTTGGCAATAATTGATAATTACACTTTCAAGAACTTTTCGTCCAAGTTATTTTCTTGTTTAATAAGTATAGCATTCTTCAGATGGAAATTGTCGTTGAAATTATTTCTGTATATAACTAATTCATTGGACAAATTATTTTGTTCATAAATATTTTTTCTGTAGTTTTCACCAATATATTGTACAGAACAGCAGTGACAGTTTATTTTAATTATGCCTACTTCAAAACACACATACACACACACACACACGCATATATTTTTATTATAATAGATCACAATAAAACATTTTTACATCGCTACACAAAAACTTTCAAGTTTCGGAACTTGAACTTTAATGATTCCCCATTGAGCGATGGTACATAATACAAATGATTTATTTGGGAAATTTGAAAACAAATCGGTACTTCTTTTAAAAGTTAAAAATAGGGAGAATCTTAATGTCAGAATTAAAACATATACTTGTGGGTATGTCTAGATTAACCAATTAAAAGACATACATACAAGTATATGTTTTAATTCTGATATTAGGCTTCCCTCCCCCTTTTTAACTTTCAAAAGAGGTAACCATTTTCAAATTTTTCAAATAAATCATTTGTATTATGATATCTAACATTAAAGTTCCGAAACATGAAAGTTTCTGTGTAGCTATGAAAAAATGTTTTTGTTGTAATCTATTATAATGAAAATATTTTAATAATATGATAATAATATTATATTTTGCTTTGCTTTTATATAGCTGGCCAATCGTATTCAAGGATACCCATCTATTAGGGCGGCTAGTCAATCCCTATTGCAGATGATCCCACAGGCAGATCTGTATTTGCTCAACACCCACAGAGCCCACCTATGTTTTATACTGCAACTATGCCAGCACGCTCAAGTCCTCGGCCACGATGACTTGTGGCTTCGTGCTAGCACAGCTGTGGACGGCCTCTAAGAGTTCACTTACAAGGCTTGGGTCAACTCGTGGTATGGTTTTCAGGCACTTTCCAAAGGTGCCGCTTGCTGGGATCGACCTCGATAAAGTCCGATAACATCATGAAGTCTCCTTCCTGACAAATCGACAATGTTGAGATTCGAACCTGGTTCTCATTGTCAAAATGCCAACGTTCTAATCCATCTACGATATACATATATATATATATTAGCTTAAAAGCTATATTTAGTGGATACACTTGTTTGAGTGTAAATGTACGGCTTGCGGTAATTTCAACTTGCGATCTCTTTGACGGGAGAAACTACCGTTAAACCCACTGAGCTTTTAGACTAATCAGCCTACAGGAGAGTTTCCGTGCATTGGATACTACCTGCTCTCGCTATATATCTCGAGATTCTTGACAAAATCCAAAGACGGGTTTTGTAATGTAATAGATCTTGACCTGGCATCTCGACTGCAGTCACTTTCTCAGCGACGTGACGTGGCTTCCACCTGTCTTTTCTACATGCATTTTCATGGCAATTGTTCTGTTGAGCTGTTCTCCTTAGTGTCTGGACTGCACGAATTTAAGTGCGCTACTAGATTGGCAATTAGGTCTCACCATTTTAATGTTGAACTAGATAGATGCAACCATCAGTTCTGTTCTAATAATTTCGTTTCTCGCACTTCTTACCTGTGGAAATCCCTTTTGGTTCCTTGCCACTTACAATCTTTAAAAATTTTAATACAATGTCAATCACTATCTTCTATATTCCTGATTGTCCTTTCTCCTTGCTTATTTTCACTAAAGTTTTCTCATTCTCTTTCCCTCTCTGCATCCTAGGAGCATTATCGCCTTGCTTGGGGTGAAATGAATAAAAATAAATGAATGAATAAATGAAATATGATGGGATGTTGAAAAGTTCTCGACCTGACCAAGAAGCACTTTGTAAGCTTGGTGTTTGGTCATTTAGTCAGATTTGGGGGAATGGGTTAAACTGGCAATTTTCAGTATCTCCTTGTATTGATATCATAAATTGGAGGAGATTTTAATAAACAAATACATTTGAGAAAAGTTATGAAAGATAGTAAGAGTCCTGAGTAAAATTGAGATATAATGGAATTGCACATCAAAGATGTCGTACTGGATTAATATTGATTTGGCAAAATACAATCTGTCAGGCTTTCAAAATATGAACACTGATACATTTGTGGATTTGCTCAACTTGAAAATATTGATTCTGACTTTAACACCAAAGGTAAACAAAATACTGCTTCATCAGAACTACACAGATAACCATATGAAAAATTCCAATTAACATGAAATTTTTGGGTCAGCCTTGAAAAATTTAGTTTCTATACTTGTGATAAATCTGTTGAAATTTTTATCACACAGATAATAGAAACTTGATTCAAGACCAGAAATAAAACTTAATCTGACTATTCAAAATAAATGTGATAAAACAAGCCAGACTATTTTAGTATCTAATAAATATATCTCTACGTCAATTTATAGAAAGATTAGCATTGCCTAAAAGCAAAAGCCAGGTTCTTTAAATCCTAATGAAGAAGTCTGATTAAGATAGAAAGGAGGCAAAACAAAATATTCAGTCCAGTTTCAGTCAGCTAGCTCATAGACTAACTATATTTTTTTCAAGTTGGACAGGAATATTTATTTTAATTTAAAAGAAATGTCCCCTTTACTGGCCTTGTGTATATCACAATTCAAAATGTTTTAGATAGAATGAGGCAGAGAGAGTACACATTTCTGATGTGGATAAAAAATTAAAAAAAAAAATAAAATAAAAGCAGTAAGAAATTCTGGATTTGATTTCATGCTAGCAAGAAAATATGGAAAAATCCATAACTTTTAAAAATGAATGAAAAAAGAAGACAATGTGAGGTGTGTCAGTCCATAGACCCAGCTCCAGTACAGTGGTAAATTGGGTGGCTAGATGTAACTGTCACTGATTAATTGAGGTTCCATTTGGTTCTCCATCTGGTTCCCACTGTTTCGTCAGGACTCTGCCAATGTCATCTGGCAGCTAGAGTCAATATTCTTCAAATGAAGACCCCTGTTACTTGCCAACAATGGTGCAGCATTCTTTGGAAGCACATTCAGAAAATTTGTAGTAGGCTGGAGTATCCGGCTGCACTTCCAATGCTCTCACTTCTCGGCAGGGAATGCCATGATGGTAAGGTGCCATTGCACCATCAAGCACATTACCACCAGAAAGCTGTGTTCTGTGGAGGAAATATAACGCTGAAGGACGATACATCAACCTACATAGGTGTTGAAAAGTTCTCGACCTGACCAAGAAGCACTTTTTAAGCTTGGTGTTTGGTCATTTAACCAGATTTTGGGACATGGGTTAAACTGGGAATTTTCAGTATCTCCTTGTATTGATATCATAAGTTGGAGGAGATTTTAATAAACAAATAAATATGAGAAACGTTATGAAAGATAGTAAGAGTCCTTCTCATTAGAATCTTTCTTACACATTTACAAATCTACCATTTGCCCATGCATTGAATACTTGAGATTTTTTCAAAGAAGGGGTCTGTAATGTCATCGATCCTTACCTGGCATCTCGACTTCAGTCATTTTCACATCGACGTGACGTGGTTTCCATCTGTCTTTTCTAAAGTATTTTCATGGCAATTGTTCCGAAGAACTGTTCTCCTTAGTGCCTCGACTGCACGAATTTAAGTATGCTACTGGATTGGCAATTAGGTCTCACCGTTTTAATGTTGAACTAGTTAGATGCAACCGTGTATTCTATTCGAATAGTTTCTTTTTCAGGTTTTTCTGAAGAATGGTTGGCATCATTAAACTTCGGATTCGGGGATACGACTAAAAAAGATTTTATATTTACAGTTAAGTAAATTTTAATATTATTAATGCTCTATTTTTAATATTATTTTCATATTTTTAGTATTGAGCACTATATATATAAAATGTCTGCTTATATTCTTCATTTTTAATTCTTAAACCCTATATATATATATATATATATATATATATATATATATATATATATATATATACATATATTTCTTTTTTATTTCACACTCTCATTCTCTCTCTTTATAAGGGTGTTGCAATAACGATTTTAAATGTGAATTAGGTTTAAGCGTCTAATGATTTATTTCGTTCTTTCAGATTTAATAACTTCAACAATTTCAACCGTGGAAAGATTAACACTCAAGCAATGTGTTAAAGTTATCGAAGCCTATTACGAAAATGGATGTTCAAACAGAAATACAATGAGAAGTTCCCAGGTCGCATCATCTCTTGAAACAGCGAAGTCAATTGGCCACCACGATCGTACGACTTAGATTTCTTCCTTTGGGATCATCTCAAAAGTAAGGTCTATGCCAACAAACCAACAACAATTCAACAGCTGAAAGATGAGATAATTAGGCATACTGTTGAGATCGAGGAGCAACTATGCAGAGACGTCATCAAAGATTTTGACCATCGAGTGGAGGTTTGCCGCCGAAGCCTTGACGGACATTATTATTATTCACACATAATTGCCATGACTTAAATAACATGATCCAATAGAGAAATAAATAAATTTTCACCAATAACATTGATTTATTTACTGCTGACTTTGATCCATCTTAATAAAATACCCTTTTTATATATATATATATATATATATATATATATATATATATATATATATATATATATATAAACTGGTCTAGGAGAAGGACAACTCTGAATTCAAAACCTGCGGAGGGTCGTTTGGGAACCTTGTGGCATTCGGTGCACCAGGTCTCTGTATTCGTCCCTCCAAAAAGTGTGTGTGGTCCTGCACGAGGCCTTCACCACTATAATCAAATCTCATGTGCCGGTGTCGGGCTGTCGGTTTCCTGGAAACTGATCTGCTTGACCCTCATACGTCGAATCTCGGGAGAGTCGATCATATATATATATATATATATATATATATATATATATATATATATATATCCCTCTCTGTATATATTGAAGGTGCGATGGGTAAATTGTCGGCATTTTATAGTTTTAATTTTACGGATGCGCGTTATTTGTTTTTAATTTTGTTGACTGCACAGTATAGTAGGGTCAGTTGGGCACGATCTGTGAGAAAAAGAGCACCATGACCCAATTCACTCAGCCAGAAATTTGGAAGCGGCATGCTGTAAATCTTGGCATTCGCGCCGGAAGCTACAAAACGAACATTTCAGAGTCTTTGCATGTCAATCTGAGGACAGTGCAAAGGATTCGGAAAGAGTTGGATGAGTCTAATGATGATTACGAAAGTACGGCAGCACGGAAATCTTATTCTGATCGTTCTGATAAGAAAATAACTCCCGAATTTGTCAGTGAAGGCCTTAACACGGAGGCCTACATCAAATGCCTTGGGAAGGTAGTGTTACCCTGGGTCAAGAGGGTGGCTGCTGGAAGACCATATGTCTGGCAACAAGACTCTGCACCATGTGACACAAGCAGGAGAACCCAGACAATTTCTGCGACCATATTACCCCTTACATCTGGCCGACTAACTCCACAAACTGCAACCTTCTTCTTATATGTTGGGTGCAGTTGAGTGAGAGACCAACAAAATTCTTTGTAACACTGTTGTGACCAAGTAATTGGTTAAGAAATAACAACACAAGAGGTTGCAGATAAATAGTCTATTGAACAGTAAATGCAACAGAAGAGTGTTACACGACTTGGGAGTGTGTGTCGGTTGACCAGCGTTCAGTATGTCACCGTTCCCCTAAGGCTTACTTTTCTTACTACTTTATAGTAAGTGGAAGAGTCCCAAAATAGACTCATTAGAGGGATGACACTACAACAAACACCAAAGATGAAATGAAGGCAAGGATTATGGCAGCATTCACTAACTTAAACAAGGAGACGGTCCAGAAGAGTTACAGGAGATTCTAAAATTGTCTAGAGGCCATGGTTGAAGCCAATGGCAATTTTATTGAATAAACGTACACTTCAGTATTTCAAGATATTTTTGTGCAATTTTGCTAAACATACCTGTTAAAATGAGATTTTATTACTGAGGCCTGGTATAGTGTCAAGTTATCCCTCATACCTTTTGTAGTAAAGTTACGATTTGAACAAGATGCTGCCTGAATTGCTACCTTGTCCATATGCGAAAGATCTCTCTCATAGATGAGGTTGTGTGAAGGAAGTTTTATATGAAACTTCAGGATCAACTTTAGTCAGATCAGAACATCGTGGCTTTTCACTTTTTGTAGAAAAAAATATATTCAATGATTTCAGCCCAAATCAGCAAGGTTTGTGGCTCATTTTTAAAGTTTTATGGAATACGTTGCCATTTTTAGTGATGTTTTTTGGGCCCTGGGCAGGTCTGGGCACGTTTCGGTACGGCTCCATCCCAATTTTCAAAAAGTTGGCCCATTTCCTTCTGTTTAGACACAAATGTGTGAAATAAAACACTTCACCGCTTTTTTTTGTTGTTTTTTTTTTTGTTTTTGATTTTTTTTTTTTTTTTTTTTTTTTTTGAAAATTTTGGTCTATATAGTCCACCTCTAGTGTCAGTGTTATTTTCGTTTTCGAGTAATTTAGACAAAAATTTATCCATCGCACCCTGTATATTTCTCTTTCTATTTCACCCTTCCTCTTTTTCGCTTACTCTCCATATATATATATATATATATATATATATATATATATATATATATATATATATAGGGATTGATATTGTGATGGGAAGAATATATTACTGTTCTTTTTTGTAAATCTTCTTCAATAATCGCTCCTTCATTAAATCCGTAATTTTTTTTTTTTTCATATTTTTTTCTTTTCTCTTTATCTCTTGTTTTCCGTCTTATCTTTCTTCCTTTCTTCTTCTTCTTCTTCTTCTCTTTTATTCCTTTTTCTTTCTTTCTTTCTTTCTTTTCTGGCTACATTTTCTTCATCTCCTTCTCTTCTCATTTTTTTCTTATTTTTATTTTCTTTTTTTTTTTTTTTCTCTTTTTTTTTTTTCTTGCTTCTCTTGCCAGAAACCATGGACTTTTCAATCTCCCCACCCACCAAACACTCACCGACCCCCAGCACCGACCACACAGTCATCGCCTTCCACATTTTCGGACAACTTACCTTCCGCGTACGAGCGGGGATTTCACATTCCCAACGAAGGAAAAAAAAAATCCTCCCCGTTCTTGGAATTGTCATCGTTCCGTCTCTGCCCCCTCGATTCAACAATGTTCCCTCCCAGTCATCTTTCGATTCTCTTGCCACAGGAATAACGCCCCCCCCCCCCTGCGCGCCCCTACCCCCCCCCAACAAAAGAATGACCAGGTCATATTGAAAACTATGAACTCGCAGAGTGTGATGAGAATTACGAATTTCTGTGTGAGTGAGAGAGACAGAGACAGAGAGAGAGAGAATGAGAGTGAATACTGGTGGGGTGGGAGGGTAGTTGGAAGCCATGCCAGGATTATGAGCAATAAGGTAGGGGTAACTAAAAATGACGGAGGCGAGGGTAAAAACGTGGTGACGAACTGGTGCCAGAGAGAAGTGATGTGTGGAACGAACGAAAGAAACAGACGAACGCGCGCTAACGACCCCACGTGCCCAGGCGTCTGACTCACGACCCTCTCCCTCAGCTCTTCCTCTTTCTCGCTCTCTCTTTCTCTCTATCTCTCTCTCTCTCTCTCTCTCTCTTTATCCTACTCATTTCTATCGTGTTTCTTCTCTCTCGCTTTCTTGATAGCTCTGTTTTTTCTCTGATCGTCTTCTTTTGCTTTCTTTATCTATTTCTCTCCTACAACCTTCTTTCTTTTTGTCTACACGTCTTTCTCGTTTCTTTCCTCTTTCTTGCACTCTCTTTTTCTCTTTGTTACTTTTTACTTTTTCTATCGTCTGTCTCTTCTATCTTTTTTTCTCACACTTTCTGGGTTTTTTTTTTTGGTGGGGGGTATATTTTTCTTTTCCACTGCCCTCTTTCATTTGTTTTCTTCTTCTCTTTCATTCTCTCCCTTTTCTTTATTCTCCTCTCTCATTATTAATGTATCAATCTTTTGGTCACTTCCCCCAACGTTCTTTTTTTTTTCTTTTTTTTTTTTTTTTCCTTTTCATTTCTCATTTTATCTCTTTATCTCCGTCTCTTGGTGTGTAGGTGTTATATGGGATATAATTTTTCATTTCGGAATCTATCTATCTATCCTTTTTCTTTCTCTCTCTCCCTCTTTCTTTCTTTCTTTCTCTCTCTCTCTCTCTCTCTCTCCCTCTTTTGTCTTTCTCACTTTGTGTGTATCTTACTCGTAATTCCACTGTCTTTTTCTTTCCCTCTTTTGTTATCTCCATCTCTAGCCCTCTTTCTCTCTTCCCTCTCTCTCTATCTTTATTTCTTTCTTTCTTTCTACCTTTGTTGTCTCTCTTCATCATTGCTTTTACGCGACTGAACATATTTTCCCATCTCTCTTTATCTATTCTTCTTTCACCTCTCTTTTTTTATCTCTTCGTCTCTCTGACATATATATATATATATATATATATATATATATATATATATATATGTATGTATGTGTGTGTGAGAGAGAGAGAGAGAGAGAGAAACTAAGGGGACGTATTCTCCCCAACTCTGTCATTTGCTAAGTCCCATTCGCTGAAGACGTCAAACTTTCTGTTTATTCCACAATATTCTCTTCATCATCGAAATCATTTCACTTTCTTTCTATATTTCTAAGTCAATGACTTTTTATATCCGTCATCTAATCCATAAATTACGACCATCTGTACCTGACCCCCATCCATCTATCTATCTATCTATCTATCTATCTATCTATCTATCTATCTATCTATCTATCTATCTATCTATCTATCTATCTATCTATCTATCTATCTATTCCAGCCTGTTCAAATCTATTTCTGTCTGTTCAAATATGTCTGTCTACTTATTTACATATCTCTGTTCAAATCTTTCAATCTATCTGACTGTTCAAATCTATCTATCTATCTATCTATCTATCTATCTATCTATCTATCTATCTCAGTCTGTTCAAATCTATCTATCTATCTATCTCAGTCTGTTCATATCTATCTCAGTCTGTTTATGTCTATCTATCTATCTATCTATCTATCTATCTCAGTTTGTTCATATCTATCTATCTCAGTCTGTTCATGGCTATCTATCTATCTATCTATCTATCTATCTATCTATCTCAGTCTGTTCATATCTATCTATCTATCTATCTATCTATCTATCTATATATCTATTTATTTTCACGGGCCTAATTACCGTCGACACTAGCGCCTTCAACCGATCATCTTTGTCACGACTGCTACAGCAAAGAAGATGAGTCACGGAGCCTAAAACCTTTCGAACTATCTCCACCCAGCCACACCCCAGAGTCACTCCCGCCGACCCACTCCCTTAGCTAATTCCCGACCCTGGTCTCAGTCTTTTACCCTCCCTGTCACCCTCTCTCCCATTCCAGAACTTTCATCGCACCCGCCACCGTCCAAACTTTAGCACAACACAAGACACAACACATCCAGAACAATTTGTCAAGAAAACAAATTTCGTGAACTTTGTTTTGTTTGTTCTTTTGTTTTTTGTTTGTTTGTACATTTTTTCTTCTTCAGCCCCCCCTTCTTTTCTTCATATATACACACACATATATACATACATGCATACATATATATATATATATATACATATATATATATATATATATATATATATATATATATATATATATATATATATATTTCACGAACATCAATTTACTTTCTTTTCGTTTTCTTTTGATATCCTTCATTCCCTCCTTTAGATATTGTTTTACTTTTATATATCCTTCTTTCCTTTTTTCATTCTTTTTCTCATTCGTCATTCTTTCTTTCTACGAGTTGTTTCATCATCATCATCATCATCATCATCATCATCCCTTCTTTTTCTCATTCTACCCATTTTTTTTCCTTCTCGTCAAACTTCGCGAAGTTTTTTTTTTTTAGCCATGATCATTATTATTATATTTTCCGCCTTTTTCTCATTCTTTCATTTCTCTTTTTTTTCTCGTTCCTCATTATTTCTTATTTCATTCTCGAACTTCTTTTATCTCTTGTTTTTCTTCGTCATCATCATCATCATCATCATCATCATTTCCTTCTTCTTCTTCTCTTCCTTCTTATTCTTCATCATTTCCTTCTTCTTCTTCTCTTCCTTCTTCTTCTTCATCATTTCCTTCTTTCTGGAAGTTTCCTTCACCGCCGTCATCATCAAATTTTCTTTATTTTCCCTATTCTTCCCTTTTTTTTTCTTCATTTCATTCTTCAATACTTCTTTCTACGAATTCTTTCTTCTTCTTCATCACAATCTTCATCATCACAATCTTCATCATATCGTCCTTCTTTTTCTCATTCTTTCCTTTTTCTTTTCTTCATACTTCATTATTTCTTTATTCCTCCATATATATATATATATATATATATTCATCATGATTTTCATGTTTCCCTTTCTTCTCATTCTTTCATTTCCTTTTTCTTCTCTTTTTTCATTATTTTTCATTCTATAAAATGTCTTTCTTCGACATTATCATCATCATCGTCTTCATCATTTTTCTTTTCTCATTCTTCACTTTCTGTTTTTCTTATTTTTATTCTTCATTACTTTTTTCTTTCTTTTCTCTTTCTTTTCTTGCCATTACATTTTTTCTTCTCACATCTTCATTAGTATCATCATATTTTCGTTCTTATTACCATTCTTCTTATTCTGTTTTGTTTTTTCATCTTTCTTCCACGAAATTCTCATTCCAACCCCCACCACCACTACCACCATCATCAGCAATATCTTCAAATTTTCCTTCATTTCTTCTTTTTTTTTTTCTTTTTCTTTTCATTCTTCTCGTTCCCTTATTTCTACATTTCTTTTTTTAGCTATCATCCTCGGATTCCCAGAATGGAAATCTATAAAAATTCATTGTTTTTCTTTCTTTCTGTTTTGTTTTTTTCTTCATCTATAAAACTATCCTTCTTCCTTTTCTTTTTATCGTTTTCTTCTTACTTCCTTTTTCTTTCCTTCATTCTTCTTCTTTCTTTTTGCAATTTTTTTTCTTTCATTTAACATCGTTTATAGAATTTTTTGGTTTTCTTTTTTCTTTTCTTTCTTCATTATTTCGCACTCTGTAATTGTAACTATTCTTTTTTTTTGCCATTTTTCTATAGTCCGCTCTTTCTTCTTCTCTTTCATCGCCACAATAGTTTCTTTCATTCTTTTATATTTCTTCTTTTTTATCTTCATGCTCTTTTCTTCATTCAGCTCCTCCTCCCTTTTACTTATTCTTTCTTTCATTCTTCACTCTCACAGTTTCTTATTTCTCATTATTGTTATTGTTAACTAACCAGTCTCCCTCTCTTCTTTTTTCTTCTTCTTCTACTCCTTCTTTATTATATTTTCCTCTTCTTCATTCTTTTTTTCCCTCTTCTAATTTCCTCGCTCCAATTTCTTACGACACTTTTCCAATATGGAACCAATATGGTCGTCTGCATGTCTCTTTTTGCTTCTTGCACCGAACTCAGCTTGGTATGCAGAGTTGAAACACTTATATCTTCTTCTTCTTCTTCTTCTTCTTCTTCTTCTTCTCCTCCTCATCCTCCTCTTCCTCCTTCTTCTTCTTCTCTTTCTCTTCCTCCTCCTTCTTCTTCTCCTCCTCTTCTTCCTCCTTCTTCTTCTTCTTCTTCTTCTTCTTTCCTCCTCCTCCTCCTTCTTCTTCTTCTTCTTCTTCTTCTTCTTCTTCTTCTTCTTCTCTTCCTTCTTCTTCTTCTTCTTCTTCTTCTTCTTCTTCCTGAACATTATCGTTTTTTTCTTTTCTTCTGTTCTTTTAACTTCCTTTTTCATTCCCTGTCTCATTACAATACTTTCTTTCATTTTCCAACATGGTCGTTTGCGTCTCTCTTTTTGTTGCTTGCACCGAATCTCAGCTGTAATCACGATTAACGAGACGACATTAATCATTATCATAATCATCTTCTTTGAAATTTCCGTTTCACTTAAATTCTCTTTCTTTATTATAATCGCTGGTATCGTCATTATAATCATCTTCTCGCTTTTCAACTTTTTAATCATTGCCTTTGTGAACATCTATAAGATCCATACCATCATTACTTTCCTTGTAATTTTCAACTTTCTCAACGTCAGTATTTCTAGCTACGCCATTTCTTGACGCTATAACATTCAGTTTTTCTAGAATGTCTTTCCAAAAGTTGTTATCGGCGCCATCATTATGATTATTCTTGTCATTTATTACTACTAAATTTATTAATGAGTTGTTCAACACTCGTTCGTTGTATATCTTAACAGTTTCTTCAAACCCTTTTCCTCCAGGCTTTTACGATCTTTTTTTTTTTCATTTTTCGTCCTTACGAGTTTTTCCTTTTTCTTTCTCATTT
>OZ010601.1:81345582-81348082 GCA_963932145.1 Acanthosepion lycidas
CTTTTTACTTTCCACTCCTCTTTCAGTCAAGAGCTTTCTCTATTTTTTCAATTCTTTCTTATTCCAGCCGTTCTTTTGGGAGGGGTTCACTTCCTTTCTTCCTTCGCATCTTTCCTTTTTTTCTATTTTCGTTTCTTTTTTTTATTTCATAAAAATTCCTTGCATTTCTTTCTTTCTGTTTTGTTTTTTCTTCATCCATAAAACTATCCTTCTTCCTTTTCTTTCTATCGTTTTCTTCTTACTTCCTTTTTCCTTCATCCTCCTTTTTTTCTTTTCATTTTTCTCAATCTCTTTTATTTATAAAACTTTCTTTTCCTTTCTAAATTCCTCTTCTTCTTTAAAATCTCCTTCCTTTGTTTTTTCTTTCTTTTCTATCTTTCACTTCTTCAATAATTCTTTCTTTCTTCCTTTCTTTTTATTCTTCTATAAAATCTTTTTCTATACTTCAGTTTTTCCTTATTTTATTTTTTCTTTCTCTTCGATGTGACTTCCTTCCTTCCTTCCTTCCTTCCTTCCTTCTTTCCTTCCTTCCTTCCTTCCTTCCATTTTCCCTTACTTATTTATTTTGATTTCGTATCGCTAAAAAACAAACACAAAAACTCAACGAGACATGTGAAAACCCGATTATTTAAAAATCCACTTAACGTGTTAAAACGCGATATTTCAAAAACGTTGAAACTGGCGAATCACAGAAAAAACTATTTAATAAAAGCTTATGAAAGCCGAAAGTACTCAGACTCTGGACAATTTATATTTAAATATATACCGGAAACCAAGAAAATGGTCTATAAGAGAGATTACTGTTTAAATACACCCAAAATATAGTCTGTTTCACGCTTAAGTGCAATCTTCAAGCCATGTGTGTTGTTTTTTTGTTTGGCAATTTATATATGTTGGTCAATGGTGAATTATGGGTAGTAAGGTCTATTGTATTATCGTGATGGGTGTGTTTCAAATTATTCTATATATATAATGTTTAGCAAAAAATTCTCTTACATATCTTGTTAAAGATCACAAAATGTCCCCTTTAAGAATTTTTCTTGTCGGTTAATTTTAATTTTCCTTGTTTTCTTACAAGTATTTTTATAGATGGTTCCTTATAATTTGCCTTCAAGTATTTTCCGCCATTTTTTTTTCTTTTTAAAGAGTAAGTGTTTATTAAAATACATTTCATTTTCAAAATTTAATCAAACTAAATCTTTGCTTTCTTCTGCATCTTCGATTGGTAATTTTAATTGTTTTACTTACGATGTAGTGAAGTATTTCGAATGACAGTTTGAGAATATAATAGTAAAATCACAGAAATAGCCAGGTTATAGCTAGATTATAAAAGTAACGTCACGTAAATAGCCAGGTTATAGCGAGATTATAAATGTAACATCAACGAAATAGCCAGGTTATAGCGAGATTATAAATGTAACATCAAAGAAAGAGGTAGATTATATCTAGATTATAAATATAACATCACAGTAATAGCCAGGTTATAGTTGAATTATATATGTAACATCACAGAAATAGCTAGGTTATAGCTAACGAAAACCCTGTCTACGGCACTGACAACACTGAATACTTGATTATCACCGAGGTTGTCGAAATACTATAACCAAAGCAGAAAAAAAATATATTTTGACATTTTATACAAAATTTTGTTTCGGACATGCAACAATTCATTCAAAAATTGAACGAAAGCAATATAAAATTGAACAGAAATAATTTGTTGGTTGAACTTAAAAGCAAATTACTTGTTTTAGTGAATTATTGCTGCCGATGCATATACAGGGTGTCCCAAAGATGTATATACATTTTAAATTTGTTTGTTTGTTTGTTTGGGTTTTATGGCATATCAACCACTCTGTGTTATTTAATGCCAAATCCAGTTTATATGAATTTCAAATGCCTATTTTGTATAGAATAAAAAACGTATAGCTAGCAACATTATTGTTTTAAAAAAAAACGTATAGCTGGCAGCATTATTGTTTCAAAAAAAACTTGGAGCTGGCAACATTATCGTTTCAAAAACTTAGAGCTGGCAACATTATTTTTCTGAAAACATTATCTGAGACCTTGCTGTTGGATGCAGTTTATCGCCATACCCAGGACGCGGATGTAGTTTACCGTCATACCCAGGACGTACATTTTAAATAATTATAAAGTCAGTGTTTATTAAAATACATTTCATTTTCAAAATTTAATAGAATCTACAGACATTATTTTATTGTTTTCTATTTTGGTGCATTCTTGTTCAATAGCTACTCTCAATTCAGTTCTTGTTGCAGTTTTCGTAGCGTAGACTTTGTCTTTTAAGTATCCCTATAAAAAGTCTAGTGGTGTGAGGTCTGGTGAACGTAGAGGGTATTCTACGAAACCCCTTCCTCCACTCCACCTGATTGGCAAGATCTGATCAAGACAGGATCTAACTCCACTCTTCGGTCTGGATCATTGTCAATAATAACGCATTCACTATTCTTAGAATGTAACTTTTTCATTGACACCGCTTCAA
>OZ010601.1:81350582-81788082 GCA_963932145.1 Acanthosepion lycidas
AAATATTGTTATGCTGATTTAGTTTATCATAGATATAACTTTTTATTCTTATACAAGCAGAAAATTTACTCTTAAAAATGCGTGGTTTAGCAGCAGAGTTAAGGTTAGGCTTAACGATTTGCACACTTCGTTTACAATATCAAAAAATATTGGATTAAATTTATTGGATTTAATTACGATATTAACTTTTCATGACAACATTCTTCAAAATATTTTTCATTAAAATTGTAGTATAAAATATACTTGCTCCTATTTTATGTTTTTAACATGCAAATTAAATTTAATATACACCCTTGTGTAAATTAATTCAAACAAAACGAATAATTCCTTTATTATTTACTTTTTCGTATTTTTTCCGATGAAAAATAACCCAGTGCACATATTAGTACTTCGTATGTCCATTCCACGAAGTCTTACCTTGCAGATTGACCACAGATTCAAAATTGGATTTAAATTTGGAGTTTCCAAATCAGTCGATAGTACTGTGATTTGCTCACTGGTAAGGCTTGCCAGTGTGTGCGTGCAGCATTACAATTTTCGTAAGCTTCCTTGGAGTAACGAGCATCGCAGACACTGGCCGTAGGACAACTAATCGACAGTCGAGACAATAGTGTCTGCGTGTGATGCAAATCTGATGCAATCAGGGATAAGGCAATATTTTTCAAGGCCAAACAAATTTCATCTCATACCCCAAAAATAGATTCATATTACTGCACATCACTGCAAATGACCTAATCTGAGATAAAAAAAAAATAGAAATCGATTACACCGTCTCACTCCATTTTCAATTAATTTGCACAAGGGGGTACCTGGTAAAATGCTATATCTCCAACCAACCATCCCTAATTAAGTTTCGTAAGGTTTGAGCAGAATTTGAATTGTTTCAATTAATTTAAGTCAATCATTGGCATTGATTAGCATAATGATATCAATCAGCAATGGGTGCGTGGTCGAGTAATTAGAATGTTCGTTTTCTGGCCATGAGATCCAGGTTACATTTGGCAGGAAGGCGGCTTCTTGGTGCTATCGGCCTGGTGAGGCAATTACAGAATGCAGCACCTTTGAAAACATACCTCAGCCTTGTAAGTGAAATTGTGTCGACTGAACTAGTCGTCGATAGTTGTGCTTGCAGTCACAAGTCATTGTGACCTAGGAATTAAGTGCACTGGTCTTGTTTAAACTTTGGGTCACACCAGATTATGCGCTCTCTCCCAGAAACTGTAACTCAAGCGAGATCATTATAGATGCAGTGTGAATCACAATTGGGCTCTTGTTGAACCTACACAAAACTGCTTGAGCATGCATCTGCAACAGGGACTAGCGAGTCGCCCTATCAGAGAGATCAAAAACACGCGGTCAGCCCATTAACGTCATAATGTACAGAATGTATGTTATTTTTTTAATAAAGGTATTTAAAATTACTAATTAACAAAATAGTAATTTCAAACATCTTTATTAAAGATTTACAAATATACTACTAAAACTTTCTGTATATTATGGCGTTAAGGGGAGGTATGCTTTAAGAGAAAGGAAATATTTCCTAATTGAATTTCCCCCATTATGGGCATTATTATATGCATGATATACAGGGTACGATGGGTAAATTGTCGACATTTTATATTTTTAATTTCGCGAATGCGCGCTGTTTGTTTTTTATTTTTATGACTGCACAGTATGGTAGGGTCAGTTGGGCACCATCTATGAGAAACAGAGCACCATGACGCAATTCACTTCGTGAGAAATTTGGAAACGGTATACTGTACTGCTTGGCATTCCCTCCGGAAATTCCAAAGCGAACATTTCAGAGTGTTTGGGTGTCAATATGAGGACATTACAGATGATGCTGTGTCCCCAAAATATGTGCTGAGAGTGAAAAAAAAACCAATATCCAGTTAACATCATGATGTTTGGAGTGACCACTAGTGATGGTGACGTTATGCTTGCATTCATCTTCCCAAGACCCTCAAACTCAACACAAAGGCCTACGTTAAGTGCCTTGAAGAGGTAGTGCTGCCCTGGGTCAAAGAGGTGGCTTCTGGAAGACCTAATGTCTGGCAGCAGAACTCTGTACCATGCCACACAACCTGAAGAACCCTGTCATGGCTGTCAGACAAATTCTGCGACCACATCACCCCCTTACATCTGGCCACCTAACTCCCCAGACTGCAACCCCCTTGATTATTATATGTGGGGAGCAGTTGTGCGAGAAATCAAAAAAAATCCTTATAAGAGCAAAGATGAACTGAAGGCAAGGATTATGGCTGCATTCACCAACTTAAACAAGGCGACTGTTCAGAAGATTTGCAAGAGATTCCGAAGTCGTCTGAAAGCCGTAGTTGAAACCAATTCGATTTTATTGAATAAATTTACTCTTTAGTATTTCAAGATTATTTTTGTGTAATTTTGGTAAATATATCTGTTAAAATGAGATGTCAGTGTTCATTTCTGTGTAATTTAGATGACAATTTATCAATCGCACCTTGTAATAACACCTTAATACGGAACAGAATAGCTGAAAGAAAAGGAATGGCAAACATTCTTTGTACTCAAAGAGATCTTTTATACTAAGTCATACACAAAATCTACAAACACTTACACTTGTTCCACATAGAGAAATAATAATACATGTATACAACAACAAGCAGTGTGAAATGGTTTTAGTATTATTCCCAAAAGGAATTCGGGCTGCCGGATGATTCTTCTCTGTTTCTGGAGAAATCATATTTCTATTTCTCAACGGTTGTTCAAACGAACCGAATTTATCTTCTATGTTTCTGGTGAGGATATATTTCCCAATGGAATGGGTTTGTATGCTGGCCAGGGCAAGTGTCTTGCCCCGCTCGTGCAAAATGCAACTTTCTTGCCTTGACCCCAGGAGACTAACTAAACGACTGATGTCACTTAACCAAATAGGTTGGGTGATAATCGCTTTTTGTCTCGCTAGAACGTGAATAAATGTAGCACAATTTAAATCGAAAACCACCTACTCTCCAGTGTTAAAGGGTTAATTTCAACATTCTCTGAAGGTTTTCAGATGTCAGATCTATGCGAGAAACCCCGGAGAGTATACTGACTAAAACTCTGTGATAAAAGCAGAAAGCATGATTTGCGTCTGGTCGGAGCAAACTGTTTTTGGGAAATTCTGGTTTAGTGAATTTGTGTTAACACTCTACCTTGTCTACGGTGTACATGTTCCAAGACTGCAGATATCTGAAACATCAATTAGTAAAGAACCTTAACTAAATACTTCTTTTCCTGCACGTATATACATATATGATAAAATTCATTTTATAAATGAATGAGAAACATGCTTTGTACTCAAAGAGATCTTTTATACTAAGTCATACACAAAATCTACAAACACTTACACTTGTTCCACATAGAGAAATAATAATACATGTATACAACAACAAGCAGTGTGAAAGTATGAAATGGTTTTAGTATTATTCCAAAAAGAAATTCGGCTGCCGAAATTGACTAAAATAGCCAATGAAAGTTATGTTACAGAGAAAAGATTCGTTTTACCGTAAATCTTTTTAGACACAAGTAAAGATCAATGATATAACTAATAATAAAATCGATAAATTATGATAATATTAAATTATGATTATATTAAGTTCTGGTAATATTCTGTAATACAAGTTATGTGACAGAAGATTCGTTCTTACCATAGATCTTATTAGGCCCAATAAGAGATTACTATACATTTAGATGTTATCAAGGATGATTTTAATTTTACTTTTAATTAAATTTGTGGATTGTATTATGCATATTTTCCAGACACGGTCAGTCGACTGTGGCCGTGTTGATAGCGCTCGGACATACGGAACATTCGGAAAATTTCTACATAATTATGATTGGATAGGATAGGATAGGATATAGAAACAAATATGAAACGTTTATCAATCTAACATGTTCCCAAATTATCGTGCTAACAATCAACAACCATCAATGATGTCGACTGAACATTCATACACACGAATATACATTATCATCCGAATATCACATAGACCAACTAGAATTATAATATACTTACATAAATAAAACATTATTTATGCTTTTTTTATTTGGCTTGGAATCCGTTAATTTCTTGGGGCTTCGAAAGGACGTATCGTTTCTCCCTGAACTCGGAACGCCATAAATTATACTAACGATGGTTTAACAAGTCAATGCAGTCGTGAACCAACACAATAAAATAGAACGCATTATTATCAGAGTGATATATATATATATAATAATGCGTTCTATTTTATTGTGTTGGTTCACGACTGCATTGACTATATATATATATATATATATATATATATATATATATATATATATATATATATATATATATATATATATAGAGAGAGAGAGAGAGAGAGAGAGAGAGAGAGAGAGAAAATTCATTAATGAATTGAGCGTTAAAACTCTGACGTGCGCCGATAGCCTAGGAGTAGGATTTCCGACTAATGCTCGATCGATCGGGTTTCGATTCTGGCTTGAAGCAATCGGATGTCTAGTCACACTGGTGAGCTGTGATACAACGAAATAGGCCTGTACGTGGAAGACTATATATATATATATATATATATATATATATATATATATATATATATATATATATACGCACACTTGAAAAACATGAAGTCAGTTGAATCTGCCACCTTAGTTTCAACCTTATGGTATCCTCGGGCGATTTTTTTTATCAAATGTCCTAAGGTAGCGGATTCAACGGATCTCCTGATTTTTAAAGTTAAAAGTTCTACATGCTATTTTTACATTTATTTTTTTTTTTTTCACCGTGTATTGAGCACTTTTTAATAGTACTGTTTCCTGGTCTGAATCAACTCCGACCATTAACCTTTTATATATATATATATATATATATAAAAAATATATATAAACATTGAAGTCAACACTTAGAGGCGACAGGCTGTTTCATTCTAGACGCAATCCTCAGACCATCGGTGGCCTGACGACTGCGTCTAGCATGAAATAGCCTCTCGCCTTTAAGTGTTGACTTCAATGTTCACTTTTATATTTACACACGTTCTACTCTGATATTGACCACTTTATTCCTTATAAATATAGCACCTTAAGAGTATATTTCTTCATATATATATATATATATATATATATATATATATATATATATATATATATATATATAGCCAGCTATTTGTTTCCGGGGGTAGTACGGCTATATCACGTTGAATCACCAGCCCCCGTATTCCCGTACAATGATCGATTTAAGCAACGTCGAACTTTGTCAGTACCTACATGGGTGATAGCTCGGGAATACCAGATGCTGTAATCTTGGATGTGCGGGTGGTGTAATGGATAATGGCTCGGAATTGTTAATCACAGAGCCGAGTTCCATTTCCGATTAGGTTCATTATATTCATTTACGCACCAATGCCCTCTGCCTCCAAACAATGGGTTAATTAGTAAGATTTGTATCACTAAATCATTATTATCCCCTCCATACACACAAAAACTATTCTTTCAATCTAAAAAAATATTTTCTGGCTTTAAATAGCCTACAAATGGTCGATAAACCATAAAAAACGAATCAATCGATCGTCTCCTCTTGCAGACGCCTAAAATTGAATAATCTCTTCTCTCGAACCTCAGACATATCAGTATAAAAAAAACTGAAAACCGTATTGGTGAATTCTTTAAAATACCATATGTCTTCAGAATATAAGAGGTTATGGTTCTCTACAGGTTTCCTTGCTTTAATTCCTGTGAATTGCAGTGACTTCTTTGGAAAGATAATGAAATGGTTTCTAGCTGTCGGATCCACTAACCCTAGCTTCCTAACTCAGAATATTCATTCTACTAGACCGGTTGCTACTCAAAGCTAGTCAGCCCAGTCCACTCTACTAGTTAATCGATAGCTAAAGGAGTGAACAACAGATCGATTTGTAATTTTCCTAATGGCATTTTTACAAATGTGAACCCATTTTTACAAATGTGAACGCATTTTTGAAAATATGAACCCATTTTTACAAATGTGAACGCATTTTTGCAAATGTGAACCCATTTTTGCATATGTGAACGCATTTTTGAATATGTGAAACCATTTTGGCAAATGTGAACGCATTTTTGCAAATATGAACCCATTTTTACAAATGTGAACGCATTTTCGCAAATGTGAGCGCATTTTTACAAATATGAACGCGTAGAAAGATTAAAAAAAATCGATGAATAAAATAATAATCATAATGAATAATAATGGTAAGAAAAACATTTCCCATGATGCTAAGAATAAAGGGACCGAAAATATGTTTGCGCCATTTGGTTTCGTCAAACGTCGCTAGGTGTCGTCATTAAAGTTTACAAAAAAGAAAACGTTTCCTACGTCACCCTCTTTCTTTTCTTTGCTCCAAGATGTAGAACGATGTGGTAATTACGTTCCCACTGCGAAACGATAGCTTCCCCGGTTCAATGACCACTGAACTCTTTTTTTTTTTTACTCGCACGTGTATTCCAAAAACCTCAACCTATGGAGTAGATCAAGCTTTTCACGTTGGTTGTAAGGCTAACTTGAGCTCAAACATAGTAATGATGATTGTACAGACTTATCCTAACTTCTGGGCTAAGACAAATTAACCGGATATCCCATAAATATGTTTAAATCTCACAGTTATAAAGGAAGTAGAAACATTCATTTAGTTGTTCCAACCATGCGCAAGGCTGACTTGAGCTCGACCATGAATACGACATATCTTTAAACATCCTATGAAAAATACAAGCGTGGATTGGAGCAGTGGGCCGGTCTGCTGCTGAGGTTGTTGGAACAGATACTACATTTTAATCCCCGTCAACTCGGTACTTATCCGAGCTCCCCACAAAGAGGAATGTGGCACAAAAACAGTTTAACGTGGGACTTTCCAAGCTCGTACGCTCGGGCAAAAATTCCCCGTACATCCCACATATACAGGGTGGTTGTCTACCATAGTCTCGTCTGAGTTCCTCTGTGTCCGAAGGCAGAGAATCGACAGAGTTTTGTTGTACTCTTCAGCCTCGTCATCTCGGTATTTACCTGAGACCTCCCCACAAGTCGGGATGTGAAACAAGACCGGTTTTTTACGTGGGGCGTTCCGAGCCCGTGGGCTCAGGCAAAAATTGCGCGTACACCTCGTATACATGGGGGTCGGGTAGCTGTCTATCTCCCCAGACGAGACTCTGCCTTTCGGCATAGCCTCGTCTGGGTTCCTCTCCGCCCGGAGGCAGAAAGTGGACAAGCAGTGTTAACTGTAATCTCTTGCATCGTTAACATCCTGAATCAGTTTGACAACCATCGTTGGTTAAGCGTCTTCTTCCTGTTGTTTTATTACAATGTAGGAGTTCCGACAGTATACGACAGGACTTTAAACATCCTATGAAAAAACAAAAGTGGAATAGAACAGGATAACGCCCTCCCAGATAGCTTATTTGAGAGTTGTGTAAGATAGCTGGGATTTTTGTGTGTTTTTTTTTTGTTTTGTTTTGTTTTGTCTTGTTTTTTTTTTGTTTTTTTTGTTTTTTTCTTGTTTTGTTTTTTTGTTTTTGTTTTTTTTTTTGCCTGCTAAATTTAAGATGTAGTAAAGGAAAACGTGAGTGTTTAAAAAGTAAATAAACAAAAAGTAATGCTGAATGTACTTTGAAATATTTGTGTACTTCAGTCATAAATTCCTGTATTGAATGAATATGATAATTATACTTACCTATCCTAACTTTTGGAGCAGAAAGAGAACAGACATACCTGAGAGACATGGAGATCTTTGTTTCATTCAGTCAGTTATGCCATGCTTAGGTGATCATGTAATTTTCCATACATAACTAACGAGGCAGATTTTTTCCCGCAGTAGGTTTCTTTCTGCGCTAGACCAGTTGTCATCCAAGGCTATAGAACCCGGTCTGTCCTACTATTTACCCTTAGCTGCGGGGGAAGAAGGGCATTATGTACTTAGGCGATCATGTACCTTTCCATAGATTTTTTCTATTTACCCATAGCTGGGGGGAGAAGAGGATTCATACCTTTCCCAAGGGTATTAGCACGTAAGTGAGTTTCAGTCAGTTATGTGCCATACACAGTTATCACGACTCACAAGGCTATAAAACCCAGTCTGTCCTGATAGGGGGTGAAGAAGGGGATCCATACCTTTTCCAAGGGTATTAGCAGTGAAGAAGAAGATCCAAGGGCATTAGCACGTAAGTGAATGTAATGGATTCGACTGGAATTCGAACTCGGCTCTCCGATTCCTCAACCATTACTCCACCGTGCCTTGCCTCCCTTGTTTCACCAGTCACCATAAAAGGGATATATATCAGGAGCAGAAACTCGAGTTTTGTATCTTCTTTGTTGGACACGCACCATCACCTAAAATATACACATAAACGCAACAAAGCTTGAATTTGAACTCGGATCGCTGATTTCATTTTTACCGCCGGTAAACCCAACGCTAAAACTTTCTCTATCGTTATGTATGTAACCATCAGAGCGAATGCATCTTTTTGAATATTTGTTTAATCAAACCTGTCAATATTACGGTTTAAATAAACAGCCAATAAATATATAATTGCACTGGAAGAGGGGCAGATAATTTGCTTATGTAGGAAATTCGTCACGTCTGCGATCGGAACGAAACACAAATACAAACGGAAATCAGAAGACTTAAGACAGGTAGCCGGGTAGACGATAAACAAGACTACGCGCACGGTGTTCAAATGACTTATTACAGTATAGGCGTTAACAGACGATGATTCAAGCGGTATTTTTCCTCTGTTTTCAAGCCGACAGAGCCATTCTTGCCGAGTGAACTTCCGGTTCATTTAAGAATGAAGGCAAGCTTCCTGCACCGAACACTGCTGCAACTTCCGGTCTGGTCTTTTCATAACGCGGCTCACAGTTGGAGTTCGGGAAGGCGGGAATCCGTATGTCTTGCGAAGAACTGTAGACTATCTATCTATCTATCTATCTAGTACTCTCTAACTGTCTATCTCTCCCTTTCTCTCTATTTATATCTATCTCTATCTCTCTTTAACTCACTCTCTCTCTATCTATCTATCTATATATATATACATCTATTTCGCTATCTCGATTAGGTACGCACACTCATACACACATTTTCTCTTTTTTTTCCACCTTTCCGTCTACTCTTTACTCTCTGTCATTGTCAGTTTCTCCTATATTTCCCTATATGTCAGTCTGTCTGTTCCTCTCCCCATCTATCTATCTATCTATCTATCTATCTATCTATTTTCTCCTCTTTTCCATCATTTCCTTTCCATCTACTCTTTTCTCTCTGTCATTGTCTATTTTGCCTATATTTCTCTGTCTGTCTCTCTCACTCTCTCTTTATCTATCTATCTATCTACCTCGATCAGGTACACACACTCACACATTTTCTCCTCTTTTCTATCTTTTGCCTTCCATTTACTCGTTTCTCTCTGTCAATGTCTATTTGCTTTTCTCTCTCTCTCTCTCTCTCTCTCTCTCTCTCTCTCTCTCTCTCTCTCTCTTTTTCTCTCTCGTTTTTTGCTTACCTATCTATCTCTCCCCCCGAAGATTAAACATTTTTTTTTTTTTTTTTTTTGTAAATTCTTCCTCGGCACACGGGAAGCAGTCATTTTAAAAGAGGTTAAGATACCTTACCAATTTAAGCATTTACTTTCAGATTTTTCACTTGAGGACCTTCAACACCAGCAATAACTAAAATGGGTAGCATATTTAACTAGGAGAGAAAATAATGACATAATCAAGAAGTTCCACACTTCTTCAGACAAAAAGCTTGGGGTGGGGCGATCCCGCCTATCGATACTGCAAAAAGCGATAACAGTTAGTGCACTTTAAAATAATACATTTTTAGAAATTTAAAGCGACAGTCACGTTAATCTCTCTCTCTCTCTCTCTCTCTCTCTCTCTCTCTCTCATTTCTTCATTCCCGAGATACCAAGCGTTAAATTAGGGCTTAATTTCAGCGACTTGTTTTTGTCCTTACACACACAGATACACACATAAATATATACCCACACCACACACACTACACGTTGTGAAATATTTTGATATCAGTGGCACTAAAACACGATCTCTATAATTAGGCCTTGTTTCCATAGTTTTTTTTCTTTTTCTTCGTATTTAAGGCTTTTTTTTTCTATTCTTGTACTTTTCTCGATGCTTCTTCTGACTTGTATGTGCGGGTGTAATGAATAACAACTCCGAATTATAAACTGGAGAGCCGAGTTCGAATTCCAGTTCTGTTCATTACAAACACTTACGATCAAATGCCCTTGGGAAAGGTATAGATCTATCTCTACTGCCAGCTATGGACTGAATAGCAGGACAGTCTGGTAACTAGTCTATCACAAAAGGAAATGGCAACATAATGCGAGAAAGTCGTCTGCCTCGTCAGTCATGAATCGAAAAAGACAGACGATCACTCACGCGTGTTTCATGTATGGTACTTAACTGAACTTAAGCAACGGCGAGCTTGGTCAGTACCTAGATGGGTAACTGCTTGGGAATACCAGGTGCTGTAAGCGTAGGTGTGCTAGAGTGTAATGCATAAGGGAAATTGAAAATCGGGGAGCCGAATTCCTTTCAGGTTCGTTATATATCACTTACGCGCAAATAAGCTATGATTCCATCTCTTCTCCTCCCATCTATGGATTAATTAGTAGGACTTGTATCAGTAAATCTTTATTATCTCCCCAACCCCCAAAAAATCTTACAATCTACAAATATTTCTGGCTTTAAATAACCTGCAAAAGGTTGATAAGCCGTAAATTTTCATTCTTGATTGATTATTTTTGCACGGCTTATCAACCTTTTTCGTGTCCTGGGTACGAGAATAAACTACATCCGGTAGAAAGACCTTTGAGTTGAAGATAGGAGATTTTCAGGGACGTAGAACGACCCCTTAACTGCTGGTGTTACTGAGTTCACCCTGACCCGGGGTGGTAGCACCTGTTAGGATCCCAGCTAAGGGCAAATCGGGAACACCCAAACAAAAATCAACAGTACATTTTTATAACAAAATGACCAACAATATATTTTATTGCAAAATGACAATCAATCCAACATTAAAAAATATAAAAATTTTCTTATTGGAAATTTGGAAAAGGAGCAAACAAATATGAGGATCAAATTACTGGCAACCCTAAAATTGGTTAATTACAAAGATCATGTTCGAGATTACCGTATTTGACGGCATATAAGACGCACGTGTCTATAAGACGCGCCTCAGCTTAAACAGGGAAAATCAAGAAAAAAAATGAGCAATTAGTAAAAATATTAGTAAATGAGTATCAAAATTTTGGCTATATTTATGAGTTATTATTTTGGTTAGACAAGCCATGATTACAATTAAACGAAAAATAATATGAAAAAAGGACACGAACTTATAAAAATGTTATTACATCCAAAGGTAAGAAAACAAAATAAAACCCAAGCAATTGTTACAATTGAGTAAAACAGTAGAGTTACCATTAAAATTATATTCATCTTCAAATCCATAAAATTTGTCGTCTTCGTTATCAAAATTCTGATACTCACTTTAAATACTACTATTACCGTCATCTTCCATTCCATCGAGAGCATTGCTAATGCCACACTTTTTAAAAGATTTCACAACAATTTCTGGTCTAATATTGTCCAAAGTTTGCTTCACCCATTCGCAGACTTGTGCAATGCTGGGTCATTTATTCTTCCTGAAAGTGTAAGGTCCTGATCAGGCATTGCCATCCACGTGTTCCATTGCTCCTTCATGTTTAAATCTAAGCTAATAGTATCCCAAATAGCTAATTTCGGCCGACTATCGCGAATTTTAAACCTACATATGGCATATAAGACGCAGGGGAATTTTAATAGATATTTTTAATTAAAAAAAAAAGTGCGCCTTATATGCCGTCAAATAATGTACTTCTCACAATTTGTGTAAATCTCTTCCTATGTCGTGATAACAATCGTCCTGGGTATGACGATAAAGTGCATCCAGCAACAAGAGCTCTGATCGGGTGGTTGGAGGATTTGAGGAGCGTGGAACCACCACTTAACTGATGTTGCTCCCGAGTTCACCCAGACCACGGGTGGTAGCACCTGTTAGGGTCCCATCTATGAGCAAATAGTGAACCACCAAACAAAAATCAGCAGCATATTTTTATAAAGAATGACAATCGATGCAACACTAAAGGAAAAAATCTAAAAATACATTTTTATAATAGAATTACCAACAATACATTTTGTAATCTACAATATATATATATATATATATATATATATATATATATATATATATATATATATAAACGTACCTTTTACTCTGAGAGTATAAAATTGTGTACAAAATATCTATAGTTGAAAGTATAAAATTGCGTTCGGCATTAAATAACCCATAGAGATGTCGATATGCCGCCAAACAAAATCAGACAAACAATACCTATTAATAGCAAAATGACCAAGAATACATTTTATAGTAAAATGTTCAACAATACATTTTTATAGTAAAATGAGCAACAATACATTTTATACTAAAATGACCAACAATACATTTTATAGTAAAATGTCAAACGATACATTTTATAGCAAAATGACCAATACTATATTTTATAGTAAAATATCCAACAATACATTTTACAGTAAAGTAAAATGACCAACAATAAATTTTATAGCAAAATGACCAAGAATACATTTTATCGTAAAATGTCCAACAATACATTTTTATAGTAAAATGTCCAACAATATATTTTATGGCATAATGACCAACACTACATTTTATGGTAAAAAGTCCAACAATACATTTTGAAAGTAAAATGTCCAACAATACATTTTATAGCAAAATGAACAACAATATATTTTATAGTAACATGAGCAACATTATATTTTATAGTAAAATGCGCAACCAAACATTTTATAGTAAAATGACCAACAATACATTTTATAGAAAAATGACCAACAATACATTCTTAGTAAAATAACAAACAATACATTTTTATAGTAAAATGACTAACAAGACATTTAATGGTAAAATGTCGAACAATACATTTTATAGTAAAATACGCAACAATATATTTTTATAGTAAAATGACCAATAATATATTTTATAGAAAATGACCAACAATACATCTTATAGTAAAATGTCCAACAATATATTTTATATTAACATGAGCAAATATACATTTTATAGTAAAATGACAAACAATACATTTTATAGTAAAATGTGCAACAATACATTTTTTATAGTAAAATGACCAACAATATATTTTATAGCAAAATGACCAACAATACATATTATAGTAAAATGACCAAGAATACATTTTTATTGTAAAATGTACAACAATATGTTTTATAGCAAAATGCGCAACAATACATTTTATCGTAAAATTTTCAACAATACATTTTATCGTAAAATGACCAACAATACATTTTGATAGTAAAATGTCCAACAATACATTTTATAGCAAAATTTACAACTATACATTTTATAGTAAAATACGCAACAATACATTTTCATAGTAAAATGACCAACAATATTTTTTATAGCAAAATGACCAACAATATATTTTATAATAAAATGTTCAAAAATACATTTTCATAGTAAAATGACCAACAATACATTCTATAGTAAAATGACCAACAATAAATTTTATAGCAAAATGACCAACAATACATTTTATAGTAAAATGTCCAACAATATATTTTATAGTAACATGAGCAACAATACATTTTATATTAAAATGCTCAACAATACATTCTATAGTGAAATGACCAACAATACATTTTTATAATCAAATGACCAACAATAAATTTCATAGCAAAATGACCAACAATACATTTTATAGTAAAATGTCCAAGAATACATTTTTATAGTAAAATGTCCAACAATATATTTTATAGTAAAATGACCAACACTACATTTTATAGTAAAATGTCAAACACTACATTTTATGCTAAAATGTCCAACAATACATTTTTATAGTAAAATGACCAACAATATATTTTATTGTAAAATGACCAACAATACATCCATAGTAAAATGACCAACAATATATTTTTATAGTAAAATGACTAACAATACATTTTATAGTAAAATGTCCAACAATAGATTTTTATAGTAAAATGTCCAACAATACATTTTCATAGTAAAATGACCAACAATACATTTTATAGCAAAAAGGCCAACAATACATTTTTATAGTAAAATGACTTTCTTCTCTTCTTGACGCTGGATATAAGATCTTCGAATGAACCTGTCTGTTTTGTTTTGTTTTTTTTTTTGTTTTTGCTTCTTTGCACCGCATCTTAAGTGATGATGTCTACCTAGGATATACTTAGAAAGATCCTGTAGCATCTAATTTCTAACACTGGCTGTCTTCGCTGTTATTCTGCTGTTAATGTCTAACATTCACAGACGCAGTGAAAGATTGATTTTTTATTCGTTTTCTACGGTTTATCAAGCATTTGCAGTGATACAAGTATTGCTGATTAACCCATAGCTGGGGGAGAAAAGATGGATTCATACTTTTTCCAGGGGTATTTCCGCGTAAATGAATATAACAAACCCAACTGGAATTGGGACTCTTCTCACCGCGTAATAATTCCGAGTCATTAACCATTACCCCACCCGCACATCCAGGCTTATAGCACATGGCATTCACAAACGGTCACCCATCTCGGTAATGGCCAGGCTCGACGTTGTTTAACTTCGGTGATCGTACAGAACCCGGAGTTTCAACGTGATATAGCCGTAACACTTTTAATTTTCATTGGATATGTAACTAGTGACGTCATCAAACGTGAGCGTTTGAATCAGAAATAAACAAAGGGTCTCAAATCAATAGCTTTATTTACAATGCTAAAATTTCATGTTGAATGTACTTTGAAATATTTGTGTACTGAAGTCATAATATACATGATCCTGGGTATGACGATAAACTACATCCGGCAGCAAGGCTTCTAATCAGGTGGTTTTAAGGAGCATAGAACCACCTCTTAATTGCTGGTGTTCCCCGGTCCACCCTGACTCGGGGTGGTAGCACGTGTTAGGGTCCCAGTGATGGGAAAATAGTTAACCCCTAACTGGGGTCAAAACGCTATGAAAGTCTTTAAAAAATTATAATAAAAATACCAGCAATACATTTTCATAGTAAAATAATTACTAGCAATATATTTTTGTAAAATAAATTACTAATGCTCCCAAGAAAATAAAATTTTCGGTATTAAATGACCCATAAAGAGTCGATATGCCGCTAAAGAAACATACTCAAATCTAAAGTAATACTATAAATAATTTTCTAAAATTGCAAAAATCTTCTCACTAGCAAAAATATGCTGATGTCAGCAATTATGAAACACGGGGAGCATTCATTATTTCCACACTTACCCCTAAAATAACGGAACTGTTTTTAACAGTTTATTTTTAGTCACATGTTTTTCGTTAGAATCCATCATGTTCATTTATAAATCTATCATTCGTTCGTCTATTGAATACTGCTGCCATATCTCATCTGCTGCTACTGTTGCATATCCTGAGATTCTTAACAAAATTCAAAGAAGGGTCTGTAATGTAATCGATCCTGACCTGGCATCTCGACTTCAGTCATTATCTCATCGACGTGATGTGGTTTCCACCTATTTTTCTACAAATATTTTCATGGCAATTGTTCTGATGACCTTTCCTCTGTGTTGCCTCGACTGCTGGAATTTAAACATGCTACTAAATTGGCAATAAGGTCTCTAGCCAGATGCAACCGTTATGTTCTCTTCTAAAAGTTTCTTTATTCGCATTTCTAGAACTGTCTTTCGTTTACATATTTCCCCGCCAACTACAATCTTCAAAAGATTAAACCCAATGCCAAACACCATCTTCTGTCTTCCTGAAATCTGTTCTTTTATTGTCCTTTCTCCTCACTAAAATCTTCTCATTCGCTTTCACTCACAGTAACCCCTTGCATCTTAGTGGCATTATCGCCATCTTCAGTCTTCCTGAATTCTGTTCTTTTATTGTCTTTTCTCCTCACTAAAGTCTTCTCAGTCTCTTTCACTAACAGTAACCCCTTGCATATTAGTGGCTTTATCGCCATCTTCTGTCTTCATGAAACTTGTTCTTTTATTGTCCTTTATTTCATACTAAATTCTTCTCATTTTCTTTCATTCTAGTAACCCCTTGGCACTATCGCCATCTTATGTCTTCTTGAAACCTGTTCTTTTATTGTCCTTTCTGCTGACTGAAGCCTTCTCATTCTCTTTCACTCTAAGTAATTTCTTACGTCTTAGTGGCATTATTGCCTTTCTTGGGGGGGGAATCATTTTAAAGAAAGGAAAAACAATTCTGAACTTGGAATAGAAACTGTCTATATTTTTTTTAGATTAAGTATTGTAACTATTTGCCCTGTTTCCATTCTTCGGGGCGTTGTCCTTATATTTATCGCCATATTCACAACGTTTCGGCCGTTGTACGCTCCGGCCTTTTTCAGGTGATTGGAATACGAATATCGCTAAAACTGTCACTTTCATATCATCCTCCGAGGTTCATGATGTCAATATCTTCTCGCACTTCTCACCTGTGGAATTCTCTTCTGATTTCTTGCTTCCCTGCCACCGACGATCTTCAAAAGTGTAAATGCAACATCAATTGCTATCTTCTGTCTTTCTGAACCCTGTTCCTTTATTGTCCTCTCCTTGAGTTCCGGAACACCATAACTTATAATAACGCTGCTTAACAAGTCAAATGCGCGTGAAACCTGCTTAACCAATGAAAATCAAACAACATAAAATAAAAATACTTGAATGTTTTTCTTTCTCCATATCTCATTCTCTGATGGAGCTTTCATAAAAGTGAAACAAGTTAGATTTATAAACGTTTCCTATTTGTTTTTATCCTATCATTCTGTCCGATTCCAATCTGTATTTGATCCCAATTCAGATAGATAGATAGATCGATAGATAGATAGATGTGAACAGAATGAGATAGATAGATAGATAGATAGATAGATAGATAGATAGATAGATAGATCGAATATGAGTCCGACAAAATGATAGTATAAAGAGCAAGTAGGAAAGAGATCTTAATCTAACGTGTTTCACTTCATTAAGTCTTCGTCAGAGATCAAGATAGAAATAATAACATATGATAAAAAGCAAAGAGACGCAGATTAATGGTATGTTGTGTTTGGCTATTGCTTATTGGTTAGATACGTGTCACGTGTAATGAAAGCCAAACACGACATACAATTAATCTTCCTCTCTTTGCTTTTTATCATTTTTTATTATTTCTATCTTGATCTTTGACGAAGCTTTAATAAAGTGAAACACGTTAGATTAAGATCTTTTTCCTACTTGTTCTTTATCCTATCATATATATATATATATATATATATATATATATATATATATATTCAAACATATTTTATTAAATATAAGCGACAACAAATACCTGTCGAATATTTGCTTTAAATTTCGGGAGAGAATAAAGACAAAAATTGTCCAACATATGAATATTTTTTGTTATTATGCTGTTCCTTGATCTAAGCTTTCGGCTCATATGAGCCATCTTCAGGGTGGTTATATGGACATTTATACAAATATATTCACCATCGAAGATGATATTCTGTTATGTTGACATAGAAGATTATTATGCAACGATAACTGTCGCGGAATAACAGACGCAGGTCGTAAATTCATGATGTGATTCTATGACGCCATACCACGCGAGAAAACAAAATATTAACAATAGAACCATATGTGACGGGTCCACACCTGGCCCAGGGTCGAATCCTTTGGTTACGGCGCCAACTGTGACGTCGCTCCTCCTGGTCGCTCCTCCTGGTTCCAAGCGTGCCGCTCCAACCTCTTGGTTAGATGATCACCAGCCTCGCCTTTCCCAACCCGCTTCCAATACCTGGTTGCTAAAGCAACTGTACTGATCTCCGGTCTGTCTACCCACGCTGTGTTTAGATCTTAGACAGACGGGACCAGCAGGGATTGGGCCGTATGCAAGTTGAGTCCGACGGGGGTGGCAAAACACAAGTAAAAAAAAAAAACTCACGAGACAAAAAATTACTGATAAAAAAAAAAAAGGGTGACAACCTTTTATATCTAATGTCCGTTACATAAAGAAAAATTGTTCTCATTCCCGACCCGCTCTGTGGACTATGGCACCAAGCTTCTATCATACAACTTAACGATTTCGAATTGTCTACTCTCCAGAATTGTGTATGTCGGAGTGTGGTTTAGTTCGACACTGGGGCTAATTTCTATCAATCATTCGCAGTTGATTCTTCTCTTCGACTTGAGTTGTATTTCTTCACTTCGATCTGGTTGGGTCGAATTCTGTTCTCGGCTGGGCTTGATTTTAACTTCTTCTTCTTCTTCCGTCCAGTAACTCTTTGGCCTTGTCTTCGACTTGGCTGCAACTTCTGCGCGGCTTTCGAGTAATCTTCTTCTTCGTCGACTTAGATAGAACTTCTCTTGTCTTTGACTTGGGCCGGAAGGATTTCTTGTTTTCGACTTGGGCTGGAAGGATTTCTTGCCGCAACTCAGCCGCAACTCTCTGTCGTCCGAGGTGATCTCTTCTCGCTGCCGTCCGGGGCTGAACTCCTTTTTTTGTCGATTGGGTCCTGCTTTTATTGACGCCGCAGCAAACCGGGGTGGGTCTGTCGGCGTCAGGGCTCTCTCGATAATCCCAAAAGTCGCATTAGTTCTGATTTCCCATTATCGCTATTATTTTCACCCCTACTTCCTCACAGTGCCTCTGGGGGGAAGACGCATACCCATCTCTCCCGGTCTCTCGTATGTCAGGTGACCGTTTTCGACCAATGGTTCTTGATCGAGCATTCTCCCTCCTCTTTCCGCATATCACGTGACCGCTTTCGGCTAATGAGACTGTGGTGGGACGCCTCCCGTCTCCAATCGGGCGTGGCTTACATCGTTCTTGTTCTAAAAAAAACAAAATCTAATTTGGCCTTTTTCACACGTACGAAAAATGATAATCTTGGCTTTTTTCTCACCTGGGTTCTGTCAAAACAGCCTGCCGCTAATTAGATGTGACTTCAGGAAAGAATATTGGCGCTATCTGTGAGCCGAGACAATCGTTTTCTTTCCTTCTTTGTTTTTGGTCAGACCAGATAGTCAAAAATCTTAATTATCTGAATTGAAAATGTCTCCACTTCATCATCGTGGGGTTCCAATTTTTAACAGGTCAGAATCTGTATACAGTTCCACCGGTCACCACCTCAACACAAAAAAACACCTTTCCTCCGATTAAAATTTCGTTTCCATTGTTCTAAAAAATCTTTATTGTTTCAGCCAACCTTAACAACTTCCATCCTACGCGGACATGGAATTAGTTCAAGTGCTTGACCTGATAATTTTGACACTTGTTAGGTGCTGGTCGTACGTGTGTGTTTTCGCTTACGACCTGGTTTTGTATTATGTTTCTGTCTTTCCTCTTCTTTTTGTTTTATTTTATTATCTCCAAACTCTATTTCTTCAACCAAATATAACAATTTCTATTTCCCTGGATTTCGGTCAGGTAATTTGACCTGATATATTTTGACACCTGTCTTGTCTTAGTTTTACTTATGACCGGGTTCTGTATCATCTATTCCTCTTTCTCTTTCTTTTTATTATTTTTTTTTTCTTCTTCTCTTTGGATCGCCTAAATACAGTTAGAGAATTATTCTCAAAACTCAATTATTCTTCGTTTCTAAATAACTAACAACTGGTTAATAAACCGAATAAAAATTAAATCATATTTCTATGAATATCTCTTTTTAGTCTTTCTAAAAATGCAGGGTGCCACAATCCTCCCCTAACCGATTTGTCATTTACCCGTAAATGACACCTAAACCCAATTACATCATTTAACATGCACCATGCATTTGTCTCATGCAATTCTATTCTACTTTCTTACATGCAAGGGTAATGTTCTTTTCACCTTCTTTTGTTCTACATGCAATGTAATGTTCCTTTCATCTTTTTTTTTTTTTTCTACATGCAATGTAATGTTCTTTTTCATCTTCTTTTGTTCTACATGCAATGTAATGTTCTTTTCATCTTCTTTTGTTCTACATGCAATGTAATGTTCTTTTCATCTTCTTTTGTTCTACATGCAAGGGTAATGTTCTTTTTCATCTTCTTTTGTTCTACATGCAAGGGTAATGTTCTTTTTCATTTTTTTTTTTTTTTTTTTTCTACATGCAAAAGTAATATGTGCGTGTGTCTGTGGGTGCAGATGTGTTTACTATGGTTTGTTCTTCTTGGTCAATGTTTTCCTCTCCGCTGTGGGAGGTTTTTCCGCCGCACGTGGTGGTCTCACGCCAGCCTCCTCCGTTGGTCTTTCAGCAATTTCTTCGCCCGTCCTGTCTGAGCGAGGAACACTGCTCGGCATCTCCCTCTCGAGTTGCTGCACGCTCACTAGATTGTCGTTCGCTAATCTCCTCTTACTCTTAACCTTCCATATTAATACACCCCCGATGGCTATAACTAGGAATGTACCCATTACTATTGACCAACTTATCGCGATCTGCTCATCGTCTTCCCAAGCCACACCTTTGTTTCCCAACGCACTTAACTTGTCTCTCAATTGATCCATATCGATCTTTTCTATTGGCTTCATTAATACTGGCATCTTATTTAAGGTAACATTAGAGAATCTCTTCACCATCGGCTCCCATAATTCTGTACAATTGACTAAGCCTCTACCAATCATCTCTATGATTGAATCTTTCTCTTCATATCTTTCTTCTTCCTGGTAATAGGGGGGTAAGGAAATGGATATTCCAACCGCCGAACATCCCATGGGTAGCGTCACCAGGGATAACGGTGGTCTTATTCTTAATGTCCTTGTGGACTCTCCCCCACATACCCTAGACAAGCTGATATGTCTCTGTGTGGCTACTGCCCACACCCCGTCTGAAACACTGATAGCTTGTGGTAATGCCGTGTTTGTTAATACCTCCACTTGGCAGATTCTTTTGATTCCTTCCCTTTTCCCATCAAACAATTCTAGTATGCACATTCTGCGATTACCAGTTTTATAGATAGGGCTTAACGAGGTACAAGTCCCTAGAGCATCATCTCTACACCTTCCAGCTTCTTCAGCTGATAGCAACATGAATTTCGTTCTCCCCGAATTTAAAGCTATGTAGTCTGCTTCCACCTTGTACCTTGCTATCATTCCTAAACCTTGATCTCTTCTGGGGTAGGGGATGGGTAAGTTTATAACCTGGTATATCTCGAATACACTCTCGCTATCTAACAACGGAACAGATATCACAACCAATAGTCGCCTATTTTCTAACAAGGTCACACATCCTAGTGCATTATAATATTTCCACAATTCTTTGGTGGGGTCCACCGGCATCCTTAAATGGTGGGGTAACTCGGCCTGTATTCCGAGTAGCGCTTCCCTTAGGTGACCCGGGTTTACTATGCTTGGGGAGAGGTGTCCTAATGACAGCATGTCTAATTGCGCCCTCACGTGTTCCAGCAAGGTCGTCAACGACTGACTCGTTTGTCGTACCTTATTCGTAATTGTCATCAGCTGGAAATATTTTTGCATGAATCCGCTCATTTCCTGTAATTCAATCATTACAGTTTCTGTATTATTAATTACCTCTTGTCTCAACCTCGCCAGGTTGTCTATTAACCAATTGATTCTGGCTCTATTTTTGGACACCTCTAACCTTGTCACATTTAATATTGTCACACTCTCCCTTGCCACCTGGGCAAGCGTCCTCTGGTTTACCTCCACTTCTCCCAGTTTCCTTCTTATGAATTTAACGTCATCTTCAGTCACTGTTCCAAACAGGACACTCAATGCCTTTCCCACAATCGGGACTACGGATCTCCTTTCCTGCGTCTGCAGTAACTCTATTCCCTGCAGGTAGTTTTGCATGTCTTTCCATTGAGCCTCTATCATAGTGGCTTCTGATTCTAGGGAGTGCAATAAACTGAGATACCCTTTTTGCTTGGGATAATCTTGTCCTACTTTCAACCGGGCTGCATCCAGTTGCGTTAGCTCGTTTCCTAACTTATTTAGTAGCGACTCATACGGGTTCAAATCTATCACGAATGTGACCAACCACTTAGACCTGGTTATTATTACTTCGCTCGTTTTTTTAAAAATGGTGTTTCGGCTGCGCTTCCCAGCTTCCGCCATCGTCACCATCAGCGTGGCTACCACCATCATCGTCATAACCAACCCTTTCATCTTGATCATTCCTGAAAGGTAACGAAATTCTTTTGTTGTTATTCTTCACAACTACTTCATGTCGCTCAACTCATCACTCAATTATTTTATAACTTCTTACTAAGTTCAGCTCTTCCCTCCTCTAACTAACCTCTAGCGGACAGAATGGTCTGGTCAGGTGTGCGTGGCGCCCACTCTAAAGGTTGTACTTCATGACACCACTGGTGATCAATCAACAATGCCAATGATCTTCTCCCGTCCCTTGTGAGGTGCAGCCCGCGACTCCATCCCCTCCACTCACATCTACCATAGTCAGCCAATAGGATTTTGGATGAGCCAGTGTCGTTATCTGTCGACACTAAATGCTTGTATTCTGCACAGCCCTTTTGTTCTACTGAGATTTGGGGTTCTTCTCCCTCCCTGATCTCATCTTCTGAGGTGATTCCTGTTCAACCTCTAACCTTCTTTCTGTGTCTAACTTCCGTCCAGGAGGTTTTTTTTTTTGTCCTCTTCTTCATCTCCTGATTCTTCTTTCTGTTTAGAGTCTTCGCCTTGAATGTCCTCAATACCTTTCGACTCTATGTCTAAATTTCTCCTGTTCCTTATCCTTTCTTTGAGCTGGGAAAGGGGTATTCGATCCTCCTCCTCCCACTCGCTGGGTCCTTCGTCCTGTTCAGGGTGCCTCTTTTTAGAGCCTTCGACTGCTTGATTGGACCTCCTCGTCTTTTTCTTCCTTTTCTTCGGACATGGGGGTGTGATGGCGATCTCACGGGGTCTTCTCTGTACCGATTCAGTCGACGACTGAACATCGCCAATCCCCGCTGAGGGTTCCAACTCTGTCACTCGGACTGCTTCGTTTATCTGGCCAAGTCGACCTATCTCCGCATTCTCCCCGGAGTCTTCTTCCGTTTCCATTTCTTCCGGTTCAACCAGAGTTACTTTCCTTTTCCTTGTCTTCTTAGGCCTCGGCTCGCTCATTTCCAGGTTAGCTATTTCAGCCTTCTTCAGATCATTGGCATGAACCCTCCTCGCTCGTCCTGCCACTTGATCCCATATTACATATGATACTGGGCCCGTCTGCTCTACTATCCGGTAGTACGGTTCCCATCTTTGGTCCAGCTTTCCCTCTCTCTGGTGGATTTTATAGTAGACAGGGTCTCCAACCTTCAATTCTACTACCTTTCTTTCAGCATTCACCCTCTCATTTCTTTTCTTCTGTGCCCTCTTTATTCTTCTTCTGGCCTGTACAAATATCTTATGTTGCTGCTCCAGCAATAGTTGATGATGATCTTCTCCCATATACCTTCTTCGGGGCTTCAGTAGGTTATCCACAGGCAGGACCACGTCTCTGCCAAACAACAAAAAGTAAGGAGAAAATCTGGAGGTTTCGTTTATCGTAAACCTCACGGCCGCCAGAGCCTGCGTCAAATACAAGTCCCAATTTCCAGTGTTTTCTCTGACCAGCTTGGCCAATACATCTCCCAAGGTTTTATGAAACCTTTCCACTTTAGCATTTCCCTGGGGGTGATATGGGGATGTTTTTATGTGCTTTACATTCAAACCTGTCAAAACTTCTCTCATGATGCTGTTCACATTCTCCGTGCCATTGTCTGTTACCAATTGCACAGGGGCACCATACCTAGGGAAGATTTCACTTATTATCAACCCGGCCACAGTTCTGGCCTTCTTGTCTGGTACTGCAAATGCTTCAGGCCAATTTGTTAGCCAATCGACAAAACTCACTATATAGTTGTTTCCTTGTGCAGTTTCTCCATATGGTCCTGATACATCCATACTCACCTTCTCGAAGGGAAAGTTTGGTACGTCTGTTTCCTCCAAGGGTGCCATTTCCTGCCTTCTGCTCTGCGACTGGCACACTACACAACTCCGAACATAGTTAGTGACCTCTCCGTACAGTTTGGGCCAATAGTACTTTCTTCCTATGAGATCACATGTCCTATCAATTCCCATGTGACCCAACCTCTCGTGGCACTGCTCCAATATCTCTGGTCTTAAACTTTTGGGCACATACAACTTGGGCTTGACTTCTTCATCCCTGCCTGAGAGATAATACAGCCTTTCCTCTATTATGGCATACTTGGTGGTCTCTCCTGCCTTCACCTTCTCTCTCAGAGCAGCTATTTCACGGTCTGCTTGCTCCTTCTCAATTCCTTCTGTCCAGTAGGGATCGGTTACTATCTGGGCGTCCCCTTCTTCGTCCGATTCTAACATAGGGCGATCTTTTAGCTTATTAGAGTTAATTACTCCTATTCTATAGGCTTTATCATCTACTCCCTGTTCTACCTTTACAGATCTTTCTTCCAGTTGTTTCGGTATTCTTGAGAGTAAATCTGCGCACGTGTTTTCCTTTCCTGCCAAATACTCTATCTTACAGTGGTAGCCACTTAACTTAAGTGCCCACTGTTGAATTTTCTTATTATTTGTCCACTCTGCCTGCAATAGGTACTGCAAAGGTTTGTGGTCTGTTTTTATAGTAAAGACCGCACCATTTAAATAGTAGTCCAGTTTTTGGAGAGCATACATGATGGCATATGCTTCTCTTTCTATTACTGGCCACCTCTGTTGTGTCTCTGAGAGCTTATGGGAGAGGAAGTATATCGGTACTTCCTCTGGTATGCCAGGCACTGGTCCTTCCTTATCAGGACACGGCTGGGTAAGTACTGCCCCTACACACTGCTCACTGGCATCCGTGTATAATATCATGGGCTTGCTGAGGTCTGGGTACGTCAGCAGTGGGACGGTTGTCAACTGTCCCTTTAGCGAATCAAATGCTCGTTGACAGTCCTCTGTCCACTTGAACCTAGCGTATTTCTTCGTCAGGGCTACTAGTGGTATGGCAATTCTTGAAAATGCCGGGACGAAGCGTCGGTAGTAGCCTATAGCTCCTATAAAACCTCTTACCCGTCTCACTGTCTTAGGCTCTGGCATTTCCCTTATGACCTTTACCTTATCCATGTCGTGTTTAATACCGTCTCCGTTTATGACGAAGCCTAAATACCTAGTTTCTTCCTTCAGAAACTGACACTTTGACAATTTTAATTTTAATCCGTGTTTCCTCAACCTTCCCAACACCTGTCCTAAATGAAAAAAGTGTTGTTCCACTGTCTCCGAAAATATCAAGATATCGTCCAAATACGCCATGGCAAAGCTCTCGTATCCTCCTAACACTATTGACATTAGCTGTTGGAAGACTCCCGGGGCATTAGCTAGACCGAATGGCATCACCCTGAACTGAAACAGTCCCAGGTGACACGCAAATGCGGCCTTCTCCTTGTCAGCCTCATCCAGGGCTACTTGCCAATACCCGGACCTCAAGTCCAACGTAGAGAAGTACTTTGCTTTCCCTAATAATGCCAAAATGTCGTCTATCAATGGCAATGGCACCGCCAACGGCTTCGATATAGAATTTAGCTTCCTAAAATCTACACAGAAACGATGCCCGCCATCTTTCTTACCTACTATTACTATTGGGAAGCTCCAAGGGGAGATCGATCTTTCGATCATCCCAGCTTCCAACATTTCCTCTACTGCCTCTTCTACAAGTGGTCTTTTATGTATAGGTGTCCGGTAGGGTTTCAATTTCACAGGGGGGTGGTCTCCGGTGTCGATTTTCATTTCGACTGTGTGGGTCTGACCTAGCTCCTTGTCTGACTGGGCCACCACATCTCGATTGTTCCTTAACAGACCCCCCACTCTGGTTCTAAATTGATCCGGTGCTAATATATCCTCATCTAAGATTCCCTCTGTTTGCTCTACTAGCTTCCTTCGTTCCTCCTCGAATCTCACCCGACTCAGAGTTCGTAGGGGAAGTGCTCTCCCTATCTTCTCCCCTCTCCTAACCTTTATAGTCTTTTGTGCCTGGTTCACCATCATTATGGGCACCAACTCGGCTGCCTCCACTACCGTTTCGCACAGGGTTACCTCGTTATCTTCTAGGCCCTTTCCTTCTACAGGGACCAACTGCAGGGGTCCTCTCCATACCCTTTTTCCTGACATTAACCTACCCTTTCCCGACACTGCGGTTCTAGGAGGTAACTTTACATCTTCCTCCACCACTATGGTTATCTCTTCCTCTGGTGGGCATCCCAATGGCGTTCTCTCGCCGTTCACCACCAACACAGTAGGATTAAACTCAATCTGGGCCCTCTGGCTCCGGAGCCAATCTTCTCCCAAGATTGTCCTGATCGAAGTCTGGGGATAACCCCCACTTCGTCGGACATTCCGCCGCCCTGTGGTCCTCGTGCCCACAGGTCCAGCAGACCAGCCCGTATCGACCCGGCGTGGGCTTATAAAAGCCATGCCTGGTCGACCATGCTTTTCTATTGGGGTCCTCCTCCCATAATTCTGCCCGATCCACCTCATCCTTAACCCTCTGATTCCACGCGGGGGGTCTTCCGCCTACCCCCCTCTTTCCAGCCTCCTGACTTGGCATCTGCTTCTTCCCACACCTCTTCACTTTATCCCACACGCCCTGGCTCTCCCTGGCCAGCTCCACCGCTGCCGACAGTCTGAGCGGTCCTTCCTTCAGTACGTCGTGACGAACACGCTCGTCGCTCAGCGCCTCTATATACAGGTCCGCCAGTTGGGCCTGCATAACTGCATTATCCCTGACCACTTCGGGGAATGCCAACGATGATAGCTTCCCCGCTCGGGTCCCTAATTCTCCCGGGGTTTCATCCCGTAGCTGTGTCAGTTTTAAAAGGGCCCTCATGGCCTCTATGGCCGTACCTTCGTCGGCGAACTCTTTGGTTAGCAGTCTTTTTATCTCTTCCCAAGACAAGCAGGGTTGATTTTCCAAGAGCCCCCTCACGAACTCAGACGCTTTTCCCTTTGTGGCATCGTATGCCAAATACAGGGTTTCTTGGTCCGAAAGCTCGTAGATGATTCGGCTCTTCTCAAGGATTGCCAGCCAGTTTTTAAACTCCTTCCCGCTGCCATCAAATACTGGGACCCTCGGTCCACCTAACAGCTTCCTTGGATCCACTGACAACCCCGGCCTTACTTCCTCTTCACCCCCCACTGCTCTATCCGAATCATAGTCCGACATGTCTACAGAGAAAGACAATCTATGCAGCAACAATCGAGGTTGGGAAATAAAATAAGGTGTCCTACCTTGCAGACGATTCTGTTCCTGTTCCTTTCGGTCCCGGTCGTTTTGAGTTCTATTTGAATTTTCAGCAACGGCGGTCGATCGATGTGACGTGACGCGGCTGTCTCAGGGTTGATCCTGGTCACGGCACAAATTGTGACGGGTCCACACCTGGCCCAGGGTCGAATCCTTTGGCTACGGCGCCAACTGTGACGTCGCTCCTCCTGGTCGCTCCTCCTGGTCGCTCCTCCTGGTTCCAAGCGTGCCGCACCAACCTCTTGGTTAGATGATCACCAGCCTCGCCTTTCTCAACCCGCTTCCAATACCTGGTTGCTAAAGCAACTGTACTGATCTCCGGTCTGTCTACCCACGCTGTGTTTAGATCTTAGACAGACGGGACCAGCAGGGATTGGGCCGTATGCAAGTTGAGTCCGACGGGGGTGGCAAAACACAAGTAAAAAAAAAAAACTCACGAGACAAAAAATTACTGATAAAAAAAAAAAAGGGTGACAACCTTTTATATCTAATGTCCGTTACATAAAGAAAAATTGTTCTCATTCCCGACCCGCTCTGTGGACTATGGCACCAAGCTTCTATCATACAACTTAACGATTTCGAATTGTCTACTCTCCAGAATTGTGTATGTCGGAGTGTGGTTTAGTTCGACACTGGGGCTAATTTCTATCAATCATTCGCAGTTGATTCTTCTCTTCGACTTGAGTTGTATTTCTTCACTTCGATCTGGTTGGGTCGAATTCTGTTCTCGGCTGGGCTTGATTTTAACTTCTTCTTCTTCTTCCGTCCAGTAACTCTTTGGCCTTGTCTTCGACTTGGCTGCAACTTCTCCGCGGCTTTCGAGTAATCTTCTTCTTCGTCGACTTAGATAGAACTTCTCTTGTCTTTGACTTGGGCCGGAAGGATTTCTTGTTTTCGACTTGGGCTGGAAGGATTTCTTGCCGCAACTCAGCCGCAACTCTCTGTCGTCCGAGGTGATCTCTTCTCGCTGCCGTCCGGGGCTGAACTCATTTTTTTGTCGATTGGGGTCCTGCTTTTATTGACGCCGCAGCAAACCGGGGTGGGTCTGTCGGCGTCAGGGCTCTCTCGATAATCCCAAAAGTCGCATTAGTTCTGATTTCCCATTATCGCTATTATTTTCACCCCTACTTCCTCACAGTGCCTCTGGGGGGAAGACGCATACCCATCTCTCCCGGTCTCTCGTATGTCAGGTGACCGTTTTCGACCAATGGTTCTTGATCGAGCATTCTCCCTCCTCTTTCCGCATATCACGTGACCGCTTTCGGCTAATGAGACTGTGGTGGGACGCCTCCCGTCTCCAATCGGGCGTGGCTTACATCGTTCTTGTTCTAAAAAAAACAAAATCTAATTTGGCCTTTTTCACACGTACGAAAAATGATAATCTTGGCTTTTTTCTCACCTGGGTTCTGTCAAAACAGCCTGCCGCTAATTAGATGTGACTTCAGGAAAGAATATTGGCGCTATCTGTGAGCCGAGACAATCGTTTTCTTTCCTTCTTTGTTTTTGGTCAGACCTGATAGTCAAAAATCTTAATTATCTGAATTGAAAATGTCTCCACTTCATCATCGTGGGGTTCCAATTTTTAACAGGTCAGAATCTGTATACAGTTCCACCGGTCACCACCTCAACACAAAAAAACACCTTTCCTCCGATTAAAATTTCGTTTCCATTGTTCTAAAAAATCTTTATTGTTTCAGCCAACCTTAACAACTTCCATCCTACGCGGACATGGAATTAGTTCAAGTGCTTGACCTGATAATTTTGACACTTGTTAGGTGCTGGTCGTACGTGTGTGTTTTCGCTTACGACCTGGTTTCGTATTATGTTTCTGTCTTTCCTCTTCTTTTTGTTTTATTTTATTATCTCCAAACTCTATTTCTTCAACCAAATATAACAATTTCTATTTCCCTGGATTTCGGTCAGGTAATTTGACCTGATATATTTTGACACCTGTCTTGTCTTAGTTTTACTTATGACCGGGTTCTGTATCATCTATTCCTCTTTCTCTTTCTTTTTATTATTTTTTTTTTCTTCTTCTCTTTGTATCGCCTAAATACAGTTAGAGAATTATTCTCAAAACTCAATTATTCTTCGTTTCTAAATAACTAACAACTGGTTAATAAACCGAATAAAAATTAAATCATATTTCTATGAATATCTCTTTTTAGTCTTTCTAAAAATGCAGGGTGCCACACATATGTCTAGATGCAATATAATGTGCTGTGACTAGTTTGAAATGTAATTTTATTGAGTGTGGGTCATATATATATATATATATATAGTTTACCCTGACGATCCGCGTAGGTGAAACCTAGGTAGGTTTGTCTGGCTCTTTAGGTTTACTTAGATTGCTCTACTTAGCGTATTGAGCACTTTGCATAGTTATTTTTACTTTAGTCGTGTCGGAGGTTTTTTTCTTTAGACTCTGAACTTTCATTCTAGACGATTATTTTCGCCGGAAGTACATGTTATTAGTTCTTTATTTTTTTTTTTAGCCTTTTTTTTTCTATTGAGTATTGGTTTGTTCATTGACAAGCATAAACACCTAAGGTTTTGCCGGACGAGTATAGTTGCTTATATTTATAAGATTATCAGCATTATATATATATATATATATATATATATATATATATATATATATATATATATATATATATATATATATGAATAAAGACAAAAGGAAAATTTAGACATTAAATTACATCACTTAGCATCTTCCATAATTTACCTTGACTTTTCAGTTAGCCTGATGAATATTTATGAGCGTTCCTAAATTTTCAAATTTGGAAAAACTAACGACATTTTTATTTTTGTTAATAAAGGTACCACAAAAGATTCGCTAAAACATATGTCGCAGTGGATAAAGACGTTGGTTAGATCCAGTGACTAGACTCAAAGAGTTGTGAGTTCAGTGCCAGACCACAGCTGTGAACCAAAAACTTGGAGAGTTGAATTAAAGGGAAATAACTGATACATCCAAAAGAGCTATGTCACGTGGAACTAGAACAGTCTACCTCGGTGGACGAAATAAAGGGTTCGGTTCGAAATTCCAATCACCTGAACAAGGCCGGAGCGTACAACGGCCGAAACGTTGTGAATATGGCAATGACGATGAGGATAACAGCCCAAATAATGTAAATAATCATAATACCTCATCTCAGACATATAGACAGGTATTTCAGGCATGGCACGTGGAACTAGAACAATCTACCCCGGTGGACGAAATAAAAGGTTCGGTTCGAAATTCGAATTACCTGAAGAATGCTGGAGGGAAACGGCCGAAACGTTGTGAATATGTCAATGAAGATAACAGTCTGAATAATGTAAATATGTAAGCAATCATAATACCTCATCTCAGATATAGACAGATATTGAAAGTAAGTGATGTTTGTTTAATCCAGAATAATTAATTTTAAATTAGTTAATCTTCCGGAAATAAAATTTCAGAAAAATATATTTTATTTTGACAGTTTTTTTGTTTTTTTTAATAAAGAAAATTATACTGTGCTGACAGATTTGTCAATATGGCCGATTTTAGCTATTTCAAAAGAAAAAGATCATTCCAATCCATTTCACTTGCGAAACTTTATTCCGGTTACTTGCTTCTTGCTTCCCAGTTAACTTTGTTCTTTGATGCACTGTCTTCTTAATTCCTCTTTTATTATGATTCTTTCTCAATAGTTTTTCTCTTTTTCTCATATTCATTCATACTTGATACCGACCTTGCTTCTGAATGGCTTAATCGTCTTGCTTGGGGTGAAATGATTTCAAAAAATAGTTTCGTGCATTATTAAAAAAAAAAAATGAGTACAGAACTCCTCGACGAGACGTGGCTTTCCTCTGTCTTTTCTACAAATATTTTCACGGCAACTGCTCTGACGGGCTTTCTTCCCCAGTGCCCAGACTACATGAATTTAGACGAGCTACTAGACTGGCATCTATGTCTTGCCCTTTTACTGATGAACAGTTTCTTTTCTCGCACTTCCCACCAGAGGAACTCCCTTCCGCTTACTTGCTTCCCTGACAACTACAATCTTCAAAAATTTAAATGCAACGTCAATCGCCATCTGCTATCCTCTTGAAGCCCGTTCATCTTTTATCCTTTCCTCAATCCTCCTTATTCTCAGTCTTTTCACTCACTATATATCCCCCCCACCCCGGCGTACTTGTGGCATTTCCGTCTTGCTTGAGATGAAATGATTAAAAAAATGCATACGACAGATTGCTTCAAAAAAAGATGGTATTCAAAAGTAAAATCAAATGTTTGGGTCATTTTGTTCAGATTTGGGGAAGTGCGCAGGGACACGAACTTTTCATCACCCCCCCCCTCCTTCGCAGGTCGGTTTATAGATTCGCTCGTGGGTGGTTGGAAAGAGAATCCAAAAGAAATAAATGAGAGGAAAGAAAAGGAGAAAGTGAAATAATCTTTTTGTCCCCCCTTCCTTCCTCTCGTAAATTAAATGCGTTCTTCCACGAAGAGAGATTAATGGGCCTTTCTACAACTTCCGGGAGATTTAAGGCCGGCAATTCGCGACACGGAAACTGACAAAAACCTGGTCGCCAGGTGTCGGACTATACTCGAAGTAGATTTATGAATGACCGACATACACACACTCACACACACACACACACACATACCCACAAAAATCCCCCCTACACACACATACACACACACATACATACATACATACATACATACATACATACATACATACATATATACATACATACATACATACATACACCTTTTCATTTATTCACAAGCCAAATTGGCAATGGCCAGGTTAATATGGACCGAAAGGAAGTTTGTTACGCAATTTTATTTTGCAACAGCCAGCAATTGTTTAATTTTTAACAGACATTCTAAATGGGAATCAAATAGTGTAAGACCAGATTCAGCTTATTCATTCTAATCTTTGAAAGAAAGAAAGGAATGAAATGAAGGAAGTTTTATGAAAAAAGGGGAGGAAAGTAAATTTAAAAGAAAAAAGAAAATGAAGGAAGTTTTAGGAAAAAAGAAGGGAAGCAAGTTTAATAGAAAGAAAGAAAGAAAGAAAGAAAAAAAGAAAGAAAGAAGAAAAGGAAGATTTATGAAAAAGGGGCAAGCAATTTGAAAAGAAAGAAAATGAAGGTTGCTTTATGAAAAAAGGGAGGAGAGTAAGTTTAATTAGAAAGAAAGAAAGAAAGAAAGAAAGAAAGAAAGAAAGAAAGAAAAAGAAAGAAAGCAAGAAAGGAAGGAGGATTTTTGAAAGGGAGGGAAGTAATTTAAAAGGAAGAAAAAGGAAGAAAATGAAGGGAGTTTTATGAAAAAAGAGAGGAAAGCAATTTTAAAAGAAAGAAAGAAAGAAAGAAAGAAAGAAATGAAGGAAGTTTTATGAAAAAAGGGAGGAAAGCAAGTTTAATAGAAAGCAAGAAAGTGCTATGGAATAAAAGAAAGAAAGAAGTTTTATGAAGAAGGTAGATATGAACAGACCCGAATAGATAGATAGATAGATAGATAGATAGATAGATAGATAGATAGATAGATAGATAGATAGATAGATGGATAGATGAATGAACTGATATTATTTTATTTTCTTGTTACATGTGCTAAGCATTTTTTTTTCTTTCTGTGGTTGGAAAAATTGTTATAGCATTTGTTATAGCTATCTTTGATTTTTATAACTTCTTTAACTTTCTATAACCCCAATGTTTCTGGAGTTTTCGAATTCCATCTTGATAGACGCAAAAGTTTTTCAAGACTTCGAAAACTACTTTGATAAATGCCAATGTTTCTAGTCTGTTCGAATGCGATCTTAATAAATGCCAACGTTCCGAAAATTTTCGAATTCCATCTTCATAAACGCAAACGATCTTCACATATTACCGTAGTGAACTGTTTTGTTTTGTTTTTTTTGTTTTTTTTTTCCTTTCCAGTGAATATTGGACACAATTTTAATGTCGGGTAAACAAAACCAAAGTCTTCAGGGGTTGTTTTAAAACGTTACTCTGACAATCTGTGGCCCATTTTCCCGCGTTTTGAATTCCCTCCACACACACTCATTTTGTAAATGCCTTACAATTGCTGAGTGATCGACACCAAATCCATCATCTAATGCTAACGTTAATCAAAAAGAGGTCAGGGTTCACAATAGTTTACATCACTTCCAAATTCACGCCGTCATTTAACTTGGGTTTTCGAATACGCCGTCTGCATTTCCTGTAGAGGAGAATGAGCCCAAACCCCAAAAGAAGCCACCCACCAAGAAAAGAATTACATAAATGTATATTCCTCCCTGAACCATATAAACGACCAATATTTACCTATCCCGATCCAAATGAATGCTTATAGACTCAAATATAAATGACTAATATTTACCGACAGACGTAATTCAAACTGTTTAAAAATAAATAAATAAAAACAGGGAATATAGCCAAACATATGTATCTAAAAAAAACTAACGTTTAGAGTAAAAAGAAACATCAATATAGATTAGCCGTACCAAATCATTTCTCTCGAGAAGGTTGACATATCATCTCCCTGATCAAAGAGTGAAATGTAAATGTTTAACAAATTCTAATTAATACTCTGCCAATCCGAATGCTAAAAAAAAGAAAACGATTAAACATTTTGAAGGTCCTTCATATCAAAGAATGGCAAATCATCACCATCAAAAACATTTGCTCTAATTTGATGCACGCACATTAAAATGCCTTTGGACTGTGGAGTCATTTTATACAAATTGATTGATAAAATCTATTCCGCAGTCATGTCACATGGACGCACGTTTATTTCAAACTGCGGAGTCTTAGCAACACACACACACACACACACACACACACACATATATATATATATATATATATATATATATGTGATAAAATATAGTTTTAAGGTATGCTATATTTATGGGTGAAAGTACTCAATATCAGGGATAGAGCGTATGTAAATATAAAATAGATCATTGTTAAAAGCAAGAGATAATTGTTTGACTAATTGCGTTTAAGCATGAAACAGATTGTCACTTCTGGGTGCTGACTTCAATGTCTACTTTATATATATATATATATATATATATATATATATATATATATATTAATTTCTGCTCTGTAATAATAAATATATTGAGCTCTATTTGTGGATCAGTTTTACTATTTTATATTACTATGATCCACTTGGATTATATATCAACAGATTTATTACCTTTACTATATATATATATATATATATATATATATATATATATATAGAGAGAGAGAGAGAGGGGGTAGGGAGGGAGAGAGGGAGGGAAGGAGAGAGGGAGGGAGAGAGAGAGTTACAGAGACAGTGGTGTTTCTGTGAAACCTGAAGTCGGTCGTAAGATAAATCCTTTGTGAGAGAGAGGGGAAACCCGTTGACACCCTCTGAGGGAATGGTGAGATACCAATATGAGAACAGAAGAAAGTGGGAAGACGAAAAACTTCCAAAAATGGAAAATAATAAAATTTTCCTGACCGAAAACAAAAGAAGTGGATTGTGGATTTGGAATTATCAAGGAACCTCAAACCCCGACAAGCCCACCCCGGTTTTGGTCCGCGTCCATATAAGCAGAGTCGCAGAGAGTGAAAAGCAGTTCGAGTTCGAGTTCAAGTTGGCAGTTGGAGATGCACCCGCCTCGCAGATAGCTGAATTGAAAGATTCCAGGCATCACGACCTCAACTTCTAGCCAAGAACAATTTATTTTTGAAGAACGACTTAGACTCATACCACCAAAACAAGTTTTACGAATATCGCCTGAAGATACACCAAGAACCAATTTCTTAAAGAACAAACAACTTAAGATGTTAAGACTCGCCTAACAAACACAAAGTGTCACAAATCCATATAGCGGGTTGGGAAGAAGACGCAGTCCTGTATCCAGCAACCAGATATAAAATATTGTTATCCTTTTTAACACATTTGTACGTCACATTATTTTATTTTATTGATTTCGTCTAACTAAGATCGGATCACAGCGTGAGTAGGTTAGACTAGAAATCAAAACAGTTACTTCGGTAACCAGACGTTGGAGGCGAGCTGGGAACGACAAGGCTGATACCGAATCTAACCAGATTCCCAACCGAATCACCAAAAGGTTAGAACGTCACATTTGGTGCCGCGACCAATACCAAGCCAGTTGGTCGTCACGGGACAGGATAGCACGACGGACGCGGCTAGGCGGACGTCACATTTGGCGCAGTGACACCGGAGGGACGTCACACACACACACACACACACACACACACACACATATATATATATATATATATATATATATATATCGAGAAAAGGTATACACACAGACACGCACACATATGTATTTATGATAAAAATATGGTTTTAATATATGTTATATTTATGGGTGAAAGTCCTCAAAATCAGAGTTAAAGCTTATGTAATTGTCATATAGGGAAAAAATGAGTAACTACCGACAACGAGGTTCAAGCGTGACACTCTGGACCTATGAATATGAATTTTCCGCCAGGTGTATAACTAGCTGTGACAGGCTACTGACTGAAGTGATTGTTGAATGATTATTGAGTGATTATTGAGTGGAACTATCCAGTCGAATTAGTGTGAATTATTGTGCGTCGATGATTTGGGTTTTGATTTAGGATTTACCGGACGTTAAGCCGAGCCGCGCAACTAACAAGGTATTCACTGAAATGGTTAATTATTTTTCGCTGACTTTTACTTCTTTATTCTTGTTAAGTATTTATTTGCGGTTGAAATTGAAAACTGTTTTATTTTAGCCTTAATATCTTGAGTTATACTTAATTATTAACGGCCACCGTACGTCACAAAAGTAATGATAGGATAACTGCGATCATCACCAAGCTGTGACAATCTGTTTCATGCTTGAACGCAGTCTTCAGATACATAGCCTGTAGACTGCGTTTAAGCATGAAACAGACGGTCACTGCTAGGTTTTGGCCTCAGTGATCTCTTCTGGCATTACATAAGCTCTTTTCCTTAATTTGAACACTTGCACCCCTAAATGTAACATACATTAAAACTATATTTTTATCATATATACATATGTTTGTGTATATATGTGTGTTTTTCCTATTTTCTACCTTTACCAATCTATAAATATGTGTGTGTGTGAAAAAGAGTTTCAGCGTGTGTGTATTCTTATCCAACTATATAATAATCAAAGGAGTAGCATTTATATAAAGACCAAAAGATAGTAAATTGGCCACGTGATGTTACGCCATCCCGCCGATAATTTGTCGGCGGTTGTGAACATTGAAAAAAAATGGTGAACGCCAAATGACGAAAAGCTTTTATAAGTTGTTAATTGGAAAAAGCAGACGAACAATTTGCAGTCAATGGATGGCGTTGCCATGCGACGCACTAATCATGGCGACCGGTTTTCAACAACAACAGCATGAAAAAGAGAAATAAAAGACAATTTCAAAGTATGCTGATGTCTGCAGTCGCCATTATTGATTTTGACGGGTTCTTTTTTTTCCAACTCCATGGGCCGCCAAGTTTAAGTTATTTTGGGAAGTTGTTATTATATTGACGTTTTTTTTTGTATTTGTTTTTTTTCCATTTCTGCTGTTAGTTTAATTGTTTGTCATTCACTCATCAGTCGCATATATCTATGTGACAGGCATAGATAGATAGATAGATAGATAGATAGATAGATAGATGTGGAAAGACTGAGATTGTTATGTAGGTAGATATTAAAAGAATGTTTTTTTACTAAATTTCACCCAATACAAGGCCCGAGAGCCACACAAAGTAGTGAGTATTGAATAAGGCATGTGATATGAATGTAAGAGTAGACAGTAGGAAGTGAAAATTACGAGGATATAGAGAATAGATAAAGACTGACCTTTAAATTGATGAGGTTAAGATTGTAGAGTTCGGGAAAGCATTCAAACGGGAGTCTGTTCCACAAAGCAGCGCTCCTTAGGAAAAAGCTGTTTGAGCGGAACTTCTTCCTTATAAATGGAATACGGGAGAAATGAGGGTGATTTAATTCCGTGAACTTAGCATGGTAGGTCTGGTCTGGACTAGCGAAACGAAGGAATGTAGTTCGCCAAAACATAGTGAGGGGCTAGCAATGGTTTTGTGACAAATACAAAGCCGCGCCAACGCTTCTGAACTCTGTCAAATATGAAAAGAGAGGATCGAACAGCTCCAGCCATGATATGGCAGCAACAATCCTTTTTTGCTCTGATCTGACTCTTGTTCAGCATTTTAGCAATGAGCAAAGAAAGTATGTTATTTCTATTTTTGTTGTTGAGATGATTATAAAATCACCCTCATTCGTTCACCCATCTAAGTACTGATGAAGCTCGACATTGTTTAACTTCTGCGAGAAACTTCTGTCGTAAGCCATATAATATTTTACCGCATATACTCGAGTATCATGCGACTTTTGAAGAGCTAATTTTGAAGCTAATTTTAAGGGGATCGCATCATACACGAGGTATAAAATTAGCGTATGTATTGCTGACACTGGCTTACGCCGTTGACCAAACTATATATCCATTTACTGTAGTCAAAAAGTATAGCTGCATTTAAAATAAACACGATTTTGATAAAACTGATGTTTTACTTAACTGTATCCAATAATAATGCATGTACTATTCACATATTAGTATCATATTATAAAATACAAACAGCGAATATGCATCTTTTCCATTGTTTACGTTTCTCGTTCGGTTGTTCATGGCTGTACGCGTTTATGCAACGAGAATAGCGTTACTAACGATACTTTTATCATTCTCTCTTACTTTTTCAACTTATTTAATTAGAAGATGGGATAAAGTGATAGAGGAAAAGGAGTTCGTCTATTGCAATTTGGTCCCTCAAAAAAGTAACTGATATGATACACGAAATTTATGATAAAATCATTTTTTTAAGTTAAAATTTTGGGGTCGCATGATACTCGAGGTCGCGTGTTAAACGAGTATATACTGTATATCCTTATAATTAGATAACTTGAAAAGATAGGGACCGACAAAGGAAGTCGGGTATTTTCTGGGACGGTATCCCAACGTCTTTAGCGATGGCTCCTATATATGAGTTTTTACTTGAGGTCTGGGCAATGTTCTTCATTCTCAGCAGATGCTGAAAGCAAGGAATCGCTTTGAGAGTAAAACCATTCATCGTGACTGGTTGAGATGAATAGTTACTGCGTGCTTTGGGCGTCTATCGGCCTTACGGCCACATCTTGTTATAACACCGATTCTCATACGATCACCTAAGTTAAGCAACGTCGAGCCTGGTCAGTTTGGTTTGGTTTACTTTGTTTTATAGCGTATCAACCTCAAAGGGTTATTTAATGGCAACAAAAGATTATTTTGGTTCAGCTTGTTTTTTGTTTTATTTTATTTTGTCTTTTTTTTTCTATTTTTTGTTTCTTTTTGTTTGTTTTTTTTTTTGTTTTTTTTTTTTTTTGTTTGTTTGTTTGTTTTACTTTACACAATGGGTTATTTAATGCCGACAAGTTTTTTATTGCTGGTAATATTTTTTTCAAAAATGTATTGTTGGTAATAATTTTCCTTCAAGAATGTATTGCTGGTATTTTTTCTTCGAAAATGTATTTCTGGTAATTTTTTTCAAAAATGTATCGCTGGTAAAAAAAAATTTTGATCAAAAATGTATCGCTGGTAAAAAAATTTTTGATCAAAAATGTATTACTGGTAAAAAATTTTCCTTCAATTATTCAAGTATTAAAACCTATTTTTACACCTTCACAGCGTTTTGACTACAGTTTGGGGGTCAACTATTTGCCTATATCTAGGATCCCCCTAACAGACGCTTCCACCTCAAGTCAGAGTGGACCTGGGAACCCCAGCAATTAAAAGGTGGCTCCACGCTCCTCAAAACCTCCTGACCAGAGGCCTTGATGTCGGTTGTAGTTTTTCATCTTACCCAGGACGCGGATGTAATTTATCGTCATACTCAGGACGCGGATGTAATTTATCGTCATACTCAGGACGTCTGGTCAGTAATTAGATAAGTGACCGATTGGCTATACAGGGGCTGTAAAGTTGGATATACCGGTGATGTAATAAACAATTTTTCACAGACGGAAACACCGAAAGCCTCTCGAGGCTCTGTCGCTATTTCCATGGAAAGTGCTCAAACGAGCTACATTCCTTAATTCCACTAGTTCTAGCCTTCACAATTAAGACCCGCCATGCCACGACCATTGAAGCCAACCACCCTCATTCCTTTCGTATTCCATTGGTGAGACGTAAGTTCCACTCGAGCAGCTTCTTCCCAAGAACCGCTGCTCTGTGGAACTGACTCCCAAGAGGATGTTTTCCCGATCACTATTTAATCTTAGCCTGTTCAAGTCTGGGGTTAACTATTGCCTTCACCATATATACGCATAAACTGTACTTCTTACTCTGTAACCCCCGTCTTGGGTATAAGGATAAACTACATCCGCGTCCAGAGTAAGGCGATAAACTACGTCCAGCAGCAAGGCCTCTGATCAGGAGGTTTTGAGGAGCGTAGAATCACCTCTTAATTGCGGGTGTTCCCAGGTCCGCCCTGACCCCGGGTGGTAGCACCTGTTAGGGTCCCAACTATGGGCAAATAGTTAACCCCGAAACTGAGGTAAAAAAGCCTTATGAAAGTGTAAAAATAGGTTTTAAAAAATTATTACCAGAAATAAATTTTTGAAGCAAAAAAATATTACCAGCAATATATTTTTGAAAAAAAATATTACCAGCAATACATTTTTAAAATATTATCAGCTATACATTTTTGAGGAAAAAAATATTGCCAGTAATAGATTTTTGACAAAACAAAATATTACCAGGAAAAAAAAGTTGTCGGCATTAAATAACCCATTGAGATTGATATATTGTAAACAAACCAGACTCTGTAATCTGCTACTTCAAGTGACTACCGGGCCTTGTACAGGGCGATAAAAATAAAATCTCCATAAAATTCTTAAAATCTAAAAATATTTTCTGTCTTTAATTAACCAGCACAAGGTTGATAAGTCGTAAAAAATAAGTCAATCAATTGAGCGTCTATCGGTTCGACAACGTAAGCTTTACGATCAATTATTGTTTAATAGAAATAGGAATTGGTAGTTCGGATTCTATCCCGAAATCATTGGCTGATTGAATTCAAGAAGAGCGGACAATTAAAAAAGACTCACAGTTAAGTAGCTGAAACTTCAGCAATAAAATCCACTAAGACGCAATGGGTTACTGTGTGTGAGAGAATATGAGAGGAAAAAAAACATTATGAAGGAGAGAGAACAGTAAAAGAACAGGAATTAAAAAGGCAGAAGATAACGATTGACATTACATTTAACATTTTGAAGATCCAAGTTGACTGGGAAGAAAGGAGGCGGAAGAGAGTTCCACAAGCAAGAAGTACGAGAAAAGAAAATGTTATAATAGAACTTATGGTTACATCAAGCCATTGCAACTGTAAAATTACGAGAAAATGTCGCCAATCTAATACTGCCCTTAAATTCATCAAGTGTAGGTAATATAGAGGGAAGTTCATCAGAATAATTACCGTGAAAGTATTAAAAGAAAATGCACAAGGAAGCTACGTAACGGCGGTGGGAAAGGGACTGAAGCCGATATACCAGGTCAGGACTAATAATATTGCAGATTCTCCTTTGTATTTTATCAAGAACGTCTAAATGCATAGCAGAAGATCCGGACCAGTTGTGGTAGTAATATTCAAAGCAAGGACGAATGGTAGACTTATAAATATACAAGACAAATTCTGGCGAGAAAAATTGTCTGGCACGACACAATGAACCAACTTTCCTAGCAGCAGACCTAGCAATGGATTCAATATAATCTTTCTACTTTATACCAGCAGAAAACTTTAGCCTGAGAAAGGTTAATGAGTTACTTTCCTGGAGGTTAGCATCAATTATGTTGATGGAGAGCAATAATGGTTATCTCAGACGATTAAAAGTGAGCAGTTTCATTTGGGAGACGTTAAAATTAATAAGCCATTCTTTGTCCCGTTTAATAACAGACTGTAGGTTATTTTTCAGATCAGATGCCTATTTGACCTTATGATGCCTATTTGACCTTATGATGCCTATTTGACCTTGTGATGCCTATTTGACCTTATGATGCCTATTTGACCTTATGAAATCGATCAGACTTAATATTAAGACAGGAATAAATAGTTGTATACCGATTTGAAAACTGACGACATCAGGAATGTCATTGATGAAAATTGATTATTCGCAGTGGCAAAATCAAAAATGCTATACTCGTTCGGTAAGAAATAGCGAAATTTTTCATGCATAGAACTATAGTCACTGCTGGATTCCGTCAAATTAACGTTGGCAGTTGAAGATATGTGGTTCTGTATTCTCACGATGTCCTGTCAGGGTCCCAAAGACTGTGGTACATGGGAACAGTGATTCAATGCCAATGAAACAATCATCACTTATGCATAATATGCTTTAATAAATAACACGTGCCTCAATGTATTGCTATACCAGAATTTGTATCTTTTTTGAAAGATATCTTGAAAATAAATGTGTCATAGACTGTAATGATATGAATCCGTGATAAATTTTTCATACGAAAAATAATACTATTATTCACTACAAGGCACAAAAACACAGAAAAATATTGTCAGAAACAAAGAAAAGCGTACTGAACTGTTACATAATATCAATCCTACTATAAGGCAGGGAATATTTGATAACCTACTCACAAATGAAGAGACTTGAAGCAACAGAAATATTGTTCTACAGAAAGATGCTGAGAATACCATGGGAAGAGCATGTTTGCAATGACGAAGTTTCTAGAGACAATGGAATCAGGGAGAGAGTTTAAATTTCTGAGGCACATAATGAGGAAAGAAGGCTTGGAAAATCTGATACACATAGTGCAGGTTGAAGGTAAGAGAGACTGAGGAAAACAGTGCATAACCTATCTGGAGAGTTTAAGTAAATGGATGGCGGATTAGGTTTTTGAGAGTGATGGCAAAAAAACAAAAGTTATTAAGAGCTATAAAGGAGAGGGAATTGTGGAGAGCCATGATCATCAACATCCTGAATGTGCACGATACTCACAGGACAGATTGAAAGCAAGAGGGGCAGAGGAAAACAACGTATAACCTACCTAAAGAGCTTCAGCAAATGGATGGCGGAGCAAGGTTTAGGAGAAATAAAAAAAGACAATATTTATTAAGAGCTTAAAGTGCAGGAAATTATGGAGGGCCATTTTCGCAAATGTCTTGAAGGGACACGGAACATAGAGGAAGAAAAAAAATACAAATGGAAGAGAAGGACAAGTCGGGTTAACTTGTATCATTCGGCCAAATTCCTTCTCAATCGTTAATTTCTAAAAGCGCCATTGATAAATGTTGTGGCCTTGTTAGCGCCAGAAATAAAGATAAAAAGAGAGGAATTGAGTTAAACAAATATATTAACAGAAACAGTAATACAAACATATACAAACGAGAGTGTTACAGCAAGAATGTTCGGTCCAACTGTCAGAGCTGAATGCTAGAAACTTCACTCTCCAAAAGGCAGTACCTGCTCCTATTTATAACTGGAAGAGTCCATGCGTGCGTGGGTAAATTACCGTAACAGTACTTTTGTCTAGCATGGATCGTAATTGGCTTGTTTAAATCTGGTAAAATGAAGTGTCATGTACCTTGCGTCTTTCTGTTGTATGTATATTTTTTCTTTTGCTTTCTTAATTGTTCTCTTTTTTCTACTGCCATTAATTTCAATTTTTTAACACTGAACCACTCCTCCATTTAAATCCACTTATTGCAATTGGAGTGGTTATACTTTATAATTTTGAAATAAGCTAAGAAATATTCGACCACAGCCATCTTCATTCTTACCGGATTACACTGAATTAATTTCCCAACTGATTTTTTTAATTGCAACGAGACATCAGAGCTTAAATTAAGTTAATACTTAATACGATCTATCTTTTCATAGTTTAGTCATATCATAATTCTTTCTCCTAAAAAGGTTCTTGATATATTCTGGATTTCCCCAGAATTATATTAATCATCCGGTAATCTCCCCTTGGCCTGGTTTGGGATCTACAGCCTTATTCGGAAACCTTCCGAGAATTGGCGTCCAGATAAAATCGGCTATCCTCCTGACCTGTCCTCCTGTGCTGCAAACAAGGTAATAGGGGTAGATAGGCTCACCTATCACCCCGGCTCGTACTCCTTCAACGTCTATTGAACAGGAGTAGAAGATTGTCCCTTGTTCTCTGAACAGGATATGTTTTACCTGTTCTTTCTTCTATGAGTGCCATAATGATTTAACTTTTTTGGCGATCGGACTAATCAGTGGCTGATACTTTCCATTACGAGTGTAGCAAGTTGGCAGTTTGCTGGCTGCTGCTTTCGACTGGTCGTAAGGAGCTCGAACACTTTGCTGCTCTGAGCAACAGTCGCATAATATCAGGGTATTTGTAGTGCTATGTCCTTGCATGTATTTCCGGTGGGCAACTCTGAGGCTATATTATCTCAGCCACGCTCTGGCTAGTTTGTATTGCCAGTGACGACAGCGATGTTGGCCTCTTTATTTTTCTCCTTAATACAAATCTCCTCACGACAAACAATGAAAAGAAAGACGAGAAAACCAGTAAACAAAAAAAAACGCCTACACACATCAATCTTTCTTTCTCCAATGTTCGTGGTATCCGGTCCAAATTCAGAATTATAGAATCTTTTCTCATGGAACGGCCGCCATTTGCGAAACAAACTTAAATTCTTCCCTTGCTACCAATAGATTCGCTGTTCCTGGCGATCTTCCTCTTTGCAGAAAAGATTACAGCATTCACATGCATAGTTTTGGTGTTCATATCCGGGATAATCTTCTGGTGTCAAGGGAATTGTTTCTCCAGTTCCCAGACAACTCTTTCATGTGCTTTCGTCTTTCATTATTGTTAGTTATCTCTTTTCCCTTTATTACTCCGTCTCTTCTCAAAACTGCAGTATATTTTGCATAACTTCTGACAGTATAGAAACCTCACTCTCTCCCCCATCATTCTGCGAACATCTATGCCATTAATGCTCATCACGACACGCGGTTTAAGAATTCAAATGTTACTGATGTTGCTGGTAATCATACATTAAATATTTCCATTGCCCAATGCCTTACTCAAATCGGGGGATTTCCTTATTCGTTCACCTAGCAAAATGCTTCTCTATTGGTTTTACTTTTTACCTCCTCTACTCGCTCTTGTCGAGCTTCGCAACACCGTCCTCTTGGAAACTCGGATTACTCTGTAGTATCCATTGATATTTCGTTCCAGTCATCTATTAAACAAGAACCTCCAATTCATAAGACCTCTTTCGGTTACCAGCATGCTGATTGAGACCCACTCCGTGATTTTCATCGGGGTACCTCTTTGGAATGACATTTTAACCTTCAAATCGAGAATTGCGCCACTATAGTTTCCTCTTAGGTCAAAGCCGACATGGATGCGCTCATTCCTTCCCTGAATTATCAGGTGAAACCCCGTCCTGGGTAAGACGATAAACTACATCCGCGTCCTGGGTAAGACGATAAACTACATCCGCGTCCAGGGTAAGACGATAAACTACATCCAACAGCAAGGCCTCTGATCAGGAGGTTTTGAGTAGCGTGTAACCACCTCTTAATTGCTAGTGTTCCCACGTCCACCCTGACCCCGGATGGTAGCACTTATTAGGGTCCCAGCTATGGGCAAATAGTTGACCCCCAAACTGGGGTCAAAACGCTGTGAAGGTGTAAAAATAGATTTTAATAACAGCAATATATTTTTGTAAAATATTATTACCAGCAATTAATTTTTGAAGAAAAAATTATTACCAGCAATACATTTTTGAAAAAAATATTACCAGCAATACATTTCTGGAAAAAACAAAAATATTACCAAGAATACATTTCTGGAAAAAACAAAAATATCACCAGCAATATATTTCTGGAAAAAAGCAAAAATATTACGAACAATAAATTTCTGGAAAAAAAAAAATATTACCAGCAATACATTTCTGGAAAAACAAAAATATTACCAGCAATAAATTTCAGGAAAAAACAAAAATATTACTAGCAATACATTTCTGGAAAAAACAAAAATATTAGCAGCAATACATTTTGTTAAAAATATTGCCAGCAATAAAAAAAAAATTGTCGGCATTAAATAACCCATTTAGGTTGATATACCGTAAAACAAAGCAAACCAAAATAGGTGAAACCTCTATCTTCTCCATGGTTAACGAAAGAGATGTCTTTGTTTGCTGAGAGAATGAGGCACCGCATTCCATCTAACAATTTTGGCTCTCGTGAATATTGGCGGCTGTGTAATAGTGTATTAAATAAGAGTAACTTTTCTGTTCCTCCTCTCTTCAATGAAAATGAGGTGTTAGTATCTTCTGCTGATAACGCTGAATGTTTCGCCCGTAAATTCTCATCGAACTCTACTCTTAACTCATCTAGAGTATCCCTGCCTAACTTCCTACCTAGAACTGAGTCTCTGTTGAGTGATATACATATAACTCCTTCTGTGGTTTCTGCTATCATTTCGAATCTGGACCCCCCACAAAGCCTGAGGACCCGATGGTATCCCTGTAATATTCATTAAGAAATGTGCTCCCGAACCGACTCCTGTTCTCTCTAAACTGTATAAGAAATGCACCGCTGTCTCATGTTTTCCTACCTGCTAGAAGACCTCATCTGTTGTTACAGTTTTTTAGAACTCGGGTGAACCATCCGACCCTTACAACTATCGGCCTATTAGCCTTCTACTTCTTTCGGAGAAACTCCTCTATGCCCTAATTAATGCTGAATTAAGCATCTCACATCTCAGGAACTTTTTTCAGACAAACAATATGGCTTCCGTTTCTCCAGGGCAACTGCTGATTTACTGACGATAATTGCGGAATGTGCCCATCAAGGTCTTTCAACAGGGTTTTACATGCAGGTCTTCTCCACAAGCTGAAAAGTTACGGTGTCTCCGGACAAATTTTTGAACTGATCCAATCTTTCTTATCAAATTGTGAAATGAAAGTTATCCTGAATGGCCACTCGTCTAGATCCTTTTGTACTAACGCAGATGTCCCCCAGGCTTCTATTCTTGGTCCTACCTTGTTTGTAATTTTCATTAATGACCTTCCGGATGGCATCAGCTCTCCACTTGTTCTCTACGCTGATGCCACAACTATTTACTCCTGTCTCGATAGTAAGTCTGATCAGTTCGATAGGGTCAAGTTAGCAGCTGATATCCAAAACAACCTTCCGTCTGTTGTTAACTAGGGCAAAGTTAAAATTGTTAATTTTAACATTTTCAAAACTAAACTGCTCTCTATTAATCATCTGAGAGACCCTTTTCTGCCTTCCATCAGCATGTCTGGAGATAATCTCCAGGAAAATGACTCGTTGCACCTTCCCGGGTTAACGTTCTCGGTTGTTATGAAGTGGAAAGACTATATTGAATCCATTGCTACATCAGCTGCTAAGATGGTTAGGTCACGGTGTCGTGCAAGAGAATTTTTCTCTCCACAATCTATCTTATATATGTATAAGTCTACCATTCATCCATGTTTTGAATATTGCTGCTACAGGTACGGTGCTTCTGCTATTTATCGACAGGGCCTTGATATAATCCAAAGCAGAATCAGCAATATTATTGACTCTGTTCTGGCGTCTCGGCTTCAGCCAATTTTATACCGTTGTAATGTAGCTTCCTTGTACCTTTTCTATAAATACTTTCATAGTAATTTTCGAATGAGCTCTTCGCTATGAATTGTACATATGGGAACTAGTTAGGATTTTCATAGAGACAATGAGGTATTATGGTGGATGTAGTAAGAAAGGTAAGTAAGAATGTGTTGTTTTGGTGTTGAGCTGAGTATAACTTCCTCCTTACTAATGGTATACGAAGAGAATGAAGATGATTCGACCCTATGTACGTGATCTGGCAGATATTAGCTGTAAAGATACGGTGTTGGAACTAAGGAATTAGCCATGAAAATAGCTATAGAGTAACGTCTGTGAATGTTTTTTTCAATTAACATGTAATTTCCTATTGCTTAAATTGTCACTCGAGTTCACTATTTGTTGCTCACTAACAACCTGAGTCTCTAACTGTTGTTTACACGTGCCTCCAATGAATTTTTTAGTCTGATCTGAACTTTGCATGGCAGAAGGATTCAGGATTTTTTGGGATTATAATATAATGATATAATAAATATCTTCAATCTTATTGGCAATATTGTTATCACTTTGTTGGCCTTTTTATTCCTCAAAACGACCATTTTGCCAGCATCTTTAGCGAAGGACATAAAATTAACGTCGGCCGAATTGATTGGTATGTGGTTTCAGGTCTTCGAGCATTCCATTCCCCTCCTTGTATACATACGATGGATTCTGCCTTCTCCCCTCGAGTGTCGTATGTTCATACAACTCTCTGTTTTCCGGTTGTCATATGTGTCTATATCCTAAGCTCATTGGGGTTCATTTTCTTGTTTAGATTGATACACCGGCAACATCATTTGAAACCCGATTCTTCACTTGGTGGCTTTGAGACTACTTTCTAGATAAACCTTCAAGGCTCCTAGATCTCTTCACTTTCTGATATGACACCGAGTGCAAAACTTACTTCACTATCTTAGGCTGAGTGTATTACATGTTGGTGTCACCACAGATTAATTCTTCTTAGATCAAGACTCCTGATAGACATTAAATTCGATTCAGGCCTTTGGTATTTACTACCATGAGCAATTTTTTAAAGCAAGATTCACCCTTTACAAGGCCAAGGGGGGTATTCGAGGTGGAGAGTTACGTTAAAGGGAAATTTGTGGAGATAGGAGGGGAACATAACAGTTACGTCTAGCCTTGAACAGGTTAAGAATGTAGTCATTAGAGAACATCCTCTTGGGAGTCTGTTCCATGGAGTAGTGGTCCGCGTGAAGAAGCTGAAACTTACTTCTCACCAATGGAATACTGAGAGAATGTCGTTGGTTTGCTACTATATAAGTGGCATGGCGTGTCCTTGCCGTGATGGTTTGAACTGGTGGTACCAAGGAATGTTTGTTCGTACAAGCACTTCCGTGGAAGTGCGATAGATTATCGAGAAGCTTGCCACATCCCGCCTCTGAGAGAAAGATATGGTCGGTGAAGAATGATTAATCAAACACAAGATCTCGGAGACGCATTTAGTCTCCATGAAGTCTGGAGAGTGAGGTATTACATATTAAATTAATAAGGAGCTTTAATATACATTTATACAGAAGGCTCAAATTTATTAAATAACAATTATGTGAATGTTAGAAACATTATAAAACCTTGAAACACATTCAATTTAAGCATCTAGGAAGATATTTTTTTAAATATTTCAAGTATCGATATTATTATGGGGGCTACTGCATATTCTTTATAACGCTTTAAAACTGAGGATTATGTCACTCTTTTTGAGGAAGAAAGACGAAATGACTCTGTGGACGATGAGGACACTGAAGATAACAAAAACAGCTGACAAAATAAATGAAAACTGTTATGCATCTATATTTGACACGCACAGCAGTGAAGTAGACTTCTTTTATGTGCCGTGTCCATCAAAACATAGCCGATCATGACTCTCCACATCTTCCTGTCCCTTGTCGCTTTTGTCTTTTTGATATTTCTCCCAAACCCTGTTCTATTATCTATTTACTCAAGCTTATCAAGTATGTAACGCACTGCTTTCCTCTGACCAACTTTCCCTCAATCTGTCCTGTGAGTATCGGGTTTTCCAAGCCTCTATCCACATGACGTCCACAAGAAATTTCAAATGCATTTTCCTGTATAAATTTCGTTTTTGTTTCCATTTTCTGTAAAACCTCGCCGCCGCTCACATGTTCAATCCACGATATTCTCATCACCTTTCTGTAGAACGACATTTCTGTTGCTTCAAGTTTCTTCTTCATCTTTGGGGAGATTGTCCAGCATTCGATGCCATATAGGAGGAAAGATATTACGTAACTATTCAGTAATATTTTCTTCGTTTCTATCTCTTCTATCTCTTAATACTCTGCTTAGTTTTTGAAATGCATGCTTAATATTTTTATAAATAATTAAATAAAAACAAACAAGCAAAGAAAAATGCAGTGTGTGGTTAGTAATTTAAAATTTTTTTTTTTTTTTTTTAGTTTGGAGTACAGATATAAGTGTCAGTCAAACCATCCCCCAATATGGCGCCGCACGTGACTGGAAGAAAGTTAATATTTAGTTCACATGTATGATACTCACCTTTAACTTTTAAGTTTAAAAGATGAGGAAAAGATCGTGTTATGCACGGAAACTTACAGTATTGCAATAACAAGTCTTGGCATCTCGAATTTGTTTTCTTAGACCTCTTCAGCGATGAAACTACGTTTTACCTTTGTACAAAAGTTAACTTACCAAGGGAAGCAACTCTAAATTACATTCTGAAAGAGTTATCTCACTTGATTTCTGCTTTTAAATAACCATTGGACGAATCTCAAAGTACACTGATTTGTTAACAAGTTTTGCATACAGCTGTGCATGAAGTCGATTTGAGGTATTTTCCTTCTTTCCCACCAACATTAAGTTTTTACGCTCCCTTACAGTAAAATTTTAGACTTTAACTTTGATGGCAGGGTAGCGCTAACGGAAATACCCCACCCCATTCCCGTTGTTCTTCACTGGGTGTTTTCCTGGTTTTGAAACAAAGTAAATAAAAAAAAGTTACTTTTAAGCAAATAATTATTTTATTTTAGTATCAGAAAACAATGTACGGCATGTTGCAATGAATAAAAAAAAAATGAATAAGTAAAAGAAAACTTCGGTATTTTTACTACTACTGTAAGGTCACCACTTCTTTTTGGAGACCCTCGTTTTGGAGGCACGTGTAAACAACACTTAGAGACTCGGGTTGTTCGTGAGCAACAAATAGTGAACTACAGTGACATTTAATCAATAGGAAGTTACTTGTTAATTGATTTGACCAGAAAACTACACAAATACAACAATCGGACAACTAGGATTTAGACTAATAAAATCTAAACGACAAGTAAATCATGGGGACATTCTCTTTCTTAGAAATCAATGACCATTTTAAGTTAAGACCATCAACAGAAGATTTGTTAATTTATTAGACACAATTTCCAACAAAAATACAGACCTCTTTGGAAAAAACCACGTGTGTACAGCAGTCAACTGGAGAGAAAAAAGAATGACGCCTTTTGATCCGATAAAAAAATTCTTCTTCTTAATGTATATATATATATATATATATATATATATATATATATAGGTGAGTTGACCTATTAAATTGGTCAATGTCTGATCCTTACAGTTCTTCCTTAATATTAAGTATTATAATAAAAAAAAATTAAAAACATTCCCATCTCTCCCTTCCCTCTCTAATTTCGACCATGACTGTCACACTATCTCTCACCACTTTCTATATCACCTAACATCACCTTTAAATTCATTTTTTCATCCTTGGAAGTGAGGTCTGATGATCCAGGGAAAAAGAAACTTCCTGGGGAAATAAATTATAACCATGGAACCTTAAAGTTGTCTGGTTTTCTTTAAACTAAATTAAATTATATATATATATATATATATATATATATATATATATATATATATATATATATATAATTTTAAAACTCAAGAAAGCATTCTTCTTTAACGATCCTTTTCAACCAACACGTCAAAAGAATATGTTGGTAAATATTAAATTGATAGAATATTAATTCGCACTGCGAGAAAAGAAAAATATAAGTGGGTGAGAAAAGCAACCAAGACTAAAATACAAATTTATTTATAAAAACGTGCGGGGTTGGGAATACTGGCAAAAGAGCTTATGTAAAGAATTACTAATGAGTACGGAAATGGATAAAATTCAGTAAATTCCGGTTTTTCCCTCGTTTGTCAAAGATGGTTTGCCCTTACTCCAAGGCAGTTCTGTGGTTTATAAATTCAAATACGAGACTGACTATTGAAGACGAACAATTCGGTCACTCGAAACCTGAATCGAACAAAATATTCCTGTAAATATAAGACAGAGTATAAGACCGACGTGTCCGAAAAATCCGACTTTAAAATCTTTCTTTTCGTGGTTCAAGAAGGCTAAGAATATAATATAATGATACAATAAATATCTTCAATCTCGTTGGCAAGATTTTTATCACTTTGTTCCTCATATTTTATTAACCGGTCTATTAAATTTACATATTATAAGAAGCGCCCATTGATCATCTTTCGTTTTAATTTTACATATATATATATATATATATATATATATATATATATATATATATATATATTAATGTATGTTTCATTAAATAATATAGACTAGTGTTGTCTATTTATTTTAAGTTCCTTTCATATTGTCTGATAATCTTAATAACATTATCATTGAAGGACGAAAAGAAATCAACATATTAATACATGTTTAAATCCAGTCTAAGCTTTCGGCTTACATAAGCCATTATCAAAGATGACAATTACATTTCAATATATCAAACAACACACGGACGAAACAATAACGATAGTCTGTTTTTGCTGCATGAAAAATTCCGCGTCTCGTATACGCGAGTTAATCGTTGCTTTGAAATTTTTCATGCAACAAAAACAGACTATCATTATTGTTTCGTCCGTGTATTGGTTGATATATTGAAAAGTAATTGTCATCTTTGATAATGGCTTACGTAAGCCGAAAGCTTAGATTGGATTTAAACATGTATCAATATGGTGATTTCCTTTCGTCTTTCAATGATAATGTTATTAAACTTATCAGACAATATGAAAGGAACTTACTTAAAATAGACAAAACTTGTCTATATTAATTAATGCAACATGCATCAATGAAAAATTGCTGCCTAAATATACACAATATATATATATATATATATATATATATATATATATATATATATATATATATAGTAGTAGTAGTAATAGTATTAGTATTATTATTATTATAATTGTTCTTGTTCCTGAGTTCGTCCGTCCGTTACACTCTTCAGTACCAATTTCTATTCAGCGTTTCACTGGCGGCGGTTTTCAAAGAAACACCCTCCCCCGATTCCATCTCACTTTTGCCGTCGACAAATGCCGGTCATTTTTAAAGAAACGCCCTCACCCAACTTCCAAATCAGTTAGAGGAGCGGCAATGGAGGATGCCTATAAGAGTCCATTTTTTTTCAATGTTTTTCTTCGTGTTTTGTATAAATATATTATCTTGTATTTCTTTTGTGTATGTTCTTCCACTTTTTAACCGAAAATAGCATAGCATGATGAAAAAGGCCCCAAACTTATTAAAAACAAATTTTTATCGTCAAAATGCCTGTTCACCATTTACATTATCATCTTTGTTGTCATATTTATCGCAACGTTTCGGCGGTTGTACGCTACGGCCTTCTTCAGGTGGTTGGAATGTCGAACTGAACCCTTTATTTCGTTTGCTGGGAAAGACTGTTCTAGTTCCACGTACCATGTCTAATGGGTGTCAGTTATCTCCTGTTAATTTTCCTCTCCAAGTTCTCTACGGCCTTAACCAGATATTGAACTCAATCTTTGGGACCTGTCACTGGATCTATCTAACTAACACCTGTGCATGTGTCCGTGAGGACATCTGTGTATGAATTTCTGGGTATTATAAACCTAATGTCTTCAGCAACCATTTTTACCAGTGTTCATATTGCAATAAGGAGTGCCAGAGAAAAGCGATAATAACAACGAAAATTGCAATATGAGCTCTGGTAAAATATGCAATGATAACAGCAAAAATTGCAATATGAACACTGGTAAAAAAAAAAAGAAGGTTAGGACAATAGTCCGAATAATGTAAATAATGTACATAATACCACATTTCAGAAATATAGATAGAAAATGTTCGTTATTATTAAAAAGAAAGATCAAAGTATTTTTTGATTATTTCATTAAATTTTTAATTCTTTCAAGCACGTTCGAAATTTGGGGAAAATCTTTTTTTTTTCTTTTTTTCTTTTTTTTTAAGTCGGCGACCCGGATTATATTTACGTTAGTGTTTTTGCGCCTATCTTTCTGATATAAAACACATTGATTTGAAAATTCCTGCAAAAATGAAATAATTGTCGGATTTTAATGAAACTTTCAGGACTTATTCGGAAATAAATGAAATTATTTTTGCATTTTTTGTTCTTCAGAAAATTGTAGTAAACATAATTTCTTTTTTTACATACAACCCACTAAATTTCATGAACCCACTAAATTTCATACAACCCACTAAATTTCATGAAATTTCGAAAAATTAAATTGGCCTCAGAAAATTATTTATGGTGGTCACTAAATGACATTATCGTTAAAATGTCACGTCTTTTAAGGGTTGTCTTCCCGTTACTGGGAAAAAACACTCAACATTTTGGGACTGCAATTCTTTCATTTCATTTCTGCTTTTCATCGTATCCCCACAGGTTTTGAAAATCATCCCTTCAAATTTTTTAAGTAATTTCCACCTTTTTTTTAATTCCTGTTTCACTAAGTATTTTTATTTTATGAATTTATTTTATTTTAGTGTGTGTCATACTTCAATTAATTCATTTTAGTTTTAGTTTCACTTAACTAATTAGAACCTAGTTCTAGAAAAAATAATTTTTCACTTTAATCTTTCTTTCTTATCAAATTTCTATTTGAAATTCTTATTTTTTTAATTTGCATCTCATTTTGCAATTTTGTGAGTGGAATTGGGTAGACGGAACCCTTGGAGGCCGTCGATAGCGATGCTAGCACAAAGTCACAAGTCAACGTGGTCGAGGACTTGAGCGTGCTGGCCTTGTTCAAGTTGTTGATCACGCTAGACAACACGCTCTTTCCCAGAAACTGTAACTAAGGTCTGCTCAGCATAGTTGCAGTATAAACCACAGGTGATCTCTCTGGGTATTTAAATAAACACAAATGCGCCTGAGCAAACGTCTGCAATAGGGATTGGCTAGTCACCCTAGTAGACGGATATGAGTGGCCAGCTATATATATATATATATATATATATATATATATATATATATATATAGTTATACACGTCTGGAAAAACCTTAGGTGTTTTGGCTTGTAAATGAAGAAACCAATGCCCAAGTAAAAATAAGGGATAAAAAAAGAAAGAACTAAAAACATGGAATTGAGGCAAAAACAATCGTCCAGAATCCAAGGAAAAAAACCTCCAAAACGAGTAAAGCAAAAGTAACTATGTAAAGTGCTCAATACACTAAGTAGAGCAAACCTATGAACCTGACGATCCGCGTAGATCGAACCTAGGTAGGTTTACCTGGCTCTTAAGGTTCATAATTATATATATATATATATATATATATATATATATATATATTTACGCACACATACGGACTACGGACTCTTAGCAAAACACACATACACAAACACTCTATAGTATTATTCAACTTTTCTGTATAGGATTAAATTGTACTATCCCTGATCTTTCCGAGCTGGCATTAGTTCATATTTCGGATTGAAAAACCTGGACAGCAATATCAAAAGAGCAATAATTGGGTGGTGGGAGGGGTCCGGAAGGGCAAGAGGATAAGAAGGATGAAAGACAACATTTGGGGAGAGGAATTTTTTTTTTTTAAATTTAAATATCATACAGGAAGGAATTGTTTGTGGAAAATAAAGGCGGACACACGAGGAGGGGAAAGATTTAGGGATGTAAAAAGAACTAGAAAAAGAGTATTCCATATTAACCAAAACAACATTTGAGGAAAAGCAGACTTAAAAACATTTTATAAATTTCAACCGACAGTTACACAGACTGTCTAATGAATACCGAATGTTTCCTGTTTATAAATGGTTAATTTTACGATTACAATAACCATAGACGACCATGATTGATATGATGAAAAACAGACAAAGAAAGATTAGAGTGAAAAAACAATATTTTTTTTTTAAATATGGAAAATAAAGATGGCGGATATATGAAAGCTAGCCAAACCTCATATATTTAGTCTTCCATCCTTTATCCAAAGACAGAGACGATAAAATAAAAGAAAAGAAAAAAGAAAAGAAAAAAAAAACAGACACCTGGAATAGTAACGCCGGTTACAATTTTTCCACATCTCGGCGAAACTGTTAAAAAAAAAATAAAATATTCTACATTAGAAATAAGGAGACTCTGGATTTAAATGATAAACATCATTTTACAGTGATACCATGTTTGCTCGTTAGACCAAAGGAGAATTATCCGAGATACGTTACACATGTTCTTTTGTGTACCAAATAAAAATGCCGCCTGGAATATTCATATCGGTTAGAGTTCTACCAAATTTTAACGTGACTGTTTAAATCAAGAGTCGGCAACCTACATTTTGACCGGCCCGCGAGCCTGATTACCAATGACTCTATTTTTAACATGAGAGACGAAGCTTTCGAATTAGACTATCTGCCAGTTATCTTTCATGAGACTTATTTTACCAAGTTGCGTTGCCTACGTTTAATGTCAAATAATGGATACATATTTGTTATGACCCTTGGCTACATTAAAAGGTAACAGAAGCGAAAGGAACAGTAAAGTGAAAGAGGCCAGAGAGGGACTGACATGCGAGGTAGCAGGAATCTAGACAGTTAAACATACGCGCATTATACATACATGCCTCATGAATGTGTGAATGATGCCGCATGTGTACGTACGTAAGTGTATATGTTTGCAACTATTTGTACTCGTATGTATGGGTATATGTGCTTCGTTTTTATTTGATGTGTGTGTGTGTGGTTCGTTTGTGGAACAATTTTCAATAACAGTTTCAAACCTACACATCATAATTTCATCCATTTCACTTCGGTTGATTTTTTTCACTTTGAAGTATTTTGACGTTCCTTGAGGAAAAGTAATTTTTGTTAGGTGTTTTTTAATTTTAGATTTTCTTTTGTTTTTCTGATTTCTCAATGTTTATTTTCATTATGGTTTTAAATATTTAGGTTGACAGGGGTCTGCATATGTAATTTTCCTTAATTTTTCATTAATGACCTTCATCCGGCCCGCAACCCGTCATTATAACACGATCCGGCCCGCGGGGTCGAATGAGTTGCCGACCCCTGGTTTAAATAATCGTTCTACATTAGAGGGAAGGAGGCTCTTGATTTAATTGACAAATAGTGATAGCATGTCGGCTTGGTACACTAAGGATGAATTGTCCGGGATACGTTACACGTGTTCTCTTGAATACCAAATAAAAATGCCGCCTGCAATAGTCATATCCGTTACAATTCTTCCACATTTCAACGTAGCTGTTTTAAAAAAAAAAGGTCTGCAACAAATGGAAGGTGTCTCTTGATTTAATTGAAACTCATTATTCAATCGTGAGAGCAAGTCGGCTTTGTACACCAAAGGAAAATTATCCGAGACAACCATAAATATTATAGTAACAGCATCTCTGTTTGGAACACGAAAGGAATTATCCAAGACAACGGTACACTGAATTTCTTGTGTGCCAAATGAAAAAGCCGCCTGTAATACTCATATCAGTTACAATTTTTTCACATTTAATCACATCTATTGAAATAATCATTCTGCTTTAGATGGCAGGAGGTTCTGGATTTAATTGAAAGATATTTAATAATAACATCGTGTAAGGTTGGTACACCAAATAAGAATTATCTCGTGTACCAAATAAAAATGCCGGCAAGAATAGACATATCGGATACAATTTTTTCCATATTTCAGATTATCTTTCTAAACAAAAATTCTGCGTTAGATGGCGGGACGCTTTGGGATTACTTCAGAGAGAGCAATTAATAATGACTAATGTCAGGATGATAGACACGACAGGAGAATCCTAGACTCGGTACAGGGATTCGCTTGTGTACTAAATAAAAATGCCGCCTGGTATCGGTTTCTATTATTCCATGTTTTTGCGTTTCTATTTAAATAATCATTGTGTATTTGATGGAAGGAAGTTCTTAAATTAATTGAAGACATCAATAAATAGTGACTGCGCGAAGATTTGGTACATGAATGGACAATGCTTCAAGACGCGGTACACGGATTCGCTTGTGTACCAAATAAAAATGCCGCCTGGTATCGGTTTCTATTATTCCACGATTTTGCGTTTCTATTTAAATAATCATTGTGTATTTGATGGAAGGAAGTTCTTAAAATATTTGAAGATATCAATAAATAGTGACTGCGCGAAGATTTGGTATATGAATGGACAATTCTTCAAGACAGGGTACACGGATTCGCTTGTGTACCAAATAAAAATGCCGCCTGGTATCGGTTTCTATTATTCCACGTTTTTGCATCTCTATTTAAATAATCATTGTGCATTTGATGGAAGGAAGCTCTTAAATTAATTGAAGACATCATTAAATAGTGACTGCACGACTATTTGGTACATGAATGGACAATGCTTCAAGACACGGTACACAGATTCGCTTGTGTACCAAAAAAAATGCCGCCTGGTATCGGTTTCTATTATTCCACGGTACACGGATTCACTTGTGTACCAAATAAAAATGCCGCCTGGTATCGGTTTCTATTATTCCACGTTTTTGCGTTTTTATTTAAATAATCATTGTGCATTTGATGGAAGGAAGCTCTTAAAGTAATTGAAGACATCATTAAAAAGTGACTGCACGAAGATTTTGTACACGAATGGACAATTCTTCAAGACACGGTACACGGATTCACTTGTGTACCAAATAAAAATGCCACCTGCTATCGGATTCTATTATTCCACGTTTTTGGGTTTCTATTTAAATAATCATTGTGTATTTGATGGAAGGAAGTTCTTAAAATAATTGAAGACATCAATAAATAGTGACGGCACGAAGATTTGGTACACGAATAGATAATTCTTCAAGACACGGTACAAGCATTCGCTTGTGTACCAAATAAAAAGCTGCCTGTTATCGGTTTCTATTATTCCACGTTTTTGGGTTTCTATTTAAATAATCATTGTGTATTTGATGGAAGGAAGTTCTTAAAATAATTGAAGACATCAATAAATAGTGACGGCACGAAGATTTGGTACACGAATAGACAATTCTTCAAGACACGGTACACGGATTCCCTTGTGTACCATATAAAAATGCCGCCTGGCATCGGTTTCCATTATTCCACGTTTTTGCGTCTCTATTTAAATAACCATTGTGCATTTGATGGAAGGAAGTTCTTAAATTAATTGAAGACATCATTAAATAGTGACTGCACGACTATTTGGTACACGAATGGACAATTCTTCAAGACACGGTACACGGATTCGCTTGTGTACCAAATAAAAATGCCGCCTGGTATCGGTTTCTATTAATCCACGTTTTTGCGTCACTATTTAAATAGTCATTGTGAATTTGATGGAAGGAACTTCTTAAAATAATTAAAAACATCAAGAAATAGTGACTGCACGAAGATTTGGTACACGAAAGGACAATTCTTCAAGACACGGTACACGGATTCCCTTGTGTACCATATAAAAATGCCGCCTGGTATCGGTTTCTATTATTCCACGTTTTTGCGTCTCTATTTAAAAAATCATTCTGTATTTGAGGGAAGGAAGTTCTTTCATTAATGGAAAACATCATTAAATAGTGACTACACGAAGATTTGGTACACGAATGGACAATTCTACAAGACACGGTACACGGATTCCCTTGTGTACCATATAAAAATGCCGCCTGGTGTCGGTTTCTATTATTCCACGTTTTTGCGTCTGTATTTAAATAATCATTGTGCATTTGATGTAAAGAAGTTCTTTCATTAATGGAAAACATCATTAAATAGTGACTACACGAAGATTTGGTACACGAATGGGCACTTCTTCAAGTCACGGTACACGAATTCGCTTGTGTACCAAATAAAAATACCGGCAGGTATCTGTTTCTATTATTCCACGTTTTTGCGTATCTATTTAAATAATCATAGCGCATTTGATGGAAGGAAGCTCTTAAATTAATTGAAGACATCATTAAATAGTGACTGCCCGACTATTTGGTACACGAATGGAAAATTCGTCAAGACACGGTACACGGATTTCCTTGTGTACCAAATAAAAATGTCGCCTGGTATGAGTTTCTATAATTCCACGTTTTTGCGTTTCTATTTCAATAAGCATTGTGCATTTGATGGAAGGAAGCTCTTAAATTAATTGAAGACATCATTAAATAGTGACTGCACGAAGATTTGGTACACGAATGGACAATTCTTCAAGACACGGTACACCGATTCGCTTGTGTACCAAATAAAAATTCCGCCTGATATCGATTTCTATTATTACACGTTTTTGCGTTTCTATTTAAATAATCATTGTGCATTTGATGGAAGGATGTTCTTAAATTAATTGAAGACATCTTTAAATAGTGACTGCACGACTATTTGGTACACAAATGGACAAATCTTCAAGACACGGTACACGGATTCGCTTATGTACCAAATAAAAATGCCGCCTGGTGTCGGTTTCTATTATTCCACGTTTTTGCGTTTCTTTTTAAATAATCATTGCGCATTTGATGGAAGGAAGCTCTTAAATTAATTGAAGACCTCATTAAATAGTTACTGCACGACTATTTGGTACGCGAATGAACAATTCTTCACGACACAGTACCCGGATTCGCTTATGTACCAAATAAAAATGCCGTCTGGTTTCGGTTTCTATTCTTCCTCGTTTTCGCGTTTATATTTAAATAATCATTGCGCATTTGATGATAGGAAGCTCTTAAATTAATTGAAGACATCATTCATTAGTGACTGCACGACTATTTGGTACACGAATGGACAATTCTTCAAGACACGGTACACGAATTCACTTGTGTATCAAATAAAAATGCCGCCTGCTAAACGTTTCTATTATTCCACGTTTTTACGTTTCTATTTAAATTATCATTGTGCATTTGATGGGGGGAAGCTCTTTAAATAATTTAAGACATCATTAAATAGTGACTGCACGACTATTTGGTACACGAATGGACAAATCTTCAAGACACGGTACACGGATTCGCTTGTGTACCAAATAAAAATGCCGCCTGGTTTCGGTTTCTATTATTCCACGTTTTTGCGTTTCTATTTAAATACTCATTGCGCATTTGATGGAAAGAAGCTCTTAAAATAATTTAAGACATCATTAAATAGTGACTGCACGATTATTTGGTACACGAATGGACAATGCTTCAACACACGGTACACGAATTCGTTGTGTACTAAATAAAAATGCCGCCTGTTATCGGATTCTATTATTCTACGTTTTTGCGTTTCTATTTAAATTATCATTGCGCATTTGATGGAAGGAAGCTCTTAAATTAATTGAAGACATCATTAAATAGTGACTGCACGACTATTTGGTACACGAATGGACAATTCTTGAAGACACGGTACGCAGATTCGCTTGTGTACCAAACAAAACTGCCGCCTGGTGTCTTTTTCTATTATTCCACGTTTTTGTGTTTCTATTTAAATAATCATTGTGCATTTGAAGGAAGGAAGCTCTTAAATTAATTGAAGACATCATTAAATGCTAACTGAACGACTATGTGGTACACGAATGGACAATTCTTCAAGACGCCTTACACGGATTCGCTTGTGTACCAAATAAAAATTCCGCCTGGTATCGGTTTCTACTATTCCACGTTTTTGTTTTTCTATTTAAAAAATCATTGCGCATTTGATTGAAGGAAGCTCTTAAATTAATTGAAGACATCATTAAATAGTGACTACACGACTATTTGGTACACGAATAGACAATTCTTCAAGACACGGTACACGGATTCGCTTGTGTACCAAATAAAAATGCCGCCTGGTGTCGGTTTCTAATATTGCTCGTTTTTGCGTTTCTATTTAAATGATCATTGCGAATTTGATGGAAGGAAGCTCTTAAATTAATTGGAGACATCATTAAATAGTGACTGCACGACTATTTGGTACACGAATGGACAATTCTTCAAGACACTGTTCACGGATTCGCTTGTGTACCAAATAAAATTGCGGCCTGATATCGGATTCTATTATTTCACGTTTTTGCGTTTCTATTTAAATTATCATTGCGCATTTGATGGAAGGAATCTCTTAAATTAATTGAAGACATCATTAAATAGTGACTGCACGACTATTTGGTACACGAATGGACAATTCTTGAAGACACGGTACGCAGATTCGCTTGTGTACCTAATAAAAATGCCGCCTGGTGTCTTTTTCTATTATTCTACGTTTTTGCGTTTCTATTTAAATAATCATTGTGCATTTGAAGGAAGTAAGCTCTTAAAGTAATTGAAGACATCATTAAATGCTAACTCAACGACTATGTGGTACACGAATCGACAATTCTTCAAGACACGGTACACGGATTCGCTTGTGTACGAAATAAGAATGCCGCCTGATATCGGTTTCTCTTATTCCACGTTTTTACGTTTGTATTTAAATAATCATTGTGCATTTGATGGAAGGAAGCTCTTAAATTAATGGAAGACATCATTAAATAGTGACTGCTCGACTATTTGGTACACGAATGGACAATTCTTAAAGACACGGGACACGGATTCGCTTGTGTACCAAATAAAAATGACGCCTGGTATCGTTTTCTATTATTCCACGTTTTTGCGTTTCCATTTAAATAATCATTGAGCATTTGATGGAAGGAAGCTCTTAATTAATTGAAGACATCATTAAATAGTGACTGCACGACTATTTGGTACACGAATGGACAATTCTTCAAGACACGGTACACGGATTCGCTTGTGTACCAAATAAAAATGCCGCCTGGTTTCGGTTTCTATTATTCCACGTTTTTGCGTTTCTATTTAAATACTCATTGCGCATTTGATGGAAAGAAGCTCTTAAATTAATTGAAGACATCATTAAATAGTGACTGCACGATTATTTGGTACACGAATGGACAATTCTTAAAGACACGGGACACGGATTCGCTTGTGTACCAAATACAAATGCCCCCTGGTATCGGTTTCTATTATTCCACGTTTTTGCGTTTCTATTTAAATAATCATTGTGCATTTGATGGAGGGAAGCTCTTAAAATAATTTAAGACATCATTAAATAGTGACTGCACGATTATTTGGTACACGAATGGACAATGCTTCAACACACGGTACACGAATTCGTTGTGTACTAAATAAAAATGCCGCCTGTTATCGGATTCTATTATTCTACGTTTTTGCGTTTCTATTTAAATTATCATTGCGCATTTGATGGAAGGAAGCTCTTAAATTAATTGAAGACATCATTAAATAGTGACTGCACGACTATTTGGTACACGAATGGACAATTCTTGAAGACACGGTACGCAGATTCGCTTGTGTACCTAATAAAAATGCCGCCTGGTGTCTTTTTCTATTATTCCACGTTTTTGCGTTTCTATTTAAATAATCATTGTGCATTTGAAGGAAGGAAGCTCTTAAATTAATTGAAGACATCATTAAATGCTAACTGAACGACTATGTGGTACACGAATGGACAATTCTTCAAGACGCCGTACACGGATTCGCTTGTGTACCAAATAAAAATTCCGCCTGGTATCGGTTTCTACTATTCCACGTTTTTGTGTTTCTACTTAAAAAATCATTGCGCATTTGATGGAAGGAAGCTCTTAAATTAATTGAAGACATCATTAAATAGTGACTACACGACTATTTGGTACACGAATAGACAATTCTTCAAGACACCGTACACGGATTCGGTTGTGTACCAAATAAAAATGCCGCCTGGTATCGGTTTCTAATATTGCTCGTTTTTACGTTTCTATTTGAATAATCATTGCGAATTTGATGGAAGGAAGCTCTTAAATTAATTGAAGATATCGTTAATTAGTGACTGCACGACTATTTGGTACACGAATGGACCTTTCTTCAAGACACGGTACACGGATTCCCTTGTGTACCATATAAAAATGCCGCCTGGTATCGTTTTCTATTATTCCACGTTTTTGCGTTTCTATTTAAATAATCATTGAGCATTTGATGGAAGGAAGCTCTTAATTAATTGGAGACATCATTAAAAAGTGACTGCACGACTATTTGGTACACGAATGGACAATTCTTCAAGACACTGTTCACGGATTCGCTTGTGTACCAAATAAAATTGCGGCCTGATATCGGATTCTATTATTTCACGTTTTTGCGTTTCTATTTAAATTATCATTGCGCATTTGATGGAAGGAATCTCTTAAATTAATTGAAGACATCATTAAATAGTGACTGCACGACTATTTGGTACACGAATGGACAATTCTTGAAGACACGGTACGCAGATTCGCTTGTCTACCTAATAAAAATGCCGCCTGGTGTCTTTTTCTATTATTCTACGTTTTTGCGTTTCTATTTAAATAATCATTGTGCATTTGAAGGAAGTAAGCTCTTAAAGTAATTGAAGACATCATTAAATGCTAACTCAACGACTATGTGGTACACGAATCGACAATTCTTCAAGACACGGTACACGGATTCGCTTGTGTACGAAATAAGAATGCCGCCTGATATCGGTTTCTCTTATTCCACGTTTTTACGTTTGTATTTAAATAATCATTGTGCATTTGATGGAAGGAAGCTCTTAAATTAATGGAAGACATCATTAAATAGTGACTGCTCGACTATTTGGTACACGAATGGACAATTCTTAAAGACACGGGACACGGATTAGCTTGTGTACCAAATAAAAATGCCGTCTGGTATCGCTTTCTATTATTCCACGTTTTTGCGTTTCCATTTAAATAATCATTGAGCATTTGATGGAAGGAAGCTCTTAATTAATTGAAGACATCATTAAATAGTGACTGCACGACTATTGGGTACACGAATTGACAATTCTTCCAGACACGGTACACGGATTAGCTTGTGTACCAAATAAAAATGCCGTCTGGTATCGCTTTCTATTATTCCACGTTATTGCGTTTCTATTTGAATAATCATTGCGAATTTGATGGAAGGAAGCTCTTAAATTAATTGAAGACATCATTAAATAGTGACTGCACGACTATTTGGTACACGAATGGACAATTCTTCAAGACACGGTACACGAATTCGCTTGTGTACCATATAAAAATGCCGCCTGCTATCGGATTCTATTATTCCACGTTTTTTGCGTTTCTATTTAAATTATCATTGTGCATTTGATGGAAGGAAGCTCTTAAATTAATTGAAGACATCATTAAATAGTGACTGCACGACTATTTGGTACACGAATGGACAATTCTTGAAGACACGGTACGCAGATTCGCTTGTGTACCTAATAAAAATGCCGCCTGGTGTCTTTTTCTATTATTCTACGTTTTTGCGTTTCTATTTAAATAATCATTGTGCATTTGAAGGAAGTAAGCTCTTAAAGTAATTGAAGACATCATTAAATGCTAACTCAACGACTATGTGGTACACGAATCGACAATTCTTCAAGACACGGTACACGGATTCGCTTGTGTACGAAATAAGAATGCCGCCTGATATCGGTTTCTCTTATTCCACGTCTTTGCGTTTCTATTTAAATAATCATTGAGCATTTGATGGAAGGAAGCTCTTAAATTAATTGAAGACATCATTAAATAGTGACTGCACGACTATTTGGTACACGAATGAACATTTCTTCAACACGCGGTAAACGTATTCCCTTTTGTCCCAAATAAAAATACCACCTGGAATATTTCACTCGGTTACTATTTTCTCATGTTTTTGTGTTTCTATAAAAACGCCGCTTGTAATAAACATATTAGTTGCTATTATTCCGTGTTTCAATATATCTATTAAAATAAAGGTTCTGTATTAGATGGGAGGGGCTCTCAATTTAATCGAAAGACATAATTTGATGATGATAACCTGTCGGCTCGCTACATCAAGGGATAATTATCCGAGACAACGGTACAAGTATTTGCTTGTGTACCATATAATAATCTCGCCTTTAATAGACATATCGGTTGCTATTTTTCCATGTTTCAGCATATCTATTTAAATAATCGCTCTGCATTTGATGGAAGGCGGCTCTTAAATTAATTGAAGACAACCTTAAATATGGACTGCATGCCATATTGATACAAGAAAGGAGAATTTTCCAAGATACGGTACAAGTATTCTCTTGTTTACCAAATAAATATATCGCCTGGAATTGTCATGTCCGTTAATATTTTTCCTCGTGTCTGCTATCTATTTAAATAATTTTACTGATTGAATTGGATGGAGGCTCTTAAATAAATTGAGGACGACCATAAATATTGACTGCGTATCTACATAAAACGAGAATTATCCGACACACGGTATACGAATTAATTTGTGTACCAAATTAAAATGCCGCCTGTAATAATCAAGTCGGTTACTTTTTTTTCCACTTTCTTCTATCTATTTAAATAATCTTTCTGCATTAGTTGCTCTTAAATTAATTGAACGGCATCATTAAATCGTGACTGTATTTCTCCTTGTTACATGTCTAACACTTTAGGCCCGGTCCCTCAACCTCCGACGTCTTACTCTCGGGGTTGAGGTGTTAACTCAGTGTCATAGTGGAACACACCTCTTCTATAGTTAATAGACTCTCCCACCTATAATAAGTAGAAGTAGTAGCAGTCGCTAAGTCGGGATCAGTGAGTTAGTGAGTCAGTAGATGCCGGACGACCGTTAGTCAGATATTAAAGTATCAGCCACCAGAACTAGATTGCTGCGTCATTACTTATTATATCAAGTTCCTAACGTTTTGTACGTCGAACCTATTTTAGGACCGACTTAGTGAAATACAAGCCTCCACTAAGCTTGTGAAACTGATCTACAACACTTGACGACGAGGATTCAAACTCATACGGAGAAAAAAAAAATTCGTTCGCTATATACAACACTCGGTCCTAACCGAATTTATGGGAGTGGCCATAGGTCCCTGAGCATCCGTAGATTATTTAACCGGTCCGCTGGTTTAATCCTGCTTCCTCCCCACGTTGTGATTTGTTTGATCAGGAAAGCAGAAGTGATGTCCGTCCATTCACGGTCAACTGAAGATGTAGACACGGCTTTAGAATGCAGCAAAAAAAACAAAATTAATATCTGCAGAAAGCCGGACAAACATCGATGCAATGGTTGAATTGTTAATGTCTTTTATACAGCAAAAAAGAATAGTAGAGAAGAAAAACTGGTTACAGAAAAGTAAAAAGCAAAAACTCATACACTGGATTTTAGACACAGAGAGAGTGTACGTGATTATCTTGTTGTTAAATCATCTCTGAACGATATATAACTCTTGCGATGGAGGGATAAAGATTTCTGTGCGGGGCTTAAAGTTATAGTTGCGTTCTTTCTCCCAACGCTCGCCCGGGTCAATTCTCTCTTTAAGAATTTTCTCCCGTCTGTCTTTTTCAGCATAACTACGCGTTTATATAGATAAACCCGGCTGATTATAACTGACCCTCGGCCCTACTACTTCGCACGCGATTATCACGGGGTTCTGGCTGCTTCAATCAAAATCATGTGAATTCCAAAGTTCCTTCTAGCTTACTCAGCTCTATTAAAATTTTTAATCGATAAAAATTACTTCGACCATTTTCATTGTCTACTGATGACCCAGATTCAATGGGTACAATTTCTGCCCTAGATCAGATTTCTCGGTCAGTAAACAAGATGCTCTGATTTAATTTCGCTATTCAAATCTACTCCAATTTCACTAAAAAAAATATACGTGTGTGTGGGGGGGGGGTGTATTTCCCAGACTCTCTCTCTCTCTCTCTCACACACACACACACACACTCTCTCTCTCTCTCTCACACACACACACATGAAAGAATTATCCGAGACACAGTACAATGATTCTTTTGTGTACCAAATAAATATGCCGCCTGGAATAGTCGTAACTGTTATTAATTTTTCCACGTTTCAGACTATCTATTTAAATAATCGTTCTTCATTAGATGGAAAGAGGCTCTTAAATTAATTGAAGACATCATTAAATAGTTACAACATGTCTGTATAGTACACCAAAGAAGAATTATCCGAGACACATAACACAGATTGTCTTGTGTAGCAAATAAAAAGGCCGCCTGGAATTGTCATATATTTTATAATTTTTACTTATTAAACGAATCTGTTTAAATAATCGTCCTGTTTTAGATGGCAGGAGGCTGTGGATTTAATTGAAATACCTCATTTCATAGTGACGACATGTCTGCTTGGGATACCAAAGGAGAATCATCACAGATTTTTTTGTGTACCTAATGCCATTGAGAATACTCAAGCCATTTTGAATTTTGCTGTACAACCTTCTTTTTCGGGTGATATACAGGTATACCTCATCCTTCATCGTTAATTAGTTCCAGAGGTCACGACTTAGGTTGAAAAATGACTTAAATTGAAATAACCACACTATAAACCACAAATAAGCACTCCCCATTGCCTATTACTGTATTTATGATATGTACGTACAGTATTCTTAATAGAATAATTAATTTCCACCTTATCTTCCAGCGATATAGCTTTACATTTAGCATTAGAACTTGCACTGGGACTTTTCATCGGAGCCATTGGAAAAAATGTATTCTAAATCATACTGCAAACAAGTCTGAATGCAAAATCGGTGTGGGGCGGAAAACAACGCACGAGTGCCGCCTGTCGACAGGAATTTAAAATAAGAACATCTGCTGAACATACTTAATTATGTTAATTTTTTTTGTTTTTTGATGATTTTATATATATATATATATATATATATATATATATATATATATATATTTGAAATGAGGACATCTGCTGAACATACTTATGTTAATTTTGGGGTTTTTGATGATTTTATTATACATATATATATATATATATATATATATATATATATATATATATATATATAGTATACGTAATATATTTTTTTAATTTATTTAAATATGATTTTATGTGTTTATTGATATTATAAGCTTTGACGTTTCTAATATTTTTAACGGGCGGCGTAAACTCGAGTAAAATGACCTAAGCCGAGTTTTATGTTTCCATATAATATTTAAGAAAAACCGACGTATCTTCGAAAATGATTTAACTCGAAACGACGTAAGTCGAGGTATCACTGTATAACTTAGTTGACTGAATTATTAAGAATCATGCAAATGATATTTAGGAATCGGAAACTCAATCCGGTACTTTGATTTTCTAAGCGCAGCTTTGATGTGGCACAAGGCCGAAAGTATGGGGCACCCAGTGAGTATCTAACTCACTACTCAATCGTAACTGATCTAGTAAGACAAGTTTTCTAACCATTACACCACGTCGAGGTGCCCAAATCTGATACTTTATATGTGTTAAAAAAATAATTGTAGATGCTGTATATTTCAAATGAAAATAATTGGTTAATTTGCAGTCAGTTTGCATTAAAAATTTCTAAAATACTTACATTTATGTGTAATTGTACATTCTCCATTTGAATCTGGCTTGATAAATTTGATAAAATCTACCGTTTTGGAGTTATAGAGAGTGAAATTTGGGATTCAATCGTGTCATTGGCGGCAGCCATTACTCGTGTTATTTGCATACATTTTACCGCGGAAAGCTAAACGCGGAAGACTACGGAAAACTAAGCTCAGAACTGATCTTTCTTGTCTAAATTTGTCTAATTAATGCACACGAGAACTATTTACGTAGACATGCTCAGTTTGCAATGATACCTACACTGATAGCTATTCTGCAGCGTATGTATACAAACAACGCCTGTAATGGCTGCCCGCGACGCGAATGAATCCGAACTTTCACTGTCGATAACTCCAAAACGGTAGATTTTATCAAATTTATCAAGCTAGATTCAAATGGAGCATGAACAATTACATATAAATGTAAGTATTCTGGAAATTTTTAATGCGAACTGAGCGCGGATGTTACACTGCAAATTAACCAAGTAATTAATTTTATTTTCTTAAATCCTGTGATGTAATCGTTGAATTAACTTGTTTTCATTGTGACTTATTTCTACAACGGCTACTTCATCGGAAAATTTCTAATTACAAAGTGATTTTTTTTTACTATTGGTAGACATTAATCATGGCGTAATAAAAGTTCATTTTATATGACAAAACGAAGTTTTTTAAAAGATTTTTTTTTTGTAAAAGCAAAATCAGTATAAAAAATAGCGTGACATATTTTGCGTTACAAGGCGATCGACACAGATTTTTATATAGCGATTAATATAAAATTTTAGGGCACGTATATTTATAATATGAGTTAATTGTCCATGGAGTAATTTTTGGCGTACACCTGTTAGCAATTAGGAAATTAATTCATCAGTAATGCTAAAGCCGTACTGAACAACTTATTACGACTCTCCTGAAACTTTTGTAAGTACTTACAACATATATTCTTTCAACCATAAAAAGTCTTTCCCCACTCCTTATCGTATTCCAGCAAATCAACATATAAATTGGAATGACGAATCTTTACCGACGTATAATTTGAAAAAAGAATTCATAGGGAATTTAAAAATTTAGATCTTAATGTTAAAATATGCGCCAATATTAAACAAGTTGACTTTTTCGATGTAACGTTATGACAATTTTCAGCCTTATATGAAACATACCGGTTGCGGCTGGTATTTGAGGACATACAGATTTAAGATTAATACTGCTTCCCACTAACTTCTAATGCTTTTATTTTTCAGAAATCAAGAATGGCAAACCCTATAACAACAAATGAAATGAAAAGGCATGCTGTGATTGTAGCATTAAAGACTGATCCTCAAAGTTGCAAGAACGTTTGTCCACAAGATACGAAAAGAGTTAGAAGACGCTGACAGTTCCGCAATGTCTGTATGAAAATGTAAAAGACATTCTGCACGTTCCGATAAAGTGAGAACATCCGAATTTATTCAGGAAGTCAAGCAGACAATTGATGAAAACTGAGGTCAATCAATGAGGTCAATTGCCAAAAAGCTGCATATGTCTGAAAAAAAAACAACCAGAAGGAGTGTTCATGAAGACATTCGATACAAGTCCTACGTGATGAAGAGAGGTCAATTTATGTCTGAAAAAAACAAAAGAAAACCGTTTAAACAGATCCAAAACGGTTTTAAACAAACTTATAAATCCTTCAAAAGCTGGTGCGATTTGGTCTTTCTCAGATGAGAAAAATTTTGATCAAGACCAAAAACTTAACAGAAGAAATAACAGATGTCTTTGTTCAGATCCTTCTGAGGTGCCAAGAGTGATGCGCACAAATTTTCCTTCAAGTGTTATGGTATTGGGTGTTGTTAGCAATGAAGGACATGTTATGTTACCACACATGTTATTTTTGTTGTTGTTTCTTTATTTTTGATGGCACACACAAACAGACCCGCAAGATAAGCACCCTAACACATTCTACCATACGCAAACACATCCACAAACACACCCACATAACAATTATGAACATACACTGAACAGCGCAAAAACAAACCTGCAAAGACCATTGCACCATAACACAAACAGACAAATATCAGAATTCACACACATTCACAAAACCAGCACTTAGAAATGCCGCCACCTAGCTCAACAAACCAAACCTGGCAACCATTACCTATATCCAGGATGCCGTGTTTCTTGTTTAGGAAGGGGTTCCCGGCTCGCTCTCTCTCTCTCTCTCTCTCTCTCTCTCTGGCCTCTGTATCTCCTGTTGCCTTGATCTATCCACTACCCTTCTCCTCATCCTTTCTTCTGTCACTCCTATCTGATCTTGCTCCAAATGTTCTGTAACCCCTTGCTTGGGGTGAAACGCTTAAAAAAAAAAAAATCCTGAAAATTTCAACACACAATCCACATTCAATCCATACAAAAACAACAAATTTAGAAAAATCTGGAGCACGCCTCCTAACAAAAACAAACACACCTATATAGAGCCCTCGAGAAACAACAACCCCAATTTCACCAAAAAAAAAAGCTCTTACTGGCAAGAAAACCCAAAATGTACAGAGAGAGGTTATCTTTTAGAAAACCCGAAATATGTTAAAAGAAACTGATGTGGGCCCAAAGTCGGGACCACGGAAGGAAAACACGGAACACGGATTAGAGGTAAGAAAGATACATTAAAGGTTACAAAGATAGTGTAAGTGTAAGCGGAGCTTATTATGTGCTAGTGTCCAATATTGGTAGTCGTACGTGGCTGATACTACGGTATTAGAATACAACCCTCTCTCTCTCTCTCTCTCTCTCTCTCTCTCTCTCTCTCTCTCTCCTCCTCCTCCTCCTCCTCCTCCTCCTCCTCCTCTTCTCCTAGAGTGTTATATCGCATACTTTATATATAGTCCTGGAAGAGTCCATGTTGTAGGTATGTTACGGTCTCACAGCAGAAACAATCATTATTTTTTTAGAAGCCCCAGTCCGAACAAGAAAACCAGTTTAGATGACACAAAACCCAAAATAATAAACCTATCTATATATGCACTTACAAATGATGGAATCACCCTACTGAAATTGGGCCTAAAATTCTGCCCTGCTCCGAAAAGCAATATAACAGACCTAAAAAAAGACCTTAAGGAATTTGAACGCAAATTGAGACTAAAAGAAATATTTAATAATAAGGAAAATATTACGGATGAGTCACTAGTAAAAAAACAAATCCAATTTATTCCCAAACAAAAATAATAATACCAATGAGCTAAATATATTTCTTGAGAAAATCTGGAACCTCGACCTACAAAAAAAATCCAAACCATTTGACAACCTTACATACAGACAAAGACGAGCCTTAGAGAGCATCCGAAAAAATACTAACATAATTATAAAAGAAGCCGATAAAGGCAGCGCCATAGTAATCATGGACAGAACATACTATAAAACAAAAATTCTAGAAACACTAGTGGATAGGAACAATTACAAATTAATTAACACTAACATAGACAAAAACATTATAACAAAAATTACAAAAATTTGCACAATACATAATAAAATACGAACAAAAAAAGAGAAGGATTTCCTAATAAACTTTGTACCAAAAAAACAAGTAATTTCTACGGACTACCTAAAGTTCATAAATCGAGTGAAATGAAAGCAGCTATACATACACAAAAATCTGAATACATTAGCATCCCAAACCCCAGTGACCTTACATTCAGACCAATAGTAGCAAGACCAGCCTGTCCAACTAGCAAACTTAGTAACCTAATAGACATAATATTGCAACCATTTACTATGCGAATTAAAAGCCACATCAGAGACGATATTCATTTCCTTAGCTGCATACCACAAAAGGTAGATCCGGGAACGCTTATGGCAACTTTTGACATTAGTAGCCTATTCAGTAACATACCCCATGAACTAGGTAAAAAGGCAATCTTATTCTGGATTGAAAAACATCCAGAAATACTACATCCGAGATTCACTAAAGAGTTCATTATCGATAGTATAGACCTAATTCTAAACAATAACACCTTTGAATTTGACAACAAAAACTATATCCAAACCCTGGGTACTGCGATGGGAACAAAAATGGCATCAACATATGCCACCCTAACATTAGCTTACCTAGAAGAAAACCTCTATGAAAGGATAGAACAAATTTATGCAGAAAATATAAAAACCCAATTCACTAAATCTTGGAAACGATACTTAGATGATTGCTTCATTTTCTGGAAATCCTCATGGGGTGATATTAACCAATTCCACACACTACTTCAAAACTTACACCCAAAAATCAAATTCACGCAAGAATATAATTTTAATGAATTACCATTTTTAGATATTAGAAATAAAAACAACCACATAATCACAGATATCTACCACAAACCCACAGACACCCAACAATATCTTCATTTCAAGAGCTATCACCCAAAAAGGTGCCTAAAATCCATCTCCTATTCTCTAACACGTAGGGTTTGTACTATAGTGACTGATAAACATCTCCGAAAAACCCGCCTAGAAGAACCACATAAAACTCTAAAAAATACGAGGCTACCCCACAACACTAATAAACAAAGGTTTTGAACTCGCAAAAAAATTCCTCTAGACTAACTTAGAAATAAAAAGAAACGTAACGTCGAACAAACTCTAGCATATGTCTCAACATACAACAAAAACAATCCAGAACTATTTACAGAAATTACAAAAAATCTAGACCTACTTAGCAAGAATAATAAACTGAAAAATATACTAAAAACAACCAAAATAATTAAAAGCCAATGCCAATCTAAAAACCTAAAACACATATTAACCTCATCCAAATTTAACCAACACACAATACAGGAAGTTACAAAATGCAACAAAAAAAGATGTGTGGTTTGTGACATCATTTATAGAAGGAAACTCCTACACTTTTGAAAACCCCAAAACGACATTCATAATAAATAAATCTTAAAAATTTTAAAATTCTTGCAAAATCAAATTATTTTAATGAAATTTTCAGGACTTATTCACAAATGAATGAAATTAATTCCGAATTTTTTTTAGAAAATCTTTGTAAAAATATTTTTTACATTTGTTACTCCCCCCTCCACCTATTTAATGTTATGAAATTTCGAAAAAATTAAATTTTCACCTCTTGATTTTTATATTAGTTAAAGCAAAACACCTTGGAGAATGTAAATCATCATTTGTGTGTGTGTGAATCAGAAACACCAGTTACCGAAAATCTGCTCAGAATCGTTAAACAAATAATGCATTAAAATGCATACTTTCTAGCGCGTTTGAAATTTTGGTTAAAAAGCTTGTTTATCTTGCATTATTGTGGTTGCGAAGATTAGTATAGAAAATTTTAGCGTCTTTTTGCGAGAAAAAACACCTCGATTTGGAAATTCTTGCAAAAATCAAATAATTGTCGGATTTTAATGAAACTATCAGGACTTATTCACAAATGAATTAAATTATTTTAGAAACATCTTTTAGAAAATCTTGGTAGAAATATTGATTTTTACATCTGTTACCCTTATTTAATGAAATTTTCGAAAATTAATTTTTGTCCCTCTTCGTAATTAAAACAGAAGTCCTTGGAGAATTTAAATCATAATTTTTTTTTTCAAACAGTTACTCATTTACCGAAAATCTTCTCTGAATCAAACTAAGACATTATTTAATTACAAAACCATTTAATTGCTTTGAAAAATAACACATATTAAAAGCACTAATGTCATAAAAAATTTGATGAATAATAAATTTTTACAAGATTTTTTCTTTTTTTTTTACGTTTTAACTCAAATAATTTATTAAGTTTTAAATATTTTTTTAATCTTTTAAATTTTGTTTTAATTTGTCCTTTTTAGATATTATAAAGTGAATACTATATTTATTAATCATAAATTGAATAGCTTAATGCAAATTATCACATACCAATATTTTTAAAAGAATTTTGAATTTTATGTGTATAAACGTGCCGATTTTCTATATACGGTCGACCAGTAAAACAATGGATCTGAAATCCAATAAAATATCAGATTACAGAGAATATTTTCGTAAATTTTTAAGATTACTGAGTACTTAAAAGTTTTGTTAAAAAGGCGCTCATGTTATATTCTTCAATTATTTTTACAGATATAGCCACTGTAGAAAAAAATTGATTAAACATACATCTGTCATCAAGCTTTCGAAATGTCAACATCTTAAATAAACAGCTAATGTTGTGTTAAAATGCATTTCTGTTATATTTTGAAATTAAAGTAAATAATATTTCTTTAAAATCAGATTAATTATACTTTAAATAAGCTAATATTCCTCAAATAAAGTTTCAAAATAGTATATTTTATTTTTGGAAGATTTTTTAATAAAGAGAATTACATTGTGATGAACGAGGGCTAAAAATGGCGCTGAAATTAGTTTGTTTTTTTTTAGCAAACGAAAAACTATTTTTGGCCAATTTAAATTAGTTTTTAAATAAAACAAAGTATTTTGCTTATTGGAAATATTAAATTTAATCTGCTAGCTTGAAAATAAAACTAAAATAAAAGCTTCGAGAAAGAAGACTCAGGTCGGCTCCAGTTTTTATTTTGTTTCTTTAGGCGGGAGTGGGTGCTATTGGGTGGACATTTTTGGATTGTATTTTTCTTTGAGTGTAAGTAAAACAGAAGTTATGTGCAGAGCCGATGCGCAATTGACGGAATTTTTAGTTGAGTCTTAGGTTTCGAAGTATTCACATTCGGCCAGAGGTGAAAATTTGTGTAACACGAGTCCGAAGAAGGTCTGGTTTTAGGAAGATTATAACAAAACGTAGGATACACACATTTTAACTGTAATTACTTATCATGAAATGGAAGTCAGAAAGTTCTTCTCTTTGAGTGTAAGGAAATGAACATCAATGATCTTTTAGTGAGGAAGAGAGAAAATGGAGTTGGGAAACAAGATCAAAGGGAGTTCGATGTAGTGATAGAAAAACAAAAAGATCACTATTTCAAAAATAAAAAATAGAGAGCTAAAAGTTGACAAACCATTTTATTTCGTCATAAAGAAATGAAAACAAAAAGATAAGAAAAAAATAGAGAAATAAAAAAGAGGCCAAAAATGTTATCATTCCTAAACAAAGATGAAGAAAAAGGTATTGTCAAATGATTCATTTCTGGAACCAATCACAATCAAGAACAATTCGAGAATGAATTCTATTGTCTTTAAAAAAAAAAAAATGTTAAGACAGATCGTGACGGGCAGACAAACAGACCGAACCAGCCGCTGAAAAGAATTTCATCCGCTGTCCTTTACTCTCAAGCTTCCCGTCCTGGGTAAGACGATAAACTACGTCCAACAGCAAGGCCTCTCTGATCAGGAGGTTTTGAGGAGCGTGAAACCACCTGTTAATGGCTGTTGTTCCCAGGTACACCCTGACCCGGGGTGGTAGCACCTGTCAGGGTCCCAGTTATGGGCAAATAGTTAACCCTGAAACTGAGGTGAAAAGCATTATAAAAGTGTAAAAATAGGTTTTAATACCAGAAATACTTTGTAAAAATTTATTACCAGAAATAAATTTTTGAAGAAAAAAAAACTATTACCAGCAATACGTTTTAGAAAAACAATATTGCCAGTAATACATTTTTTTAAAATAATATTACCAGCTATACATTTCTGAGGAAAAAAATATTAACAGAAACACCTAAAAATCCCAGAGAGAGAGAATTGAAATAATTACTGCTCTCTAGAAATACTTACGTACCTACATATTACAGATTAATAAAAACTCTCCTGTGTGTATATATATATATATATATATATATATATATATATATATATATATATATATGCTAAGGACTTAAAGACTTCCAACACGGGAACTTTCTGATAGGAACATATGAAAACTTTGAATATTATTGTATATTTTATTTTGAAAGATATGAATTTTTATCAGTACTTTGTATTAATTATCTTTGCATGCATTTTTAAAAGCCATAAATCGGTGTATATTTGAATTAAGCACGTTATCCGAAGATAACCACCTGTATACAAGTAAACTCTACTTTGGTAACTTCCACATCTCGACATTCACAAAGCTATTTCTTTAAATGAGAAAGACAAAACGCCGGGGTTGGCTCGTGTCTCTTTACTGCTGTCATTCCCGAGGTGAATTATTAATGTTTGGTTTTTATGGAGGCCTGTGTAGGCTCCCCAGGTCTGTGTTTATTTACTGGCGGGTGCTGATTTTATTGACTAGTTATTTTTATTAAATTAAAAACATTGAAATCGAATTGAAACGTTTAAAAGCCGGAAGGCTGTGCGGAGCTCTTACGTCGTATTTATTTTTGTTTTCTCATTTGCTCATTTGATGTTGTTCACTTTTGCCAACTCTACAATGCGTGTCTTTCTTTTGACGAATGCTTTTCTAATACTGAAATATAAAGGACAGTTGCTTAAAGGTAATTTTTGTTTACTTTGTTACAAATTCACAACAGTCTGTAAAACTCAACCTGAATAGTGAATCACTGAATAACAACGGAAATGTGGTAGGGCATTTTTATCCCGTAAGCCAGACCCAGTTTTTCAAGTAAATTAGCGTATAAAGTAGCTTTTGGTAGAAACAAACGAAAATACCTCAGATCGACTTCCCACACAATCGAATCAGTGTACTTCGAAATTCATCCAGAATGATTATTTAAAAGAAGGTAATTTTTACACAAAGAATGACTCAAGTAAGATAACTCATTCAGAATATAATTTAGAGTTGCTTCCCTTCTAAATTTCACTTTTTGCCAAATATAAAATGTAGTTTTATTAGGTTGGTGCAAAAAAAATAATGTCGTTTTTTGACGTATTTTTTAACGTCAAAAAACGACATTATTACATCATTATTTTTGCACCAACCTAATATAATTAAAAGGCTTAATAAAACATTTTGAAATGCCAAGACTGTTATATTGCAATACTACAGGATGTTTGGTATAATTCGGTCTTTTTCACAAATTTTAAGCTTAAAAATTTTGAGTACGTATTATACACGAGAACTAAATATAAATTTTCTTCCGGACAATTGCGACGCCTTATTCAGTACGTTATGTGCGGATGGTGTAATTAATTAATTAATTACTTCAACCAGCTCCCACCTCGGATGAAAGTCATCATCAGGGTAGGTAGAGACAATGGTGAGTTTTCTAGAACTAGTGAGTGTAGCGATGTAGGTTAAGAGTGTTGTGACGTAAATGTGGTGTTTTATTATATACATTTGAGGATGCGGACTCTTATAATTATTTTAATATTAATGGTTGTTTTCGTCGTATGATGAGTATTGCTTCAAGAATCATAAGTCTATTTTTACTATTGTCTCTACAAATTGTCATTCTCATCAAACTCCTACGTCTTCCTTGGCAAAAATTGATAAACACTCCTAACAACATCATAAAACCAATTGTCCATTTCTACGGACCTTTCAGATAGGATTGTCTAATATGAAAAGACAGACCAACAAAAATCCCTTATCGATCTTTACTTTGATCTAAAAATGGCATTTTGGATTTAAATTAACCAGAATTATTAAATAAAAGTTTAATTAAAAGTTTGACTAATTACTAATTAACGCAACACAGTCTTCCTACCACGTTTGGCCTTGAAAATGTAATATGTGTATTGTATGTGTTTGGGTGCCGTGTATGTTTGTAGGGGAGTAAATAATTATAAACCCCCTTACATTTATATATACAAAAATACTCGTAAAAATGAGAAACTGCAAGACGTTGTGGTAACTACCACCACCATTACATACATACAGTACATAGAAATCATGCGACAAGCATTCATTGGTTAATCTACTCAAAACTAGCTCGTTGATTGGTCAATTCCGACCAATCAGATATCCTACACGCGAGGAATGAAATTTCCCGCGTTTTCGATCGGAGCCAGTCACGTGATACACCATATGATATAAACAAAACACGAGTGGTTATCTCTCTCTTTTTTCGTCACTCTTGAGTCTCAAACCCTTGCTGCGAAAATGTGACCTTCAAGAACTCTCGTCTTAACCTCGCGGTCAGGCGTTACAGAACATTACCATTTCACGCAAGTACGAACCCTAAAATCTCTTCTGAACTCTTACCAAAGTTTACAACTCACATTTCCTAACATGCTAAAGGAATTTTATTCTTCTAAACTGCAGTTTAATAATTACTTCATCTTTATGAGCTCAAGTACAAATATTTCCAAATCTAAGAGACATAACTCTAGGAAACCTTCAGCTTATATGCATGTACACCAAACACTAATAAATTCAATTGTTATGTTTTGAATCATTACATTGTTTTGTATTTTATACTATGTGCTATTTTACGTCAAATATAAATTGCATTGTGCACGCCACATTGGATAGTAACCTCCAGCATCTTTGCTTTCCTTAATCACGCCTTTCCTAGCCAAAGTTAAATATATATGTAGTACCAAGCATCACCCCTACATAATGGTGACAATCCGCTACAACGTGAAAACAACAAAACGAGTATTATTTATTATCTGGTTCCTATGTGGTGTTGGAGAAACGAGAGACAGTAATACTGGATAAAATTATGAGTTTGGCGTCAAATGTAAATCAAATATGGATCGGAATCAAACAGAACGATAATAAAAAGAATAAATAAAGTCTATACAGCTTTTCTCGTATGTCTTTTATAGATGTGTATAATGAGTGTTCAGATAATTTAGTTAGAAAATGCAGGAAGTGTCTATGGTTTCTTACCTCAAATTTTGTTGAGTGCTAAAAGATAAATCTTACTATTATGGTCCGAAATAGAGCCGAAATTTTCGTTGACGCACGTGTTGACGACCTGTCCGATAGTGAGAATGCCACGTGTTTGTGTGCGTAGAGGAGAAAAGTGGAGATCAATTTTCATTGGTTTAGAATCAGTGAATTAATGATAATTATAATTGTTATAATTATTTTATTGTAAGTCTTATCATTTTATTATCATCCTCTTTCAACTTCCATACGGTTTTCTTTCACAAAATGCAGAACATACTAAAATAGCTAAACATTCCTAACAACATCAGAAAACCAATTGTCCATTTCTATGAACATTATGAAAAAATGGAAAATAGAATAACGATTATTGTGTATTTTTGTAGGTTCGTTTAAAAGAGATTGGGGAGAAATGAGATCAAGCGACAAGACGCACTTTAAAAAATGAGATATATTCAGTGAGATATAAAACGAAAAGTTTTATTAAAATAAAATAAAAACAAATTTTATTAAATATTAAGGATGTACAAATTTGGTGATTTGTGTGCCCAGAAAAGGAGGTAATAAATTTCTGGACAAGTAACTTATTTTTTCTAAAATAAGGCCGAAAGATAGTTATGGGAAAAAAGATCAAGTTTATAATCAAAGTCAATCAAATAACATAAAATATCACAAGAAAAATATCAGTGTATACAAAACAATGCAAACTGCAACGAAGTTACTATAAAAGGTTTGTAGCGGACCGTTGGGGGTGATGATATAAAGGACCCACGTGGGTTAAAATTTCCTGCTAGCCAGTCCAGCTACACTAGAAAGTTGGACTTTAATTAAGTCCAAAGAAAACAAACAAGACCGATAATTATATACAAACAAATATATGTATTAACAACAACAACAAGTACAAGTACATGGACAGTTACATTGAGTGCGTGTGGTGAATATTATGTGTGTGTATTGTGGTGAGTGTTCGTACGTACGTGTATTGTTCTTAGCGTGTTTGGGAAACGCTGTATCTGTGAGAGTTCACATATGCGAGGTGGTATAAGGCCCAAGGCCAAAGGGGAAAAAAAGAGATCAAGGCGAAGGGTCAGCCAGTATTTATAGCCAGGGGAGAGAGACCCCTGGTGAAGGGTTAATGAACTGAGGAGGAGCTAACTTTTCAGTGAAGTCGAACCCAGTTTAAAGCGTATATTTACCTTGAAGATATATAATGTGAATGTTCTTAATAGTTCTAGTGATTTGATGTGAGTTGTCGAAGTTCATAACAGAATCTGTTCGTACCTTCAGAATTCAGAGTCGTCAACGTGGAGCATTGTTTTGAGAACAGCACTTGTTCTCTGTTGTGGAAACGATTATTTTGTTACAATAGTCAGGGTGAAAAGAACACTTAATTCTGTCGTGAAACCGACAATTTGGTTGTCAAGATGAAGAGTAAGTATCTTTGAGTCTATGCTCGGACAGGTTTTCAAGTGTTTTGAAAGACGTCGCGTCTCCCACTCGCGGTGACACGTCTCCTACTCCTTTGATGGTCGACTTGCAAGGATTTTTATTGACAAAAGTAAGCTCCGATTTACCTGAAAAAAAATTGACGGTCGGCACAAACACTTCAGATTTTAACTGACTCGAGTAGGCGTTGGTTAAAAAATCACGTTTATCAAAACAATTTATTGTAGTAGAAAACAATACTTATGTTTTTGTAGTGAAAGAGATAATCAGTTACCTCGAAAAAGAGTTCGTGTTTTGTGTGCGATCTGCCGAAGAAGAATTAGCGAAAATCTACTTTAAGGACCAGAATCTATGCTAATGTTCTTCCCTCCCCTGAATGGCATGACCAATCAGAAAGATCCCTCGGCGAACAAAAGCCATTGTTTTTCGCTTATGTGACAGACTTGGATTTTCTGAGCTTTGTGAACAAACATGCGTTTTTACTGGTGAGAAGTGAAGGTTGGATGTGTGACTCCATTTTGTCGTTTCTACGTTGTCTGTTGGACTGTTACGACGGACTATCGTTTGAACTGTGATTTGGCTACAAGTGTTGCTAAAAGTGCACAAAATCTACTATACGAAAATATAGCGATTTCAAAATTGTCGCATAAGATAGCTGCGTTGATTTCTATCCAATGAATGATTGTTATTGAAATTTGAATTTGTGTAGGTATGTATGTGTGTGATGATCATCATCATACCTTTAACAGGTAGTTCTCCTTTGGTTGAAAATGGTTCCGAAGTTGACTGGTGTTCTCTATTGCCGACCTCGCAAACAGTGGGCCGAATTCTCACTGCCAAATAGGCGAAGATTCTCCAAATTTATGGAGATTTGGGAGGCTCAGAAGGATCGGAGACCCTTCCCTCCAAAATCGTTATACAAATTTCCTGGCCCCTCCATTGGTCAGAAAACATATTCTTATCTCTGATAAGAATCAAGGCTTTGGGAGCCGGTTTTTGAAAGTAATTTAAAAGGTTGGAGTGAACAGGCTGTGAGGTTTCCCCCAGACTTTATGGCACAATGAAAAGAATAATGGTGGTAGAATTCTGTAGTGGTATTGACGGCATAAATCAACCCACACATTTTTTACTTTACGAATGTGTAAGAAAACAAAAAGCAAACAAGAGAAAGAACACAAGAAAATAACTTTTCATAACAGGTACAATATTTATATTTAATAAATGACAACAGTTTTACAATAACTATTAATATGAGTTACTTCCCTTTGACTGGGCTAATGTTTTTACTAATAAAAATATTTTTTATCGGAGCTCACAAAAAGCTGAATTATCCTGTCGTTCAAAATGTTCACTGAAAGAGAGTTTAAAGATTCTTGTAAAGCTGAAAATATGTTGATAAACTTTTAGCTTTAAAGAAGTTGGAGAAGTGAATGTTTCGTTTGTTTTCGTTGCTCGTAGTTTTGAAAGTATTATTATTGTTCGTAATTGTTTGTACTTAAGTTTCGTAAGAGTCAATATAACGTGATTGAATAGTTTTTAAGTTGCAGAAGTTGGTGAGTGAGTTGTTTCGTTGAAATTTTAGCTTGAATTACACTACACCGAAGTTATTTCATGTTAAAGAACTTGAGATTCTAACTTTGTACTTCGCTGCAGTAATGATACAAACGTCGTGAACTCGTTTAGCAAATGCTAGTCGTCGTAAATTCTCACTGACTGGGTTCGCTCGTACCTTCAATTTATGTTTTTTTAATCACGTGATTGGATCCTGAGAGTATTGTTTTTTCGTCAGGTCAAAAACTAGGACCTAGGTTGATGTTATTTGGACGTAGTGGTGAACAGGTAAATTGTTTTTTCTGTTAACCACTCAGAAAGCACCTTACAAAACTCAGTCTGGAGCCTGATATGTTTTGTGTTGCTTATTGAGAACAATGCACGTGAAGATATACGAGATATTTATTGTCCAATGAGAAGTTCAGTTTTTCAGAAACATGTATGAAGATGTGATCCGCTTTTTGCACGAAACTCGTCATTGATGAAAAAGTGGTAGCGGACAGCTAAAATTCCTTTATATTTTCCAGCTCTCTCGTTAGTCAGAAAATATATTCTTATTTCTGATAAGAATTGAGGCTTTGAGAGCCGGTTTTGAAAGTGAGAAAAAAGGTTGGAGTGAGGATTGGAAAAATAGGCTAGAATGTGAACTTGTAAAACATTGTTATCAAATTAAATTCCAATAAACGGTCTCAATACAGAGGAAGAAAACTTTCTGGTAGTAGCATCTAATAAATTGGAAAATTTACTAAAAGTAAATTTTTTTAAAAAAATAACCTCAAGTCCATTTTCCTAACAAATCACATCAAATCAAATTTCGCTACCAGTAGAAATTAATTTTTAAGTGTTATTTATTTTATTTTTTATTATACCATGATATATTGATCACTTAGAAAAGTGTTCTTTTGTTTGAATTAAAAATAAAAAAATTCCAGCTTCTTGAAAGTATTTATCTTTTGACTAATAAACTACCACCAACTTTCTATCGAAAAATAATCACAAAAAAAAAACCTTTGTTTACTTTTGCTGCAACCATTAAGTTGCAGTTTTTGTTTTGTTTCTTTTTTTTTTTTTTTTTTTTTGCTATTTATTGGGGGCGGGTGGAGGGATGATTTTTTACATTTTTTTCTTAATTTTTATTTCATTTTTTTAATTTATTTTTCGTTTTTATTTGCTATTTTACAATCGTCCCGCCTTTATTAAGTAAACGGTGTAAGGTATCCTTGTTAAAATATTCCGGAAAACACAAAAACAGAATGTTGTTTATATTCAATAAAAATGAAAAATATACCGTCTAAGTCATAGAAAAGTGTTTTCATAATTTTAATTTTAGTTTCAAAATAGTTCTTAATGAAGAAAAATAAACATATTTAGTTTTTGTTTTTCTTATTACCCAGTCTTATTTTCCGGGTGAATGGACGTCATATCGAGTCCGTTACCATGTAAGCAACAAGTGAAAACATGGCAAAGAAAAGGAAAAGTCATTTTTAAATTTTATTTAGGTTCAATAATTGCGACTTCCCTGTTAAAGTGATAACTGGGGACTTTTTATTTGCATCGTCGATATTAATGAGAAAAGCTTCATTAATCGTCTGCCAGTGAGAGAAGAAAACGTACAGAACAAGGAACTATGTCAATGTTTAAAGTGAAATTGTTGGTGCTCGGACCAATGGGGGTAAAACAAAAAATACTTATTTAAAAATTAAATTTATTATTTTATTTCATTTTAAATTCATCACATTTATTTATTTTTGTGGATAAATATCCGGTTGTGAAGCAATGGGTAATTCCGAATTCGTCTCTTTATATTACCTTTCAAAAGTTATACTTACTTATTTTTTTTACTAAAAGAAAAAAAAAATCCTTTCTGACATGATCGATTTTAAACTTTGCTGACTCAAAAAAAAAAAAAAAAAAATAATAATTTTTAACTAAAATTTCGGACGTGCTAGAAAGGGTAAATTTTAAATTTTCATTTCAACATCCGAGCGCTAAAATTTTTCCAAAATAGTCTTTTCCGAGCAAATGTATATGCTGAACTCAAATCAACAATTAGATATTAATTTAAAGAAACCTACCTTTTTGGATGTTAACGACCAGAAAAACATCGAACTTCTCGCTCTTTTTGTCATCCTTTACCGGCTTTATTGATAAGTAATTAAGTGCTGAATCCTGTCGGTGGACGTATACAATTTGGGTTGGGCCTATTTACTCCCTTCACAGTAATTCCTTGTAGTTAACACCTAACCCTAATTTGAAAGTTAACTTTCTTCTTTAAAAAAAAAAAAAAAAGAATACACCCCAAAAATAACACCTAACCCTAATTTGAAAGTTATTTTTGGGGTGTATTCTTTTTTTTTTTTTTTTTAAAGAAGAAAGTTAACTTTCAAATTAGAGTTAGGTGTTTTTTGATTTTTTTTTTTTTTTTTTAAATAATAAAGTTAACTTACAATTAAGTACAAAAAAAATCGCTTTACGAAAACGCGTACTAATTTCTTTCAGAAATTAGTTCAGCAGTAAATGACGCTCGGGTGTTAAAATGAAAATTTACCATTTTTTGTTATAAATTAAAGTTTTTAATCCTTTTTAGAGAACCTTCAGGATTTTGATTAATTTTTTTTTTCTTGTGAGAAAAATTGCTTAGCACGACATAATATTAGGTTGGTGCAAAAATAATGACGTAATTTGACGTTAAAAATACGTCAAAAAACGACATTATTACGTCATTATTTTTTTTGCACCAACCTAATAAAACGACTTATCTAGTAGCAGAACTAGCAATTGATTCAATAATCTGTCCACTTCATGTCAGTTTGTATAAGGAGAAACTAAAATGGATAGCACATTTAAATCAGAGAAAATAATGACATAGTCAAGATGTTGACTTTCCAGTACAACTTTTGATTGAAATTTATAAAATCTTTCTCTTAAAAAAAAAATAATAGTTGTTATTGCTCTTTCTAGTATAGATGGGGGTTTCCTTCCCAACCCTTAATATTTTAAGTTAAAATATTAAGGGTTGGGAAGGAAACCCCCATCTATACTAGAAAGAGCAATAACAACTATTATTTTTTTTTTAAGAGAAAGATTTTATAAATTTCAATCAAAAGTTGTACTGGCTGCTCAGTCAATGAATACCAAATGTTTCCTTGTAGGAAAACAATATTACCATTATCAACATTATCCTTTTTCTCAGTTAATTTTATAGTACAATTATCAATGACTTAAGCACAGTTTCAGACAATATTCTTATTGATAGTTTCACATATATCTAGATCATTGATAATTACATACTAATCTTTGAATATTGTGAACTGGTGCTACAAGTTCACAAAGAAAAAACTGTACCAAATAACAAAAAACACGTTACTTGAGGACTACCAACAGCAGCAACAACTAAAATGGATAGATAGAACACAAAAAGAAAATAATGATATAGTCAAGATGTTAACATTCCACATGAATTCAAATAAAATGTTTGGAAGGAAACCTCCATTAATACTGGAAAGAGCAATAAAAGCTACTGGACTTGAGAAACCTATTATCCTGAAAAATGATTTTAAAAGAAGGATTTTATAAATTTCCACCAAAAGCAGTACTGACTGCTCAGTCAATGAATGTCAAATGTTTCCTTATAGGGAAATTGCTAATATTACCATTACATAACAAACGGAACCTCCTTCTTAAAATTTAGAAAATTAAAAAAAATATGTTTTTATGTTCAAGATATGGAGTGCTTAATTGATAGTAATATGAAAAAATCTGGAAATAGTTTCTTGGAGAGGTGTGTTTCTGTAGAAATTTCAATATGAGCCGTAATGCAATTATTTTTCTTTCTACCGCTTCATCACCAGCTTCAAGTCAGAAACTGTTACAAAAAAAATATCACAAAAAAAAAATAACATGTCTAAAGGACAGTTTTTCCCATGACACTGTTTTTGACTACCTTCACACCTCAGCAATGTTTATTACTTTAAAAAGCAATGATTAGAATTAGAATAAAGCCTAAACATATGAAAATGAATTAATACATTAATTTTTTGTTCTTGACAATTTACAGCAAAAATATTAAATACTTTTTAGTTATTAGATTGTTTATTTATATTAATCATTTTATATTTACAACATTCTAAAAACTAATACAATGCAATATTTATCATTTACCAATTTATAAAGAAATAAATGAGGAAACAATTTTTTATTCGTAAATTTATAAACATTTTATTCAATTATTAAAATATGTGAACCAAACGGTAAGGAAATCACAATTTACCATTTTATAAAGTTTGAATCGATTGGCAATTAGTCACTGTTTTGCAAACCATTCTAATAAACAGTATAATAGTCTAAGTAAACAATCTAATAATTAAATAGTGTTTATTATTTTTGTCAATAATTGTCAAGAACAAAGAAAATGTATAAATTCACTTTCATATTGTTACATTCTTCCCAAAACCAGATCTTCTGATTCATACTACACTAATCTTCACTGCTGGCCAGATGTGAATGCTCCAAACACCCAAAACTGAACTAAAATTCAGTCAACTGTGCAAGGCTCCACATATACACTCCATTTTTAATCAAACACTCAAAGAAAAATTAAGTACTGCAATTCAGAATTTCTACCCAATAGCACGCATAGTCGCCTAAAGAAACAAAATATAAACCAGTCCAATTTGAGCCTAAGAAAAGACATAAAAGCCCATCAAAGGGACATTTGGCAGTTGGACAGCATCTTGTCCCAGGTTTACAGATTTTGTTGAAAAGCGACCTCACATCTCCAAGAGACAGCTTGCAGAGTCCATCGCCCCAGCAAATCACAACTCATCCTCCTCCTCCTTCCGTACACCTCTGTGGATGCCTTTTACAATTCCACTAATCTCCTTTTTTCATGAGATACATCTACAACTATTTATCATTTTTTGTATTTTATATTAACACAATTGTTTATTACTTTAAACCTTCATTGTTTCTTCTTTGTTCTGAAATCATACACTTAATATAACAATATGTTTAGGCTTTATTACACTTTTAATCGTCACTTTTTAAAAACAATAAACATTGTCGAAGAGTGAAGGTAGTTGGAATAAAAGTGGGGGTATCATTGGAAGAACTGTCCTTAACACTTTGGGGGTTTTTTTTTATGGGCATGAAGGTCTGTGTTTGCCTAATAGTTATTACATTTAGTATATAATAAAATGTCCCTGCAAATGGAACAACGGTTATGGGACAAACATGTGACTTTGCCATCAGCCAGTATAAAAGAAACAAAAAACAATGCAATATAATTTCTTTCTTATTTAAAAACATTTTTACATGTCAACTCCTTCTTTTATATTAAAATATATAAACTTAAATTACCAATTATGATGTCAAGAAACATTCTTTTTCTTTTAGTGTGGAAAAACAGTTTTGTCAAACTTTTTGTCCCGTGCTACAGAAATGTCAAATATTTCCCCAACAGTTGGAGTCAGGTATCTACAGTTTACATTTTTTTAAATTCTTGCCAAAATTTAAAAATGAATTAGTAACAAAAAATCCATTTCAGTGCCATTTTAATATTCATATATACATTCTGAGTTTACCCAAGTATTTGACAATGTATATAATTAAATTTATATAAAATAATAATACAACACAAACAACTATCAAAACACATCAAAATTAATGACAAAATTATAAAAATAGAACAACTGAATATTTTATTTGCTTGTAAATATTTCAATATTTTCCTGTTCTTAACAGACTCTAGAATTGGTGCATATTTCATATTTGAAGTCTCTGATTAACATTTGTTTTGTGTAGTTTAAATATATCTGGTAATAATTCAATAGTTATATTGAACTATCTGTTCCTGATTAGTAATGCAAAACACTGGAATTAGTCAACAAAATAAGTCTATTGAAGATTTATTAATTTATTGTATAGTTTGACATTTTAATTTTTCAATTTGCTTTTCCTTCTTATCTGTTTTTTTCTTTCTTAAACAAATATAAAAATAAATTTCAAACCCAAAGAGCTTTTTCTTTATAATGCAAAAAATTCTATCTCAGATTTCCCACCAGTTCTTTTTGAATTATATGAATTTCAATAATTAATTAAAACCTGAAATGTGATTGATATATATATATATATTTTATTTATTTATTTTTTTTTTTTTTTTTTAAGAAAAGAAGGTGTGAGATTGTATTTTTTTATAATTCTGTGATCAATGTAAACACTTTATGATCTTGCTCAAATTGACATTTCATTAGGGATTAATTGTTTATGACATCATATGAAAAGCAATTAACTATTTTCATTTAATTTTTGTCTGAATTTCTGGCAATGAGCAGTTACCATTATTTACATTTTTCATCTTCATTGTTTTTATCACAAGGTTTCAACCATTGTCCTCTTCGGCATTCCTCAGGTGTATATCAATCTGGGTAACCTACAAGGAATTCCAAACTGGACCCTTTATTTTATCCAGTGGGGTAGACTGTCCTCGTTCCAATGCTCATGTTTGGGTATCTCACCAGTAGCCCTTTGCAGTGAGGGTGAATTTGTTAAAAAAGTTGGGTCAAATGTAGATTGGAATCTGACAGAATGATAAGATAACAAGTAGGAAGTGTTTATCAATCTAGCATGCTTCACTTTTGTTAAAGCTTCATCAGAGAATGAGATATTGAGAAAAAGAAGAAAGAAATTCTGGTATTTTTGCTTTTGTGTTCGATTTTTCACTTATACTAATGATTGTTTAACAAGTCAAATGCACATGAAACATGATTAAACAATGAAAAATCAAACTAGATAAAAGTAAAAATACTACAATTGCTTTCTTTTTCTGCATATCTCATTCTCTGATGAAGCTTTAATAAAAGTGAAACATGTTAGATTGATAAACATTTTCTGTTTGTTTATTATCACATATGTGTATACATGTATATTTTATCTTATTTTATTTATTTATTTTTTTTTTTTTAACAGAATTTTGGAATTTGAACAATCTGTGGATCTGGAAGGCCGCAATACTAGTGTAGATGTGGAGTTGTGGGACTGCAGTGGAGACCATGTGTAAGTAAAAAAAAAAATAAATATCCTATTTTCTTGAGTATAATACAACCCCGTGTTTCTGAAGCTAAAAACAGGGAATTAATTACATCCTTGAGTATAATATGATCCCGTAGTACAGCTATCCCAATGTAAATTATTTTGAAAAGTTGTATCATATTATCCATTAAAATCTCTTTGTCATACATATTTCTAATTTCCATTTCAAAATTTATTTATTGTAATATTTTTCAGTTTTAAATTACAAGTACCAGTACATACTACAGTGTAACCCGGATATAAGAGACTTCTTCTCCGGTCCCGACAACTCTCTTATATGCAGCAATATAATTATGTTGGGGTTGTTTACGTGTTATTTTATATTGTTTTATTTTTCCCTAATCATTTGAAGTTTTCAAACTGGATACTTTGTCAACAAACGTAGGAATATGAAACAACAATCACCTCACAACATGGGAATTATCAGCCTGTTTTTCAAGCAGAAAAACCTCAAAAAAATACATTTACAATAGTTAAACCTTTGTTGCAGCATTGATATTATCAAAACATGACAGATTTTGTATATTCCATTTGTTAATTTTTTTTTTTTAATCAATTTCAGTGAATTTCCTGTCTTTGAGACAAAAGCTATTCAATTATGCTGATTTCACAAAAAAAACAAATATTGTTAACATCATATCAAATACCTTCTGTAAACAGTTGTTATCAATACCTGCCTACTTTGTATTTTATTATCTATTGCACTGAGTGTATTTGCAATCTTGCTGTTTCAAATAAGGTCTTTTTTAAGCTCAGTTAAACTTTCTAAAAATGTGTACTTGTGTATAATATGACCTACCTCCCACCACCACCACTCTTTTTTGCCTTTAATCTTCATTTAAAAATTCTGGTATTACTGTATATGTCTTTGTGTATAAAAATGTGTCTTTGTCAGTGCTTTTCACCCTGGTGAGTCACAAAGAGTATTTAGGGTTATTGCACAATTTAAAAATAATAAAATTGATGAAAAAAGACAAATCTTATATTCCAAAAAAGGAATTATTTTCAAATCAATTTGGATACCCACATAGGAGAAGGAAAGTGTGATTTTTATCTTGATCTCAACTGTTTCTGTTTTATAGCCAACAAATGAGGTCTGTGAAGATGGATCTTCTAAGCAGCACCTACTTATTCAAGGGGAAGAAAAGAATAAGTAAATGAAAGAAAGATTTTGACATTCAAGTGAAAACAAAGCTGGACATTGATGATTGTCTGTTGCTAGTCTATATTAACAGTTACAGTTGGGATCAAGGTGGCCAGTTCTGGTCTACCCTCGACAGAGACAGTCTGTTCCTCAGGGAATTACAATGCCTCTCATTCATGTTGCTGGCTACATGTGTTTATAGGAGTGAAGAACTGATATGCTAGAAGTAGTCCCAAGTGTCACAGCCTACCCACGTAGCAAAGCTTTGAATTTTTTTTTTTTTTAATCATTTCACCCCAAGCAAGGCAATAAAGCCACTAAGGCACAAGGAGTTACTGAGCATGAAAGAATAAGGAAAAGAAAAACATTATTAAGGAGTGGGAACAATAAAATGGGCAATCAAGAAAACAGTAGATGATGATGATGATGATCAACACTGCATTTAAATTTTTAAATTCAAAGTTGGCTTGAAAGCAAGAAGCCAGAAGAGAGTTCCACAGGCAAGAAGAAGAAACTGTTAGCAAAGAACTTACGGTTACATCTAGGCAACTGTAAAATGATGAGACCTAGTTTATATTATTGGAAACAGGGTTTGAGTTCCCATTTCTCAACATGGTGTTTGTTGTTACCCATTGTTTCTTTGTGAATACGCAGCAGTCCTTCCCCAGTTTTTGGTGTTTATCAACACAAATTAGAACAGAAGATGCAATGTGGGATAATCATTAGCCAGTCAGTGGAAAACTTGGTGACTACCCCATTGTGTGTTTACTGTTTTGGCCACAGTGAGAAAATGCACTTAAATGCACTAAAAAGATTTTTTGTTCAAGTGAAAAACCATGAACTGAAGACAGCTTCTCAATTATCAGTCATGATACATAAAACTGAAAATGATGCAAGAATATGATTTCTGCTAGCTGACAAATCAGTTATCGGAAGCTACATCTCCATCAGATTGCTTCTCAATTCAAGCTCACTGCCACTTGACTAAGCAGACTGTATGTCATAACAGCCTACATTGCACTCACATTTTATAACCATTGACCAACAAGGATATCATTATCAATAAAAAAGACTTACAGCCATATCACATTAAAACACCAGTTCCCGTATGATTGCCAAAATTAAGAAACATCAAACCTGGTCAGTACCTAGTTGGGTGACCATTTAGGAATGCCAGGAGCTGTCAGCAGGTGGTGTAATGGATAATAATGGCTCAAAATTGGAAATCAGATAGCCAAGTTCCAATTCCAGTCAGGTTCGTTATATTCACTTGCAAATACCCTTGGGAAAGGTAAGAATCCACCTCTTCTCTCCCCAGCTATGGATTAATTAGTAAGAATTGTTTCACTAGATCATTATTATCTCAAAAAAAACAAAACATATTACAACCTAAAAATATTTTCTGGCTTTAAATAACCTATAAAGGGTTCATATGCCATAAAAAACAAATCAAATTATTGACAAAAAAAGCATTAATTACTGCATCTCACCTGGGGCAAAGTATAACAGTATAGTAACTCTGGTTCAATGTGTGTGGAGGGTGGGGTTCTCTGGTCCAACTTTTTACTGCAAGAGAATACCTAATAATGATTTGAAGCAGGAAATAATTAAGATTAAACAGTGATTAACGTTCTTTTTATAGATACAAGTATTTAAGTAAATGCTCTGTTTATAATAAACAGTATTAAATAACATTTACCGGCCTGAATGTCCGAGAAATTTTCATAGAAAATATTCGTCCTTTGACAGGATTCGAACCTGCATCCGATACGGAACCGTCATTTACGCTGACGTGCCTTAACCGACTCGGCCACAAAGGAGCGTTCGGTAGGCAAGGTCGAATTTACTGCTTATAAACTTCAATCTTCTATGAATCTCGTACATTCATAACATAAAAATGTCTTTAATAAATAAATTGTCAGACTTTGTCCATTTCTTAATGTATTAAACAGTGAATAAACTCAGAGAAACTAATGAAGCATCAAGTAAAATAAAGAATGGATTAAAAAATAATAATTCCAACCCAGAAAATGAGTTTGGTGAAAGGCTCGAGGAAGATTTGAAACTGAAATAAACCAAGTATTAGGTTGGTGCAAAAATAATGTCGTTTTTTTCATAAAACGATATTATTTTTCCACCAACCTAATAGAATTCATTAAGTTTTAATAAAACTAGATCTTCCCCAACCTACACAGTTGATTCCAGGGCAATGACAAAGATTTTTGATCTTTTGAAATTTCCCAGATTCCAAAGCAGAATTCTTGCTATATGAACAACTATTAGTCACCAAATATTCATTTTATAACAAAAATTCAAACTAGGGGTCCGTTCTGGGTATGACGCTAAACTACATTCAGCAGCAAGGCCTGTAATCGGGAGGTTTTGAGGAGTGTGGAACCACCTCTTAATTTGTTGTTCCCCTGACCCGGAGTGATAGCATCTATTAGGGTCCCAGCTATGGGCAAATAGTGCGCCCCTCCGAAATAAAAAAAACTGGGATTAAAACACTATAAAAGTGTAGAAATGCCTTTTCATAGTAAAAGTATTACCAGCAATACATGTTTGTAAAAAAAAAATTATTAATGCACCTTTTTTTTTTGGCATTAAATGACCCATAAGGAGTTGACATGCTGCTAAAAAAAAAACACAGGAGTTCAGCCCAAATGCATTTAAAGAGGGTCATCTGTCACTAAACAAAGTCATGAATAGACCCATTCATAAACCTTTTCCTCCTCCCTCTCACTGCTTCTTCTATTAACAAACCCACTGAGACAAGCCCTAATAAACAAGAATACAGTGCCAGAACCAAGGTCTCTCAATTTATTACAATTTACTGCGAAAATAACTTTCCTGCCAAAGGATCAACAACCAGATTATTTTGAAAGATTATAATTTCTTTGCTCCACATGTACTTTTAAATTCTTCAATTTCTTTTCATTAAACTCATTATTATCAAAAAATTTGTGGGTTTGTTCTATGAAATTGGTTTTTCAACAAAGACAAAGAAATTACGATGACTGCAAAGATTTAACACCTGGAATCTTGGCAAAATCACAACAACCACTGTGCAAAGTCCCTGTAAAATCTGATTACTTCCTGGCTTGATAATGTCGACATGCAATGACCATGAAAGTCGAAAAACCTACCAAGTGACAATATCAAGAGTACTATATTTTTGGTAGCAATGGAGCCTAGCACAACAAGTCAGTGAAATGAGAGCAGAGACACAGCTATAAAATTGTTTAGATGTATCATGTTCAAAAGAACTGGGAGAAGTGTGAACCAGACAACAGGCAAACCTATCTACTCCTATTGAGAGAGACAGAAAAAATAAATTATTAGTAAATAAAATGTCAGAGTTCAGGCAAAGACATTAGAAGTATAGAGTTGAAGTAAACTTTAGAAGGAACTGGAAACCCAATCCTAAACAGGAAACAAGAGATAAACCTCTACTCTTGTTCAAAAGACCAGGGAGGAGTGTGAACTGGATAATAGGTGAACCTATTTACTCCTACTGGGAGAAAAGAAAAAAAAATTCAGAAGTAAAATTTCACAGTTCAAGTGGAGATATTAGAAGTATAGAGTTGAAGTAGACTTTAAAAGGCTGTAGTGTGGGCAAATAAATTATCCCTTACAAGACCGTAAAAACCTAAGAGATGTCTTTCAGACTCTGATTCTGAAAAAAGAAATTAATATGGAATTTCCAATATTTTTTTTATACTCATGTCCCTTGAAGAAACTCCACTGGCAAAACTTTCTCCTTTCTTGATTGAAAAGGTACTATCCAGTAGGATTAATCCTAAAACACTTAGAAAGTTGAGAAATGGCAATTTGCTGGTTGAGATGGAATATAGGAAACACACAGAAACTATAATGAAGCCAAAATTCGTGAAATTATAAGGCAACTCCATGCACCCTTTATAATACTAAGGGACTTTAACTGTCACGGCACCATATGAGATCGTAAAGACACAAACTAAAAGGGAAAGACTCTAGAGACAATTATAAACAACAATGATTTATGTATTTATAACGATAAAACTCCGACTTAGATAAATCCATTTACTGGCAGCTTGTCTGCAATAGATTTATCCATATGTGATCCATCAATCTATATGGATTTATTTTGGAAGGTTCTGGCAAACACATGCAGTAGTGATCACTTGCCAATTGTTTTGCAAAATTCAGGACATAATGATAAAAATCCTCTCCATTGGAAATTAGGCAGAGTGAACTGGGACCAATGTTCTGATAAACTAATTGAAGGTAAATGAATCAAGGACTTAATGCAGTTTATGGAAATTCTTATATTCTATTGCAAAGGAATGCATTCAAAAAAGTTCAGTACAAAAAAAAATATAACAGACTTTGGTTCAATGATGAGTGTAAGGAAGCTATCAGGCTTAGAAGAAGAGATTTGAGAGATTTCAACAAACAGCCTTCAAGCAAAAGCACGGAAAATAATTAAAGAAAGCAAAAAAGAATATTGGAAAAACTATGTCAATTAATTCTACCACAAAAACAAAATCTGTATGAGAAACTTTATAAAACATCTCTCAATAATTGTAAAATAACCAGCAAAAAGGATATCCCTAATCAATTTAGTCAAAACAATCTCCAAAAACTCATCTGCCAAGAATGGTAGCCAACAATTTCTGATGCCCAAACAAAAAAAATGGCAAAACAAAAATTAAACTTTAAATCAAATAATGCCGAGATCTATAACCTACGATTCACTAGAGAAGAACTAAATGAATCTTTAAAGAAAGCCCACAATGCAGCTCTTGGACTAGATGATATCCACTATCATCAATTAATAAAACAGTGCCCAATAAATAATTACAACTGTTACTAAACTTGTATAACATATGGACAATTGGTAACTTCCCAGATATGTGAAGACAATCATTCATCATCCCTATTCCAAAACCTGGAAAGAATGACACAGACCCAGAAAGCTACATGCCGATAGCACTAACGAGCTGCCTATGTAAAACTATGGAGAGAATAGTCAACAACAGGTTGACTTGGTACCAGGAAACTAACGGTCTAATCAGTGACTACCAATGTGCTTTGAAGAAAAAAAAGAAGTACTTAGTACACCTCAAGACCTTTGTAAGGGAAGCCTTCATTAAGAAAGAACATCTTATGGTAGTACTTTTTTTACTTAGAAAAGGCGTACGATACAAGATGGAAATTTGGTAACTTGACAGATCTACATGAATTGGGTCAAAAAGGAAAGCTGATTCAATTCATAGATAATTTCCTAAAAGACCGGAGGTTTCAAGTCGATATAGGAAATACACTATCAGAACTGCAAGATCAAGAAGAAGTGGTTCCACAAGGAAGCATTTCTTGCAAATTAAGAAAATTGTACAATGATCCATGTTTAAAATGAGACGGAGCAGAAATCCCAGTAGCATTAGCTTTGATAAAATTAACGTTCATTCCCCATCAAAAAAATTTGAAAACAAAATGTACCAAAGCCCTACAACTTATGCGTGTAGTTGTTCATACATCTAAAATTAATCAGATCATACAGATCACTACTTCATTCAAAACTGCACAATGCTAGTTTTATATATAGGGTGTCAAGAAAGTTGTACCTAAAAATTCTCAATGCAACCTATCATTAAGGCCTCAGATAAGTATTTGAGGCTTTTAGGACATCCCCAGTGGAGAGCTTATACACAGAAGCTAAGAAAACACCTCCACATTTATGGTGCACTAAATTAGTACTACAGTACTATGTAAAAATAAAATCATGCCCCTACTAACCCAGCATACAGTAGTACCTCTGAACTGAATTACTGCAATCTATTCCAACAAAAGGATAATGTTATACACCCCTAAGGACTCAGGATGAAATCCATTGCTGAAGAATTAGGCGCCACACAATTAAATATACAAGAAATGACTGCAACCTGTATTCCACCATTGACTATCAAGCAACCCAAAGTTCTGCAAGAATCTCCAAAAACAAAAAACACACCCACTCATATTCCAGGATAAGTTTCAGGACATATTGGCAAACTTTCCCAACCATACACCCATCTATACAGATGGGTCAAAATGTGAGGACAAGATAGGATATGCAAAAATATTACCAAAAAAGGTGCCTCCCAAAAGGAAGCTCTATTTTCAATGCAGAGTCTTATGCAATTGAGCTAGCTCTCAACATTATCTCAGAGAGCAAACAAAAAATTTTCTAATTTTTTTTCGGACTCACTATACATCTTTGAAGGAAAAAAATTCCAACAACCCACTTATGAAAATATAATGCAATATTATGAGCACTATTATCAAGCATAAAGTCATCAAACTATGCTGGATTCCTCGCGACATTGAAGTTAAAGGTAATAATGAAGCAGACCTAGCAGCCAAGTTGCCTTTAAATATGAATGTTGATACAAGGACCAAAATCGCATACACAGATTTTAAGGAGATTATTAATAAATACTTCCAAAAGGAATGGCAACAGCACTGAGATGATAACCCACACAAAGTGGGTACTGGCCTGTATAAACATCGGCTATACAAGAATAAACCAGTCGTACTTACCAGACAAAGATTAACCAGTATGCCAAGCATGTAAAATGACATATACTATTAAATATTAACCAAGTGCTCAGATTTTGCTCTCTCAAAACAAAAATACTATAAACAATATATACGAGTTGTTCAAGTATGTAGAAGTGGGGGATATAATATCACGTCTCAAAACAGTAGGATTTTACCAAAACTTATTACTGTCCTGTGTATGATGATAAACTATAAGGTTGGTGCAAAAATAATGACATAATAATGTCGTTTTTGACCTTAAAAAATACGTCAAAAAACGACATTATTACGTCATTATTTTTGCACCAATCTAATACATCCGCGTCCTGAGTAAGATGATAAACTACATCCAGCAGCAAGGCCTCTGACCAAGAGGTTTTGAGGAGTATGGAACCACCTCTTAATTGCTGGCCCGGGGTGGTAGCACCTGTTAGGGTCCCAGCTATGGGAAAATAGTTAACACCCAAACTTGCCTTGTAAAATTAGATTTTAATACCAGAAATACTTTGTTGAATGTTTTTTGGGGTTTTTTTTTTTTTTTTTTTGCATAATTAATACACAGTAGTACTGAATAATGGGGATACATTTACTTGGGTTTCTTTCGTATTAGTTGAGATTTAGATCCAGTCTTAATTGGACAATAGGCAAATTTAAAGTGGAAGATTAAAAAATTAATATACAGCTTTGTTTTGTAAGGAAACGTTTGACTGTAAACAGTTAACAAATGAGAGAATGACAAATTTGAGAAATACAAACTTGAATTTGGCACATAGATAAAACTTTTTTTTCTTTCACTCTTTCTTTTTCAACAGATATGAATCTTGTTGGCCAGCTTTTGCTCAGGGGGTCAATGGAATTCTATTTGTGTTCAATCCACATCGTTCAAATCATGACAAAGAACTGGAAAACCTGTGAGTTTTGCTATTTTATTTTTTATGTATAATTATATATAATTATAACAAGGTGTTATTTTAATATGGTATTATGTCAGTTTATAATATCTAATGCTCTGCCATTTTAGCCATAAGCACTTTCTTTACACATCATTTCTTAACTTGTGCAGGAGTTATTTTGTTATATGTAGGTACCTCCAAAGATTTGCTAAAAATGAGCCTACATGATGAAAAAATTCCCCCAAATTAATAAAAACAGTTTTATTGTCAAAATCTTTGTTATTATTAAGAGGAAAGACCAAAGGATATTTTAATCCTTTTTAGAACCTTCAAAGTTTTTGTTAAAAAGTTTTTTTTTTCTTGGATCAGCGGGTGACTATTAAATTAGTATAGGAAATTTTAGTGTATTTTTTCAGTGAAAAACATTTTATTTGGAAATTCTTGCAAAAATTAAATAATTGTCAGATTTTAATTAAACTTTCAGGACTTATTTACTAATCAATTCAATTATTTTAGAAATGTCTTTATTTTTAAGAAAATCTTGGTAATATATTTTTATATGTCAACCCTGTGCGCACACACACACACACTTAATTTTATGAAATTTCAAGAAATTCATTTTCGTAGCACTTATTGTTTTTATTAGTTATAAGCCAAACTCCTTGGAGAATTTAAATCAATTTTTTTTTGTAAAACAGGATCCCCAGTTAGAGAAAATTTGCTCTGAATCATAAAATAAAAAAAATACCATAAAACTAAGACATTATTTAATTAGAAAAGCTTTTAGTTGCTTTTATGGACAATTTTTTCAATGTATAATGAATTTTACAAGGACTGTTTTCATTTTTTAAATTTAAATTACAATAATTTATAAAGTTTTAAATCTTTTAAAATTCTGTATTATAATTCAGCAACTCCTAGTATTTTAGAAAGAATTTTAAATTTTTTTGTGTGCATATGTGCCAAGTTTTAATAATACAGACAACCATACATGATATTATTAGAAAATAAAAGTGATAAGTATAGTAAACTTAAAGCTAAAGTATCTAAAATTCAATAAAACATTACAGTACTTAGAATATTTTCCTAAATTTTTAAGATTAAAAAGTAGTTAAAAAAATTATATGAAAATGGTGCTCATGTCAATTTTTACAGATGTGTTCTCCATAGAAAAAATTTCCAAACATAAGTCTTTCGAGATACTTGTCACCTTATAAAAACACCTACCTCTGTGTTAAATGCTTTTCTGTGAAATTTTAAACTAAAAGTAATGTTTGTTTTAAACTTTAATCAGATAATCTTCGCCAAATAAAGTTTCAGGAAAATACTTTTTTTAAAGATTTGATAAAGAGAATTACGGTGGGCTGAGAGAAATGTAAAATTGGTTAAAAATTGACAATTTTTAACAATTCCAGTTCATTTAAATTGATTTTGAAATACAGCAAAGTATTTTATTTCTTGGAAATATTAGGATGTTCAATAGGTTCTTGCTGATTTTTCATGAAATGTTTTATTTACAAAAAATTAGTATGAAACATGTCACTGGAAGTATTGTCCATTGCTAGCCACTACTATTTCCCATCTTTCTGGCCGCATTTGAATTCCATGTCAGAAAAAGGACATATATTTTGAGGCTCACCATGATGATCCATTTTCTTAGCATTTTTATAAGAATAAAAGTGCTGCTCAGCCAGGCCATGTGCCATCGATTGGAACAAGTGATAATCGGATGGGGCAATGTCTGGTGAATACGACAGGTGGGGTAGGACTTCCCATTTAAGCATTTCGAAATAGTTCACCTGTTTTGCAACATGTGGCAGTTGTCATGTTGACTGTTTCTTCAATGCTTAGTTCAAACGCATCAATTTTAGTTGATAGTGATCTGCTTTGATGGTTTCAGTCAGTTTGAGCAGCTCATAATAAATTATACCCAGAAGTTTTGAACCATAGGTATTCAGCTTTGTTGCCAATGTTGATGCATGGCTGGACTTACCCCATGACCTTCTATACTTAGGGTTATCATAGTGTATCAACTTTTCATCATTAGTCACGATATGATGGAAAAAAACTTTTCCTTTTCTGCCATTGAAGCAGCTGTTCGACATATCTCGGTTTCAACTCATACAGCACCCAATGTCCTTGCTTTTGAATCATTCCTAAAGATTTCCAACATCTCGAAACTGTTGTGTGATCAACACCTAATGATTCTTCAAATTCAGCTTGTGCCTGACATGTCTTCATGAAGTAATGCCTCCAATTCTTCATCTTCAAACTTTTTTGGTGCACCAGAGTGTTCTTTATTTTCAACATCAAAATCATTATTTTTGAAGTGTCTAAACCAATCTTTGCATGTTGTTTTCAACAGAGCATGGTCACCGTAAGTCTCAACAAGAATTCTGTGCTTCAGCTGCAGATTTCTTTTAAATAAAGTAGTGCAGTAAAATTCCCTGCAAATACACTTTCTTTGGCCAGAAATCCAACATGTTTAACACTATGAAAAATAAAGTTGTTTTACACTTTGGCAAAATGAGATACACTAAATTTCAAGCTTGCTTATAGATGTGTTACCATCTGAAACTACACACACGCAGTTCTGGGAATGCCATCTGTTGGAAAACAGCAAGAACTTATTCAAGGTCCTAATATTAAATTTATTCTATTAGCTTGAAACTAAAACTAAAATAAAATCCGCGTCCTGGGTATGACGTTAAACTACATCCAACAGCAAGACTTCAGATAATGTTTTCAGAAAAATAATGTTGCCAGCTATACGTTTTTGAAACAAGTGTTGCCAGCTATACGTTTTTTTTTTTTTTGAAACCATGTTGCCAGCTATACGTTTTTGAAACCATAATGTTGCCAGCTATCTGTTTTTGGAACAATAATGTTGCCAGCTATGCGTTTTTGAAACAATAATGTTGCCAGCTATACGTTTCTGTCTTTTAAAGTCACTCAAAATCATTTTCGGCATAAAGTGACCACTAAGTTCGAGATGCCATTAAACAAAACAATCAATCAATCAAGAACATGAAGAAATTATTTGCAAAAACTGAACCAAAAATTATATTGGATTTTCTAAAAAGAATTGGTCTCTTATCAAAGATGTAGACTGATGTGTAAACAACATATCCTACCTTTTACCATTTTGCAAATAAAATGTCCTTATCAAATGGAAATTCTTGACTTAAACAAAAATACCTAGGATTATTTTGCAGTGTACAAGCAAATGAGCTGTAGCTTGCTAAAAATGTTCCATACAAAATAGGCATTTAAAATTCATATATTTGGCATATATATATAAACTGGATTTGGCATCAAATAACCCACAGTGGTTGATATGCCATAAAACCCAAACAAACAAACGAAGAACATGAAGAAATTATTTGCAAAAACTGAACCAAAAAATATATTGGATTTTCTAAAAAAGAATTGGTCTCTTATCAAAGATATAGACTGATGTATAAACGACATATCCTACCTTTTATCATTTTGCAAATAAATTGTCCTTATCAAATGGAAATTCTTGACTTAAACAAAAATACCTAGGATTACTTTGCAGTGTGCAAGCAAATAAGCTCTAGGTTGCTAAAAATGTTCCATACAAAATAAGCATTTAAAATTCATATAAACTGGATTTGGCATTAAATAACCCACAGTGGTTGATATGCCATAAAACCCAAACAAACAAACAAAATAAAAAAATAAAATCTTAAAGAAATTTTTTTCATTTGTAAAAATTAATTTTAAACCTTAGGTATCACTTTTCTTTGGAGGTACAATACATACATACATACATATATATATATATGTAGAGAGAGAGAGAGTGAGTGAGAGAGAAAGAAAGAAAGAACAATTTTAGGAGAAAGAAGTGTGGGAAAGTTTTTGTGTGGCACATTTCCTCCTTTAGCTTTTCATCAGACTAAGTTTATGTTTATGTCAATGCGACTGCACATGCAAAACAGACGCTGAGAATTTTAAATCAAAAATTTTTATTTCACATGTGTTTTGGGTACATAATCTTGTTGATTTAATTTAGATTCTTTTTCTTTTCCATCATTTAATTAATACAACACTAAATAAGCTAAAACTTGAAAGAGGAATTTACCTGTAATAATTGCCACAAGGAAAAAATCGGAGAAACCTCAAGGAATTTAAAAGATTACATGAACAGAAAAAGGGACCCTTTACAAAACCTACTCAATGTGTTAGTTGCCCACCGTAATGAGACTGACCACTATATTGATTTAAAAAAATGCTACTCTAATTAAGAGAAAACTATTTACTAAGACAAAAATGTTCAGAAAGTGCTTTAGTCACTTGCTCATCCAGAGTAAATTTGCGTCCAGGTTCTTGCAACATTTCACCTTTCTTAACATATCTTCTATTTGCACAATGAGGGGATATTTAATAACAAAAGTGATGGCATCAAAGAAACAGAATCTAAATGAAACACATTAAAAAAAAAGAAAAAAAGAAAGCAAAATTTAAAATATTTAATTCTCTCGTGTCATTTTTATTTATGCACCTGTCGCCATCAGGTGTAAACATAAACTTAAGTCCATTAGAGTTCTAAGGGACAAAATGGGTCACACAAAAACTTTTTCCACATTGTCATACTCACAACTCCCACCCCACACCAGATTTTTTTTTTTTGTGTATTTAGGCAGCAAATATTCTTAATGATATTAAAATGACATTTTGTGTCCATTAATGATTGACTTTTCCAAATTAAGTGGTACAAGCATGGATCACATTTCTTGTACTTTTTCTTCTGAAATGAACTTCGGAGAATTCCTGACAGAATTTCCTGCTTGTCTGAAAAGGATTATTCATAATTTGGAAAAGTTAATCATTAAAATTAAGCAACACAAAATGTCTGTTGTCGTTATTTTAAATTTTCTCAAATGCACAGGCCAGTAGACAGAATAAACACACAAACTGAGCATTCTTCTCAGGCAGGTACTCACTAAAAAGGTGTTTTTTTTTGGGGGGGGGTAATAACGAAAGGAAAACTTAGCCAACATGTTTCATCCTCTGATGGACTTCATCAAGGCAAATGTATGAATTTTATTTTGCAATAAGTATTTATAAAAAAAAAAAAGTAAAAATGTAGTCAGTTTTTCAGAATTTGTAAATTTAAGGACATTCATAAATATTCATCAGGTTAACTGAATAGTCAAGGTAAATTATGGAAGATGCTAAGTGATGTAATTTAATGTCTAATAAACAAGAGTATTTTTTTTTTTTATGTAAGTTTTTTTTTTTTTTTGCGCTTTTTAATGAGCCAATCAAATTTGCATTTCTTTGCTGGTGTAACCACCACCAACCACCACCACCACCACTCTGCTCATTGTAGATTCTCTTACTTCCTGGGCCAATCAGGGCTCAGTCCTAAATGTTGCCTGTGCCTCAGCAACCAACTGCCAGAGTCCCTCAATGCAAGGCTCACAAGTGAACCCCGTAAGTAGGAGATTATCATCATCTGTGTGGTGGCCACTTTAAAGCTTTCAGTGTTTAAGCGCAATGCTCCAAATCTATGCACATCACTTGCACCATGTGGTCGGGTCACTTTTGTCTGCTTTTCACATCTCACATGTGAGATCACTTTTTTTTCTTTTCTTGTTTTCACTGTTACATCATCATAATATTGTTGCCTGACAGTGCTGGCCTCTTTGAGGGGAGGAGATAGGAAATTGCTTTTTATTGGAAAGAAATCACTGTAAAGATGCTGACAGTAATTTTTTATTTTTCCTCTTTCCATGTGTACTGCAATTTAGACTAAGTAGAACAAAATTCCTAACAGAATATAATAAAAATACGTCACAAAGCACGTCAAACCAATCTGTTTATCTCTGGATTTTTTTTAATGTATATTTAGTTACTTAGCACATTATATCCATCCTACCAATACCTCCTAAACAATGGACTATTCATTGTGGATTGCAAAGTAAGATGGAAAAGTCATAAAGACTGGTTTAAGTGAGGAAAAAAAAAATGATAGCAATCTCATGTGTTTAATGTCTGCTTCAGTGAAATGGAAAACCTTTTTTTTGCACATTTGTATTACAATAGCAATCATAAATTACAGCAATCTAAAATATGAATGTTGGTCATTATTCAAAAAAAAAAAAAAAAAAAAAAAAATATTCTTTTTTTTTTTAAATAATGACCTACATTCCTATTTAAGAGTTATTGTAATATTTTATTGATAAGCACAAATATGTAACAAGACAATAGGGGAATTGCCATGAGTGTCTTATAGTTGTAGAACTCAAGGAACTTAATCATTAAATTGAGAATTACGATTAATCAAAAAATACAAATAGGAAAACCATGAAATTTTCACAGGTCTTTCTCATACTAATTAATTACTCACCCCACCTCCATCCTAGAGTCTTTCTCTAAAAAAAAAAAAATAGTGGAAATTGATAGTTTTTGTTTTTTTACCATTGCTAATAATGAACATATAGTTCATAAATAAAATTTAAGGTTTTTGTTTTATTTGAACAATAAATTATTTCATCTGCCCAAAAATTTCCAAATCCTCTTTTTATATTATCATTTTCTGAAAAATAATGCACTATGACCAAATTAGGGCATGTACAATAAATCCCACTCTTGGACATAATTTTCTTGCCTTCCAAACTAAAAAGCTGATCAATGCCCAAGATTGGCAGATTTTATCTCATTAAATTGAATATCTTTGAAGTAAGAAAACCTTTCAAACTGAGGAAGATATTAATTCAGCCTTATAAGAATTCTTTTAGGTGCAAACAAGATCAATTTGAAAACAGACAGTCTGTTTGTTTGTTTGTTTCTCCACACCATAAATTTCTGAAATGACATTTATTCTTTTTCAAACTGTTTTCTCATCATTATCACAATATTTGGGCCTTAGTAACACAGAGATGAAAGGTACAGTGGCTAAAGCATGAAAACATGTACAAGAAAATTGATCTAAATTAATTAATTCTATTATTAATAATTATACTACCACATCTTTAAAAAAAAAATAAAATAAATAAATAAAGATTGAAATGGGATAAACACAACAAATATGAGGAAAGTAGCTTGAAATCAGCTCAAAGTTTATGCTTATAAAGGTACTAAAAGAGAAATATCTTTTTTTTTTTCATTTCCTTCTTTTTCAAACATAGACACAATTTACATACAATTGTTTTTGTTTATTTTTCCTCTCAACAATTTTTATTCTTCAATTTCTTTCTCTCTTCAACCCCAGTGCACTGCATGCTTATATATTTTGCTTTCTTGCTGCTAAAATTGCATTTGCATTGTTTTTGGGGGCAGGTATAACTATTTTGTCAGATCTCACTCCTTGAAGAATTTCCAGTGTCTCTTGGTGAGCTTTCGCCATTCTGCACACAGTGAAGTGCTGAACTCTCAGAGTAAGTACACAACTCAGTCACCATTTCTTTTTATCAAATTATTTCTGCTCTCTTGGAACAGGTTTCAAGAAGATTTACATAGTTTTAGCAGTTTTTGGGGGGTTCCTCCCCGCTGCAAGTCCATTATTCATGGTGGCCTCTCCCCATGTGTTTTAATATTGTCCAATAGAGTAACAAAGTGACAATCTTTATCAAAGTTTTATTGGTGCAGTGAAAGGGTTAAGCTAACAAATTTTAAAAAAGAAAAGTTTATTAAAACAAGGATCAGTGGGACGCTAAAGAAAAACTGTTCAAAAATATTAATTGGAATCATAAAATGAAGAAAATATCAAGAGATTGAAACCAAAGCTACAAATTTACATCACTAGGAAAATAACTATTGAGTAACTCAAGTGTCAAATATTTTATCAAAATAGAATGTGTCAAAGCCAAGCCAGCTGAAAATTATAGATACAGGGTGCAACGGGTAAATTGTCGCCATTTTATATTTTTAATTTTGAGCATGTACGTTGTTTGTTTTTGTCGACTGTAGAGTCAGTTGGGCACCATGATGCAATTCACTCTGCCAGAAATTCAGAAACGACATGCTGTACTGCTTGGCATTCATACCAGAAGCTCCAATATGAACATTTTAGAGTGTTTGGGTGTCAATCTAAGGACAGTGCAGAGGATTTGAAAAGAATAAGAGTCTAATGGTGATTACAAAGGTGTTTGCAGTGATGACAACCTTATGCCTCAATTCATCTTCCCAGAGAGCCTCAAACTCAAGTGTCTTGAGGAGGTAGTGCTGAGCTGGGTCAAGAGGGTGGCTGCGGGAAAACTGTCTGGCAACAGAACTCTGCACCATGTCTGTCAGACAATTTCTGCAACCACATCACCTAACTCCCCACTTTATTATGTATGGGGCACAGTTGAACTAGAGACCAACAAAACTCCTCAGAAAGAGATTCCAAAGTCGTCTGGAAGCCAATGGCAATTTTATTGAATAAATTTAGTATTTAGTTTAGTATTGAATAAATTTACTGTTATTTTAGTTTTAGTATATTTTTGTGTAATTTTGGTAAATATATGTTAAAATGTGATGTCAGTGTTATTTTCATTTTAGCGTAATTTAGACGACAATCTATCCACTGAACCCTGTGCATGTGTGCACTATAGGTGGGTTTGGGGTTGTCAGGCTAAGCCTAAGTGAATTGACATTCAAGTATATCTATTTCAAAGCAAGAAAAATCTTTCATAGTGCATTGCTTTCATTCTTGATTTCAACTGGATCCAAAATTAATTGTTTTAACTCTGTACCACAAAATATTGACAATATACATTTTGTTGATATTGTTTATAATAAAGAAGAAAGTAAAACAAAAAATTAATATGGTTAGTCGGGCTGTGTAGATCCAAGACCTATCAAAGCTGGAGACATATTTAAGAGGTAATGTATTTCTTGCTTCAATTTTATAAATAATCTTTTAAAAATTTCTGACTTGTATGCCCTGTTTTTCAAAGTACACATTTTCATTTCAACTTATTTTTTTTTTTTTTTTTTACAAATGTCCATTTTAAATAATTTATTCCATATACAGTATAAGTTTGTGTTGTTTTTTTTGGGTTTTTTTTTTAGCAGAATGTATCTTTTGAAAAAGGGCAAATTAAATTTAGCCAGACTTAAATGTGTGAAAAAAAAAATCAAAGAAAGTGGCAGTCTTAACTCGTCAACTGGAGGGTTTGGGGTGAGGAGTATGACTGGGGTAGTGTTGAGGAAATATACCAGTCAGCAGTACTAGTAAGAAACGTACAAAAAAATTAAACTAATAATTCACAGACAGAGAGACACATAAACACACTAATGCATAGACATTATATATATATATATATATAAAAACACTCTTCCATCAGTGACTCGGTAACCAGGCTATAAAAAATAGAAACGGAGCAATAAACATATCAAAGACTTTGTCCTCACTTTTTTTTTTTTACTGAATTTTTAAAATATCAAAATGTGATTTTTTATTTTTTTTTTTTTTTTTTTTTTATTTTATGCAGAGATTTTTTAAAATGACATTTTAGTTAGAGTAAAGGAATCATTTTAGCATCTAAATTATACCAGTAGCATATTTTGTTAAAGATTGCAATGAGCCTGACTAATATTGATGACCTAGAGTCGCCACTGATTTCATTATATATATATATATATATATATATATATATATATATAAAGAACAATTTGGGGGTGGGGATGTATGACACACTTCATCGGATTAAATTTTACATTGCTGCATCTACAAACACACACAAAGGAGAGATGTAGCAGATTTCATTTACATTGTTTTTGTTTCCATCAACTTTGTTATTAGATAATCCCATGGTGAAATGTAAGAGCCAGGGCGCAAATTTACTGTGAATGACCAATGCAATCTCTAAACACTACATCCAGCAGCAAGGCCTCTGATTGGGAGATTGGAAGTTTTGAGGAGCATGGAGCCTCTTAATTGCTGTTGTTCCTAGGTCTGCACTGACCCAGGATGGTAGCACCTGTTAGGGTCTCAGCTCTGAACAAATAGTGAATCCCAAAAGTAAAAAAAAATATGGAAGTATAAAAATACATTTTGTTTTTAGTTGAAGGCATGCAAGTGCATTAAAAATATTTAAATTTTGGCATTAAATAACCCACAGAGGCTGATATGCTGCTAAACAAAATCAACCAAAAAACATGAAAGAACTCTTTCATGACATTAATCCATATATCCTCCAATTTCTTAAAGATATCAAACTGTATTTCAAAATATAACTTCAATAATCCTACAACACAAAACACACATATCACCGCCTCTTGTAATTATGTCCAGACAAACATGTATCTACACAAAAGATGAGTTTCATCTACCATGTATTCAATTGTGAAAGCAGAATAACATCATTTTTTATTACTTCAAAGCTCCCAAGAAAATTAAATATCACCTTTCACATTAATGCAGGCAAATTATTTGCTTTGGTCATCTGAAATGAATAAATTCTAAAATCTTAGTAAATTAAATTTGTTTTTGTGCTGGTCAAAATCAATTCTATTTGGACACTTGGACTAGTGTCACTTACTGTTTTCTAATTGTTAATAAAATGAATGTTTGGGTTATCTTCCTATTCATATGTTTTTAACTTATAAGGTGACAGGCATTAATTACCAATATTAATACATAATGTTTAAGATAAACGTGAGATATGATATTATAGCTTCCTGGAAGTTCTTTTTTTCCTAGGACATTTTACTTCATCTTCAGATATGAATGGCTGAATGATTTTGGTAAGACTTGTTTAAATTTGTCATCCATGTGAAGAAATAAAACTGACATTTGCAATAAAATTTCTATAAGATAGTTGATTTGTACTTAATTTTAATGGTTCAAAAAAAAAAAAAAAAAAAATGCCTAGCAAAATGGTTGGCCCTCTTTGAAAAAAGTTTGGACACCCCTGCTCTAGACATTTTTGTCTTAGTGAATTGATCAGAGTAGCTTTTTTTTTTTTTTTTTTCTTATATCAAAATTGTGGTCAGTTTCATTACAGTAAGCAACTAATGTATTTAATGCTATTTTGCAAAATTGTGGCACTGTGATCTCCAGTGGTTGATCAAACAAAAACAGAAAGTAAGAAAGGAGAAATATAAGAGGGTCTACTAAGTGGATGATAATTGTTGAACTTGCAGGAAGATGGATTGAAAGGTTGAGAAGAAAATTAAAAACGAAATGTGTTAAAAAATCATGTTTTGAGATATAATTCCAAGGAGAATCAAACCCAAGATTAACTAGAGAGAGAATTCAGTAAGATTGATCAAAACCCAAACAACCAGTGCTTCCAGGCAATGAGAAAGACACCATTAATGTATCTGCAAAGATGTCAAATAGAAAAAAAAAAAAAAATATGTTGCCAATAAAAAGATCTGGGTGGTTACCAAAATAACATTTAAATATCACTCTGAAGAAAAAGCCAGAGAGAAAAACAAAAAAAAAAAAAAGCATACTTTTCTTCTATTCAAAAACAGATGTGTGTGTATCTCCACATGTTTGTTTGTTCTGTGAAATTTGGAAAAACACTTGAGTAAATGTGTTTTTATATATGAAATTTAGAAAATTTTGATGTTTAGGGTAGAAGACAACTGAACCCAGACCCTAGTCAATCTCACTCCTGCCAGGTGCAAGACTCCACTTAAGCTTGAGATTTTGAACAGACAATAGAGACACTTACAGAGTTCCCACACTGCTGCTACTGGAATCTGTATTATTTGCCAAGACCTCCTGACCAAGAGCATGTACCATGCTTGAAGACCAGAACTTAGAAATTTAAGTTATTACTAAAACAAGCTGCTGACTCTGAAGAAGATTCCAGTGTCATTTGATTATGACAAGTGGGAAGGGTTAAAATTGCTGTATACAACAAATCACACACACCAAATTATTACAAGCTAATTCTTTATTCCAAAGGATTTTGTTTTGTTTTTTTATATATATAGCTCCCACATTGTCAAACCATCCCCACTCCAATCTTCTCACCCTCTGAGATCAAAGCAATGTGGCGGGCAGAGGAGCAATGGTTATGAACAGACAAATGCCAGATAAGTTGAATGATACCAGCAACAAAAATGAATCATGAGCTAACAAGTCAAGGGTCAGCTAAATGGTAATCACAGCGGTCTGAAGAAACTTGAGGACTCTGTGATTATGTAATTGGCTGCCATTGATCAGGATGAACACCTGTGTTTACCAAATGTCCCTTTTGTGTTCCTATAATCTTTTATTTAAATTACTTGAATTCAATTGAAGTAGAGGAGCTGAATCAAGTTGAAACTTTGTTCTGACATGGCAGAAGTTGTCCCGAGTATCACCTACCTACTAAACCGGAAAAGCTCTGAATATAAGATATGAAACAGGGTTTGTGTTATTTCTCTATGTGGCATTTGTTTTTCATTGGGTTAGCTTGTGAGGATGCATCATACATTTTGCCGAGTTTTTTTTTTTTTTTGTGAACACTGATGAGATCAAGCATTGGAATGTAACATGGGGTAATCATTGGTTGATTTTGTTTTTTCTAGGAGTTATTTAATGCCAAAATTTAAATATTTTGTACATAATTTCATACTTTCAGGTAAAAGGTATGTGTTTTGTTTTGTTTTTTTAAATATATAGTTTTCAGATCATAAAATGTATTATTGCTGTCCATTTTACTATCGAAAATTTGTCCATAGCTGGGACCCTAACAGGTGCAACCACCCCGCAATTAAAAGATGGTTCCACACTCCTCTAAAACCTCCAATCTCTTGATTAGAGGCCCTGCTGCCAGATACAGTTTATGATCACACCCAAGATAAGAGTGGAGAGCTTAAATAAACATGATGTTCTATGTTTACATGGATCCCATCTACAAAATAGAGTCAGAGAGATAAGTCAAGGGGAAAGTGTTTTACTCACTTGTCTACTATTCCCTGCTAAAAAAAAATAACATACCATACCAATCAGAGGACATTTTTGTCAAAATATCTGGTGATTGTACAAATTGCTGCAGCAAGGAAGGATTGCTTTCATGCCTTTCGAAAAGGCATTCATGATAAGTGAATATAAACAATCTCATCTTGATTTCAAAGTTTGTCTCACCAATTCCAAATTTCTATAAAGAGAGAATCCTAAAGCTCAAAAGAAAACAAATTAAGTGTTTATAAAGTGACAACCTCCATCTTACAATTTCAGTCAATCCCCAAAATAAACAATTCATAGGTTTTACTTAAGATTTAGAAGAAAGCACCAAACAATATTAGAAAGAGCTATAACATGGACATTTTTTTTAAAAATCTTAACTGAGAATAACCCTAAATATTTGGTGAATGAATGCAAATGTTTCTTGCATGGAAACAACTATTCTCACCATTGCTATTAATTAATAATGGTTCCAAAATATAAGCCATGATGATGGCAATACAAATATGCTACAGAGAAGCTGTAAAACAATTTGGTCAAGTATAAAAAAACAATTTTTTAAAAAGTAGCAAATGTTACATAATAAGAAAAAGAAATTATATGATGAAGCTACTAAGGTTGATGGTTAAGACCAAAGCTTCTACATTATTACTGTTGAACATTGTTAAATTTATGAATTAGTCACAAGATGCAGTTTAAACCAATAATGCCCAACATTGAGTAATATCTGCTCTTTCACACATCCACTGGAAGGAGAGTCTAGAAACATACCCACACACAAATAAGGGGGTACTACTGTAGTTGTAGCTAATTGGTTTGGGTGGGGTGGGGTTGGTGATGCTGGTAAATTCTGATTAGAGAGTAAAAGTCACTTCAGTTTAGTGTCTTTGGAATCAATTCTGATTGCAATCCTCCGTGCAGCCTTTAGGCATTTTGATGAAAATGATAAGATGATGCTGTGAAAATCTTCTTCATTAAAAATAAAAAGCATGCTGTAAAACTTAAAGAGTCTTTGTTTGATGCTGGTAAAAATCCTTTGTATTTAAAGGAATCATTACCCCTCCCCACTAAAACTAATTCTGTTCTTTGTTGGTTTCATTTCAGCCCCATCTTTTCACAATGTGCACTGCATAGAGAGCAATCTGGAAACGAACCCTGATGCAGTTAGGGACGAATTTAAATTATTTTTATCTTCAGTTCTGGTGGCAATATCAGACAAGCAGAATCAAGAAGAACTGAGCATCATGAATCGCAGATGAAAAGAAAAGAAAAGAAAAAGAAAAGAAAAGAAAATGGGGGTGAGGGAATGGAGATAATTTAATGCTGGGTTAATATTTTGTTTTGTTCTTAGAAAGATTTAGTAAATGTTCACAATTCAATCTTATTTCATTGTTATCATTTTCTGTGTCATGTAATGTTTAAAATAAAAAACAAAAAGTGGCCGGGGGGGGTGATTCAAATATAAAATGTGTCATTTAAAATGTTTAATTAAAAAATCGATTTCTGATAGCAACACAAGTTTGTTTTTATAAAAATAAAGCTATGGTTATAAAAATAAAAATGTTACTTTCCCTTATATTTCACTATTAAATAAAAGAGTTACTCCCCTTGCACTGTGATAGATTTTGACTTCAATGTTTCAAATGCCGGTCTTAGAGGCACTTACTAATAAGGGTCCTGTGCCAAATTAGTTCAGCTTTAGTAAATAAAATATTTAGTAAAATTATATTATCTCAGACAAGTGTAAGATATGATAAATATAAAACCAAAAACAGTTTTGAAAATGGGAATAAACTTTTTTCTTTTAAGAATGTGAATAACTTGCAAAAAACGTCTTTGCAACCTTTTATACAGTATCAGTTAGAAATATTTTGTTCCTATGTTGACTAATGTTAATATTCTGTGGTAATAAATGCAACTACCACCATTTTATTTCTCTCTAAACTGGAAAGGAGAAGAAAAAAAAAAAGAAAATCCATAGCCCAAGTTCTTACACTTATTAATAGCAGAAAGATTTATATTAAAAATGAAAAATAAAAAAAAAAATAATGGTTTGGTTGCAATGTTATTTTAAAAAAAAATTTCCAATGAAGATGATTCCAAAATTAAGAATTTTTTTTTTTTTTTTTCCCAAAAAAATCCATTGCCAAAATAGTCAAGTGAATTTACTAGGATCATTTGTGAAAACACAAGTTATCTAAAATTTAGAGGGGTTGGGGGCACTCACCCCGCTTCCCAACACCACCACCAGCCTGTCTAAATAAGAAGGTAGGGAAGAACAAAAAAAAGCCTGAAATCTTTTAATCAGATTTACTGAGAATAAATTTTGTAATGGTATTTTCGTTCCTTGGCTTGTCCTGCAGTTACAGCTGTTTGAAACACTTGTTTTTGTCATATAGGAAAATCCAACATGGCACTTGAACAAAATATTCAGCAAAAAATCCCATTCGTCAGTAACATTTAAGCCCCTCATAGAATGAAAAGTTCTCAAAGTAAACCTGTGCGAAACTGTGTTTCCTGAATCCTTGATGATCTTGGCTGTTCGAAAATGACAATATCAAGATGAAATAATGGAAACTGATTGTGGAAAACACAATTATGTACAACAAGTTTTCAATCAATCAGTTACCTTCTAGATGTTTTCAGGCCATGTTATTGGATCCAGACAGATATTGTTTGCACATAGAATTATTCACTGGTAATTAATCTTTGATTGGACTGCAAAAAATGTCACTCAGGGATTAGCATTAAGAAATTATGGCCAATTTTCTGAGAAAAATCACATTTTTTATGAAAAATTTTTTCACCTCAAAACAACTTTTTTTCAAACTTCAATCTTTTCTCTCTAAGTTGGTGTGAACATCATCGAATAAAAGGAACCGCTATATGACCCAACAATGGAAAATACGAAAGACAAGCAGCCTTTTTACCAATGTTCCTTTTTTTTTTTTTTTTTTTTTTAAACTCTTTGCTCTTATCTTGTAACTGGTAGAATTATCACCAGCTGATGACAGCTTGTTTTAACTTTTATTGCTGACTGGCTGGCCTTTGACCCAGCCATGTCAAAGTCAATTTGGCTTAATTTGAACACTATCTTCCTTATCGCTGCTATTTTTCGGAAAAAATAAATAAATAAATAAACAAAAAAAAAAAATGTTTTCTAGTTAGGAATTACCAAAGATTTCCGTGGCCAGGTATCAAATTTTTTTTTTTAACCCCTGGCGACTATATAATTGAAAATTACCAATGAACTCTGTTGCATTTTGACCCCCTAGGAATTTTGTTTTCCTTCAAACTTTCAATTTTATGTCTGAAATAGTTTTATTATGATTTAGGCTTTCTGATTTAAAAAAAAAAAAAAAAAATTTCCCTATTATTGGGAAAATCTTTTGTTTAGAATTAGAAAAAAAATGCAAAATTTTCACTATTTTTTTCACATTTTAGCCCCTGAAAAAATTTAAAAAAAATTTATAGCCATTTACACCAGCTCATTTTACTTTTAAATTAAAGAGCATATTGTTTCCTTTCAGAAAATACCTAGTTTTTTCAGAGAAAATAAACTGTGACAAAATGACTTTTGCTATTTTTGTGGCGATGATTTTTACTTGGGATAGAAATTTTTTACCATAGCAAACCTGAATTGACTTAAGTTTAGTTGGGGCTATAGGAACCCTCAAACAGCTGTGAGTGAGAAAGAAAAAAATCCCAAGTCTTTGGAGAGAGAAAAAAAAACAAAACAAAAAAAAATAGGAAACATTACCATTTCCAGTTGAATAATAACAATCAGATGAGAGATTTGGGTTGACATTTTCAATTTATATGTGCAAGAGATTGTGAATGTATGTAATGTGTTTTATATATATATATATATATATATATATATATAAATATTTCCACTAATTCACCCAGAAAACAGCATACCATGATGAAAAACATGCTCCAAACTTAATGAAAATAGTTTTATTGTCAAAATATTTATATTATTAAGAAGCAAGACCAAAGTATTTTTTTTATTTTATTGTTTCATCCTTTCTAGCACATTTGAAATTTTGGTTAAAAATCTGGTTTTCTTTGCATCAGTAGGTCTACCAAATATTAGTATTAGGAAATTTGGTGTCTTCTTTTGTGTTGAAAACACAGTTTTGGAAACTGACAGATTTTAATGAAACTTTCAGAACTTATTCACAAATGAGTGAAATTATTTTAGACTTTTTTTTTTTTTTTTTTTACACATCTGTTAAGTTACTTATTTTTATGAAAACTCAAGAAATTAAATGCTAATTCTTTTATTGATTATATTAGTTAAAAGCAAAAATCTTGTAAGAGTATAAATCATCGATTTTTTTTTTTTTAAATCGAAACACCCTGTTGAACAAAATCAGCTCTAAATTGTAACATAAAACCCAAAACTAATACATGTTAAAAATTACATGCATGTTTACAGATCATAAATTTGAAACAGCCTATGAACCATCCATATTTTTCCTAAATATATAGATGGTCATACATGACATGAATCATTAATGTCACGTGTTTTAAGAGTTGTTTCCTCTGACAGCAATAAACAGCTGTTAACACATTGAATTTTCTGACTCACCACCACCAACAGTCATATTTGTAAGATTTTTTTTTTTTTTTTTTTTACGTAGTATTTCACTAAATATTCTTAATTTATGTTTTTAAATATTAATTTATTGCTTTTCCATGAGAGACATAGTGCAATTTTCTTTTTTAATTTCAATTCTAAGGATGGAAACAAAACAATATTAAAAATATAGAAAAATTAACATTAAAATATATATATATATATATATATATATATATATATATATATAACATTTCATAAAAATGAGAGTCATACCTATAACTATTAGGTACCTATCTTATTTATGAAATTTTAGGGTATTATTTATAATTATCAATTTTTATATTATCTCAGTTGTGAAATTTTTCCATAACAGAAATAAAAAATTAATAATAAATACTATAAAATTTCATAAGAGATGTATGTAAAAATTAGGTACTTCTCTTATGAAATTTATCTCACTCTCAGTTATAAAATTTTGAATTTATTTTGTAAGTATTTTAAATTTTATTTTCCAGAAATCATCTTCAAATGTAAAGCTAAAGTACCTAAAAAAAAATAAAAATCATTAAAATATTAGATTGCTGAAAGTAGTAGTTAATTTTTAAAAATTACTGTGTAGTTAAATAAGTTAGTTAACTCAAGATCCGGAAAAATTGTCACTTTTATGCTTCTGTCTGATAACTTCCGTTGATATAAGCCGTCAATACAACGATTTAACTGTCAGTTAACACTTCCAAAACAAGTCACTTTGGTTAAGACATGCCTTTTTATGGTGTTCCACTGATGCAAGAAAAACAAGATTTTTAATCAAAATTACAAATATTCTTTAAAAAAAAAAAAAAAAAAAAAAATTTAATAAAACAATCAAAAAAATACTTTGGCCTTTCCTCTTAATAACAAACAACACTTAGACAATGAAAAAAAATTTTCCATTAAGTTTGAGGCCTTTTTTTTGCATCATGATATGCTCTTTTTTTGGCAAATTAGTGGTGGGATATATATATATATATATATATATATATATATATATGCACGAAGTATTGCTATTAAATAATAAGACTGGGCTTACTCAAGAAAAATCCCAATAAACCTGCCATGCATAAATAAAGCTGGTGATGCACATTCACCAATGGACACACACAAAGTTTCATTCTGCACTGACCTTGGTCAATGGATCCCACAGGACTTGTGCATGTGCACTGTGGCTCGACCAGGCTTATTAGTTACCACATTCGATGACATAAGATCCTTTTTCCTCTCTACCCATTTACATATTTTTCATGTCACAGCATTATGAAGATAGATCAGGTACTAGTCATCTATGGCATCTGGGAAAATATTAGTCCATCAAAGCCAAAATTCATTGTGTGTGTGTATATATATATATATATATATATATATATATATATATATATATATATATATGTATGTATGTATGAATGATAAAAATATAGTTTTATGGTATGCTATATTTACGAGTTAAAGTGCTTGATGTCAGGGATAGAGCATATATAAAAATGGACACCGAGGTCAACACCCAGTGGCAACAGTCCGTTTCAGGCTTAAGCACAATTATCAGGTCTGGCAATTATGTTTAAGCATGAAACAGACTGTCATCACTGGTTGTGGACCTCAATATCCACTTTTATATGTGTTTGTGTTTTCTTCATATTTAGAATTTATTAACAGTCTGTAGAAATGTATGCCGGACGTCTTTACACTTGTCCCAAAATGGTGAAGGCCTGAAATGACAATAAAACAAATATTAGTTTATTATTGACACTGAAAATACATTATTGAATGTTTTTTTAAGGTTTGACATTGTTAGCCCTCAACTTCCAACAACTGACCTCCTTTACCCAGACTTGGGACCAGGTTTGAATTTAAAGTTTTCCTTTTCTTGGACAGGTTGCCTTATCAAGTCTAGAAAGCACAGTCTACCAGTTTTTTTTTTAAGGCTTCCCAGGTGAGGTGGTGATGGCATAATGAAGAAACACCTCCCTTAAAAACTCTAGATCTAGAAACAGAAAATGTGAGACCGCGGACCATGAAGAAAACCCCATTAGTAGTGATAACAGTCGCTCTCAGTCTGTTCGAGAAAGAGAATGTAAAACACACACCAATAAAATCCAGATCATCCTCCTAGATACTGCATATATATTAGGGAGGGTTCATAAACCCTCCCTAATATATAAGAATATCCCTAATACATAAAAATAAATCCAACAGAACACCATGGTAGACCCAATTCCAAGGGATGGACTTGATTTCTTTGATACACAAAGCAGGACATTAAGTGGGGAAAAACCTGAAGGAGAAGGGACGGTTCATTTTAATGTCTATCATAATTTGTAAATTAAATTTTTGTTAAGACTCCAAAAACAACTCAAAATAAGAGTAAAAATATTAGACAAAAGCAAAAAAAAAAAAAAAAATTGGGTTGTGTGACGAGAAATAGTTTTTGTTTTTCTTTCTGCAAGAAATCTTCTTTCATATTACTCTAGATTAATGACTCCAGGTTATGAACACAAAAAACAAAAAAAAAATTACATTTATCCAATTTGCTAACTAAATTCACTGTAAATTGATGCTCTTATCTCTTCATTGGCACCAGCTCGCATCCAAGCATCGAGATTGTGATCCTCTTTCCTTATTCCCCTCGCCCAAGTTAACAGTTGGCTGTGAATCAAAGAGAGTTTGGCAAGGTCATTCACATGAATTTGATTTTGGTGGGCAACCCTGCGCAACAGAAAAGCCCACACATTTGAACAGAAGTGCCTCCCTCACAGCTCAAAAGGGATTGACACAGGTTGACCTGGTTGCATCAGGCTGTCAGATGTTTGGCCTATCACAGTCTGCCTTGGTTATGCCAGCCCGACTGGCACTGCCCTCTTCCACCAGTTTTCCCATTGAGATCATGTTGATCTTTGCTTAGATAGCAGTTAGGGTTATGACTATTTTTTTTTTTGTAAAATAATTCTTTTCTTGTATCACAATTTGATGAACTTTTGTTAAAAAATAATGAAAGGTTTAGTCCAATTTGTTTTTCAAAAAAAAAATGTCACCCCAACATGAAATTTCTAAAATCACATGTAAGTATAATAGTACTACCTATGATTTTCTAGGGCCTTCTAGAACTTTTTTTTTTTGCTTATTTGTTAGTTATATGGTGCAAATCTGCCTTCCTGACGTACGACCATCTGAGAGGGAAGCGAAACTTTTTTGTTCAACCATGAACATGAAGAGGATCTGTGACGTGCTGTCAGGAGGATTTGAGAACATGTTAAGTTGGCTGGTGTCTGTGCTTCAAAACAAAATCTGCTCCCCACAAAAGTCTCAGACAAAGTGGCAAAAGAAAAAGAAATGCAGTTATCAATGATGTAAGCACATTTTCAAACTTGACATTTATAATTAACAATAAAAGCTAATAACTCTTAAGTCAAGGATCAATTACACAGTATCAATATTATGAACAGGATTTCTAAATAAATAATAAAAAGGTATTAAAAAAGGTATTAAAAAAAAATGTTTGATTCAGAAAAATGCTGTGGTTTGGGGAAGGCCTAATAAATGCTCATCAAAAAAAGAAAAATCTAAAACATTTCCCTATTTTATTTACAAGACTAAGTAGTGCCTCATTCCAGATTAACATATTAATAATATTATTAATCCTAAGAATTTTTTTTTTACATTTTAGAAAAATTCATGGTAAGAGCATATTGTTTCATCTTCCGTAGAGATCAATTTACAACAAATTTACATAATCTGGACACTACAACTTATGAAATTAAATTTAAAAAAAAAAAAAAAAAAAAAAAAAAAAATTGTTATCCAGAATGCTTAATCTATAGTAGTATGAAACAGATTTTTGGAAAAAAACAAAAAAACTATTATTTCTGGTTGTAATAGCAACTGTACAGCTGCAACAAAATAAAAAAGAAATGGGGAGAGTATATATATATATATATATATATAAAAATAACTAACCTGCTGATGAATGTACTGAGAATTTCTTTGGCTAAGCCATGGAAATAATTTTGTTGTACACAATGTTCCAGAACTATCAAAGGCCCTGTTAGATCTCCTGGGGCATTGTACTGCTTATTTTCACCCTGAAACAAACAAGTTTTTATTAACATACATTTTTGTGGATTTCTCAAAAGCTGCTGTTGTTATCCAGCAAATTATTATTTAAACTAGGATCCTTATCTTTGCTGTTTTGATCTTTAAACCCTGGTTAGTGGTCTCTCAGCCCCACTACACCTAGCCATGTATATTATTTTCAGCAAATTTCACCTCCTTACAGGTGAAATGGCTTTAAAGATTCATTTTGTATATGGTTTTCTCATGACAATCATAACAACAAAGATGAGGATGTTAGTCGGAACATTTCTTTAAAAGGAAGATGGAAAAATTAGCAGACAAGGTTCTTAACTTTTTTTGTGTCCCTTGTTCCACTAATGAAGACTTTTTAAGACCATTTGATTATTTTAATCAATAATACACATGGAAACGGCTAAAATACAATTAATAACTTATTAATTCATGACTGATTTTTGTCAAATTTTGTAACCATATCTTGGCACTAAATGAATATGAAATCAAATCCATACAGTTCCTCAGGGTGACTAGTGCATTGGTTTCTGAGAGGAGAAAGGGAAAGAAGAGAGGAGAAAGGGTAAGAAGAGAGGAGAAAGGGTAAGAAGAGAGGAGAAAGGGTAAGAAGAGAGGAGAAAGGGTAAGAAGAGAGGAGAAAGGGTAAGAAGAGAGGAGAAAGGGTAAGAAGAGAGGAGAAAGGGTAAGAAGAGAGGAGAAAGGGTAAGAAGAGAGGAGAAAGGGAAAGAAGAGAGAGAAAGCAAGAGAAACAAAGAAAAGAAACAAAATATAAAGAAATAATGTTTTTAAAATAAATGATGTTTGGTGATTTGAGGAAATTTGGGGTAAAATGTCAGCATTCCCTCATAGCTTGAGTTTCTATTTTCTTCCTATTTCTTCCGTCACTTAAGGGCCATTATATGTGATACACACTTGGTCAATCATGTCTCTTTCAAGCCCATGCCTAACTACATAGAAGATTTTCCTGCAGTAGGTTTTGCCAACCGAGGCTATAAGACATGGTCTGTCCTATTCAACAACCCATAGCTGAGAAGGAGAAGAGATGGATTCATATTTTTCCCAAGGGTATATATATACACATAAATGTATCTAATGAACCCAACTGGAATTCAAGCTCAGTTCTCCGATTTCCAAGCCAATATCCATTACACTACAATGCCCATCTTCATATCCTTTACCCGTTGTAAATATGGTGATAAATTTAAGGGTACTGTTCGTCTACATCCCTAAACACTAGTCTTAACCCCTTCAAGTCAAAGGTTAATCCTTATCTATCCTCCTTATCCTCAATCATCACTTCCTATCACATACTTCTTTCATTCATCATAACTATTTTAACAGTAACCCTCTAGCTTGAATGGTCCTTGAGCCTAGTATCATGTGAATGTTTAGTTTTGAAAAAATATCTAGGTATGTAAAAGATGTTTCAATAACTTGGACTGATTTTAAATGTGAATTAAGTTTAAGCAAATAATGATTTTTTTTCTTTCAGATTTAACAACTTAAGTCGTTGGCAATTTCAACCACGGAAAGATTAACAATCAAACAACATGTTAAAGTTATCGAAGCCTATTACAAAAATGGTCAACATAATCAACCAACCGAGAGTGCAATTGGAAATGATGTAACGTTGTTGTGGAGAGGTTCAATTCCTGTGCGTGATGACAAATAGAGGCGTCTGGATTTTCAGCCACATTCTCAGGCACTGTAACAATGTTTTCAGCTGAACGGCGTAAACAAGCACGCAATGGTGTTTTCACATCTGCTACCAACACAGTTTGTTTGAATTTACGAACAATTTTTCCAATTGCATTCTTGAAACTTTAACATGTTGTCTGATTGTTAATCTTTCCATGGTTGCCAAAGACTTAAGTTGATAAATCTGAAGAAAAAAAAAAAAAAAAAAAAAAAAATCATTAGACACTTAAACTTAATTCACATTTAAAATCGGTCCAAGTTAATGGAACACCCTTTATTTTACTTAGTTAAAAAAAAAAAGCTTTGTGCACAGTTATCACTTTTCTTTTAATCATTTAACTACAAGCAAGGCAATAAAGCCACTAAGATGCAACAGGTTATCAAATGTGAGAAAATGAGGAAAAAAGACATTATTAAGGAGAAAGAAAAATTAAGACAGTAGATAACATTTGACATTGAACTTCAAAAATTCATATACAAAGTTGACTGAAAAGCAAGAAGCCAGAAGAGAGTTTCACAAACGAGAAGTGTGATAGAAGAAACTGTTAGCATAGAACTTATGGTTGCATCTAGCCATTTCAACTGTGAAATGAGACCTAGCTGCCAATCTAGTATTACACTTAAATTCATGAAGTCAAGGTACCAAAGAGGAAAGCTCATCAGAACAATTACCATGAAAATATTCATAAAAAAGGGCATAGAAAGCCACATTACAACAGTAGAAAAGTAAAGCAGAGATGCCAGGTCAAGACCAATAACACTGCACATTTTTCTTTGTATTCTATCAGGAACATCTAAATACAGAGAAGAAGCACCAGACTAGATATGATAACAACATCCAATGCATGAACAAATGTTAGATTCATAAATATGTCTGACGAGAAATATTATCTAGCACAACACAGTGAACCACCTTTCCTCGCAGCAGACCAAGCACTTGTTTCAATATAATCTTTCCACTTCATGTCAGCAAAAAACATTAGTCCAAGAAGCAACAAGGAGTCACTCACCTGGAGTAACTGCTGATAGAAGGCAAAAAAGTTTCTTGCAGACAATTCAAAAGATAGCATTTTTATTTTGGAAGCGTTAAAAACAACAAGTCATTTCGTGACATCTGCATCAAGAAATGACTTGTTGTTTTTAACATAGATCATTTTTGAGATCAGCTGCCAATTTGATCTTATCGAACTGACCAGACTTACCATTAAGATAAAAGTAAACAGTTGTGTCATCAGCACAGATACAGAGTTGAGAACTGATGACATAACGAAGAAGAACGTAGGTCCAAGGACAGAACCCTGGGGGAGCACCATCATTAATGCAAAAAGATCTAGAAGAGTGGCCATGCAAGATAAATTTCATTTTTCAATTTGATAAAACCAAAAATTTGTTCACAGATACCATAAACTTGTGCAGAAGACCAGCATACCAAACCCTGTCAATTCCCTTTGATATATCCAAAGTAACAACCTGAACTTCACTATTCATATCTAAAAAATTTTAATAGACTTTCAGCAGTAACCATTAATACACCAGCAGCTTCCCAGAGAAGCAAAAGCCATATTGCTTATCTACAGGAAAAGCCCATGCAAGATGAGATGCTTAACCAATTTAGAGTTGATTAAAGCCCCCCCCCCCCAGTACTTTGCCAAAAAGCGGTAGAAGGCCAATGGGCCGATAGAAGATCAGACAATTACTTAATGACTTGAACTACAGAAGAGTATTAGCAAGAAGCAACAAGGCATTTATTGAAGAGTTTAGAGAGAACAGGAGCCAGTTCAGGAGCACATTTCTTAAGGACTATTACAGGGATACCATCAAGTCTACATGCTTTATGAAAATCCAGTTTAGAGATGATAGTGGAAACTCTGAAGATAATAGTGACTCAGTTTTAAGTGGAAAGACAAGCAAAGATACTCCAAATGAGTCAAGAGTAGAATTTGAAGAGAATTTACAAGCCAAACAATCTGCTTTATCAGCAGGATGTTAACACTTCAAACTGAATGAAGAGAACGAATAGAACAGTAATTCTTATTTAATACACTATTACATAAGCTTGCAGTCATCACATGAACCAAACTTGTTAAATCTCACAGCAATTTGTTTACATTAGGGATACAAAATGATGTTTAAGTAATAAAATATGTCAGATTAATAAATGAAAAATTCATTCTTAAGATTGCTTTGTTTATGTTAGCATACAAAACTAACCAGAGATGTCTATTCCATGAGTTGGGAATTATCTGTGTTTAAAACAACTAGAACTTTGCTTGGTTATCATAAACAAAGCATCTACTCAAAATAACAGTGAAATAATTATATAAAGTTTATTCTGTAAAACAGTTATATAAAAGAGTGCTCAGTACACAATGTAAAAAAGAACAAATGTACAAAGGTATTAAATCATGGTAGCATGAACGGTTAGTATTCCTTGACTTTGGTATGTGTGTGTGCGTGTGTGTATATATACACATATATATAATTTTTTTTTTTTTTTTTTTAAATTTATAACATAAATATGTTATAAAATCACTACAAAAATAGCCATTTTGTTTCAACACTTCTGGTGTCTTATCAAGTGATAGTGTTGAATGCCTCTGTTGTACTTTGTATTGAGCACTCTTTTATGAATAGTAATTGTTGGTTATTGGAATTCATTCCGTATACACCAATTATATACTTATATATATATATATATATATATATATGAGAGAGAGAGAGAGAGGTTATAATGGAGTCAAAAGCCTTGCATGGCAACCTTCCTAGAGATGGTGGCTCCATAAAAACACTTGGTGTACTCTGACTGCAGTGAATGTCAGAGTTGAGCAACATGATTGTAAATCCTTGCCTCAAATCATTGACAAGAGACCCTCTGCCAAGCAGGCTCCATCTTAATTTATGCAAGATTAATCCTAGACCCGGCTTTAAAAAAAAAAAAAAAAAAATGTATGTATGTTATTGTTACCTATCCCACATTGTGTCAATACATAAAAAAGAAAAATTATATATAATATTTGTTCATAAAAACTTGTTTTTAATTATTCCTCATCACAAATGACAGAGGTTATTAGTGATACAAACTGATCTGTTAGTTATGGGAGAATGATTTGCTAAAATTCTCTCACTAGCTTCTCTGTAGAAATATTTTTTTGTCTAAATAACACTGAGAGGAATTATTTAAAAGATTTGAATTGAAAAGAGCAGCTTACTTTTAAGAGCCCCATGTGAACCAAAAGTGAGTTGGAAAACAAACACTGAATCGTTTCATCATCGGATTGAAGAAGTTCTGAAAATATGGAATCTGAAAAACAAATAAAAATAAAATTAGTCCTTTTGTTTACAGCCTTAACAGAATGAAGAAAGAAAGATATTCAAGCCAGTAAAACATTTAGCATATATTAATTACTAGCTAAAAAAAAAAAAAAACACATCGGGCATCATTTAAGCTAGCAGTAATGAAAACTTTGGAATCACAAATTTCAGGATTGTGGGTCCAGATCCAGCCTGGAATGTTTTTAATTTGTTCACAGAGTCGGCCCGATTCCAAAATGGTATAATATCTTGGGCTACAGCCTCCAAGAGTAAAGTGGAAAAAGTGTGACACACTGACACACTGACATTTGTATTTATTATATGGATGAACCTGCTTTTATGAAGCAAGAACTTGTATATAACGGTCATAATTCAGAGTTTTGTATACCCAAACTCTGGATTAAAAATGAGAATGTACAAACACTTGTAGAAGACATTCATTTTACGCATACCTAACTAGGTAAAAAGTAATATCTAAACTCGTCTGTATACAAATGCTTTCTTTGATCAACATTTAAAAATGGCTTTGAGAAAATGAAGCATGTAGGTCTTAAGTGAAGACAATCCTTCTTTGAATCACATGGATGGGTGCCAGAGAATCACAAAGAACTGTACCAAATAAAGAAACCACATCACTTGATGATTTTCAATAGCAGCAACAACTAAAATGGATAGTACATGTAATTCAAAGAGAAAATAATGATATAATCAAGATGGTGATGTTCCACACTACTTCAAACAAAAGGTTAGGAAGGAAACCACCATCAGTACTGAAAAGAGCAATAACAGTTACTGGACTTGAGAATTATTTGCTTGATTATTTAGTGGCATATCAACTCCTTATCAGCCATTTTTTGCCAAAATTTAATTTTCTTGGGAGCATTAGTCATTTCTTTTACAAAAATGTATTGCTGGTAATACTTTTTTTTTTTTCCTTACAGAAATGTATTGCTGATAATGTTTTTCCTATGAAAATGTATTGCTGGTATTTTTACTATAAAATTTTTTATACTTCCATAGTGTTTTGACCCAGTATGAGGATTAACTATTTGCCCAGAGCTAGGACCCTAACAGGTGCTACCACCTCAGGTCAGAGTGGACCTGGGAACAACAACAATTAAGAGGTGGTTCCATTCTCCTCAAAACCTTCCAATCAGAAGCCTTGCTGCTGGATGTAGTTTATCATCATACCCTGGACTTTAGAAACCTAATTCCCTCAAAAACTGTTTTAATAGAAAGATTTTATAAATTTGAACCAAAAATAGCACTGGCTGTTCAGTCAGTTAAGGACACAGCTGTTATTGCCATTACTAAATTTAACCTTTGTCTGGCACAAGGTCACAAATATGAGGCATCCTGTAGAGACCAAACTCACTACAGAAGTAATGGCAAGTGTGCCTAGTTATCCAACCACTGTTCCACTGAACTGAAAACTTTACCTTGGTACAAGGCCAAAAGGTGTGCAGTTACCAGTAATCATTGAACTCAAAACAGCTAGTCTGGAAGACTAACTTATCACAGCTTCACTACAAAATGTATAGTTAAATTTAGTGAATACTTACTTTGGTGAAATAGTAATAGTTGACAAATTTGTAGGGTCATGGGTCAGACTAGCAGTGTTTGATTTTTTTTTTTTTATCGTTATTTTTATTATTATTGGATACATGCACACTAAAAGAAATCCTTAAATGTTTCTTTAAAAACTGATGAATGAAACCCAAATCAAGTTTGAAAGACTTAACCCTTTGAAGACGGAGCCTCATTTGGAGTTTCAGTGCTAAGACGGAAACCTTTTCATCTGGTCTCACTTGGAACACAAAAAAAAAAAAAAAATTCAATGTAAAATCACAGAACACAGCAAACTATCATAGAAACTGCCATTGAAAGGCTCAGATGTGCAAGAAATGTAAGAAGCAATCTGATTGGCTAGTACAATGTCCAGCCAGCTAATCTCAAGGCTTGTATTATTGGGCCAATGGACCAGCCCAGTCATATCTTCATTTGACTTTTCAGCCAATATATCAGCCCTTAAGGGTTAAATGATGACATTTTTTGGAAGTCTATAATCATGGTCTCAATACCAATTTTCCCAAAGTGCCCTTTCAAGTTTCTAGCTGGTGTTCCAAGGAATTACTTCAACAAGTTTTGCATTTATATTTCCTATTTATAGTTTGAAGGTCACAGCAATTTTCCAAGTTTTGTTTCCTAAATTTGTATGATTAATAATACTGTTCATCTTGCGCCAGATGATGTAGCATCGGAATTTGGGAAGCGGAAGGCAATTAAACAATATCTGGCCAATGACCATACTGTCCAAAATTGGCTTGAGCATTTTAAAGGCAGTGACTTGTTTCTTAAAAGAAAACTCCTAAAGTGAACAATCATTAGTTATCAATTATGATGCTTTAAAATGCAATGTAGAACTCACACTTGAAGATTTTCAGATAAACTAGAATCATTGAAAAGAGACCCCTACATAGACTATTACAGTTGCTTACACAAGATTCCCTATTAAATCTCTTATGTGCTGTGCCCCTCCAGGAGACTGGTGATCATGGCTCTCCATAAACTCCTGTCCTTTGTACTTACTAATTCTGACATTCATTTACACAAGTTTGTTAATTAGGTTACTCGCCATTTTCCTTTTCGCCTCTTGCCTTCAACGTCTTGTGAAGGTCAAATTCTCCAAGCCCTCTTTTCTTATTGTGTTTCCTGGAAATTTCAACTGTTTCTGATTCGAAGAATAAGCAACCTTTTTGTTTCCATTTTGATTCTAACACCAGATTCTCAAAATCCTTGTTACCTTAAGTGTCTTTATCTGTCAAGAATTCATTGCTATATAGGAGGACTTATTATATAACATTTCAACACTCTTTCCTTTGTTTCTAACAAATTTTTCCTGCTTCTTGATAATTTGCATAGGTTTTAGAAGGCATCTTTCACTATTCCAATACACCTTTGGATTCAAATATCATTTTTTTCGTCCTCTGTCAAAACACTTCAGAGATATCTGAAGTTTTGTATTTGCCTGATTGGGGTATTGTTAAAATGGTCTGTCAGGGATTCACCAGGCAAATGAATATACGGTCTTTACTCGTTCCCCCACCAGGACGAGATGTGACAAATTCTTTTTAAAGTGGGGGCCCAAGCGCGTGCACCAGAGCACGGAACAAAAATTGCCCTCAGCCCCCGCAACTGTCGGTTGCGCTGGCCTTGGTGTGAGCACTCCCTCTGGTGCAATGGGAGGGCGTGGCCCCAGGCAGCTGTTCCCCAGGGCTGGACACCTCTCAGTATAATTTTCCTCAGTTGCCTCTCTGTCCTTTGACAGAGCAATCTACCCAAAGACAGAGACGCATGATAAGCTTGCATTAAAAACTCCTCCAAGGAGGAATTTATATGCTGGCAAATGAATATACACACTCTGGAAGAAATACCATGGGCTTATATTGAGCCCTATGGTAGAACCCATTACAAATAACAGGTGAAACAGGCCAATCCAACAACAACAAAGCATTAGTTTTCATTAGCCGGTGGTTGTGAGTTCAATTCATGTGCTGGGCAATACATAAGTAGATAGAACAATGACACGCATCTCGATTTCATAGTTTGTATCTTGAGCTTCTTCTCATTCTATCTTGAAATTGATAGTCCTTTCTTCATGCTCTTGTTGAGAAGTACCCATAGTTTCCTTTCTGTGTCAGCTATCAACACAGTGTCATTTGTGTATCTTACTTTTAGAACAGTCCAATTTGATGAACATTAACATTTTCAGAATCCAATTTCTTTACTTACCTGTGCATATGTTGGCAATTTTCTTGGTTTTCTCATTTGTGGAATCAACAACTGAAGATATCTAGCAAGGAATAAAGCACAAAGAGGAAAAATAAAAATGTTTAAAATGTTAAAAGCCAATTTGAAAATAAAAATTTAAAAAGATAAAAATAATTTTTTTTTAATTTAAAAAAAGAAGAAAGGGGAAAAAAGAAGAAAGGGGAAAAAAGAAGAAAGGGGAAAAAAGAAGAAAGGGGAAAAAAGAAGAAAGGGGAAAAAAGAAGAAAGGGGAAAAAAGAAGAAAGGGGAAAAAAGAAGAAAGGGGAAAAAAGAAGAAAGGGGAAAAAAGAAGAAAGGGGAAAAAAGAAGAAAGGGGAAAAAAGAAGAAAGGGGAAAAAAGAAGAAAGGGGAAAAAAGAAGAAAGGGGAAAAAAGAAGAAAGGGGAAAAAAGAAGAAAGGGGAAAAAAGAAGAAAGGGGAAAAAAGAAGAAAGGGGAAAAAAGAAGAAAGGGGAAAAAAGAAGAAAGGGGAAAAAAGAAGAAAGGGGAAAAAAGAAGAAAGGGGAAAAAAGAAGAAAGGGGAAAAAAGAAGAAAGGGGAAAAAAGAAGAAAGGGGAAAAAAGAAGAAAGGGGAAAAAAGAAGAAAGGGGAAAAAAGAAGAAAGGGGAAAAAAGAAGAAAGGGGAAAAAAGAAGAAAGGGGAAAAAAGAAGAAAGGGGAAAAAAGAAGAAAGGGGAAAAAAGAAGAAAGGGGAAAAAAGAAGAAAGGGGAAAAAAGAAGAAAGGGGAAAAAAGAAGAAAGGGGAAAAAAGAAGAAAGGGGAAAAAAGAAGAAAGGGGAAAAAAGAAGAAAGGGGAAAAAAGAAGAAAGGGGAAAAAAGAAGAAAGGGGAAAAAAGAAGAAAGGGGAAAAAAGAAGAAAGGGGAAAAAAGAAGAAAGGGGAAAAAAGAAGAAAGGGGAAAAAAGAAGAAAGGGGAAAAAAGAAGAAAGGGGAAAAAAGAAGAAAGGGGAAAAAAGAAGAAAGGGGAAAAAAGAAGAAAGGGGAAAAAAGAAGAAAGGGGAAAAAAGAAGAAAGGGGAAAAAAGAAGAAAGGGGAAAAAAGAAGAAAGGGGAAAAAAGAAGAAAGGGGAAAAAAGAAGAAAGGGGAAAAAAGAAGAAAGGGGAAAAAAGAAGAAAGGGGAAAAAAGAAGAAAGGGGAAAAAAGAAGAAAGGGGAAAAAAGAAGAAAGGGGAAAAAAGAAGAAAGGGGAAAAAAGAAGAAAGGGGAAAAAAGAAGAAAGGGGAAAAAAGAAGAAAGGGGAAAAAAGAAGAAAGGGGAAAAAAGAAGAAAGGGGAAAAAAGAAGAAAGGGGAAAAAAGAAGAAAGGGGAAAAAAGAAGAAAGGGGAAAAAAGAAGAAAGGGGAAAAAAGAAGAAAGGGGAAAAAAGAAGAAAGGGGAAAAAAGAAGAAAGGGGAAAAAAGAAGAAAGGGGAAAAAAGAAGAAAGGGGAAAAAAGAAGAAAGGGGAAAAAAGAAGAAAGGGGAAAAAAGAAGAAAGGGGAAAAAAGAAGAAAGGGGAAAAAAGAAGAAAGGGGAAAAAAGAAGAAAGGGGAAAAAAGAAGAAAGGGGAAAAAAGAAGAAAGGGGAAAAAAGAAGAAAGGGGAAAAAAGAAGAAAGGGGAAAAAAGAAGAAAGGGGAAAAAAGAAGAAAGGGGAAAAAAGAAGAAAGGGGAAAAAAGAAGAAAGGGGAAAAAAGAAGAAAGGGGAAAAAAGAAGAAAGGGGAAAAAAGAAGAAAGGGGAAAAAAGAAGAAAGGGGAAAAAAGAAGAAAGGGGAAAAAAGAAGAAAGGGGAAAAAAGAAGAAAGGGGAAAAAAGAAGAAAGGGGAAAAAAGAAGAAAGGGGAAAAAAGAAGAAAGGGGAAAAAAGAAGAAAGGGGAAAAAAGAAGAAAGGGGAAAAAAGAAGAAAGGGGAAAAAAGAAGAAAGGGGAAAAAAGAAGAAAGGGGAAAAAAGAAGAAAGGGGAAAAAAGAAGAAAGGGGAAAAAAGAAGAAAGGGGAAAAAAGAAGAAAGGGGAAAAAAGAAGAAAGGGGAAAAAAGAAGAAAGGGGAAAAAAGAAGAAAGGGGAAAAAAGAAGAAAGGGGAAAAAAGAAGAAAGGGGAAAAAAGAAGAAAGGGGAAAAAAGAAGAAAGGGGAAAAAAGAAGAAAGGGGAAAAAAGAAGAAAGGGGAAAAAAGAAGAAAGGGGAAAAAAGAAGAAAGGGGAAAAAAGAAGAAAGGGGAAAAAAGAAGAAAGGGGAAAAAAGAAGAAAGGGGAAAAAAGAAGAAAGGGGAAAAAAGAAGAAAGGGGAAAAAAGAAGAAAGGGGAAAAAAGAAGAAAGGGGAAAAAAGAAGAAAGGGGAAAAAAGAAGAAAGGGGAAAAAAGAAGAAAGGGGAAAAAAGAAGAAAGGGGAAAAAAGAAGAAAGGGGAAAAAAGAAGAAAGGGGAAAAAAGAAGAAAGGGGAAAAAAGAAGAAAGGGGAAAAAAGAAGAAAGGGGAAAAAAGAAGAAAGGGGAAAAAAGAAGAAAGGGGAAAAAAGAAGAAAGGGGAAAAAAGAAGAAAGGGGAAAAAAGAAGAAAGGGGAAAAAAGAAGAAAGGGGAAAAAAGAAGAAAGGGGAAAAAAGAAGAAAGGGGAAAAAAGAAGAAAGGGGAAAAAAGAAGAAAGGGGAAAAAAGAAGAAAGGGGAAAAAAGAAGAAAGGGGAAAAAAGAAGAAAGGGGAAAAAAGAAGAAAGGGGAAAAAAGAAGAAAGGGGAAAAAAGAAGAAAGGGGAAAAAAGAAGAAAGGGGAAAAAAGAAGAAAGGGGAAAAAAGAAGAAAGGGGAAAAAAGAAGAAAGGGGAAAAAAGAAGAAAGGGGAAAAAAGAAGAAAGGGGAAAAAAGAAGAAAGGGGAAAAAAGAAGAAAGGGGAAAAAAGAAGAAAGGGGAAAAAAGAAGAAAGGGGAAAAAAGAAGAAAGGGGAAAAAAGAAGAAAGGGGAAAAAAGAAGAAAGGGGAAAAAAGAAGAAAGGGGAAAAAAGAAGAAAGGGGAAAAAAGAAGAAAGGGGAAAAAAGAAGAAAGGGGAAAAAAGAAGAAAGGGGAAAAAAGAAGAAAGGGGAAAAAAGAAGAAAGGGGAAAAAAGAAGAAAGGGGAAAAAAGAAGAAAGGGGAAAAAAGAAGAAAGGGGAAAAAAGAAGAAAGAAAAAGGGAAAAAAGAAAAAAGAAAAAAAGACAAAAGAAAAAAGACAAAAAAAGGAATAAAAGAAAAAAAGAAAGGGAAAAAGAAAAAAGATAAAAAGAAAAAAGAAGAAAAGGAAAAAAGGAGAAAGAAGAAAAAGGAAAAAAGGAGAAAAGAAAAAAGAAAAAAAAGGAAAAAGGAGAAAAGAAAAAAGGAAAAAAGGAGAAAGAAAAAAAAAGAAAAAAAGGAGAAAAAAAGGAAAAAAAAAAAAGAAAAAAAGGAGAAAAAAAAAGAAAAAAAAGGAGAAAAAAAAAGAAAAAAAGGAGAAAGAAAAAACAAAGATAAAAGGAAAAAAGGAAAAAGAAATAAAAGCCAAAAGCCAAAAGAAAAAAAGGAAGAAAGAGAAAAAAAAAGGAAGAAAGAGAAAAAAAAGGAAGAAAGAGAAAAAAAAAGGAAGAAAGAGAAAAAAAAGGAAGAAAGAGAAAAAAAAAGGAAGAAAGAGAAAAAAAAAGGAAGAAAGAGAAAAAAAAGGAAGAAAGAGAAAAAAAAAGGAAGAAAGAGAAAAAAAAGGAAGAAAGAGAAAAAAAAAGGAAGAAAGAGAAAAAAAAAAAGGAAGAAAGAGAAAAAAAAAAGGAAGAAAGAGAAAAAAAAAGGAAGAAAGAGAAAAAAAAAAGGAAGAAAGAGAAAAAAAAAGGAAGAAAGAGAAAAAAAAAGGAAGAAAGACGAAAAAAGGAAAAAAAAAGAAAAAAGGAAAAAAAAAGAAAAAAGGAAAAAAAAAAAGAAAAAAGGAAAAAAAAAAGAAAAAAGGAAAAAAAAAAGAAAAAAGGAAAAAAAAAAAGAAAAAAGGAAAAAAAAAAGAAAAATGGAAATTTGTTTAAATAAAAATATTGATTACACTACAAGCAGATTATTGTCCTCATCTTTGTTACTGTTATCAGCTTTTATCAGGTTAATGTCAATCCAGGTAACCTACATGGAATTCCAAACTGAACCCGTTACTTAATCTAAAGTGGCAGACTATTCTTGTCCCACTGGCCATCTCTAGCAATAACTCATCTAGTTCTTAATTTTAATACTGCTCAGCTATGGCTTGCTCTATTTCCACTGAATTCAAGTACACCCTGCCAGGAATTGAACTCACAATTGCTATGTCGCCAAATTCACAAACACTTTATTCCACTAGGTTATTGTCCTGTGGGACAATTCTCGTTTGAGAACTTGGAGCCTTAAACCTGACCTACCTGCTGATGAGTCATTCTTGACAGCACTCACTGAAGATTTTCAGACAGAAATTATTTTTCTCCCTTTTAAATTTTGCAATAATCAAAATTTCTTCTTTGACACAAATTAAGACGTGTCATCTGAATCGAATTTGGTTAGCTTGAAACGGAAATTCATTAAATTTTTCAGTTCTTAATAAACCAACGTCAGATTGTCAAGACAGCAACAGCAGTGGGTGTGCCTGGAATCAAGAGCTGTCATTCTCCAAATTGCCCTACTAAGGCTAATGAGTCCAGTCAACTCTACTATTTTAACCCATACTTGGTGAGGGAGAAGAGACAGATTCATGCCATATATTTATTAAGGAGTGAACAAAAACAGCCTCAGGCAAAATTCTGTTTTCTTTGCCAGTAACTGTTATGGCAACTTCCACCTCATCCTCTGACTTCCCTGTCGAATATAACGCCACAATCTCACCACATAAGGTATTGACAATGTAGTTTCTTTAGCAAGCAGGATTTACAGATTGGAATTACCAACCCCATGCCCAACCAGTCCTGAATTCAGAGCTGAAGGGGAGATGGATCCAGACCTTTTGTAAGAGTATTTACACAAAAATGAATGCAACAAACTTGGCTGGAATTTGAACTTGGCACACAGGATTCATTTTCTGTGCTGATATCTACTACACTAAACACACATCTCAAAAAAAGTTACATAATACTACTACTACTTGGTGCACATTGTCTCGCCCAGAAAATTAAAACTGCATGTTTAAAATCAGCTTTAAATTTAATGACTAGTGCATGCTGAAGATCTCCTGAATCTTAGAAAGGAAATACCAAAAAAAAATATTAAAAGGTAGAATTAAAAAATTTAAAAGTTTGTTTTTTTTTTTAAATTAAAGAAACATCTTTAAACTAAGCAAAAATTGCTCAAAAGATTTAGTGGGGGAAAGAAAATGCCAACTCACTTTTAAAAATGTTTTTACAACTTCATCGACATCGGAAATCTTGTCCTGAAATGAAGAAAAGATTTTCTCTTTGAAGACAAAGAAAACTAAAGAGTCATTAGACATAGGAAAGTGCTGTTTTCTCAGAAACACTTGCTTACTACTGAAAATCAATTTCTTCTTGTATTTCTATAGAAAAAGTATGATCAATGGATGCATATAATAGTCCTATCCTGTCAGTAACACTTGCTTATTGAAAAGAAAGCAAACTACTTCACCACCCATCATTTCATTTTCAATGCAAGAAGAAAAGTATACAAAATCCATAAAACTAAAAACATAAGTACTATAAAAACCAAAAATACTAAGTTTATAATTTTACCAACTCAATCTTTATCCATAAATTAGATCAGGGCATGTCAAGCATATTGACACGGAGATTACATTCAGCCCACATCATGTTTAGTCTAAGTTGCAGCTCAATCTTATTTAAACAATTTTATTATCATTATTTAGTTTCAAAATATAGTAGTTATAAAATAGCTTATATCCAGTTTATTTTCAATAAAGACTCAAAAACACAGCTCGACAGTTAAAGGTTAATCTTTCACAACAGGCATGGGAACCTTTCTCTATTCTCTCTTAGAAAGAAAGGTGGGTGAATGTGTGAGCACACACACACATTGTTAACACCTCACATTCTTTATTTCTTTTGTTGTTAATAAATTTATTATAATGTATACTGATCCTTTTGTCCATCACTATAAGTTTTTCTTCAGAATCAAGATCACAAAATTGAGATATCTATGCAAAATATATATATATATATATATATATTTATGTATATATGTATGTATGTATGTATGTATGTATATGTGTGCGATGAAGAGAGATATATTGAGTAAATTTTTAAACTTCACCACTACTCGTATCATTTTATCCTCAATGCAAAAAACAAGCTTACAAAATCCATAAAGCAAAAAAAAAAAAAAAAAAACAGCACCAATAACAAAAATTATACAAAATTCATAATCCTGCCCTCTAACACTTTCTACTAAACTTTAAACTTGCAAACAAATTCTCTATACAAGGATCATTACCACCTCCTCTAAGACAATTGGAGATATAATTAGGAAGAAAAATAAACCCAACACCAATTCAAATGCCAAGTTTTATTAAAAAATTTGTTTACAATGCAAAAATGTTTATGTGAGAGAGACATCACATGATCTAAAAGCCTGCATCTACAAACACAAGAGAGACTTGTGTTTGGACAATCAATCTAACTGTTGTTTTGCATCAAAATGATGTTGGACATAACTTTGATTTCACTAATGACACACTAATTAAAAAGAACATAATTCTTTAAGGAGAAAATATATTAAAAACTTAATAACATTATTACCAACTGTAAACACATGCCTAAAACATTGCCATCTTTCTTTGAATTCATTCTTAAATATGCTACCCATAAATTAGAACCTTGTGATCCCCTGCTGTGCAGGTTGACAGCACAAAGGTGAAGATAAAACTCCCACTAAACAGACACACACAATTACAAATACACATTGCCATCCAATGCCTACTTAGACAAGAATCTTCACAAATCTACATACACATAGAATTATCCATGGTTTTAATACATATGACTGACGAATGTGAACTGACCCAAACATAACTGAAAATATAAGTGTTTTGTCTTTTTGTCCGTTTTCTTCCAGTCTTTGACAAAGACTTAATAAACGTTTTTTTTGTTCTTTTATATCATTCATATATATATTTAACATATTTTTTTATGTTTATACATTCTTTTTATAGACACAAATATTTAAGTAAATGTTCTGTTTATAATAAACAATATTAACAACATTTGCTAGCCTGAATGTCAGAGAAATTGTCATAGAAAATATGCGTCTTCCAACAGAAATCAAACCTGTATCCTATACGGAACCGTCATATAGTCTGACATGGCTTTACTGATTAGGCCACAGAGGAGCGTTTGGTTAGCAAGGTCAATTTTACTGTATTTATACACAATTCTCCATGATTTTCTCTCTGCTCAATGCATATCCAAATGTAAACAAATGACATCACACATTATGAAATGGACAAAGTCTGACAATTATTTTAAGACATTTTTTATGTTTATACATTGTTTTTATAGATTCAAATATTTAAGTAAATGCTGTTTATAATAAACAGTATTAACATTTACCAGCCTGAATATCCAAAATTTTCAAAGAGGACGCATATTTTCTATGACAATTTCTCAGATATTCAGGCCGGTAAATGTTGTTAATACTGTTTATTATAAACAGAGCATTTACTTAAATATTTGTATCTATAAAAAGAACATATAAACATAAAAAAAATGTCTTAAAAAAATAATTGTCAGACTTTGTCAATTTCATTTCGCGTGGTCATGTGTGATGTTATGAGCTGCGATGCAATTTTCGCTTCCACGTCTCATATACACGAGTTTGTTGTTGCTTAGAAATTTTTCATGCAACAAAAACGAATCATTATTGTTTCGTCCATGTATTGTTTGATATATTGAAATGTAATTGTCATCTTTGATAATGGCGTATGTAAGCCAAAAGCTTAGATTGAATTTAAACATGCATCAATATGGTGATTTCCTGATAATGTTATTAAGCTTATCAGACAATATTAAAGGAACTTACTTAAAATAAATAGACAAAACTTGTCTATATTATTTAATGAAACATGCATTAATGAAAAATTGCTGCATATATATATATATATGAGTGTGTGGGCAGGAGCAAACCTTATTTTCTTCAATCTTAATATTTGAATAAATAAACAAAAAGACGTGAATTTTGACAAATGTTGACTTGTTACTGCTGTAAGCATTATTCTTTAATGGCTACACATTGAGTTAACATCCCTGTTATTTCAATCAGAAAAAATTAATGTCAAACAGATGAGAAATCAAAAAGTCCTCACTAATGAAAAGTATGCCTCCTGACAGGATCTTAAAAAATAATTTAAAAATTATCGATTTTAATGCAGTGGTTTCTAAACATTTCAGAAGTGTGCACATGTTACATTTTTGAAAGTGGTTGGGGGTGAATGAATGAATAAGTCTTATTTGGGATTTTTTATCATCCAAATACGACCGAACAAAACATGACAATTCTAAAAGGCGGTAAATGTGGTTGATGTTTGGAGAGAAATGTCTTCATTATAAAAACCATCATAATCAAAATGTTTTTGTTTTAATGAAGTTGATTAAAACTAAATACTCCTAATGCCATCTAATGATCAAGATAAAATATTTTTGGCTAAAGCAGTTGTAAATGTAGAAATTTTTTTTTTTTTTTTTTTAATACTCACCCCAAGTTCCTGTTTAATACCTTTAGCAGCTTTTTCACTTGCTCCAAGTCCCAACAATTTTGATGGCGATGGGAAAGTCAAGAATTCACCGGGAGAAACCTACATGAAAAGAAAAAAAAGAAAAACAGGCTCCTGAGTTGTTAGGATGCATCATCATATTCACCTAAGTTTTTCCTGTCAAACATTTTAGCCACGCACATATTGCATGTAAAATAATAATAAAAAAAAAAAAACAACAATTGAGGAGGTCATACTTGATTCATCCAATCAAAAAAAAAACAATTTTCAAATCAGTCCAGGTTCAAATTCAGATCTCTGTACTTTGGCTGACTCCAAAAATTCCATTATAATTGTGCTTGTCATTCCCCACCCACTTCATTAATTCACATGACCGTTAAGCCCCGTGAATACCTCAGAAATAATGAACTATTCGGTGTTCATTGTGTGGAAAGAGAAAGATGCTAATTGGTTTCAGTGAGAAAATGAAAGGAAAAAAGAGAAGATCGAAGTGGAGAGAGATAATCCGATTAAGCTAATAAGAACAAATACTACACTTTGATCTTAGGCCAAGAAGTGAAGGTGATTACAAAAATGCACCATTTTTCAAACAATGGAAACCAAGGCAATCACCAAAAATAAAACATCTGAATTATTTTTGAATTATTATTAAGAGAAATATTCTTAAGACAAGGATTTGGCTAGTTAAATATATTTTGGAACCAGGAAAATTGAAGAAAACATTTTTTTCTAATCATAAAATAAACTTGTAATAAAAGAAACTTATTCGTTTAATGGCTATTTTATGATATTTCTTTTGTAAAATGAGAGAAAGCAGCTTTACATACAGAGGATAATTTTTTTTATGTTAATTTTTCTCCAGATTAATATCTTAATTTTTGTTAGTCATTGCGTGCTCAAGCCTTCTTCAGGTTTCTGTCAATCCAGGTAACTTTCCTGGAATAAACCCTTTATTCAAATTATATGGTTACACTGTTCTTAAATCATGACATTTCAGATGGCACTTTTATTCAATATAAAAGCTTAAGATGCAGGGTGATTTTTAAGTTTTTCTTGAGAAAAAAAAAAATAGTTAACTCCAGATAAAATGAAAAAAAATTTGCCTTGTGTCATATTTCTTAGCACTTTGACAAAATAATGAGGTAGCCAGCCAAAGTTTTGCTGAACCTGTAACAGAGCAGTGGCTCTTGATTGAGTCATACTAGCTCATGAAAAGTGGTTAGTGACTTGAAATATTGAGAGGCTTAATAATTCTGAGCAAAGAAGAGATATTAGAAAGAGAAAAATAAAGGAGGGTGGTTAATCAGATTGGCATTTGATTAAAAAAAAAATTCCATTTAAAAATATTAATTTAAACCTATAAAATATTTATAAAGAAGAACCTTGGAAGAGTTTGAACTCAAATTATTAGACTAAGATGTAGTAAGATTCAGCATAACTGATACTTCCAGCATGTATGCGCAGAAATCAGAGTAACCCAGAGATTGACAGAGTACATGTCTTGGAGTCAGGCACATGCAGAGAAAACTGGCAGTCCCATCCAACACCTATCATGCATTAGAGAAAATTCACTATAGAAGTCATTTGCTCCAAAGATGTTAGCACTTCCACATTTCTTAACAAACAGACATCTCTCAGTGCTTCAAGGGTAGAAAAGTGATTGGAACAAAACAGCCCCATAGCTGGTATGTAATTTTTAAACTTCAACAAAAACTAGCTGAATCCATGGTAATTGCACAGGTGTTGACAACCAAGATTATCTGTCATCTCAGGCTTCTTCTAATCTAAATTTTGCCTGTATCTTCTCATTCTTTCCCTTATCCTTTCCAATCTTCATTGCCTATCCTTAATGTTTCTACAAACATGCAAAATTGGTTCAAATTCTCCATTAAAAAAGAAAAAAAATTGCCATTTCTTCTGTTGGCATGCTTAAACCTTTTTCAATAAGATCACCAATGTTGAATTAATAAATAAACAGTATAATCAAAATATCATCCAGATCAACAAAAACCTCAACCTGTCATTTCTGGCAGATACACAACAAAATCCACTAGACAACCCATATTCCATTGATGGAAATGAACCAGCAATTGATTGCACTGAATGCAAACCACCTTCACCAAAGGATGTTTTCTTGATCACTATAATACTAACCTTTTCAAGCTTAGGGTTATCTGATATCTTTCCTACATATAATAATATGCACTTCTTGTGTTGATACAAGTCTCGATCAGTAACCCTCTACCTTGAGTGGCACTTGGGCCTTGCATTGAGTGAACAATAGTTAATAAAAACAAAAAAAAAAAAAAAATGTTCAAATTTTTTTCAAGTTCCCTATCTGATAAAAACTGACATACCCGTAAATGCCAATAGACCCGGGGATGCATTTACTTTGTCTTTAACGTTTACCATGCTACAAGCAAAAATTGTCACTGTAGAATTCTCTTCCTTTGTTGCTCTAGGCACATTCTGTCACCTTGTAAACAAACTGGGCTCCTCCTGAAAAATCATGCTTCAAAAATGGTCTTCAAGGATTCTCTGAATAGTTATCGAGTGGTGAGTCTTGTTGACACCAGGCCTCAAGAACATAAGGCACAATATCTGGTTGAAAATGAAAAACTATGTGGAAGCAGAGAAGAGGATAATAATAATAATACGAATGTATTTATAATGGCTGCACTGGACCAAAGCCTATTCCTCAGGAATTACCAGGCAAACATCATAAAAATGGTACAGACCTTGTGTGTGTGTGTGTGTGTGTGTGTGTATGTATATATATATATATATATATATATATATATATATATATATATATATATATATATATATATAATTACATGAATCATTCACACAAAAAAACAAATATAGAGGTTAATGATTTAAATGGCGAGAATACATCTTCGCTAACAATATAAATAAGATACACCAACCCCCAACCTGTATATGAATGATATGACCCCTGTTTATAAATTCCAGTTGCATAAGGTCTTTTTAATTTTTCACAAGCTTTTGTCTGTTCCTACAGACATCTTCAGGTATGGAAATAGATTTGTTCTTGTTTTTACTTCTCGGTAATAAGAGGACAACGAAAATAGAGATGTAATCCGAAAAAATGCTATGAGAAATGTGTTATTGTTTTGGAACATGTGGTCGCAGCACTGAGTTTGAATTTTAAGGTTGTGCGTTTTTGTACAAATATAGTAATAGGAGAATTCTTTTTTACTGGTAGGTTTTCCGTCAATGTGGCATGAACTATATTGTTCAATAATTACAGTAATGTCACACTTATTATTGGATCAGTTATTTTAATTTCAATTATAAGTGCAATTTTAATTTATAATTACATGAATCATTCACACAAAAAAACAAATATAGAGGTTAATGATTTAAATGGCGAGAATACATCTTTGTGTTGAAAGTAATCTAAATAAATGAATCTGTATCAACATGGTAATTATCTCACTTCCTTGAATAAGGATAGTAAGAAGCTTGTCTGTGAATATGAGAGGATCCTATTGAAAATAAATAGACAAAACTTGTCTAAATTATTCAATGAGACACGAGTGTGTGTGTGTGTGTGTGTGTGACTTCCACTTGAGAAAAACATCTTCCTCCATATTCCATGGAAACTTAAGAATACTCAACTGACCCTTGACATGCGCAACACAAATTCCAGCATTGAATGTGGATGTTATTGGAGACATTGTCACTTGTTTCTTTCTAACTAGACACCTCAATATCACTAAGGAACCGTGTCCAGCCACTATTTTTCTATGGTAGGTGTTCCATCCAGTATTGCTGCTAAACATGTGACATTATAGATTAAGGAAAGTTAAACTTCCCACAATTTTGGAAATGGAACATTCAAGTTGTCTGACATCCATTATCACGCTCCCAGGCTGAAAAGGGAGTACTGCTAACATATATGATCAAGGGATGCTCTGTCTTCACTTTTCAGTCTGGATGCAGTTCGAAAACATCTTCACATCCTTATTTTCCACCCTACAACCTCTTGGTACTATCACTATTTCCATGGAAAGTGTTCAGATGAACTACAGCTAAGATCTGCCATGCCATACACATTGTAGCAAACCCACCCCTTATTCTCTTTGTATTCCATTGGTGAAATGCAAGTTCTACTGAAGCAGCTTTCCACAAACCCACTTCAATGTGAACTGACACCCAAGAAGATGCTATCCCAATCAGAAGAATCAAGTTCAAGTCTAGGATTAAAATGTTTTCTTTTCAAACTATCCTCATAAACTGTGCCGCTTACTCTGTGGCTCTTGAGGCTTGTAAAGGTTAACCATTGTGAAAAATAAAATCCAAATTGATAAAATATGCTGTCTTGCCATGAGCAGCTAAGCTTTATGATTACATTGAGTTATTGGAAACCAAGCACAATTGATATAGGTCTGGGCATTTCTATTACATCAATATATGGCGGTGCCATCTACCATCACCTTTACATACTGCTTTCCCATCATTTTTGGCATGTCACACACAATTTTATATCTCGGAAAATTATGGCAATATTCATTTTACAACTGCACTGATATTTCCATTCTGTAATATTTTAGCAGGAATTTTTCTTGCAAATGTATTTTTAAAAAGAATAGACATTTTGTCTTAAATTTATTAATTTTTTTTTCTAATATGCAATTAACTTTTTCTCATTAAATATGGCAGAGAAGGAAGATTTAATTTTTATTTAGTTTTTCCAGCATCCTTACTTTATCTATTTGGTAGATATAAGGAAGTATAAAAGTTTTCCATAATTCCCAAGCACTTTTGCCCACTTCTTTAGCCACTTACAAGGGAGTTTTGTTTTTAGTGTTAGTTTTTCCTCATCTTTTGACCGTTAAAGTTGTATTTCCTTTTTCTGTTGTTTTGAATAGGAGCATTTATTCCAAGTCGCCACATGTTGAACACGACAGATTCCAATCAGTGTCTCTCTATTTTTAAAAAATATTTTTACACTCCATTCCCACTGTTAATTAAGGTGAGGTTGATAGTGGGAGAGAGAGAGATGTTTAATATACAGGGCCTCTCTAATAACACTAAAACCAAAACCCCCTTGAAAATGGCTAAAGAAGTGGCCAAAAGCACTTGGGACAATGAAAAACTAAATAGAAATTAATCTTCCTTGTCTGCTATATTTAACAAAAGATGTTTAAAAGAAAGGTTGCTGCTTAAATATACATGAAAATAAACATATATATCATTAAAAGCTGCATGATTATCTTATTTAAATTTATTGATCATTTTTTTCTAAGATGCTGAATAAATTTTCACAGACGTCTATTGTAGATGTTAAAAAAAAGAAAAACAAATAGCTGAAATTTTGTTATAGTGAAACACACCTATTCTATGGTTAATAGACTCTCCCACCTATAATAAGGAGGAGTAGTAAGAGTAACGAGCGAGTCGGTCAGTCAGTCAGTCAATGTCGGACGACAGTTAGCCAAATACTAAAGCATCAGTGACCACAACTAGATTACTCTGCGTTATTACCTATTATATCAAAGTTCCTAACGTTTTGTACATCGAACCTATTTTAGGACCGACTTAGTACAAATACAAGCCTCCACCGTGAAATCACTCAACAAAAAAATTTGTAAAAGTGTGTGCCTGATTTTCACCTTTAGTATAAATTGATCGCAACTTGACACTGGTTTTTGTTTTGATGCTGATTTCTGGCATATTTTAGATAGAAATTTTGCTTTGTTCAATTGCGAGTCAGATTTTGTTGGATGTTGATGTTTTGTGCGCAAATGAATGCCTTAAGAAGGGGGGGAGGGATGAAAAGTTGCACTTTTACCGTATTATTTCGTTCTATGAATTTTGGAAACAAATAAGTGTCAGAAATGCAACAGAATAAAAAAAAAAAAAAATGCATTCAGGTTTTTTTTTTGATCATACTCCTGTTCTTCAGATGATCACAAAGTGGCTTGGCAGATTTTATCAGAATGATTTTAACCTAAACGATCATCCACGCTCCAAGTAACTTTCTGATGTCAATGAAGATGCTCTGCTTGCCATTGTGGATAATAAACCAGAAATTTCAACAAAAGAAATTGCTAAGAGTTTGAAAATCGTTATCTCAACTGACTTTTGCCACTTGAAGAGACTTGGATTAGTTTCCAAACTCAAGACATAGGTGCCATATTCTATAGTGGAAGAGAAAAAATCTCAATTGTGTTTCTGCAGGGATTTCTTTGCTGTTACACCATGTAAAGGAGCCATTCTTGGACAAAATTGTCACAAACGAGCTTATCTTCTGATTAATCAGATATGCCATTCTTAGTTTCATCCAATACAGAGCCCAAAAGCCACAAGGTAGAGCCTATCCGAATGATTTTATTGTAAGGGTGTAGAAGGAGTAAGAAGTACTGCATATTATGAGGATGATTATGTAGGATAGATATCATTTGACACAAGACTTTCATAGGTTCAGATTGTAGTGGTCAGGAAGCATCCCCTTGAGAGACTGTTTAACAAAGTGTCAGTTCTGGGGGAAATACCGAGTGGAACTTCCTCCTTACTAAAGGAATATGAAGGGAATGATTTGATACCATGTATATAGTATGCCAACTACTAAGGTATGAACAGGTGGAAAGAAAGAATGTAAATGGTCCAAACATTTGCCATTGTAATTAGAACAGCAAGAGGCTGGCAATGTTTTGGATGTGGGAAAGGAGTTTCAAAGTGGAAAATGATTCATCACCCACAAGGCCGCGTAATCACTTTTGAATTCTGTCAAGGCTGGACAGTGAAGACCGGACAGCAGCAATTTTCCCTTCTTTGTCTGACGCTTGTATAGTCAAAGTATGGCAGTAGAAGTTATGTACTTTCTGGAGAAGTAAAAGGAATCAAGCATTTTTTTTTTTTTTTTAATGGTAAGATTCACCCTAGGTAGGGGGTTATGTTAAGAGGCAATGTGTGCAGATAGGAGATGAAGATAACAATTAACCTAGACTTGACCGCATTAAGATTTGTCGAATTTTTTTTATGCCAACTGATTGTGGGAGGAGGAAACTCTGACAGCTAGGCAACTCAGAAGCTTTGTATCCAAAACTCAATGTAAAAGGAGAAAAATAGATAGAACTATTGCTTGTTGTAACAGCACTTCACAGGATCCCCAGGTTATAATAGTTTGGGATTGCAACGAATTGCTTTGTTGCTTACAAGCAACATCTGTCCTTGTAATAGTAATAATACCTAATATGGTAACAGTATAACACAGTAACAGACTAATAGAACTAACAAAAAACAGTCCTGGGTATGACTGTAAACTACATCCGCATCCTGGGTACGGCGATAAACTACATTCAACAGCAAGGTCTCACATAATGTTTTCAGAAAAATAATGTTGCCAGCTCTAAGTTTTTGAAACAATAATGTTGCCAGCTATACGTTTTTTTTTTAAACAATGTTGCCAGCTATACATTTTTTATTCCATACAAAATAGGTATTTAAAATTCATATAAACTGGATTTGGCATTAAATAACCCTCAGTGGTTGATATGCCATAAAACCCAAACAAACAAACAAACAAAAAAACAATAACTATGTGGAGGATTAAAGGAATTTCCTTTAAAACTTTCCAGTCTCATTTAAATGTATTGTAGTCTCGTCCATCTAATCAGAGAGGATCTACTACATTAGCAAACATAAAAACTGGTCAACAAAGAGAAAGAGAATCCGTTTCTTACCTTGACCAACCACAACAGAACCATTTGAAGTCCATCTCTTCCTCTCTCTCTCTCTCTCCACATCAAGTTTTTTTGGTGAGTACAAGTTACAACAGATTGCAGTGATCAGGGAAACATCCTCTTGGGAGTCAGTTCCAAAGAGTAGTGGTTAATTATTCCAGCATCATTCGTGATGGTAAGAATATACAAATTCTAGTTGAGATTTCGAGTTAGCTTTAGTTCTGTGGCAAACAAGAAAATCACCTCCCCCAAAAGAAGAGGATGTGCCCTACGCACAGTTTGCCAAGGAAAAGGGGAAAAATAAATCTTAGATAATTACTGCCTTACAAAGACTTCACATATGGTAATTTTTTTATCCTTTCTATTGTGAACAATTGCAAAATTTGCCTCCTCAATAAAAGCCATTGTTTTTCTTGATGAGGACAGCATATTTTTTTTTTTTCATGGGCAAGAGCAAGTTTGCTATATAATGTTACAGAATGCAAAGGCCAGGGTCAGAATAATCAGCAATTGGTCAGAGTCACTCATGGACAAGGCATTCTGACAGTGATGGACTGCCTTTGTCTGGGTTTTGAATACAAGTCCCAAACTATGCAAATTCAAAGAGGGTCTCAAGAATTCTGAAGCGCCGATATGCCTCCCACACCCAGGTTTGCAACTGGCTAATACCACCCACAGAGGTATGCTGAGCCAACATGCAACATGCATTCCTGTCACATCAATCCTACTACTGCTTTTTAGAATCCAAGGTGCCAGGTTTAATAAAAGGAACACCAAAGTAAATGACCTTTTTTACTGATACTATTTTTATTCATAGTGTGGGGATCCCATGATGGCACAGAACACAATTAGATTCTGTAAGCTTGAGTTTTTTTTTTTTAATTTTTGTTTGCTTCTCAGACTTGAGATTCCAATTTGTAACTATACTACTCAGTATTTCCTGCCTTTTGGATTTGTGAGACTTGATTCGCAATATGGACTTTTCCACTGCCTTTATTTTGGATGTTTGTTAACAGATTCAAGTTCCCACAGACATTGGAGGCAAGGAGCTTCATTGTGAGTCCAACAATTCATCAAAACTGGAGAAAATGTCGTGTCTGCTCAGTGGTGCTGAAATATTCCTAGATTCATTTTGGGGGTATTGAATGATACAAGCCGTACTCTCTCCCATTTAGCTGTAATAGCAAGGTTGGTGGAGAGATCAATTACCATATAGGTTTATTGGCATTCAAGTCATGACTTACCACGATAACAGAATATCTCATGACCAAGATATTAGGGGATATAAGATTGCTTGCTATACTAATGATTAATATTTAGTCACATTGTTCTTGATAATATGTGTATGTGTGTATATATATATATATATATATATATATATGAACATAGAAGTCAATACTTAAGGGCGACAGTTTCATGCTAGATGCAATCATCAGGCCTGACGATTGCATCTAGCATGAAACAGACTGTCGCCTCTAAGTGTTAACTTCTATGTTCACTTTTATATTTACACACTACCTCTGATATTGAGCATTTTATCCCATAAATATAGCACATCTTAAGACACACATATATATATATATACACACACACACACACACATATATATATATATATATATATATATATACACATACATACATACATATATACACACACACACAAATTACATTTTGCCCTCCCAGTGAGGCCTAAAAGATGCCAACTATATCCCATGCGGAATAGTAATGCTTAAAGATACAAATATGAACAACCAATATTTACCTATTCCCTACCTATAAGTAAATACTTATACAGTGGAATTCCTCATATCTGGAATCCCTCATATTCAGACACGATTTTGATGTGTACATTTGAATTATTTGGGTGATATGTAACTGATTTGAAATTTCTGTTTCAGGGAAATTTACTTTGGATAATTGCTTATGCTTATTTCATCCTAAGGGCTTGTATTGGTGTAAAAGATGATGGCAATAAGAGGAAAAGAACTTTGGAGTTATTGTAAAAAGTGGAAATTTTTAAACAGACTAGCCGCTGGTGAAAGTTCATTGTAAATAATGGCCAAGTTTAAAATAGGAAAGTCAACATTGTATGATATAAAATCTTCCAAAGAAACTATTCTCCAGCATTCACACTGTCACAACGAACAAGGGAATATAAAACATGATTGTGATGAAACCTGGATTGAAATTGAAAAAGATTTTGAAAAGGTTGTCAGTTTTATGGAAAGAAAGCCAACATTCAGCTATGATGATTGCAATAACACATGCAGAGTTAAAGTGTCTTTTGTTTAAAAAATTTCAAGAACAAAAGCAAAACAAAATGCAGAAAAAGTTGAGAATGACATTAGAAGAGAAAGAATCATGCAACAGCAATTAAAAAATCCTTGTTACGTTATTTATTTTGCATACGTGGCAGACTTAACTTAATGAATTTTCATTAACATTACATAATTTCAATTCCGTTATATTTCACTCACAATTAGCTTATTTTGTTTACTATAAAACATTGAAAATAAATGTTCAACCTGATTTCAGTTCTTTTATTTTAATCTAAATTTAAACCTGTATATCTGGACTTTGTAACCAATTCCTCATATTCAGAAGGCCTTAGTCTGGTTGTCAGGCATTCTACTGTATAATCAAATACAGACAACTAAAATTTATGCACCTTTATCAAATAAATGTTTATCAACTCAAATATAAATAACCAATATTTACTTATACTTGCACCATTAAATGTTTATAGATATATATATATATATATATATATATATATATATGCAGATGTTTATACTGACATTCCTATTTTCTTTGCTTTCTATTACCAATAAATTTGTGGAAACTTGGAGCTGAGTTAAAGGGAAACAACTGAAACATTCAGATAAGGCATGGCACATGGAACTAGAACAATCTATCCCAGTGGACGAAATTAAAGGGTTCGGTTCAAAATTCCAATCACCGGAAAGTCGTAGAATATAACAACCATGAAGCAATGAAGATGAGGATAACATTTTGAATAATGTAAATAATGCACGTAATCATAATACCTAATCTCAGGGATATAGACAGATAAAACAAAAAAAAAAAAAAAAAAAAAAAAGCAATTCACTTTTGCCACTACAAAATATCAGGTGTTGACTAAAAACAGCAATGTCACCTTAGATTCTTCTTCTATATGCTGCAACCTTTCAGGACATAAATGATTACAGCTATCCACAACTTCCTATCTCTTGTAGCTCCTTACCTGTTTTTCTACCCCTGCTCAGGCTACTGCTCCTCGTTCTGTCATCCAGTCACACAAGCTCATCAGCTAGATGGCCCTCTGCCTTCTCCTATCTCTCTTCCCCTCAATATGCCCTGTGAGGGTTAAGTTCTCCAAGCCCTCCTTCCTCATTATGAATCCAAGGAATTTCAGCTGCCCCCACTCCAGATTCTGAGTATGTATCCTTTCTGTTCCCATTTTCTTAAAGACTTTCGTATTGCTTACTTGCTCCACCCACAGAATTCTCAGTATCCTTCTGTAGAACCACATTTCTAACTCCCCGGCCAGTTTTTGTCCCATCCGTAGAGAGATTGTCCAGCATTCACCACCATAGAAGAGGATGGATATCACATAATAATCCAGCAATCTTTGTTTTTAATGAAAATTTTTCCATTTCTTGACACCCTGCTTACCTTTTGAAATCCTCCTTTCGCTCATCCAATGCATGTTCGGATCTCAGTGCCACATTTTCTATCCTCTGTTAAAACACTTCCCAGATGTTTAAACTTCTGCATCCCTGCTTGATGTTAATATCTCTAATTTGTAACTCACTTCATGGCTCTTTTCTCTTGCTGATGACTATACTTTGTCTTACTAACATCAAATTGGCATGGTACAAGGTCAGGCATAAGGGGCACCCCATGAAGAAAGAATTAGACTACTTTTCTACTAACCTCTCTAAGAGGTCTTTTAGTTTTCTTTCCACATCAGCACAGTGTCATCTGCATATATTTTTAAGATTACACCTACCAGGTGGGGGTCTCCAGTTCTATTGTGATAGCATCACTATTGAATAAATCTGGGAAGAAGACATCATTGTCTCACTCTCCTTTCTATTTTTGTATAGCTACTCAATTCATTTTCTATCCATATGCAGGCAGTTTACTACAAGTTCTGGATTATTCTAATATCTTTTCCAAATAAATCTAGTTTACTCAGCAGTTTAAATAGTTCTCTGTGCTATATCTTGACAAATGCTTTTGCATGCTTTATAATACATGAGTTTTACAGAAAGAAAAGAAAACAAAGGCACTGATGTTTTAGAAAATATATATATTTTTTTGGTTTTTAAACTAAAAGCAACTGTATAGTATCGTCATATTTGTAATTGGTCCAATTTGAGAACAATGTGAAGTTCTTGATTTATTTCAGCCTAAAAGAGAAAAAAAAAAAGAAAAAAAAAGCATTATAAACCAACTAAGAACAAATAATATTGGACATACATCACAACAAATCCACTTGTTACTGATCTGATCAAGAACTCAAAACCTCAACTGATGAGATACAGGGGTGAGTGGTGAAATGCACCCACTTCTCCAACTCGGTACACCCCCCCTCACTTCAACCTTCCACCTGACCAAAACTATACAGAGAGTATTTTGATCATGAGATCATCCACAGTGGATTTGTGTCCAGGTCTTAACGACCTTTCACCTTTCTTAGCAGATTTTCTATTCTTATAACAATGTGGGATATTTAATAATAATTTAATAACAAAAGTGATCAAAACATAAACCAAAAGAAGAAGAAACTAAATAAATGTAATTGGTTAGACTTTAAACCCAAAACATATTCAATAATAACAAATTTTTAGACTGAGGCTTGGAAATCTAAGTATGAGAAAGAATCTACGATATTTATAAGAATGGCAAAGGCAGTTTAAATTACAAGTGCCTGTGATAAAACCAATTTCATTTAATAACCCTATTTTAATATTCTGATGAAACTCATTTCTTAACTTAATGATTGAATTAATTCAGAGTTCTACGACAATAAAATATTGTTAAATATTTGAACTTAACAAAATATTGCAATAACAATCAAATATGAATGCTGCTCATTATTTCAAGTGGGTAGAAATGAAAAGATTTGAAATTGACAACTTTCTCCATTTCAGTGAACCAGCCATTAAAAACTATCTTTTTCTTTTTTTTTTTTTCATCTTCTCACTAAATCTTTTCCCCCTCTTTCCATTACTTATGTTGTGTTGGCAGGGCATAACGGTTGTGCAAACTATCAAAGGAGGAGCAAGCACAATTATAATAGGATATTATCAGTGAAGTATTTTGGATAAATCTATTAAGATTATTTACATGCAGATTATTGTCTGCGTCATTGTTATCACAATGTTTCAGCTGTTATGCCCCCACAGCCTTCGTCAGGTGTATGTCGATCCTAGTAACCAACAAGAAATTCTAAACCCAACCTTCTATTTAATCTACCAGGATAGACTGTTCTTGTTTCACTGCTCATGTCTAAGGATATCTTGTCCTGTTCTAGACATGGGCATTGAAACGAGAACAATCCACCCTTAAAAATTAAATATAGGGTTCAGTGTGAAATTCCATGAAGGTTGCTTACGGGGGAGGGGTAAATAACCAAAACATTGTGATAACAAAAGATGAAGACAATAGTTCATATGTAAATAATGATAACTCTTCATCCCAGAAATTCAAACAGAAGCAATCTATTCTGTGTTGACAATGTACAAATATTTGCCAGCCTCGTGGTCGAAATTAGTTACTGAATTTGCAGATCATTAAGTTGCATGATATACAAGGGGATATAGGGGGACTACTGCTCACTCATTCATTATCGAGAGTTGTTCAAATTGTGATAAACAGCCATCTAGTCATAATACCAGCACATTAGACACAATGTAATATTTGCATAGATTTTTAAAAATGGCTTTAAACAAGTAAAGCCTGTGGGTCATGGTGAAGACCATCCTGGCAATACAGAATCATGAACAAAGGTGTAAGTCAGTTATTTGTTTAACAGCATATCAACACTGAGTCATTTAAAGCCAAAATTTAATTTTCTTGGAAGTTTTGAAGTAATAAAAATACAACACACATTATTCTGCTTTCACAATTGAATACATGGTAGATGATACTCAGCTTCTGTGCATATACATGTTTGTGTGAACATAATTACTAGAGACAGTGACGTGTTTTATGTTGTTTTTTAAGTTATATTCTGGTATACACTTTGATTTGTTTCAGAAATTGTAGGATATTATATGCATTAATGTCACGAAAGAGTTCATGCATGTTGGTTGGCTGACCTTTTGTTTATTGTTGACCTTTTGTTTTTATATATAAAAATGTATTACTGCTATTTTTACTATAAAAATGTATTTTTATACTTTATTAGTAATATTTTTTTTTTTGTTTGGAGGGTTCACTATTTGCCCATAGCTAGGACCCTAACAGGTGCTAACCACCCAGGTCAGGATGGGCCCAGGAACAACAGAAATTAATGCTCCTCAAAACCTCCAATCTCCCAATCAGATGCCTTGCAGCCAGATGTAGTTTGTCATCATACACATGGCTTACAAAACAAAGAACTGTACCAGATAAGAGAAACCACGGGACTACCAACAACAATAACAAATAAAATGGATATTACATGTAACTCGAAGAGAAAATGACAATCAAGATGTTGACATTCCACAACACATCAAATAAAAGTTTAGGAAAGAAACCCCCATCAATACTGTAAAGGGCAATAACAGCCAGTTGACTTGAGAAAAGTATTTTCCTGAAAAAATTTTTTAAGAGAAAGATTTTATAAATTTCAACCGACAATAGTAGTGGCTGCTCAGTCAATAAATGTCAAAAGTCAGCTAATATTACTATTACCATTGAATAACTGAATGACTAAATGGAAAAATTGCAATGTGTTTTTTGAAGACTAAAATGTTCTTATTGATGGAATGATGTATGTAAGGGGGTGGGGGAAAAATGTCTGTTATAATTATATACATTGAGAGGAATGCTGAACACTAAACTTGGTATCCAATGTTGCTTGGACATACAGCTTAACTGACTTCATTCAGCTTCCCGACACTTGTTTTTGTTCAATCAGTTAAGTACAATTCGTAACACACTTGGGCAATCAGGTCTCTTCGAATTTATGACTGACGAGACAGAAGATTCTCCAGCACTAAGTTGCCGTTTCTTTCTGCAGTAGACTGGTTGCTATTCAACCCATAGCTTGGAGGAGAAGAGATGGATTCATACCTTTCCCCAAAGATATTAACGTACAAGTGAATGTAATTAACTTGACTGGAATTCAAACTCATTCTGAGCCAATATCCATTACACCACAATGCCACACTCATTTTTGAGCATGTTTTTCAATGTTTTTTGGCTTAAAATTTCAACCTCTACATATACAGGGTGTAGCAGGGGGGGGGGCACCTCAAGGCAGTGTAATAGTTAACAAGTTTGTCTCGTTAGAACAATTACAACTAAGTAGTGAGTTTGATCCTTAGTAGGTGCCACATCAAAGCTACGCTTGAAAAATCACTATACAGGGTGTGGCAGGAATACCTCCCACATAATGGTAAGACATTAGCTAAATGAAGTTACACCGTTGTGACAAAAATCTTATTATGTGGGAGGTATTTCTGCCACACTCTGTATATAATTCCATTAACAAAAACATCTGATGGATGAAGGCCTTTTGAAGAAATTTTTTCCATTGTCATTCAGTTTCCCACCATCTCTCCAAAATGTGCATCTTATACACAAGCAAACATGGAACACATTTGCCACCTCATGGCATAGGTCATGTGTTTGAGCCCAAGAAAATGTCAGATTTTACCAATCCTGATTTTCAAGGCAGGAATACCTCCCCACTTGGAAGATTAGACTAAGCAGCCATCCTGCACCCTCAACCGACTATTCTTGTGTCTTATTTATACTTTTATATACTCAGCTAAGTATGTAACAACTTAGAAAAAGTTGTTATAAAATCATTACATACATTATTCGGACTCTTGCCCACATCTTTGTAGCCATATTTATTACATTTCAGCCGTTGTTAGCTCCGGCCTTCTTCAGATGGTTGGAATGTCGAACTTAACCCTTTATTTTGCTCACTGGGGTAGACTGTTCTAGTTCCACGTGCCATGTTTAATGGATGTCAGTTATCAGTTATCTCCTGTTAATTTCCCTCTGAAAGTTCTCCACTGCCTTAACCGGGTATTGAACTCACACTCTTTAGGTCCTGTCACTGGATCTAACCAATGCTTTTATCCACTGTGCCATGTGTCCTTGAGAAATATGGCGACAAAGATGAGGACAATAGTGTAAATAATGTACATAATACCTCATCTCAGAAATATAGACAAATCATTATGTTTCTAAGCATTTAGAAAACCTCTAAATGATGCAACAAATAAAGCAAGTACCTGCACCTGTAAATAATTCATGCTGTGTAAGATAAAACGCAATGCTGTCAGAAATATACATATTCACATAAAGAAATTGGGTCTGTTTCTTAAATAACATTTAAATTCTATATTCAACAAGCCACTTTTTTTTCTTTTTAAATCATTTCACCCCAGGCAATAACACCACTAGGATGCAGGAGATTACAGGAAGTGAAAGGGAATGAGAAAACTTTGATGTTGCATTTAATATTCTGAAGATTATAAGTAGCAGGGAAACAAGAAATTGGAGGGGGTTCCACAGGCAAGGAAAGAAATTTAAATTAAAACAGTTACATCTAGATAGCTCAACAGTAAGAACAGTAAAAACCTAGTTGCCAATCTAGTAGCATGATTAAATTCATGCTGTGAAGATACTAATTAAAAAAAAAAAACTCAACAGTTGCCCTGAAAAATAATTGTTGAAAAGACACAGGGAAATCAGGATCAATTACATTACAAACCCTTCTTTGAATTTTGTCAAGAATCTCAAGATATACAGCAAAAGCACCAGACCAGATATGGCAGCAATATTCAATGCACGTACAAATGGTAGACTTATAAATGTGCAAGATGGATTCTGATGAGAAGAATTGTCTGGCATGACACAGTGAAGCAACTTTCCTAACAGTAGACAAAGCAACTGATTCAATGACTCCATTTCATGCCAGTGGAAAACATGAGGCCTGGAGTTCAGCATCAGCCATACATGATGGAAGACAAAAAAAAAAAAAAAAAAAATGTGTTTTGGAGGGGTTAAAATTTGACAAGCCATTCCTTGCACCAGTTAACCACTGATTTGAAGTCTTTTCAAAAGCAGTTGCCAGATTTACTCTGTCAGACTTGCTACTATAAGGAGTAAATAATTTTGTTATCTGCATAAATACCTAGTTGGAGACTGATGTCATTGGGAAGGTTGTTGAAGATCAGAAACAGCATCAGTCCCAGGACAGAGCCCAGATCTTATGCTTTCAAGAATTCTCACAAATGCAAGATCAACAGAATGAATGCCACCCCCCGACTTCACAAATGAAACACAGGTAATATTAAAAGAGCAGTCAATCAGATGACGACAGAGTGATCATTTTACTATTATTAGTACTATTCTTTCAATTTTGCTAGATTTTGTTTTGTTTTTTTTTGCTTGCAAGGGAGATAACTTTTGTATATCAAAAAGTTATAGATATTGCAAAAAATTATATAGTTAGATATTAATAACCCAAAGTTCAAACCAAGAGAAGATATAACGGAAATTACTTACCATTTTGGAAAAAAAAAAAAAAAAAAAAAAAAAAATTGGTTCTCTTTGAATATTGGAGAAAAAATGGTTTGGTTGGAGGGTTAAGTAGTCAAGAAGGAAATGCAATGCCAGCCATTTCCACTGGTGGCAAATTAGAAGCTCACAAACAAGAAACAACTTCATACACCAAAATTTTAACATATTTGATGCAATTTTTGTCATATTGAACACACTTTTTTTTCTTTTTTTTTATAATTTAACAAAAAGGGAGTTATTTATTATATTCAAACATTTCCAGCATTATGGAATCAGTCAAGCTAAAAGAGAACAAATATTAAATACAAAAGTACTTTCAAAAACACATTGGTCAAAATTTCAGGTACATTTTAATTGTTGGCAATGCCATGTAATTCTTAGAGGGTAATTCAAACTCAAGTATCCTTTTAGCAATTTTTTTTTATAGATGCTAAACATTACACAAAATGAGTTTTGACATTTAAAGCTGAAAGAAAATGGCATGTAAAAAGCAACCATTGTATGGTTTAGAATAATTCTGCAACTTGTTATAGAAAAACATTTCTAGAAATATCCACCAATACCAGGATTGTGATGATGAAACTTAGTACCGTTTCATCATCACAAAGCAGACACCAAGTTAGCCACCAGCCATGATGAACAGTTGTACGCTCAATGAGACTCCTTGCCTAGAAGGTCTATTGGACTAAAGACTTCAATTGGAACTCGTACATGCGTTCCATCGCTAAAGAGGCTGGAAAAATTGTCAGAATGACACCTCATGCTATGATTTATCTTTAGCAGAGTCAGATCCGACTAAAATGGAGTAAAGTTGCTATATTTGGATGGGAGTTGCTCAATCCTCACTTTCGAGCAGAGTTCAAAAGCATCTAAGCAGCCTTTTGTGTAATGAATTATCCCCCCCCCCAATCCCTTTTCCATAGTAAAACATCACTAGCCTCTTACAACTTTGTTCTCATGGCAATGAACATACTCTGATCACTAGTCTCTCTCTCTCTCTCTCTATATATATATATATATATATATATATATATATATATATATAAGCAGAGAATACCTCAGTTTATTGGGGTACCACCAATAATCTAAATGACCCAAACTTGGCAGCTAATGTCTCTGCTGACCTACCTTTCATAGATCAATGGAGTAGAAACTGGTTCGTAACATTCCATACCTTCAAAACCAAGTTAGTATCATTTCATCATCACAAAGCAGACCCTGAGGTAACTACAAGTGATGATGAACGGTTGTACTCTCAATGAGCCTCCTTCTCTTGAACGTCTATTGGATCAACCTTACTCCATACTTCAAGTCATATATGTGATATATCACTAAAGATTCCAGAAAAATGGTCAGGGCTGGAAATGTCCAGTCCTCACTTTCCAGCTTTGACCAAGTTCAAAAGCGTTTTCACAGCCTTGTAGTTGATGAATTGTGTCACACCCTTCAACCTCTTTCCCCACAGATGGAACATTGCTAGCCTATTGCTATTTTCATAGCAGTTGTTCAGACGGGCTGCATTCCTTACTTCCTCCAGTTCAGACCTTCACAACTAGGAACCACCATGCCTGAATTTTCTCCAATCATGAACAGTTGTACTATGAAATGAGGTTCCTTGACTTGAACATCTATTGGGACACAAGCTCTCCCCAAACATCAAGTGGAACACATATATACAATCCACTACTAATGAAGCTGGAAACAAAAATTGTATCCTTGAACCACATCAAAAAGTACCAGATTCTTACTGCCATGATCTACCTATCTGATTGCGTCAATATCCATCTACCTATCTGATTGCGTCAATATCCATCTATCTATACAAGAGTCAGATCAGGCCAAGAATAGATTATTGCTACTGGTCTGGAGCAACTCAATCTTCTCTTTCCAGCCTTGAGAGACTTGAAAGAGTGTCTATGTGGCTTTGTGGGTGATGAAGTATTACCCACCTTACAACCTCTGTCCTACACACAAAATATCACCAGCCTCTCTCTACTCTATCACTCCCATGGCAAATGTTCAGATGAGCTGCATTCCTCCAGTTCAGACCTTCACATCTAAGACACACTATGTCGTGTATACAGGGCTGAATCATCTTCATTCTATTGGCAAGAAAGAAGCTCCACTCAGAGAGCAGCTTCTTACTTACAATTGTTACTTTGTCCAATAGACTCCTGAGAGGATGCTTCTCCAATTACTACAATCTTTTTCTTTTCAAGTCTAGGATCAACCATTATGTATCCTACATATCCTCATAATTTGTACTTCTTACTTTTCTACAACCTTATTCAATAATCCTTTACCTTGAGTGGTTCTTGGGCCTTATATTAATTGAACAATAGTTTTTAAAAAAAATAAAAATAAAAAAATTCATGCCTCTATTCAGCATTTCTTCTTGCAGAACTCTGGCAGTGAATTCTAACACTCAATTTCAGACATTTTTTTTTTTTTAATTTATGAAAAAAAAAAAAAAAAACTCAATCAACATTTACATAAAAAAACATGTAAAAACATGTCTACCTTCAATTTATCACAAAGTCAGAACCAAAATGTATTCATTTGGCAAGTGAACCATGAAAATTCAAATAAACACTTTTCTACCTTTAGAGTGTATCAAACTTACTTACATTTTTTTTTTTTTTTTTTTTTTTTTTACAGACCTTTAAAGCAGATTTCATGTAAACATCTAAAGACTCTCTAGGACTCCAAATGTTATTATTATCATTATATATTAGACTGTATCAAAAGTCCTCATTTTTACAGACCTTTACTGTAAAGACGTTTCTTCTGATGAAAAAAAAAAAAAGCAATTACTGAAACTTTTGAGAGATCAATGTAACCATTGAACTTTTTCTTATATACAAGTTTTGAGATGAACAGATATCAAAATACCCACCTGATTCCAAATGTGGCTCAAAGCCTTCTTTTAACATGAACATGTCATGTGTATGCAAGACAGTTCCAAGAATTATCCAGCCACTTCAGCACTTCCCCATTATGGGAGACATACCACAGGTGCTAGGGATTAACCCCAGCTTTATACCAAAGAAGAGGCAAAAGACTGAGAACCTAGGCTCCCGAGGCTGTATCTTTGTTAGGGTCTTGCCTCTGGACAGTGCAAGAAGCATAAGGCAAAACAATGTATCCATGCAAGCAGTCACCGTGTACAAAATGTGACACAAGGCTTTAACAGAGGCCCCAATACAAATATGGGACCAGAGTCCAAAAATAGTCTAGCCACTTGGCACTTCTTACGGGGTGGAGGTGCCTAAGGCTCAATGGATTAATCCCAGCATTCTCTCAGAACCTGAATATCCAGGTACCCTAGGACTGGGCTTAAAAATAAGCTTCTCACCTCCAAAACAATCCCCAGCACCAGAAATGCTGTGCTTTTATGGCTTTCAAAGTGTTTTAATAATTCTGATGACAAACAACAGTTACTCTAAATATCCAAATATCACTTGACAGTAGCCATAATGATCGATTTCATCCCCCAGAAACCACCAACAGATTTTTTTGTTGGGGTGGGTACAGTGCATTTTGAGAAGGTCAATTATTGGTCATGGTTTGATTACATTTCCAAAAATAACGTTTTCATTTCTAATAGAGAGAGACTAAGTGAAAAAAAAAAAAAAAAAAAAAAAAGTACTGACACTTGATCTTACCGTTTTAGTTGGTGTTTGACATTCTTTCACTGGCAAATCATCAATGTCCTCCTTTTCATCCTCTTCCTCATTCTGAAGTAGAAAAAAAATTTATAATTTAAAAAAAAAAAAAAAAAAAAAAAAAAAAACCCTTATTTTTGTCAGAATTTCAGAGATGAAGAGTTATTTACAGTTGGACTAATAAGATAAACTATGTTTCAGCCGTTGTGCTCTCTGGCCTTCTTCAGTTGTCTGTCAATCCAGATGACCTTTAGAGAATTTCTAACTGAACTCTTTATTCAATCTACAAAGGTAGGCTATTCTCCTTCTGCTGTCTATCTAGGGACACCTTGTCAAGGCTAATTGTTCCTTCATTGCTAGTCCAGTTTCCTCCAAGTAAGTATATTCATACTACCTAACCCAGGGATTGAACTCACAATTATTATGCCACCAAATTCCATAACTCATATTTTAACCCTCTAAGCTATTGCCTCATGTGATAATCCTGAGGCTAGAACTTTGAAATCTTAAAGCTAATGTTGATTACTGGATATGGACAGTGAAAGGAGAACAATCTACCCAACTGCAGATTGAATAAAGGGGTTAACTTCAAAATTCTCTGAAGGCTACATCTTCAGTTTGCCAATTCCATATACCAAGCTGATAACAATACCTACCTTTTATGTGCAATGTCTTTTCAGGGACATGTGCGATTATGGCTCCCCACAACATTCTATTCTCTTCAACTCTAAGCAATGTTTATTCCCTCCTAGCCTCTGCTCTGTCATCCATTTACACAAGCTTATTATGTAGAATACTCTGCCCCCTTTCACATTCCAAAAATCCTGTGAGTGCCAAATTCTCCAAGCCTTTGTTCCTCTCAGGTCTCCCACAAATTCTATGAAGGCTACTCAGTTTTCCAATTCTATTTACTAGGATTTGTAGCACCTCGTTTTTTTTTTTTTTTACTTCTTTTGAATCAGAATCACCTCATGTAAGACAATAAAAGCCACAATTAGAAAGCAGAAGCATTACTGCCAAATGAAAACAATAGAAGAGTGATCAGGAAGACAGTAGATAATGATTAACATTGCATTTAAATTTTTGATTATCAAACTTGACTAGAAGTCTGTAGTGACGGGGTTACCAATATTGTAGCGAGTTGTCACCATTATGTAAGGGTGTGTACTACATACATTTAACTTTGGCTAGGAAAGGTGGGATTAAGGACAATGCGCAGACGCAATGCAATTTATATTTGACGTAAATAGCACATAGTATAAAATACAAAACAGAATGTAATGATGTCAAAACATAACGATTGAATTTATTAGTGTTTGGTGTACAAGCAAATAAGCTGAAGGTGTGATAGAGTTATGTCTCTTAGATTTGGAAATATTTGTACCTGAGCTCATAAAGATGAAGTAATTATTAAACTGTAGTTTAGAATAAGTTCCTTTAGTATGTTAAGAAATGTGAATCGTAAACCTTGGTAAGAGTTCAGAAGAGATTTTAGGGTTCGTACTTGCGTGAAATGGTAATGTTCTTTAACGTCTGACTGCATATGGTCAAGACGGGAGTTCTTGAAGATTACATCTTGGTAGCAAAGAGAAAGAGAGCTTACATGTGCTTTGTTTAGATAAGATAGTGTATCATATGACCAATTCACACTGAAAACGTGGTAAAACAGATTTGTCGCTTGCAGGCGGTTTGATTGGTCGGAATTGACCAATCAGCAAGCTAGTTTCGAGTAGATTGACCAATGAATGCTTGTCGCGTGATTTCTATGTACTGTGTGTATGTAATGTGATGGTGTGATTCTACAAGTCAAGAAGCTGGAAGAGAGTTCCACAAGCAGGAAAGTGTGAGAAAAGAAACTGTCAGCATACATCCTGCCATTTCAACTGTAAACTGATGGTTAGCTTGTTTCTAATCTAATATTCACTTAAGTCATAAAGTCTAGGTACTACGACAAAGAGCTCATCTGAACAATTACCATGAAAGTATTTATAAAAAAAAAAGCACTGGGAAGCTGCCATTCATTTACACAAGCTCATTACTGGGGTTACTCTCCGTTTCTCTCTAGCCATCGATAAATCCTCTGAATGTCTCTTTCGGATTCTAAGGGTCTTTTTTGTTTCCATTTTTCCTTAAAACTGCCTCTTTGATCACATGTTCCATCCATGGTATTTTCAGCATCCTTTTGTAGAAACACATCTTTGATGCCAGAAAGTGTTAACCATGTTTGCTGTAGTCTCTGAATATGGAATCCAGTGAACTCTATAATGTCTTCAATATCAGAGGTTGGCAGTGAAGATTCAGAGAAAGTAGCGGCTATTAATTCTTTAAGTCTTCGATATCAGGTTGGCAGTGAAGATATTTTGGGAGAAAAAACAAAATGGCTGCCTTTATACAGGTCGGATTGAATATTTTGAGCTTTCTGATTGGTTAACCCTTCTATTGGTGAACTATAAAATGAGTCAGCTCATTTTGACTGGCTCACTAGTACATCAGTCTACCCAAAAATTCTAACAGAAAGTCTCCTTGTCATCTGTGAGGAAATTGTCCTGCATCAATTGGCATAGAGGAGGATTGATATTATATTACAGTTCAGTAGTCTGAAACTGTTTGTTCCTAATTAAATTTTCCTATTTCTTAACCTTTACCACACTGCAGGCAAAAATTGTTGCCATAGAATTCTCTCCTTTTGCTGCTCTAGGCGCATTTTGTCACTTTGAGACGGTTGTTATAAATAAATACGTTTCAACTGTTATTTCCATTATTTTAAGCTGGAAATCACCTACTACTGCTTTCGAACAAGTTTAAACTTCTGTTTTCCAACACCATTTTGAATTCTCCTAGACTACACAAGGTGTTACACCAATTAAACCCACATCAATTTTTTATACAAATTTTGTAAATAAAAATGGCCACATCAATATCCAACAAAGCCTTTATTCCGAAGTTTTTCTTTGATTAGGACTCCAATAATGAGTTTGAAGGCTTTACTTGAGTGGATATTGACAGTGAAGTGGTTGGAGATGATAACCACACTAGTGACATAAAGGAAGGAAACACTAGTGGATACTATCATCCATGGCTAATTTTATGGAAGCTACTGGCAACCATCGAAATACCTGATAGCCTTTCTGAAGGTAAATTATTTTGTCTACTTATAAACAACAAAATAATAATTTTATTCATCAAAAAGAAGATGACAAGACAAATATGAGTCTGGTGAAAGAAAGAGCAAACAAATGCTAGCGTCTTCTCTTATGTAAACACAAGAAAACACATTGCTTTTTTGATGAAATGAAATCCTTAGCAATTTAACTTCTTATTGCACCCCCAGAACTCCACAAGGAGAAATGAAAGTTAAAGTACATTGAATTATGTATTTTTTTTAATGTATTTGTTTTTTATTTCGAGTTTGTCTTTTTTTTGTTTTCTACATCAAAACATACATGTAAAACATAATTCATCACATAATACATTACGTCAAAATATTACTCATTCATTCTTTTATTAGTGTACAAAAATTAAAATCTATACGCACAATACAAAGAAAGTTGTAACAGTTTTAATACAGTAGGTGTTCATGTTTTTGCACCCTCAAAAAAAAAGAAATTGCAATGGCAGAGGGAACAATTTTAGAAAGAAATTAGCATCATAAAGATTAATACTTGGTTTAGCTTTTGGAAGGCATTTTTTGCTGCATCATAATATGCCTTCAGAATTCTTACACAGTCTTAAGACATTTTAACACAAAATTCAAAACCATTTCCAGAAAAAAAAAAAAATTCTGACTTACCTGGTCTTCCTCCTCCTCTTCCTCCTCCTCTTCCTCATCTTCATCATCCTCCTCCTCATCATCATCATCCTCTTCATCATCCTCTTCCTCATCATCATCTTCATCACCTTCATCACCACTAAACCACGAAAATAAAAAAAGAATGAAAAATGGGCACTAAGTGAGGAACTATAATTAGCAAGACTATGCATTAACATCACATATTAAGTAATTAAAATAAAAAAGGTACTGTTGTTCTGTTTGCAGTACTGAGATGAAGAGTTATTTACAGAATTTAAATTCCAACAGTGGAGTAATGGATAATGGTTCAGAATGAGGAACCAGAGAGCAGAGTTCAAATTCCAGTCAGATTTATGTGCAAATACCCTTGGGAAAGTTATGAATCCTCCTCCTCTCTCTCCAACTATGGGTAAATAGCAGGACTGACTGGGTTCTATAACCTCAAGTGGCAAGAGGTCTGAGAGAAGGTTTGATTTGGCTTGTTTTACAGCACATCAACCTCAATGGGTCATTTAATGCCAACACCTTTTTTTTTCTCCTGGTAATAATTTTGTTTTGTCAAAAATCTATTTTTGTTAATATTTTTTTCCTCTGTTGGATGTAGTTTATCGTCATACCCAGGACACTCTGAAAGAAGGACAACACTGAATTCAAAACCTCCAACTACGGGTAAATAGAGCAGCTTGGGCTCTGCAGCCATGGTTAACTGTATGTAGACCCTGGCAAAAGCACACATACTATTCAGCTCAGTTGTAGCCTCTGTGTTTGTTTGCAATCAAATTACTCCTAGGGTTTTGGAGAAAGAATCCCCTTAATCATATATATTCTGAAACTACATTACCCAGAGTACTTTGATAAAAGGGGTGTCCCCAGGGGTAAACCTCCCCCACACTGAGTCCCCCCCCCTTTGATATAAATTAAATTTATTTTTATAAGAACACAACAATTTTGCCTTAGAAAAATGATGAACCTAACAATGTTTTATATTAGAAAAAAACAAGACCCTGATGATGACATTGTACTAATGTCGAAAGTACACAGAATATGCATCAACATGGTAATTTTCTTTTTTCCTTTAATAAGGAAACTAAGAAACTTGTCCCTAATTATGAGAGGATCTTATTAAAAATAAAGACAAACCTATTGTCTCAACTATTTAATGAGACATGTCTTAATGAAAACATGTTGCCAAAATATACGTGTAACACAATATGCCAATCTGGTTATCAGCAATTAAAGCAGTTACCTCACCAGGTTTTTCTAATGATGAAGGTGAGGAAACACACAGCAGGATTAAAAATAAAAAAACAAGGCGTGTCAAAAGACAAAAGAATCCCTCCAAGGGACCAACGGCCATACAGCACATGCACAATAATGTAGAAATACTTGCATTGGTGTTCAGTGGGTGTGTTGGACTGCTTAGACTTCATTAAAGAATCCGCCTATGAGAAGCAAACTGCAACTACCAGAATCTATCTCTTTGTCCTCCCTCATCCCTTTCCTTCTCCTCCCACTACAAGTGTATTCATGGGTAAATTTTGTAAAGAAACAATAACTAGTTACCTGACAAAGCCATCTCGGCAGAAACCGTGGTTGCAAGAAGGTTAGTGTTTCTGATATTTTACATATTAATTTGCCCTACATTTTCGTTCATGAAAATAATATTGAGCACTCTTAATATAGCCGTTCTTTTGGCAAATATCATTTTTGCCAAAAATTGAATTCATAAAAAACAAAAAAAAACAAAAAAAAAAAAAAAAAATCACAACTTCCTATTTCAACATTTCAGTTAAAGCACCTTGAAGAAATTTTATACAAATGTTTTTAATTTTCATGCTCAGAGTACTCGATGCATACATTCATTTTGTATATAAAAGAATATTAGAGCATGCCATGTAGTCACAATTAAAAAGTTGTTTTTTTTTGTTTTTTTTTTAAAATCTTTATCATTCAAAATTACCCATCTCACATGACTAAATTTTCCAGGTTTATCATTTTTAAAATTCTCCCTTGTATTTTAACTTTAGTCTATGACAAGCAGAAAATGCAACACATAAATATTCTTTGTCAATGTTTTTTTTTTGTTTTGCAACCAGAAATTGTCAGGAAAAAAAAAAAAAAATTTTTTGTTATTCAAGAAAAATTATTTCTTACAATTAAAATCCTAATTTCTTTCTTTTTTTTTTTTTACATTAAGAGATAAATAATACAAATACTAAATTTAAGTCCTTGAACCTTTATTTGGATTTCATTCAGGAGTTTAAAAAAAGCACTTAAGTTTTGTTTATCAGTGTGTGTGTGTGTGTGCATATACACTTCAATTATTAAAAGTCCACCACTATATTACTGATTTTTTAATTTTATTTTAAGAAATTAATTGCTTTTAGAATAGATCTAAAAGAATTTTAATTAAAAATGTATCTTTCCGCAAGATCTAACCGTTCATTTCAAACTCATGCTGTCTTATTTTCTCCAGGATGTTGGGACATTAATTTTGAGCCCTCCTTCTGAACTTTGTCAGACATAGTGATCTCATAAAATAGAACAGGCATGGGAAACATCATTCTCTGAACTGTGCATGGCATATGGCTCACCATAAGGACAGATTTACTACACCCCCCCCAAAAAAAAAATCAGCATATCCTGCTATGGCAACAGAAAATAACCTTAAATTGAAAGGTATTTAGTAAAAAGGGAAAAAAGACATGTGAATAATGTAACAGTTTGCTACAAATGCTACACTCATCAGGCTCTCTTGATTTAGACACACCACTATTGCTACAGCTACACTTCATGTGATGTCTTTAAACCCAATTGGCTTAGGAAACTTGTACAAATGCACTAGACAAAATGTAAAGGCTACTCATTCATCCACTGCAAAGGCAATAGTCACACACTATACACAAAATGAACAAATGGTGTCAACTTGACTGAGTGAAGCCATGGAAGAAGGTTTTATGCATAAACAATAAGGTGACCGCTTTATGGGTTGGCATGTTACAAGACACTCAAAATATTCAAAATGCCTGCACATTTTCCAACCAGACCACATAGAATTTCCACAAACACTCACCTAAATGATGCAAGACATTCTATCTTGTTTATAGCAGCCATGCTACCTTGAATTAGTTCAATTCCTTCTTCTCCAATTTGGTTTTCTGAAAGGAAAAAGAAAAAAAATTAAGGATATATATTGACTATGTCTAACTTTTAATATCACAAGTGCAAGGAAGATAACTAGTTAGCCTATATTATTAATCTATTTATATCTATCGGTACTAAGAACCTGACAACCTAAAACAAAAGTCAGGGGTGCTTGTACCCGCTAGTGGTGTGAGGATACAGAATCATTAGGATTGGTTTAATAAAGCAACCCAAATGATTATATATCTGAATAGGAAACTCTAGCGTATTGTTTGACATCTGGTTAAAGCGAATCCCAAGGGACAATTGTGAGGGAAGTATGATTATATCCACAAGTGGGCTGGGACTGGCATTGTTTTGGACAGAGACCACCAAGCTAGTCAAAGATAATTTTATGGTTACAAGTAGGTGAAGAGATTAAAGAAATGATTCTATGTCACTTGTTGATAGGGGTGGAACATATGTGTGTCGTTAATGGAATAAGATTTCTTTAAATACAGAATTTGAATGACAAAGAATTCGGTCAATTGGTAAGTTAACTGTTTGGTCAAAGCCTTCCCCAAAAAACAAGGCAAGAAATATAAATTATCCAAGATGGGGGAAACTGGGAAGATATAAAAAATGTTTTATGACAAAGGACATCCCTGATGATGCAAGGTTGAGAGGATAATTTTAATTAAAGAACACATGCTAACTCAGTAGATTGGTGAATGAGAGAGAGAGAAAGAGAAAAGAAAAACAGACTATGCCCATTGAGGAATGTTGGTATAAGATACAAATAAGAGAAAGAGGGAGTAAGTGGAGCAGGTCAATACCCTGCTACCACTACTCTCTAGAAAAAGGATTTCCCAAATTTGGACATGCAAATTGCTTCCCAGGACACAGAAGAGAGTTCTGATTGGATATTTGGAAAATCCGGGAACTCCAGATCACATCGGATCCCACACCAATGTTGGGCTAGGGTCTATAAAAGTGTTAGATCAGAGAGGAATATATGAGACAGAGAGAGTAGCAGTTGAGGCAGAGATGCACTTCCATTACACTAAGAGGAGATGATTGCTTTTCCAACCCCCATGTAATTTGCTGCCACAAAGCACTTATGCCTTGTTCCAGACTATCAGATAAATTGAGCAGAGTGTCTTGATGAAATTGCAAAGTGGAAGAACTGAAAGTCTCTATATAACGAGAGGGAGGGAGGGAGACGAGTGCTTCATCAGCATTCCGTAATTTGCCGCCTGACTTAAGTTTTGAAATCTCAACTCCGACTTGGAAACAAAGAAGAAAGTGTCACAAAATTAGACAAGGGAATGGTCGTTAGCCTGCATGCTTGTAGATTCTTATACAAAAAAGTGTTCCTGCATAAACCTGTTATATAAACCTTATTGATCTATACAACTTTTTTTTTTTTGTCTTATAACATCGTCATGCTTGAAGGACACCAATCCAGTGATATCTGAGCAATGATTCAATCCTTGCCTGCGTTGTAATCAAAACAAACATGGGACAGGGAGAGGCTTGGATCGAAGTGATCAACTTAACAGTTGGCCACAGGATTCGACCACGAACACACAAGTGACTTATGACAAGACAGCGTTTTCATGTAGCGCAGCATTATACTGTAGAGTAAGGGTAATTTTTGTTACAGGTAGCAATCTGTTCTGCCTCTGCCCATATTGGAAAATTCTCTTTTGATGTAAATGACTCAATTTTCTCTGAGTTTACTGTGAATTAAAGTTTGTATAAAGTCAGAAATTTAGTGTGATACGGATTGGGATAAACTGTATAGCGTTGCTTAAAGATAAACTGTGTATAGTTCCTGTACTGTGTATTAAAAAAAATATATATATAAAGAGAAAAGACCATGCTAATTTCTTTCTGGAATTATTCCCCCTGCCACTGCATTTTTTTTTTTTTTGAGGTGCAAAAGCGCGAACACCTACTGTTTTAAAACTGTTATAACTTTCTTTGTATTGTACATATAGATTTTAATTTTTGTACACTAATAAATGAAAGAATGAGTAATATTTTGATGCAATGCATTACGTTTTGCATGCATCTTTTGAAAATAAAAACAATTGCAACACAAAATAAAAAAACAAATACATTAAGAAATACATAAATAATTCAACATACTTTAAATTTTATTACTCCTTGTGGAGTTCTGGGAGTGCAATAAGAAGCAAAATCACTAAGAAGACTTTCATCTCGTCGAAAAAGTCATGTGTTTCTTTGTGTTTACATACGAGAAGCATTTGTTTGCTCTTTCTTTCACCTGACTCATATTTGTCTCGTTGACAAATAAGTTATTATTTCGCCGTTTATAAATAGATAAAAATAATTCCCCTTCAGAATGGCTATCAGGTATATTGATGGCCGCCAGTAGATTCCATAAAATCAAGCATGGATGATAGTAGCCACTAGTGGTCATCATAGCTTTCCTCTACATCACCGGCATGGTTATCATTTTCAACCACTTCACCGTCAATATCCACTCAGGTAAAGCCTTCAAAATCATCAGAGTCCTAATCAAAGAAAAACTCCGGAATAAAGGCTTTGTTGGATATTGATGTGGCCATTTTGTTTACAATCAAAAAGATTAACATGGCTTAAACCTCATGTATGTTCAGTACGACTTCATTTACGTCACTATGATAGCATATGACGTCCACAGTGTATCCCGTGCAACACCATGTTCCCCAATGCAAATTCAAAGCCATCAAAGCACGAACACTTCAAGAACAGACATGGAGAAAGGATTAAGAGAATGACATTGCAACATTACGAGTCAAAAGAGTTAGATTTGATCATGCTGGCATACTGGCTGCCTACAAATTTTCACCAATGGAGAGAAGCCTTTACTGCATGCTTCTCATCAATTTGCATACGAGGGTTTGCTAAATCACAGACGCCCCATACAATTGGTGAGGAAGTGACCAACCTGTGTGCCCTTGAAATGGCAAATATTGTTCTCGGCATGGAAGCTGCAAAAAAAAAAAAAAACTGTATGTTTATCAAATGATTTGATCCATAACTGAATCATCAACATGAATGAAGATATTCTGGAGAAAGTTGTTGCCTGATATCAAAGCCAGTCCAGTAAAGATTTCCCTACAGGTGGAGGAGTCAAGTGAGGTGTCAAATTGTTGTCAGCTAATGGTAGTAGCCCAGTATGTGAAGAACAAGGAAGTGGAAGAAAATTTTCCTCTTCTGTCAGTCACTAAAGACAACATCACAAGTCATAGATGTGTTTGGTATGATAAAATTCTTTACACGACACCAACTTGACAGGATTGGTTCAATATGTACTGATGGTGCACAAGCCATGCCAGGAAATCATTCAGGGTTTGCTGCATTAATAAGAACAGAAAATCCTAACCTGCTTTTTTTCATCAGTACACTCTTGCTGCAAGTAAATTAGCCCCAGACCTGAAGAAAACTTTGGAGATTTGAGTGAAGGTTGTGAACAGGATCCGCAGCCATGCTCTGAATCAGCGGTTGTTTCAGTCATTCTGTAAGAAAGTAGGTCAGGAACATTGTGCTTTTGTACTATACCAAAGTATAGTGGCTATGTGCTACCTCATATGTTTGAACTGAAAAAAGAAATTCAGCAGTTTCTTCGGACTGGCTGGATATTTTGATGAGCCAGAGTTTGTTCATATGCTTGCCTATTTGGCTGACGTGTTCACAGCACACAAATGAGCTCATTCTGACACCCTTTCAGACAGAATTTGGATGACGATAATGACAGCGACAACGAGGAAGATCTCATGAATCTGAGAAGCAATAATAGAATCCAAATGGAGTTCACTGATGATCGCTTGGAGCAATTCTGGGCTTTCTTAGTTGGAAAACATATCTTGTACTGGCAAATAAAAAAAAAAAGAAAAAAATGCTCTCTTTACCTTTCACAATGATATACCTGTACAAAATTAGATTTTCCTGTCTGCTTCACATTAAAACCAAGAAAACATAAATTGACTGAATCCTCAACACGACACATGAGTCACACTCAGCACCAAAATTTGATGTCATCAGAAAAAGAAAACAACAACAAAAAAGTGACTGAGTTTGTTGCTCAACCATAAGCATTCAAAAAACACACCATGCATAGTAAAAGCACATGTTACCATCATTTTATATTTTTTGCTAATATGAAAGTCGGTACCTCCACTTTTTCACTGAAAAAAACATGATAAAAAATGTTTATCATTTTTTGTTATTAAGAGGAAATGAAACTTTCAGGACTTATTCACAAATTAATTTTTTTGATTATTTTTTTTTTTTTTTAGAAAATCATGGTAAAAAATTTTTATACACCCAAACACCACTTACTTAATTTCATGAAATTGAGAAATTAAATTTTCATCTGAAAATTTTTTTATTAGTTAAAAACAGGTCTCCTTGGAAATCTGATCCAAATTGTAAAATAAAAAATGCAATAAAACTGACATTTAATTGAGAAGCTTTTAATTGCTTTTAGAAATAAGATTTCAGGACATTATCGTCTTGTTTTTTTCAATGAACAATTAATTTTTTTTTTTTTTTTTTTTTTTTTAACAAAAATTGTTTTAATTTTCTTTTTTAATTTTAATTATAATTTATAATATATCTTAAAATTCTGCATTACTTTTATCTGGTTAGGTGATATTGTTATTAAGTGAAAACTATGTTTATTAATCAAAAAATTAAAAAGATTAATACAAATCATTTTGTACAAAGATTTTTAATTTTTTTTTTTGTGTATGTAAAATATTATGTAACATGCCCATTTTCAAAGCATGGTCAATGATATAAAAAAAATAAGAGCAATGACTAATAGTAAATTTAAATTTTTTCATCATTTCTAGAATCAGGTGTAAGACTAGGTTGGTAGGTGGTTTGAAAGGGGTGCAGGAACTGGTTGGTGGGTGGTTTGAAGTATTCCCACCTAACAACCTCTTTCCTACACCACCAGCCTCACACTACTCTATCACTTCCATGGCCATCTAATATAGAATGCTATGATTGCAACCGAAAAATATGGAGTAGCAAATGAAAGGACCAAGAAACACTGCATAAAATGGCAAATAATATAGAAACTCAAAATAAATGCCTACTTCAATTAAATAACATAAATGATATTCCAAATATAAGGAAAAATGTCTTTGAATTTCTTAAGCCAAAAACACTGGTGGAATAGGTAGCTGAAACTAAAATGCCCTGCTACTCTCATTGGTCTCCAGTTCTGTCTCTTCACGATATTTTGACTTGGCCATTTAATATAGAATGCCATGATTGCAACCCAAAAATAATGAGTGGCAAACGGAAGAACCAAGAAACGCTGCATAAGAAGGTAAATTTGTTCACTTACCATTTAGATCAATAAGTTTCAAGTTACTTTTGTTTTCCATTGCAATCACAATGGCATTGGCTCCTTCAAAGCCAATTTCATTTCCACTGAGTATAAGTCGCTGTCAAAGAAAAAGAATTGCTTGTTTATCACATGAATTATATATTAACATGAAAAACTGTCAAAAGATAAAAAATTACACAATCAAGAAACTTATCAGTTAAAACTCAAGTTTATACACGCGCGCACACACACACACACACATTTTAATTTGAGATGAAGAATGTGTCCTGTCTATTAATCCAAGTAATGTTCAAGGAATTACTAAATGAACCCATTATTTAAACAATACGATTTCTCACACATCCTTTTTGAGAGATCAAAAAGATAGATACTTTTTCATTTTAACTCAATTTAATGACCAGGGTTTTTAAGAAATCTTGTCTCAAGCCCACCTTTGAATTGTCAAAGATAAAATTTTGTTAGTGTTTTTACATAATCCTAAAAGTAGGGTCTATTGAAAGACTGACCACCCAAAACCTGTCTGGATAGTCCCACTTTCTGGTTGGTGGAACACAAGTGGACAGAAAGGGGTGGTGGCCCCCCCCCAGCTAGTATCCATATAATGAATCAGACAGTGAGCGAAGAGGTAATCGGTGAAATGGACAGACTGTGAATGTGTCGGGATTCGTTTTCCATGGCTGGCACAGTGAGAAGCCAGTTAGACGAAGCTTGCTTTCTCATATCAAAAGACATCACTGACTAGGTGAGAAATCATGTTTTTTTTTGCTACTTCCCAACCCAACAAGTGTCTTGAAAAGCATTTGTCACTATTGTTTTTTTTTATGGCAATCACGGCCCTAGTTATTGAGAAGAATCCATGGAAAATAGCGAGTGCTGATGTATTCGCATACAGCCAACCTTGAATGTCATCACAACTGGTGCAGCGACATGCAGAATTGCATTGTCACACTACAAGAGTAGAGAGTTCTTGTTCAGCTCTCCAGATGTAGGGATATCCCATCTTGTTCTATTTTAGTATTGCTCAAATTAATGGACCAACAATTTAACCATCTCAACGATGGTCTCATGGCACCCTCCCCCACTACTCAAGGTTCAACTTGGAGATAAAAGCTAAGAGGATTATAGCCTTGATTTGTGAATTCAATGGCACAGAAATCACGAGTTCAATCCCTGGTTGGGGAGAACAAACTCACTCAATGGAAACAGGAAGAAATAACTGAGCAAGTTTGAGCACTTCAGATGTAATGGTTAGCGAGCTTGTCAATTACAACTGAGTAAAGAGTTTAATTACTCACTGGTTACTCCATGCTTTCAGCCTTCTGGCACATCTATGCTAAGCTTACTATATTACTGTAATGTCTAGCAAGCTTGTCTCATGGTGTTTACTTGTTCCTCCACCAGAATGAGATGTGAAACAAGGTCTTTTTAAAGTGGGGACCCAAGTGCATACACCCAGGCAAGGAACAAAAATTGCCCACAGCCTCTGCAACCGTTGGTTGCACTGGCCTCAGTGTGAGCATCGATCCCTCCCTCTTGTGCAATGGGACGGCGCAGCCTCGAGCAGCTGTTTCCCAGGGCTGGGCACCTCTCAGTATTATTTTCTCAGTTGCCACCCTGTCCTTTGACAGAGAAGCCCCTGAACGCACTCTGCCCAAAGACAGATGCAGCTGAGAGATGATAAGTCTGTGTTAGAAACTCCTCCAAGGAGGAATTTTCACACTTGTCTCAATAGAGATCAAAAATACAACTGAGTAGGAAATTTCATCTTCAATAGGTGCTCCTTAATCTCAGGTTTTTGACACACCTAAACTAAGCGCTTAGTAAATCGCAATAACTGAGAAAGTGTACATTTAAGTTTTCAAGATTGCAATAATTATTTAAGATATGAAGTGCCTGTTTTTCCAAGAATTCTTTAACTTTATAAACAAGAGATTTTTTTTGAGGGTTAGCAAAGGATATCCTACGAAAAAAGCCACAAATAAAATAAAAAAACAGTAACATTCTCTCAGAAATTAAACCTCCCTCCTTCAGATAAACATCCATTTGATATGTTTTTTTCTGAGCCACTATCATAGAAAATTAGTAATAAAACTATGGCAGACTAGCATTTTTAATAATAATAATAATTATATATATATATATATATATATATATATGTTTCATTAAAAACGACAAACAAGGTACTATGATTAAGCTTTTTATTCAATTTTTCTCGTATTCAAACAAGAGTTTTCTTTTTTGGACAGTGTGTACAAATTGTCCAAATGTTCTATAATTCCGAACGATTTCGGCTAAACTTTTAGCCATTGTCAAGGATGATTTTATTGTATTTATTTATTTATTTATTTTTTTCAATATAACTGTGTGTGTGTTTTTAGTGTTATAGAGATGTTTTGTTTTCCGAACACAGCACGTTGTGGCCATGTTCGTAGTTAATATTATTAAATGTTAGCTTTTTCTTTTTTATTATTAAGGCTTCCATTATTTTTTTTATCTTTTTTTACATGTGGATGAGTTTATAACGTTTGTATTTTCTACTAGTATGTTTTGGATGGAGTCTGGTAAGTTTGTTTGTGTTTAAATGGGTTCTGATGGAGCTGTGGTCAGATAAGTGTAAGGCGTCTGGATAGGCATGTAGTCATGTGACCAATGTAATTATCAGAACTCATAGATAATGTTCATTCGTCAAAATTACAATGAACGAACATTATCTATGAGTTCAAATGCACCTGAAGGAACTGTATTCCTGATCAAACCAATTGCATAAATAATTACATAATTTTGTCAAAAAGTCACGTCTCCTTGTGTTTACATACAAGAAGACACTAGCATCTATTTGCTCTTTCTTTCACCTGACTCATATTTATTTGTCTCATTGACAAATAAAGTTATTATTTCGTCGTTTATTAGTAGACAAAATAATTCACCTTCAAAAAGGCTATCAGGTATATTGATGGTTGCTATTATCTTCCATAAAATTACCCAGGCATGGATGATAGTAGTCACTAGTGGTCATCATCTCCGACCACTTCACCGTCAATATCCACTCAAGTAAAATCTTTAAAATCATCTTCACAGTCCTAATCAAAAAAAAACTTCGGAATAAAGGCCTTTATTGATATGGGCATCTTCATTTACAACAAAAAAAAAAAAAAAAAAAAAAAAAAATCGAGAAAAATTAACATGGGTATAATCAATGTTACATCTCATGTAGAGTCTAGAGGAATTCAAAATGGCATTGGAAAACGGAAGTTTAACCTTCTTCCAAAGCAGTAGTAGGCTTAAAATACTGGAAATAACAGTTGACAAGTGTTTATTTATAGCAACTGGGTCAGGCGACAACATGCACCTAGAGTAGCAAAGGGAGAGAATTCTATGGCGACTATTGTTGCCTGTGGTGTGGTAACGGTTAAAGTGCTCAATGCCTAAACAGAGCCAAAAAACACTTCACAATGTCAACACACAAAGGAGAGCTAAAGTCACTACTCAAGTTTCATGACGAGAAATGTTTATAAATTGAACATGATTCACTTTTATTAATGCTTTCCCAGAAAATGAAATATGAAGAAAAAAAAAAAAAAAGAAGCATTTTGTGTTGATTGTTTCTTCTTGGTTAAGCAGATCTCGCACGTATCTGTCCTTTCAAGCAGCGTTTGTGTGTATAATTCATGTGTGAATGTGTATCATAATTCTAATTTATCTCTGTGGAATTCAAATGATTCAGATGATGTGTATTTTTTTGCCTGTGTGTATGCATCTAGTTTTATCCATGTCTGGTGATTATCTACATGTTAACTTGGAGGACATTTTGCATGAGAGTGAAAGTTACACCATTTATATAATGTTTATTGTTAAGGATATAATCAAGTGGGTTTGACATGTTTTTAAATGGCAAAATATTTATCAGAAGTCCCTCCAAGTATTTCCTGCACAAAATCATTTTCTAATTAAGGTGGCATTTATAAAAATTGCATGTATTTATTTGACTCTTTAACTACCTTGACAATTAGATTGTTTATTTACTAGATTAATTTTATATTTACAACATTCTAAAAACTAATACAATTAACACTAATGCAATATTTATCATTTACCAATTCATAAAGAAATATGAAAACAATTTTTTTTATTCCTAAATTCATAAACATTTGCTAATTAAAATATGGGAACTATAAAAAAGTCCTTCTTTACCATTTTATAAGTTAGAATTGATGGGCATTTAACCAATGTTTTGCCAACCATTCCAAAATGGTGTAAACAATCAAATAAATAAGGTTTGTTATTTTTGTTGACAGTCCACTTTCATATTTTTAATTATTACAAATCTAATCATTGTTTTTTAAACCAAACATTGTCAAAAGGTAAATAATAGGCTGTAAGACTCCATTTTTTTTTTGTGAGTACAAAAGGTCCAAATTTGCCAAATAACCTTTATATTCTAAATAACTATTATTCCCGTTTCAAGATTGTAATATTTTAACACCAAGTAAACAGCTAATGTTTAGACTCACCTTTAAGTTGGTATGTGACTTGAGACTTTGGGCAAATGCTTCTGCTCCTTCGTTTCTCACTAAACAATCACCAAAGTTGATTTCTTCCAAATCTTTGAGATATGGAAGAGCCTGAAGAAGAAAAGAAAAACCAATGTATCCAAATAAGTTTGGCACTTGCAATTCCTTTGGCTTACAATGAGATCATGGTTCTCCACAGCTTTTGGTCTTTCGCTGCTCTCATCAATGTTCACTCATTTACAATAACCTTTGCATTTGAATACAACCTTTTCTATGAGCAAAGCTATGAGGTGGCGGGTGACAGAGAGAGAGAGAGAGTCACTTGTGGAGGGTGACAGAGAGAGAGTCACTTGTGGAGGGTGACAGAGAGAGAGTCACTTGTGGAGGGTGACAGAGAGAGAGAGAGAGAAAGTCACATTTGCGTCTTTGAGGGAGACGCACACATTTGCGGAGGGTGGCCGAGGGAGAGAGACGCACACATTTGCGGAGGGTGGCCGAGGGAGAGAGACGCACACATTTGCGGAGGGTGGCCGAGGGAGAGAGACGCACACATTTGCGGAGGGTGGCCGAGGGAGAGAGACGCACACATTTGCGGAGGGTGGCCGAGGGAGAGAGACGCACACATTTGCGGAGGGTGGCCGAGGGAGAGAGACGCACACATTTGCGGAGGGTGGCCGAGGGAGAGAGACGCACACATTTGCGGAGGGTGGCCGAGGGAGAGAGACGCACACATTTGCGGAGGGTGGCCGAGGGAGAGAGACGCACACATTTGCGGAGGGTGGCCGAGGGAGAGAGACGCACACATTTGCGGAGGGTGGCCGAGGGAGAGAGACGCACACATTTGCGGAGGGTGGCCGAGGGAGAGAGACGCACACATTTGCGGAGGGTGGCCGAGGGAGAGAGACGCACACATTTGCGGAGGGTGGCCGAGGGAGAGAGACGCACACATTTGCGGAGGGTGGCCGAGGGAGAGAGACGCACACATTTGCGGAGGGTGGCCGAGGGAGAGAGACGCACACATTTGCGGAGGGTGGCCGAGGGAGAGAGACGCACACATTTGCGGAGGGTGGCCGAGGGAGAGAGACGCACACATTTGCGGAGGGTGGCCGAGGGAGAGAGACGCACACATTTGCGGAGGGTGGCCGAGGGAGAGAGACGCACACATTTGCGGAGGGTGGCCGAGGGAGAGAGACGCACACATTTGCGGAGGGTGGCCGAGGGAGAGAGACGCACACATTTGCGGAGGGTGGCCGAGGGAGAGAGACGCACACATTTGCGGAGGGTGGCCGAGGGAGAGAGACGCACACATTTGCGGAGGGTGGCCGAGGGAGAGAGACGCACACATTTGCGGAGGGTTGGCCGAGGGAGAGAGACGCACACATTTGCGGAGGGTGGCCGAGGGAGAGAGACGCACACATTTGCGGAGGGTGGCCGAGGGAGAGAGACGCACACATTTGCGGAGGGTGGCCGAGGGAGAGAGACGCACACATTTGCGGAGGGTGGCCGAGGGAGAGAGACGCACACATTTGCGGAGGGTGGCCGAGGGAGAGAGACGCACACATTTGCGGAGGGTGGCCGAGGGAGAGAGACGCACACATTTGCGGAGGGTGGCCGAGGGAGAGAGACGCACACATTTGCGGAGGGTGGCCGAGGGAGAGAGACGCACACATTTGCGGAGGGTGGCCGAGGGAGAGAGACGCACACATTTGCGGAGGGTGGCCGAGGGAGAGAGACGCACACATTTGCGGAGGGTGGCCGAGGGAGAGAGAGAGACGCACACATTTGCGGGGAGAGAGAGAGGCACACATTTGCGGAGGGTGGCCGAGGGAGAGAGAGAGAGAGATGCACACATTTGCGGAGGGTGGCCGAGGGAGAGAGAGAGAGAGAGAGAGACGCAAACATTTGCTGAGGGTGGCCGAGGGAGAGAGAGAGAGAGAGAGACGCAAACATTTGCTGAGGGTGGCCGAGGGAGAGAGAGAGAGAGACGCACACATTTGCGTAGGGTGGCCGAGCTGGAGAGAGAGACACACACATTTGCGGACGGTGGCTGAGAGAGAAAGAGAGTGAGACACACACGTGGAGGGTTGCCGAGAGAGAAAGAGAGTAAGACACCCACGTGGAGGGTTGCTGAGAGAGAGAGAGACAAGTGAAAAAAGGTTAATAAATAATTGGAAAAGATGAGGGGGAAGGTTGCTAAGAGAGAAATAAACAGTGGACAAAGATTTGCAACAGGAGTTTAGAATGAGAGAAGCATGGAACTGTAATTACCTTAGCAATAGCTATTGATCCAGTTTCTGTAAATGTGTTGTCATTTAAATTAAGAATCCTCATTTGAGTGTTGACAGTTAAGGCTTCTGCTAATGCAGACACACCTGGCCGCTGAATACCATTCTGAGGCATTTCCACATGCTGTAGAGTTCCTATGGTCTGAAAGAAAACAAGCAGTTATTACAGCTACAAAAGGTAGATCACAAAGATAATCACCAACTCATAAAATCTAAAAGGTTAGAATTTTTGAGATAAGGAATCATTATTATGATATGCCTTACTATTACTACTTGAGGGAGATGGCAAAGGTCTTTCACGTGGTGCAGTATTCCTTCCGATCACCTTCTTTTTCTACATTTACTTGTGCAAGTTTTTTTTACCAGCATGACATCACCTTTCTTATACATTCTCTGTCAGCAGCACAATGTTATCAACACCTTTTACCCAAACTTTGTAAGAGTACAACGCATTGGCTGGAGGAGGAGTATCACAGTGAACATCACTCTTCAGTGTAATGTTGTACCAATGCAACAATCATTTATTTATTATGCACATTGGAATTGCAGGCAGTTGCCCAATCAGCAAATGTTCTGAAATTCCTGCTGTTGAATGCTGTGCTCTCATCAAAAAAGATTGCTAGGAGACACTGGATTACAGCAGCAGAATCCTCCCACCTACTGCCCTTGTCCACCCAAAGATCTATCTGCTTGGTCTTCTTCAGGTTATTGAAATTTTAAACTGAACCCATTTTGTACACTGGGTAGATTGTTCTAGTTCCACGAGCTATGCCTCTTCCGGATGTCTCAGTTGTCTCCCTTTAACTAAACTCACCAAGTTTTTGTTCACTACTGACTCTTTGGGTCAAGTCACTAGATCTAACCAACACTTACTCACTCGGCCATGTGCCCTTGAGGACATCAGCATATGAATTTTGGGGACTTACAAACTTAATATCTCAGTAAACATTCTTTTACCAAAGCTCATATTACAATTACTGCTTTTCTCTAGCACTCCTTATTACTGGTTCCCATATTATAGTCATTTCTATGCTTGGTCGACTTAGGAGATTTTTGTGGCCTAGCATATGTGCTGATTCCTTAAGCTTTCATATTTTCCAGTTAGAAACAAGAGTACTGAAATATTATGCAATACCAGTCCTTCTGTATAGCAGTGAATGCTAAAAAAACCTCATACACACAAAGAAACTTGGAGTAAGAGAAATATGGTTCTACAGAGGGATGCCAAGAATAACAATGTGGATAGCAGGGTTGGAAAATTTTTCATACTCACAGGACAGACTGAAGGCAAGAGGGTGAAAGGAAAATTGACACATAACCTAGCTAGCAAGCTTAAGTAAATGGATGGAGTAAAGTTTAGGAGAGATAACAAAAAGACAATATTTATGAAGGACAAGAGATTGTGGAGAGTCGTGATTGACACAGCACATAGAAGAAAAGAGTATTAGCCGTTGCCATACCAGAGAGAGGGTTAGCCGTTGCCCTACAAGAAAACATTCTGCACTCAGTAGCCACTGCGACTTTCAGTTGAAATTTATAAAATCTTTCTACTAAAATATTTTTTTAAGAAAATATGTTTCTCAAGCCCACTAATTTATTGCTCTTTCTAGTATTGACGGCAGTCTTTCTTGTCAAGCTTTTTGTTTGGAGTTATGTAGAATGTCAACATTGTGATTACGTCAGCATTTTCTCCTCAAATTACATGCAACGTATATTTTAGTCATTGAAAGTCAAGTGGTTTTCTGTTATTTGGTACAGTTCTTTTTGGTTCTGTAGCACCAGTCCACAATAATCGAGGAATGGTCCCCATTAAGATCTACAGGCTTCATTCATCAAAAGCCATTTTTAAACCTCAATCTGAGAAAGCAATCATATACAGCTGATAGTTTAAATATTTCTGAACAAGTTCAGGTGCCATGCATGACATCCATAAAGAACATATATCTATGTGCAAATCTGCATTGTAGTCAAAACAGTTGCACTTTAACACAAGAGGCAGTAGTCAGTATGTAAGATTAAACAAAGTAAACCAGTTACAGAGTAGCTAAATGAGATAGGTTTTTCACTCGATGCGTGAAGTAGCCAAGGAAATATATTTTCAGATTCAATCTACAAAACATTGAGGGGAATAAAAAAAAGTGGGAGGGGGGGGGGCTGATCATAGTGAGAACATCATCTTAAGAGACATGCTTTCTTTAGAAAAGGGATTGATTTACTTACTTTGAAAGCTTCTGCCAATGCCTTGGCACCCTCATTTTCCAGACGATTGCGACCGGAAATAAAGGTATTCAATTGCAGCGGTGTTCCTGCAGCAGAACTGGCCTTGTGACATGCGAGCAGTGTCTTTGCCAATAACTGAAAACAAAAAACAAATCTGAATTTCTTTCAACAGTAAAACCAAAACTGGCTTTTTTGTGCACACAGACACACACTACAAACATTTCTGTACTAATCGTGATTCTTTTTTTTTTCTTTTTTAAATGGTTACCCTTAAAATAAGAAACGTCTAAATGCAGACATGTCTACATCTTATTATCACAACATTTTTGCAGGATGAGAAAAATCTATCCCCCAGAGATTAAATGAAGGGATTCAGTTTAGCACCTGATGAAGGCCAGAGTGCACTACAACTGAAGTATTGTGAAAACAACAGCAGGAGATGAAGACAGTACTCTGCATATAAATAATTATTTGTTTATTTACTAAGAATGCATGAATAAAAAGATTAAAAGAAAAGAAAAGAAAAGGTTGGCACAAAAGCAAATGAAAAGCAGAGAAACTAGTTAAAATATTCTTGAAAACAAATTCATATAAAGATGCAGAGGATTAATAAGCTTTTATTTAAATTCCTTGAGGCCTTCACCTATTGTATTCCTTATGGCAATTATTACAGGTAACTGCTCAAATTAATCTTTTAAGTTTTGGCTCTTATTTTGTTTTCTATTAATTCTTTCATTGTTTTAGATTTAGAAGGTAGCTGCAACAAATTTCATTAAACTTAGATAAATTTTTGTTGGTGAGTAGGGCAATATATTTTGATTTGTTAGGTTTGTGAGGAAGGTTCCCTTTCATTTTACAAGCCATATGTTTCATGTTGGAAAAAAAAATTTAAAAAAAAAAAAAAGAAAATTTTAAACTCTCAGCGTCCTCTCTTCTTCATGCGCATGTGTAGTTGCAGTAATGTAAACAGCACTTTAATTGTATGCAGTCCTAAAAAGAAGAAATGCATCACATGAATGCTTTTTCATTTTTTTTTTTTTGATTGATTGATGTATGTATGTATGTGGAGAGATAGTGTTTCCTGTCAATACTTCATAAATAATGCACTATTCAGTTTTGATAGTGTAGAAAAACAAAATATATGCTAATTGGTTTCAGTGAGAAAATTAATGAAAGAAAAGACAGAAGTGTTTAACAGGTATCTCAATGAAATAAAAAGTTGTCAATTTCAAATCTTTTCATTTGTACCCCCTTACTTCTTAAAACAACAACCAGCATTCATAGTTATGATTGTTAGTGCAATATTCTGTTAAGCCCAAATATTTAACGATGCAGTAGGGGAATTTTATTGTCATAACTTGCCATGAGTTTATTCAATTAACTGAAGAATTAAAATTCATCAGAAAATTCAAATAGAGAAACTCATGAAATTTTCACGGGTCTTTCTAGTTTATTTATATCTATCTACTGTTACGAGGATGCATTTCTATGGTAAGGGATTCTACTGAGAGTCCTACTTGTTAATACAAAAAAGTTTTCATTCATGAAGTAATTGCAAAATAGAGAAATTAGAAAGAGAATGTTTGGAAGATTCTAGATCATTCCAGTATATTTGAGAAAAATCTAGATGATTCGAGAAACATCTAGAAAAATGCTAATTAGGTGCTAGCCCCTATAAAAAAAAGAGTTTTGAAAAAGAGTTGTCAGTTGTAAAGGGGAATTTCTGCCATTATCAACTCCAGCTTTTTGATTCGAGGATTAATATATCCAACCAAAAGTATCTCTAAGAAAAGGTGCCGACCAACAAAAACCCAAAGAGAGAACCTTATGGAACAGATGTGGTAAATAGAGTTTTGACTATTTTCATTGACCAAACTACTAATCTATATATACTCACATTTGTGGATTTCCAGTAATAGCATGTAGATTACTTCGCTAGCCCTAACGTGGTAAAGATACTTGAGTCACCTTCCTTCTCCTTTGTAACGCTTCGCCAGTAAGCACTGTTTTGTTTTGTATGTCACAATTGTATATCTTGAATATATTTTATCTTGTGTTTTTGTAAATTAAATATTTATTTGTGATTTATCTCTGTGTTTTGATAAATCATATTTTTTTTCTTTGTTACAATTTCCAACACGTAACACTACATATCAACATGTTTGCTATTGTACTCATACAAAAATATAAATACATGCACACCCAAGTGCGTGTGGTTTAAAATTTGCGATAAGTGAGGGATGAGTGATTATTGGGAGATCACCATAATTCCCATGTATAATGCACAATTTTTTCTAAAAAAAAAAAAAAAAAAAAAAAAAAAAAAAATTGTAACACTATTTGGGTTGCTGGTAATTAATAATCAAAAGGTGACTTGAAAACGAGATAATAATGAATAACTTAACATGAAAAGGGTTAACCAATATCAGAAAAATCGACTGATGATAAGTAAGAATTGTTCCTAGAGAATCGAAATATGTACAATGGACCAAATGACCTCTTGAAAGCGATTCTCAGTTTGTGTGAACAAATCAACTGTTGACAGCCGGTGACAACTAATGCCTGAATCTGACGAGAAAAGAATGGAGTTAAAGCTAAATGAATTCACTTTGCAGGATGTCAGAATGAAGAACTATGAACTGAACACCTGCGGCCGAGCACAAAAAATTTCCCTGGGAAAGTGTCTCTTGGGTCAGAGATGAGAGAGCCAAACATGGTGTCAATTCACTTATTAGAAAAGTACATTTGAAAAAATATTTTTTTTTTTTTTTTTTTTTTATCCTCCGATTGAATGTTAGAGGTGACAGGTGCAGAAGAGCGATCAAGGAAGAAAGTGGGGTAGTCTGCATCCCCTGAAGGATAGAAAGCACAGGAGACATTAAGGAGGTTGAAGGAGCTGCTCATGCCCACCGGTGAGCAATAGTGAGAGATGGTACTAAGAGAAGGTAGAGGCAGCCAAGCAGAGTGATGTCCTCAACCACAACCACCACCACCACCACCAGCCTCACATGAGAGAGGGAAAATTCCCCAAAATTATGAAACTAATTTGATTTCTCAAGACCAAAAATAATAGACTTTTGTTGGAAATCAGGGAATTCACCGAAACCTAGCCTACATCTTGCCCTGCACTGGTTTCTAGTTTGAGTCCATAAAAATGAAAGCACAAGAGCCATTTAGAGAGTTCAGGAGTTAAGTTCAGAGAGACAGCCAGAAAGACGAGAAGGGAAGTGACGAAGGTCACTGAGAGATTCCACACTTCCTGCCAAACACAAGAATCTCTGACTTCAGCTTTGAATCAAACTTACCAAAACAGTAAAACAAAATTTCAATAACACTGCAAGCCAAAAGCCTACCAGCTTACCCAAGTGTTGCACCCAATTTAGGAACTGGTTGGGTCGACAAACACCTGTTTGCAAACACAACTAACAAACCCTTGTACACAGAATTGATATAAAGATAGTAATTATTTTTTAATTTCAGCCTTGTGCTACATCGAAGCTATGTTTGGAAAGTCACTATATTTCAAGTGCTGTTTTTTTTTCCCCAATTTTATTGTATGACTTTGCTCGACTTGGACCAGCCCAACACGAAGATACCTGCAACGAATCAATCTTGACCTCCTTATCAAAATAATCACAACGTAGGGTAAGGTAGGTCAGGATCATAAAGATCACTCCATTGATCAAACCAAGACCGGATTGAAGTGTTGTGAGCCAGGATCAATCAAGGTGCTACATTTGGTTTGCTGCAAGCCAGGATCTAGATGAAGTGTTACAAAATCAGTGGTGCGTATTATGCACAGCTACAAAAAAATCTTTAAAAAATTGCCGCAAAACAAAATAAGAATTATCATAAAACTAAATTAGAAGAATATTATCCTATGTTTAAAACCATTTTTTTAAATAAGAGTAGGAAATACTGGTCATAATGAAATTGGAGCGGTACAATTTATAGGGTTTGATTACCAAACAAGGGGTGCGTATTATCCATGAGTAAAGCATTTTCCCCACACTTTCAGTAGTTTTAGGTGTGCGTATTATGGATGAAGGCATATCATAGTGACTCAATTTTCACACCCAAGTGTATTCTTTAGATCATAGCTTGGAGATTGCATTGAAACAGTCAGCATGCGGTATTGATTCTGATGTCCACATGTAATTATAAAAAGATGGAATTGGCCAGAAAAATTGTTTTACCTTGCCTCCTGTAGTACCCAGGCCATTGTTGTTAAGACTGAGCTTCCTGAGGGAGTAGCAACACTTGCTCAAAAGCAGGTCTTGAATTCCTTCCACACCAATGGCACCGAAGGCATTGTCGCTGAGGTTTAATTCCACAAGATGGGCTCCTGCGGTAATAATACCAGCTCCAAGAGATTTCTGGAATAGAAAAACACAACAATGAAAAAAAAAAAAAAAAAAAGGTTTGGAGCTTCCCAAAGCATCCGTTTATCTTACAATATAAAAAGGTACCCGGTTTTGTCAAAATTCAGTCCTTTGGTGGTGAATCTGGAGTAACCTCAACAAAACACAGACCAGAGTGATGACATATAGAGGCCATACACTGCCCAGCCTACATGGTCTCCTTCTCGGCCATACTGACAAGATCCAAAGGAATACAGAGTATTACATTTGGGGATAGCTTAGCTGCAGAAGTTGCTGAAAAGTTGTCAGTATTGACAGCCAACCACCTTTTGGGTCTTCTATCTGGGTTTACTTTCATAGGCTTTTCCCTGTTTTTGATATGACTGCAGGGCAGCGAAGGTTTAAAAACCAGGTTTGGCTTCCCCGAGATGAACTGATATTCTATACTGTCAAGCTCCATCTATCTGAAGCAGCTGGTTATGAGGTACCAGTTTTCCACACGTGTTCAATCTCCAGCTAGGAGCTGGACTTAGTTGTCACAGGTTATTTGATACACATGCCACAAAATATTTATATACAGTGAGAGCTTGCCCCTACGATCACATCCAGCTATGACTACCTTTGGAACATATATAATATATGGATGTAATCATTATATACATCACAAAGCCATACACTTTTTATAATTTTATTACTTCAAATATTATCCTTAGTGTATAGCCATGTTTGAAATAGAAGCCCCATTTTTTTTTTATTTTAACTATCTTCATACTTCAGCAATGTTTATTAATTTAAAAAGTGATGATTAGAATTGGAATAAAGCCTAAACACATGATGAAAGTGAATTTATATATTGCTTTTGTTTTTGAGAATTTACAACATGTATATTCTAATCATTGCTTCTTGAAACAACAAACATTGCCAAAGCGTAAATTAAAAAAAAAAGGGGGGGGGGGTCATGAGAAAAACCATCTTTTTGACACACCATCTTATTGCAGGCATGTTCATCCATGTTTGCCAAATTTTTTTGGATGATAATACTGGTTTAGTGATGCACGTCATACTAATTACCCCATAGCTGGAGAGAAAAAGTGGATTCATACCTTTCCAAAGGGTTATCTGCATGTAAGTGAATATAGCGAATCCAACTCTGCTCTCCAATTAACAATTCAGAGTCATTATCAATTACACCAACTGCACATCCAAGTTTACAGCATCTGATATTCCCAAGTGGTCACCCATCTAGTTACTGACCAGGCTCAATGTTGGTTAACTTCAATGATCATACTGCAACCCATGTTTCAATGTGATATGCCTGTAAGCCTTGGTGAGCCCCAATTCCTGCAGAGTTTGTTATATTCACATAGGCGCAAATATCTTCTCCCCCAAGCTATGGGTTGGTTTGTAGAACTTGTACCAGTAAAAATTATTGTCAAAAACAAAATTCTTACAATATAAAAATATTTTCTGAATTTAAATAACCTGTAAAAGATTGACAAGCTATAAAAATGTCTATTCTTTCTGAATCTAAATGGCCAGCTACCACTTGTTTCTGAGCACACTCATAGATGGCTACTCAATCCAGAGCACACATGTGGCTTATAAGGCAACTATACTGAGTTTCTAGAAGGTAGATAATCCAATTTCACTCATAAGGCTTGGGTCAACTCCTACTGTGGCTTTCAGGCACTTTCCAAAAGTGCTACACATGCTGGGATTAGCTCCCCAGGTCAATAACATCAAGCATGGCCGGTGTAAACTAAACCTTTCAAGCCTGATTAGGAGGCCCCGAGCAGTGTTTGTGACCGTCACTATCTCATTACATTTGCTATTTTCTACCTACATTTATGTAAATTAGAAATTAAACTAAGCACATCTGACCATCAAAGGATGAACAAATTTTGCAGATTTTGACGTCATTCTGGGGTCATTTTTATTTTTGGTCCTAAACTGTGAATTTTCTTTTGCTCATACCAAGTCTTGAAAATGTTGAATTTGTTAAACTTATTCAACGTTTTATTAACAAGAAAAAACTCAAGCTGATGTAAAAAATTGCTGCAAAAACATTAACTCAAGATAAAATGATCTCTAGTATGACGTCTCTAATTTGTATTTAGATACATTGTATTTATTTTCAATTTTTCTAGTTAAATTTGTCACCTATATTGCATATGATGCATTATTGTACATAATTAGGTTACAATAAAATTTGTATTTTATATAAATACTACTTTATGAAAATTGAGATGTAGTAGAGTGTGGGAGCATGTATCATAGATTGCAGGAAAGGCATGAGAACCTTACACTGGCCCTGACAAACACACTTGACCATGGTGGGAATCAAACCCAGTCTCATGGTCAGAAAATGTACTAACAACTTGGCCACACACATTCTGAAACTAACATACTCAAAATAATAATGATTATTTACTTTATTTATTAATTTTTTTCTTTTTTTTTTTTTTGTTACTTACAAGAGATGGGGGAATCTCAGCATTTGACCTGCCAGTAAACATATCACTCCATAAGGCTCTCTGTAAAAAAAAAAAAAAAAAAAAAGAAAGAAAGAACCAAACCCTGTTAGAATGTATGGTAAAGACAAAACAATCAGTTAAGTATGGTTTCAGTATTAAATGATAATGAGTTAATTAGTTTTGGAAAACCTTCAACTACAGATATTTGCACATAATTTCATACTTTCAAGGCAAACATATGTCTTCAAGATATATAGTTTGTACATGATAAAGGGTAATTTTTTTTTTTTTTTTTCTAGTAAAAATGTATCACTGGTCTCTGTCTCAAAAATGTATTGCTGATAATTTTACTATAAAATGTTTTTGTACTTTTCTAGTGTTTTGATGTTTGGAGGTTCACTACTTGCCCAGAACAGGTGTTACACCACCCCAAGATCAGGGTGCATCTGGGAAGAACAGCAATCCTCAAAACCTCCAATCTCCTACTCAGAAGCCTTGCTTCTGGATGTAATTTATCATCATACCAAAGACACCAGAAAAACTGGTAACGATTTCAATCCTTACTTCATTTATAGCCTTGCATCACTGCCTTGTGGCGTGTTAATTAATCAATTCCAATATTCTAGAGAGAGAGAGCAGCAGCAGCTGAAAATTCCTTTCTGGCACAAAGGTGAGGTCAACTGTATAAAGCATTACATTTTCAAAAGAATTTCAAATATTTAATTTCCGACTTGTCATGACAACAACAGCATCTTACATGAAGTCAATTGTTTACATACATAGATGCAAATTGATGGATATTTCTAAAATGTTATAACTGTATAGTTATCTCTTACTCCATATCCTCTTGGCATCAGTTTAAACTGACATTTTTTTTTCTATCCATATTATGTGAGCTATGATTAGAAAGTATAATTTTGGAAAAAAGACAATTTTTATTGACAAATGTTGGGAAATAACCTAACTCATCCGAAATTAAGACAATACAAATTTTAAGCAAAATATTCACAAAAAAATTCCCAAGAAAAAAGGCATCAGTTTAAACTGACACCAGGGAGATACAGGCTTTTAAGTCACTTACTTTCAACTCTGGATGTTTCTCCAAGACTTTGGCAATTTCTTCTGCAGCCTGCTTTCCAACTGTGTTACCTTCAAGTCTAAGGGTCTCCATTTTTGGAAAACCTTTGATGGCTTCAACAATTTCTTTAGCTATTAAGCAATAAAAAAGGAAAATGTTAAGGAAAAAGAAAAGAAAAAAAAAAAAAAAACTATTTTTGTTCCCACCCTGATAATAATCAAGTCATTAAAACTCAATTGCACCAACCCCAAAATCCTTAACAGAAGTTTTCAATTTGACAGTTTGTAACACACTAGAAATTAACCAAAAAAAAGAAAAAAAATAGTTTCAGAGAAATCATTTCTTACTCCACATGATATTCAAAACCAGTTTAATGTTAATATATAAAGAAAAGAAAAAATGCACTGAAATACCTCTCCCACTCAGTCTGAACAACCCCTATACTGGGATGAGCAATAAAATCAAAGTTGGAGAGAAAAAAAAAAACAAAAAAAAAAAAAACATTTTATTGAACTTTTTGGAAATTGAGTAATAAACAGAATTATTTTTAATTTTTCTTTTTAAATTATATGTATAAATATTTTTAGGGCTGTCAAACATTAAATCAGTTATAATATTCCTCAAAGTTCCAGAAAAGTATATTTTATTTTTTGGAAGATTTCTAAATAAAGAGAATTACATTCTGATGAAAAGCAGCTAAAATCAATTTCAAAACAAAAACTCCTTTCAATGAATTTAAGTTAAATTTCAAAGAATTACATTACAATGAAAGACAGATAGAAATGGCGCTAATCAGCTATTTTAGCAAAAAAAAAAAAAAAAAAAAAAAAAAAAAAGAAAATTCTGGTTATCCCAGGGTTTCGGCAGTTGTATGCTCCGGCCATCTTCAGGTGGTTGGAATGTCAAACTGAACCCTTCATTTCACTCATTGAGATAGACTGTTCTAGTTCCACGTGCCATGTTTAATGGATGTCAGTTATCAGTTATCTCCTGTTAATTCTCCTCTGCAAGTTCTCCTTAACCATGTATTGAACTCACACTCTTTGGGGCCTGTCACTGGATCTAACCAATGCCTTTATCCACTGTGTCATGTGCCCTTGAGGACATCTGTATATGAATTTCTGGGTATTATAAACCTAATGTCTTCAGCAACCATTTTTTACTAGGGCTCATATTGCAATTTTTGCCGTTATCATTGGATGTTTTTACTAGAGCTCATATTGTAACTTTTGTTATTATCGCTTTTCTCTGGTACTCCTTATTACTGGTTCCCATATTGTATTCATTTCTATGCTTGGTCAGCTCAGGAGATTTTTGTGGCCTAGCATATGTGCTGATTCCTTAAGTTTAAGAAATTTCCAATGGTGTTCCTTGTCTATGGTCTCAACCTGATCCCACAGAGGGTGGTGATCTCCCTTCTCTCTTCATATGTGGTCAGCCACGCCTGATTTTTCCACTTCCCCTTGTGTTACAGCTTTCTGGTGTTCTTGAAGCCTTACCTTAAGGGGGCGGCCTGTCTCCCCTTTATATTTTTTTCTGCAGCTGCACAAGATCCTTGATGTTTATCTAATTTGTTCTACAGGGGCTTTATCCATTTATATATAAGTCTTGGAGAAATATATAACTTTTTAGGCACTCAAAAAATATTTTGAGCAAAACTTTTTTTATGAACATTTTTTCTTCGTTAAAGGAATTTTCTTCTCCCCTTCTTTCTCTTGCAAATGTGCATATCCTTTTTTGTGCAAGTAAGCAAACATTTTCTTCCTTTATTATTACACACTGAGCAGGAGTGAGTCTTCTTTCTTCCACCTGAAAGAGCTGCCTAAAAATAGAGAATTGTCTGCTCTCATCTTTAAAGCTGTTATTGCTTGTTTATTTTCAATTTTATTGAATTTTTAAACTCAACCCTTTCATGTGGGAAAGCCAGAACAAATTTGCCATAAAGTGCATACTAAAAATGAAGAGAAAATATTTTTTAAAAAGAACCAGATAGTAACTGATAGGTAGGTACCACCAAAAAAAGGATGCATTTTCAGATTGTTTTTTTTTTTCTAAAAATCAAAAAAGTTGCTACCCTCAGTTTTAAAGATACTTGGGAAAAAAAAAAAAAAATCAGAATTAATTATTCAATTCAAATGTCCAGTATCTAATGAAGGAATTGAAATCCATATTTTATTAGAAAACGTTGTAGAAATATTGGGGAGGGGCTGTTAAACATTCACTCTCTTCAATATCTTGTGCATACTTTTTAATTTGAAGAGGGTGTTAGTCAAACTTTTACTTAGGTACCTCCATGAGATCAATAAAAAAGAGCACAGCATGATGAAAAATATGCCAAACTTGACGAAAACAAAAACATGATTTGCATTCCTCAAAGCCTTGTGCTTTTAGTTTTAACTATTGTAATTACTAAAGTGGACTCGATCGAATTTCTGGAGTTTTCATAATATTAGTTGGGGGAGGGAGTAATAAATATAAAAAAATATTTCTGCCATGACTTTAAATAAAAAAAAAAAAGAAAAAACACATTTATAATCATTTTGATCATCTGTGAATAGTTTCTGAAAGTTTCATTAACATCCGACAATTATTTCTATTTTTGCAAGATTTTCCAAATTAATGTGTCATACAAAAAAAAAAAAAAACGTGATAAAAATTATCTGTTATTTTACTAGTTTCGGTGATACAAAGAGAAATAAGGGTTTTTAAATCAAAATCCAGAATGTTCTAAAAAGAAGGAAAACTTTTTTTAAATAATTAAAATAAACTTTGATCTTTCTTCTTCATAATAACATAACCATTTAGACGATAAAATTTTGTTTTCGTCAAGTTTGGCGTCTTTTTCATCCAGCTTGCTAGTAAGTAGCTGCTATGCTCTTTTTTTAGCAATCTCATGGAATAACCTAATGCAATATCAAATGTGAGGAGAGAAAATTGTTTTAAAATTATTATTATATTTGTTTTTCTTTTCAGGAAGTAATTTATTTTGATCTCGAGAAAATAAAAATGATGCCAAAGTTAGTTTTTCAATGTTGCTTTTTTTTTGTAGGTTGTAAAACGAGAAAAATATCTCCTTTCTTACTTTTAAAATAGTACTGTTCGCCACTTTTCTGAATTAATTTGGTTGGGAGAAAACATCGATATTTTCTTTTTTTATTTTTGAAAAAAAAAAAAAAAAAAAATTAAATATGAAAAACAAAAGAAAAGCTTTCGTTTTGTTCGTTAATCAAGCATTATTTTTAGGAGTTTGAATTTTAAATCCACAAGGATGTTATTATATTTTTTGTATTAACACTTTCATTTTTATGGACATATTTTTTTTTTAACAGATCTGACACTGTTAGTGTTTTCTTTTATCATTCTATCGCACGTAAGTTTTTTGACCGAGCCTCATAGTCAATATTCGAACTAAAAAGTTTAAAAACCTTTGTTTGAAAGTCAGAAAATCAATATAAAACGAAAAAAAGCGTTCAAAATGAGGAATTTCAATTTGAAAATTTCAATTATTATTTTTTAAGTAAAAATCGAAATTCATTTCAGGCATTCATTTGACAGTGAGTAATTAATCTCAAAATTGGGGGGGGGGGATTATCTTTGTTTCTAAATTGTAGTCTTGCATCAATTTCAAATTGTTTTCCCAAACTCAGGCCATTACTTGTCAAAGAAAGAAAAACCCAACTTATGTGTTTGCTAATAATAATCCGGAAGAAATTGTCATTTTCCTTAAATAATTTAAAAAAAAAAAAAAAAAAAAAAAAACTTTTGAAGATAGTCGAAAATATTGTTTTTTTTTTATTTCAAACGGTATTTTTCGTTTTATTTCTGAGGTAGGATAAAAATCCATTCGCATTATGTTTCAAAATTGAAATGTATTGATTACAAATGTTGAATTATTAAAAATTTTAATAATTCAACATTTCCGAAAGTAAAAGCTAGATTTTAATTTAAAATCTAGATTTTACTTTCGAAAAAGATAAAGAAATTATAATATTATAATTTATATATTTTTCGAACGCATGACATCTTTATAATTAAAAAGCGGACTCAGAATATGTTTGGTGTTGGGGTGTAAAAGTGGTTTGAAACGCTGAAATGGGCATTTTTAATATCTGTAATTGATCTTCAAACTAAAAGAGCAATCACTGATTAATCAAGCATGCTATAAAAATGAAAAAAAAACAAAAAACACTTTTTGTAAACAACAATGTGTTGTAAAAATTGATTTAAGAAGGTAAACGAGGCGATCTTTCTTGATAAACATTTCGATATCTACACCTATAATTCCAGAAAACAAAGAAAAGTTCAAAATGATTGGAAGTAAAATAAATAATTTACAACTCACCATCTTCAGCTTTGTCTAATTTCATTCCTCTACCGGCAAAACTCAATTCCGTTTCTTCTTCTTTTTCGGTCCCATTTCTATCTTCGACGCCTGTCTGGGACAACAAAGCCGTCAATTTGTTAACTTCGAAACAGCATTCGTTTCCGCTGGACATTATTCCTGACACGAGGGGTCCGTTCTGCAAGGTTTTAATTTATTATATCAGTTTTTCTCTTACGACGTTCAACGAGAATCGGTGGGAAATTATGGAGGCAACTTTTTTGAAATGAAAAGGATTTCCGGTACTTTTCCAATCAAAGGTGAAAAATAGCCACGTGCGTTTAGTAAAACTCTCCCCGGTATTGGTAAAAAAAAGGCGGTAAAAGTAAGGAAGGTAACTCTTATTCCTTAAATGCTTACTGGTAAAAAAAATAAGATTATCAATAATAATAAAAAAAAACAACAAAAAGCACTAATTTTTCAACATAATTTTACCTGTCAATGCCCTTCATCTAATATTTTTCATAATTTCTCTAATAAAAATCTAATAAAAAAAGCTTTCTCAAATTGAAGTTTTGCAGATATACAAGGTGTTCCAAGTCATATTACCATTGGTAACTTTGTCAATTTTATATTCATTTACCAAATGGAATTATGTTTCTGTATCTCATAATATATTATTTTATTGGTCAAATTATGGAAGATGATGTCATAGAAATTTTCCCTATTAGTGTTTGTTTTCTGCCAATTATTGTGTGACTTTTAGAACACCCTGAGGAGGTTGTGTTATTGGATTAAATTATATTGATTAAAAATTGTTGAGTAAATTAGGCTGCGTGATGAAATTAACAATTTCCTCTCACATTAAATTTCAGTATTCAACAAATATAGAATAAGGATCTGTAGAGCTTAACCTCTACATGCCAGTGGATCAGAACCAATGACTGAGTTCACTACGTCCTCATTGGACAATAAATATTAGAACATTTCTAATTTACATTTTCATGTGTTAGTTGTAGATTTTTGTGCAAGCTAAACACAATCCAGGCTCCAGACACAAGTTTTACAATAATTGTTTCTGATTGGTCAATATATCTCAAAGTTGTAACAACGCCTACGCACACGTGTTTAAACACAAAATACCGCCAAAATCTTGAAACGTGTTCGCAAGCCTCACACGTGACTAAGAATGCAAATAAATACAATGCATGAACACAAATTTACCAGTGAACTTCGTGACGGATAACCAATCGCTAAACTACTCCACGTCACTTATACTTTTGAAGTTGCAAAGTTAAAATTTATTAACACGAAACAACTCCAATGCACTCACTCATCAATCACTGGATTCAATCACCATAAACAGTGGAAGTTCTCAACCATAGAACTTATATTCATCCAGCAAACATTTCAGTTGATTCTCTAACAAAAAATTATTACGGTCAAAGAGGGACAACTTCTTAAGCAAACTTAAAATTCACATCGGAAAAATATTACTACACAAACTGTTTAATATTACATAAGTTTACAAACCTCAATCATACTTTGTATGCCTTGCTTTGTTCCTTTGTATGACTTACTATATATAAAATTCTATTGTTTGTTATTCAAAAAAAGAGATTTATTATTATTTCTCATGTTGTTCTGATTCTATGTGTGAATATTGAAATTTTGATGTTAGTGGAAATTGTTAATTTATCACGCAGCCTATTTCTCAACAATTATTTACCCATATGATTAACACATCCACTACAGACAACATGAGAAACAACAGTTTTTGCACAACAATGAATAAAATATATAAACAAGAGATACAAAAACAACTGGAGTAAAGCGGTGGTTTGAAAAAGTTCAAACGTCCTTTTATGTTTAGATGAAAAGTTATCAAAGTTTTGGTTTGATAGATTATAATTTGTCGAATGGTCTGTACAATAATGAGAAAGTGTGTTTTGGTATTATAGTAATTTAAGAAAAAAATAAACAGTTCAAATTTGTACTTAAAGTAGAGAAATATTATTTATGACTTACTTTAAGGTTTACGGAATTGTCGCTCTTTGATTTGTTTTCACTTGTTCAAAGAGAATATTCTAGTTGGGATAAGTGGTTCTTAACAAGCTGTGTTTATGTTAATTGCAATAAAAAAGTTGAGTTTGAAAGCGTACGAAAAAGATTCTTGTATTAAGTTGAATGTAGAAAACTTGAGTTGATTTTTCGTCATAAAATATTGCCGTGTGAATGAGTGTTCTCTCAGGCTGGAATCATGTTAGGAACTTTAACGTAAATCCTGGAATGGTGTGACGAGTTCAAAAGATTCCAATCAGCGCACTGCCGAAGATGAAAGACGTTTCATATTTTATTGCTAACTTTGGTCACGTGATAGGCTCACAGAAGCTTGATAGATTTTGGTGGAATTATCTTTTTGGTAAGGTCAAGAACTAGGTCGATGATATTAAATATTAAGTGACTAATTAGAAGTTGAGAGTTTCTGAAAATATTTATTAAGCTGAATCAGCTCTGTGATCCACTTTCTGTACAAAAATTGATGTTGATATTCAGACATGATTTAAATATTAAGTGACCAATCAGAAGTTGAGATTTTCTGAAAATATTTATTAAGCTGAATCAGCTCTGTGATCCACATTTGTATGAAAATTGATATTGATATTCGGGTATGATTTAAATATTAAGTGACCAATCAGAAGTTGAGATTTTCTGAAAATATTTATTACGCTAAATCAGCTCTGTGATCCATTTTTTGTACAAAAATTTATGTTGATAAAAATGGTGATAGTGGGATGCTAAAACCCTGTAGGATCAGTATTTGTCAGCAGGTTTGAGAGTAAAACTGAATTTATTTACAGAAATCATATTCCTATGGATGTAGGTACCTCCACAGATTCATGATACCTAAGGTTTAAAATGAATTTTTAAAAAATGAAAAATCTTTCTTGAAGCTTTTATTTTAGTTTTAAATTCAAGCTAATAGATTAAATTTAATATTTCCAATGAGCAAAATCTTGCTCCATTTCAAAGTTAATTTAAATTGACTGGAAGGAGTTTTCATTTCAATATTACTAAAATTGCCGATTTTAATGCCATTTTTAGCCATCTGTCAGGACAATGTAATTTTCTTAGTCGAAAAAGTTTTTTAAAATAAAATATACATTATTATTATTCACGTTTTAAAAATAAAATTTTATTTGAGAAATACTAACTGATATAAATTTTAATTATTCTGATTTGAAATAAATATTACTTTTAGTTTCAAATATCACAGAAATGCATTTTTTAACACAGTGCTAGGTGTTTATTTAAAATGTTGACAAATGGAAGGTTATCTAATTTTTTCTACAGAGGGTCATATCTGTAAAAATTACTTTACGAATATAACATGAACACCTTTTTATGTAATTTCTAACTACCAAGTAATCTTAAACATTTAGGAAAGTATTACCCATAATCTAATGTTTTATTGAATTTTAGGTGCATTGGCTTTAAATTTACAATAGCTATCACTCTTATGTTCTGATAAAGTCATGTATGGATGTCCATGTTTACAAAAATCACTACATTTATACAGACACAAAAAAAAAAATTTCAAAATTCTTTTCAAAATATTGGTGGTCAATGAATTGTAATAAACAATTCTATTTATGATTTGTAAATATAGTTTTTACTTAAGGATATTATCACCTAACCAGGACAAAGTAATAGAGAAATTTAAAAGATTTAAAACTTTATAAATTATTCTAATTAAAATTTTAAAAAAAATGAAAACAATTTTTGAAATATTCATTATTCATGAAAAGAATTTTTTTTATTACAATAGTGTCCATAATATATCTTATTTATAAAGGCAATTAGAAGCATTTCTAATTAATTAATGCCTTAGCTTTACTGCATTTTTTATTTTCAGTAACTAGGGATATTGTTTTACAAGAATTTCTAAATCAATGTTTTTCACCACAAAATTCCACTGAAATTTCCTATACTAATCTCTACCCCACTCACCACCCCCATTAACACAAAACGAAACCAAAATTTCAAATGTTCTAAAAAGGGTCAATAAATTTAATAATCCTTTTAATAATAACAAAGATGTCGACGATAAAATATTATTTTTCTTAAGTTTTACAAGTACCTATATTAATGCTATGCCTGTTGATATTGAGCACTTTAGTTAATTATCTTAAAAGTGTTTTCCCTCAGAAATACACTTGTCAACATTTTATATTTTTTGCAAAACACAATCTTTGTTATAACACTTAAATCTATTCAGTGAAAATTTTCAGATCAAAATTCAGTCAATAATTGAGCCAAGCTTCAGACTCATTGAACCACACTTGTACTTCAATTACAATTATAACTATGCTAACTGAAAAAAAAAAAAAATTAACAATACTTATTTTTTTTCCATCATTATTACTATTGTGATTGACTAGCAGAAACCATGGAAATTTTTCTCTCCATTTTATCTTACATATCTATAAGTCTAACATTCACCATGCTTAGAATATTGCTGGCATATATTGTCCGGTTGCTCTTGCTATTTAGAGATACTTGATAAAATCCATAGGTGAATCAGCAATATTATTGATCCTGGTCTGGCATCTCTGCTTCAGTGACTTTCCCATCGCCATAAAGTTGCTTCCCTGTGCCTTTTCTATAAATACTTTCATGGTAATTGTTCAGATGAGCTCATCACTATGGTATTTTTTTTCTTAAAAATGTTGTTTTTTTTTTATTCCCCTCCCACCACAGACAATAAATAGTACATATGGGGACTAGTTAAGATTTTCATAGAGACAATAAGGCATTATGGTGGATGTAGTAAGAAAGGTAAGTAAGAATGCGTTGTTTTGGTGTTAGGAATATTGTGGTATGTTTGGGTCAGTGTTTATGGCTAGCTAAGTTTAAAGACTGTCCTTTTCCCTATTTTCCATTTTTGGCCTTGTACCACATTTTCTGTAAATAAACAGAAATAAATATCACTCATCACTATGCTACCTAGACTTTATGAATTTAAGCTCAGTACTAGATTGGCAACTAGGTCTCATCAATTTACAGTTGAATTGACAAGATATAATTGTAAGTTCTATGCTAACAGTTTTTTTTTCTTGCTCTTTGTGGAACTCTTCCAGTTACACGCTTTCTGACCAACTTTAAAAATTTAAATGCAATGCCAATTGTTATCTTGTGTCCTTGATTACTCTTCTATTGTTCTTGCTCCTTGGTAATGTTTTTTTGTTTTCTATTAGGACCTTGAATAAGTTCTCACTGTTTTTCAACAGATGGCATTCCCAGAACTGCGTGTGTGTAATTTCAGATGGTAATGCATCTATAAGGAAGTACTATAAGCATAGTGTTAAACATGTCAGATTTCGTGCCAAAGAAAGTGTATTTGCAGGGAATTTTACTGCACTACTTTATTCAGAAGAAATCTGCAGCTGAAGCGCACAGAATTTTTGTTGAGACTTATGGTGACCATGCTCTGTCGGAAACAACATGCAGAGATTGGTTTAGACGCTTCAAAAATAATGATTTTGATGTTGAAAATAAAGAACACTCTGGTGCACCGAAAAAGTTTGAAGACAAAGAATTGGAGGCATTACTTCATGAAAATTCATGTCAGGCACAAGCTGAACTTGCAGAATCATTAGTTGATCACACAACAGTTTCGAAACATTTGAAAGCATTAGGAATGATTCAAAAGCAAGGACATTGGTTACCGTATGAGTTGAAGCTGAGAGATGCCAAACAGCATCTTATCACATGTGGACAGCTGCTTTAATGGCAAAAAAGGAAACTTTTTTTTGTATCAGATCGTGACGGCAATGAAAAGTGGATACACTATGATAACTTTAAGGGTAAAAAATCATGAGGCAAGCCTAGCCATGCATCAACATCAGTGGCAAAGCCGAATATCCATGCTTCAAAGCTTCCACTCTGCATTTGATGGGATCAGCTGGTTGTAATTTATTATGAGCTGCTCAAACCAACTGAAACCATTACAGGAGATCGCTATCAACTACAATTGATGCATTTAAGCCAAGCATTGAAGAAAAAATGGCCAACTGTACAAACAGACATGAAAAAGTGATTTTGCAACTTGACAACACTAGGCCACATGTTGCAAGATGGGTAAAAACCTACTTGGAAACATTTAAATGGGAAGCCCTACCCCACCTGCCGTATTCACCAGACATTGCCCCGTCCAATTATCACTTGTTCCGATCGATGGCACATGGCCTGGCTGAGCAGCAGTTTAATTCTTATGAAGGTGCCAAAATATGGGTCAATTCATGGTTATCCTCAAAAGATGTGTCATTTTTCCAACGTGGAATTCAAATGCTGCCAGAAAGATGGCAAAACGTAGTGGCTAGTGATGGACAATACTTTCAGCGACATTTTTCTACTAATTTTTGTAAATAAAACATTACTTTTCAAGAAAAATCAGCGAGAACTTATTCAAGGTCCTAATAATTTTTTCACATCCAGTAGTTCCTTGTGCTTCAGTGGTTTTCCTGCCTTGCTTGGGCTAAATTCATTTAAAAAAAAAAAAAAAAAAAAAAAAAATCCCATTAGTTCTGACAATAAAAATTTTCCATTATTTCATGCCTCTGCATTTCTCTTGCCTGTATCTTCTCATTCTTTCCCTTATCCTTTTCAATCATCATGGCTTATGTTTTATTTAAATTTCATTGTAACATAGATAAATTTCACATGTTAAAAATAAATAAGGCATGAACAACTGCCTACGAGACAAAATCAGCCTTCTTGAGGTAATCCACCATAGCTGGACTGGGGATTAATTTAAAAAAACAAATTTCCTAAGTTTGGCCTGTTTCATATCAGTTGAAGAATGTAACTACCTTATAGAGTCCACACTGATGTAGGGATACAAAAGAAAGGTGATTATCTTCCTTTGGTAGAGATGATGTCATGTGGGTCACATGACAGCTGCTTAATGTTGTCACTGCACAGTTATGAAGGTTGCAGTCCTACAGTCAATTAGTTTCCAGGAGTCAAAGCAGATTTTTTTTTTTTGTTGTTGTTTAGCATGAGGGAAGTCCTTGTGGACACTAAATCTGCCTACCCCAACTAGCAACCAACCACATACTGCAACTTACAAGCCCATGGCGCCATTTCCCATTGGGAATATATCTATACCACATATATATAGAAAGAAACTATGGCTCAAAGTCCTCATGTTGGGAAAACTTAAAACTCACTATTTCCCCATTTGTAGAATATGTCCTCACTAGAGACACAGCAGATAAATCCAGCCCACAAAAATCTGGAATCCTGAATATGCCTTCTTCAGAAACACTGAAGAATCTTTGGATTATATCTAAGACCCTATCTTTTCATTCTCTTTTTGCACTTTTTGTAGGGATGTTATATTTCCCCTGCATGGGACAGACGGATGGACAGACATACATGCACACACATACAAAATTTTGTGTATGACTTAGCAGTATCAAAGTGTCTCCGAGAACAAAGCATGTTTGTCATTCATTTTCCTTTCAACCATTTCATTCTGTCTGTAAAATATGGTGTTATGGATATAATAATGCCCATAATGGAAGAAAATACAAACTGGAAGAATAATCATTTTTTCAATCAATCACCCATTATCTGATATTCCCAATGTGACACATTATTTACCATTATTTTGTTGACTGAATTAACTATGTATTATTAGCGCCCCTATTACTGGCAATTCCACAAACCTCATGAATTACCTTGCCATTCAATGATTGAAAAACAAATCCTTACTCTATCCACAAAATCTTTGTTCAATTTTTATCTTTCTTGCTTTATTTTCTTAAATTGTTAACAATGTTTAGCCTTCATACACACAGAAAAACAGTGGGTCTAAAGGATGGTTATTCCCTTGACATCACTATTACTTTACACTTTTGACCCCATCATTATTCATAAGATTATAAAATATGTTAACTAAGTAAAATGTGATATTCATTGTTTATCTTTTATAAAGATTTATTATTTACCATTTTATAAAGAAAAATTTGAAATTTTTTTTTTTTTTCAGAAATTTATAAAAAATTACAAAATTATCAAAATATGTAAACCAACTACAATGCAATATTTGCAGTAAGTTAATTAGACATTCTGTAATTATATAGAAAAAGCTTTCTCCATCTAATGAAGAGGGGAAATTCACACTGAAAATGTTGAGCATTTGTCTCATCTAAAATTAAAAAAATGTTTGATTCAAAGATAGCTCTCAAAGTGAATTCAAGTGGCGAGAGCAAATAAAAGAAATCATTGGAAAATACATTTTTTCAAAATTTATAATTACTTACTCATGTTTATTTAAATTTTTTTGTACACACATTTTTATAAATTTATGAATTAAAAGAAAAAAATTTCATATTTATTTCTTTATAAAATGATAAATAATATTTAATTATAGTTAAAAGAGGAAAAAGTGTCACTCCCAAACAAGACACTAAAGCCCCTAAAATGCAAGGGTGGTTACAGAGTGCGGAAGAATCACGAACAAACAGCAACATTAATGAGCAGAAAGAAAAAAGGATGACAGTAGATAGCGATTGACATTGCATTTAAATTTTTGAAGATTTAATTTGGCTGGCCAGGATGGAGTTTTAAAGTGAGAAGTGCAAGAAAAGAAACTGTTAGCATAGAACTTATGGCTACATCTAGCCAGCTGAAGTGCAAATTAATGTGATCTCAACACCAATCTAGTACTGCACTTAAATTCATAAAGTCTAGATACCATAGCAAAGAACTCATTTGATAATTATCATGAAAGGATTTATTAAAAAAAAAAAAAGAAAAAAAAAGGCACAGTGAGGTAACCTTATAGCAGCAGGTAAGTGACTGGAGCTGAGCAATAAGACCAATAATATTACTGATTCTTCTTTGGATCTTATCAAGGAGCTCAAGACCATATGCGGCAACAATATTCCAAGCATGGGTGAATGGTAGGCATCATTATATATATATATATATATATATATATATATATATATATAAATAAAAAGAAATATAGTCTTAAGGTGTGCTATATTTATGGAATAAAGTGCTCAATATCAAAGATAGAGCATGTGTAAATATAAAAGTGAACATAGAAGTCAACACTTAGAGTCGACAGTCTGTTTCATGCTATATGCAATCGTCAGGCCTGACGATTGCATATAGCATGAAACAGACTGTCGACTAAGTGTTGACTTCTATGTTCACTTTTATATATATATATATAAAGATAGATTCTGGAGGAAAAAAAAAGTGTCTCTCATATTTTTATAATCTTGTAAATAAGCAATCTAATAAATAAATAGTGTTTAATGTTTGTTGCCAATTTTCAAAAACAAAGAAAATATATAAATCCATTTTCATGTTTGGATTTTATTAAAATTCTAATCATTGCTTTTTAAGCTCAAGAAAAATTGCTGAGGGAGGGTTTTGTTGGTTTGTTTGGTTTTACAGTTTATCAATCTCTCACGGTTCCTTTAAAACTGAGACATTCTTAAATTTCATAAAAATATTTTTTTTTTAAATTATGCCCAATCATATGGTATCAACTACTTTGGTTGATTTAGACAAGATTATATATATTTTTTTTTTTTTTAAGGTTTATATTTTTTTGGTATAAACCTACTCTTTTGAGAAATGATATATCTTCCATCCTTGCTCTTTCAAAGAGCTCTCTTATGTTGTTTATATTGAAGAAAGTTTTCCTAGATGGAGCAAAAAAGCAAGTTTAATCATAGTGATGTCAAGGGGAAACTGTCCTTTTGACACTTTTTTTGGCAGGCACAAAGGTTAAACATTGCTGATATCTTTCTACAGTCATCTTGAATATTTTAGCCCTTTCATCCTCATAAGACATGGCCACTAAAAAATGTCACACTTTTTGAGCTAGTTCTCTTCAGGCATATGTGTTGTACCCCCTCTCAGAGTTTTTCCATATGCTATTGGAGAAAGCAAAAAAAAAAAAAAAAAAAAAAAAAATTGTCTTAACAGTGAGATATAATTGATACAAAAGTCCTTGAACGTTTTTCTCAACCACACACCAACATCTCTTATGTTAAGCAGGGTTTAAGACTATTTTAACAGGGCCATGGTCCCGGTTAGAGTCATAGCAGTGCATAGAAAATAGTTAGTATGGAGAGACTTGATAATCATGAGCAAAGGAGTAGCGATATTAGGAGAAAATATGGTAATGTGGTTAATCGGATTGAAGTCTGATGGAGAAAAAAAAAGTTTAGTTTAAAAATATTAACTTAAACACATAAAATACTTATAGGAGTGCCTTGGAAGAGTTTGAACTTAAATTAAACTAAATAAAATTTAGTAACATTCAGCATAACTGGTGCCTATGCCCCAACTCTATAACACCCAAAGGAAGTTGGCATGACATGACTAATAAGTTTACCACAAGTCTACAGGATTTCCAGTTGCCCTTGAGTTTGTTATTTCAGCAACCAATTTGTATTTACATTGATTTCCATGTAGATTTTAGAAATTTAAAAATCCACACCCAAACTGAAAATACTTCATAGATGGACAACTGGGTTATTCAACAGGAGGTTCTCTGTTTGAGAATCGAATTAATCTTGTCTAATTCTTGGATGGAAGTCTATATTAACAGAGTACACATTCCCTGAAATCAGACAGTTGAAGTGTTAGAGATAACGAAAACTGGCATTACTCAATGGTAGAAAAGGGAGCGATTGGAACAAAACAGCCCCCCCCCAATCACTGTTGTACAATTTGACATTTCACCTTTAATTAAATTGGTGATAATTTTTTTCAGTGTTGTTTCTTCTGTTGGCAGATTTACATTTCTTTTTTTTTTCCAGCAACATTGCCCAATGTTGAAGAAACAGCAATTGAAATCTCACTCTATATAAATAGAAAAAGATTAATGTAAGATATTTTATATATATATATATATTAATTAAAGAATATCAAATACTTAACAATCACATAGGTAATAATTTTAATTTCCTGATCTAAAAAAGAAAAAAACATGATTTGTTTGTAGGTCTTGAAGGTTGAGAGCTGCTTTTTTTTTTTTTTTTTAGAGCTCTCTTACTATAAATGGGATTTTAAGTGTTTGATATTCTTTAATAATAATTTTTCTCTGTCTTTTGACAGAGCTCTCCCTGGATCTATATCCTCCTGGAAATTCCATACAGATTACCATAATTACTATGTGTGCATGTATGTGTATATATATATATATATATATATATATATATATACACACACACTCGTGTGTGTGTAGTTAATTTGATGTTAAATCAATGGGTGGATTTTAGCTGAAATTAATATAAATCATCATCATAGAGAAGTGCATATGTAGTTGTGGGTGTTTAATGATAATTGACAGAAAACACTGCTGGAGTGAGTAAATTGAAGGCAGCAGCATATATCATTGTTTGGTTAATACTATTTCAGCAACATGGTTTTGTCTGATTGGTAAGAAAAGTAATTGCAATTCATTGATGCATCAATTGAAAGTGCTTAGATACATTTGTGATGGCAATAGGTCGGTCTGTGCATCTAACATTGCTGAAATGAATCGATCAGGTTGGTAGATTTTATGAAAAAAAAAAAAAAAAAAAAAAAAAAAACACTGCAAAGTTAAAAGCAGTAATAATCATACCAAATTCAGAACCATTAAAAAAAATCATTTTAATTAACTTTCCTTCTAAAAAGGATTTTTTTTTTTTTCTTCATTTCATTCATCTTTCTCACTCTCATTTTATTTGTTTATTTTTTATGTGATTCGGTTACTTTATCACCCATTCCCATTATTATGCCCACCCCCAATCCCCAACATTCCCTAATTTTCTCCCCATCTTTTCCTGGAGGGAAGAAATGAAGCGAGTGGGAAAAAAAATTGTAAAACCCACCTACAACTTCTTTTATTAAGTTACTGTTCTCACTTGAGTTTTTAGTTTTGTTTCATTTGTGTGAGTGTGTGTGTGTCTGTGTGTGTTCATATAACTCAAGTTCTCCTTACCAGGTACTTTTTTTTTTTTTTTTTTTTTGTGGCAATTCAAGATATTTCCTTAAAACAAAAAAACTGATGGTACTGACAACACAAAGTTCAGTCCTGCTGTTTTGCTCTTTAGCTGTTCACCCCCTCGACCCTCATGCCACACTCATGTTTTTTTTGTTTTTTGTTTTTTTTTAAACTTTGTTTTTAACTACCAATCACTGGATTTCTACTCAATGTTTATAACCCAATTGTCCACTATATTCACTCCTGGTTTGCGTATCACTAAAACTTTGGTCTCTGTGAAATATTGAGAATCAAGATCTTGTGGTGCACCACCTGAAATTAAACAAAAAGTGAAAGTAAAATTGTGGTAACAATAATTTTAAAAAGGTTAATACATTTTTATAAGTACTGTATTTCCTGTCATATATCATAATAGTACAGGATACCACTATGAGACTAATAGTTAAAGTTTCTTGTATGACATACAAGTTTTTGATGACACCAGAACAAAACATGATTATAAATAATTATGATTACAAGTTAAATACAACAAAGGCAACAACAAAAAAAAAAAAGAAATAAATAAGTAAATAAATAAATAAAATTGGCAGCAAAACACAAACATTACTGACTTTTCAAAATGACAAACAACTGGAAAATTAATAGTTGAAGTCTAGTGACTGATAATGTGTACCCAATTTGCTCATTGTTCTCAGCATCAGAGAATTAATCCCTGATATCAATGACTTTTCTGGTCAGCCCCCAAGAATATGCCACCTTTGGTCATGTACTGTATCCTGTGGGTACAGACTCTTCCATGCAGCAAAGTCTCTGGTGATCTATTTAAGACATTCTACAGGATTTGTACTCTTTGAGAGGTGCATTATATTTGACTGGCATGCAAGAGCTGCTAAAAGTGGGCTTGTCATACCTAATTTGCATTCTATATTAACAGGAACATTATATTGTGCACCATTGTCTTTAATTTCAATTAGAAAATAAGCAATATATATTGTATAGCAGGTTTGGGAGACAGTTACTATAACTTTTTAATGCACTCCTCTGGGAGTCCTGACTTTTGAGGAAAACAACATATTGTAGAGGACCACTGAAGGTGGTATACTCTCGTTGAGAGGAAGGACAAAAATTTTAACTTATATGGTTACACACACAGCTGTATGTAAAGCAAAAAAAAAAAAAAATGTAGTTTTATTTTTTTTTTTCTTGGCCTGCAAAAAGTGATCAAGAAAAATTGATATGATTTGTCGATATGGAGCAGATCGGGCGTGCGCGCAAGAGAGAGCAAGAGACAGCATGTATGTGAAAGACATGCAAATATTTAACCAATAGAATCTTTAATGATTGTTAATGCATACAAAATGTATTTACATTCACTCATATCTGCATCTATGTTGTTACTATCATATTTCAGCTTTTGTGCCGATACAGGTAATGTTTTGGAATTACCCAAAGGTTACCTAGATTGACAGATACTTGAAGGCTGGGCGGCACAACAACTGAAATGTTGTGACAATAATAAAGATGAGGACATTAGTCCAACTATAAATAAATAATAATTTATTACTTACCATTGAGACTTATTGAAGTTTTTTGTGGCATTTTCACCAAGCCAACAACTATTATCCTTTCTAACCACTCTCTGCTTCTGTATAAGCTTTTATTTAAAGGTCTGCAAACAAAAAAAAACAAAAAATTTTAAATTATAAAAACAAATACAATTTCATGTGGTTCAAAGTACATTACTCATCTTATTCCTTGCTCATCCTTTTCATCAATATTCTTATCAAAAACATTAAGCAGGTCCAATAATTAGCAATCAAAGAATAAAAGAATGACTATAGATATTCTTACCTTGAATGGTTATTAAATAAAGCATTGTCAGACATCCTTAATATTCAACTCTTTATTCTTAATTCCCAATTCTTTTCACCATAATTATTCAGATTGTCAGTTTAAATATTTAAAACATACTTTTATGTTAATCTGATTTGAAAATATTTTCAAGTGAATATGATTTAAAAATTTTTTTGGCATTTTAAAAAAATATTTCTAAAGTTAATCTGATTTAAAGTTCAAGTTTATCCCAGAAGCTCTATCCCTTATTAAATACTGTAAACAATCAGGATAACATTAAACAAGAACTTGAAAACCAGACCAATGATGACACGAATTAACTGAATTATTATAAAATTAACTTTCATTTCAATGTAATGTTGAAAACAACTTCAATGTTTTATAACCTGAATCATCAGTACATGGGTAGTAAAGTATAAATTAAAATTCAGTCATTAAAAAAAAAAAAAAAAAAAAAAAAAATTAAAAACAAACCAACTTCTTTGAAAATAATGCTCTTAAATAAAAGAATATTTAATATTTCCATCTTTAATAATGACTTTCCTAGGAGTTCATTTATTAATTCTTTTCAGGTGAAAGAAGAAAATTGTATTTGAAAGTATATAAGAATCCACTTCCAAGCCTCCCTGACTTGAAAAATGTCCTTCAGGTCTTACATGTAAGGTTGAAGCATTTACTAAGCTCATGTTTATCCTGTAGACTACCAATAGGTGTATTTAACCTAATGCTGCCATATTAAATGCAAATAGTGGGTTGTTATTTGCTATCAACTACAGTAGTATTCATAAGAAAAAAATGTAATGCAAATCCTACCTGCTCATCAATTTGTTGTTTTCAAATATAAATTCTCGAAGAGCAAAATCTCCTTTTCTGTAATTATTTGTGTGGTAGTCATCAATGTACAAATCTCCTTTAGCATATTCCTGTAACAAGAGAAAAATAATAGATTGACATATTTCGCATTTATGCCACTGTAATAAAAATTCATAAGAGGGGAAAAAAAAAAAAAAAAAAAAAAAAAAAGAGGAAAAAAAAAAAGAAAAGAAAAGAAAAGAGGAAAAAAAAAAAAGAAAAGAGGAAAAAAGAAAGAGGAAAAAAAAAAGAAAAGAAAAGAGGAAAGAAAAGAAAAGAGGAAAGAAAAGAAAAGAGGAAAGAAAAGAAAAGAGGAAAGAAAAGAAAAGAAGAGGAAAGAAAAGAAAAGAAGAGGAAAGAAAAGAAAAGAAGAGGAAAGAAAAGAAAAGAAGAGGAAAGAAAAGAAAAGAAGAGGAAAGAAAAGAAAAGAAGAGGAAAAAAAAGAAAAGAAGAGGAAAAAAAAGAAAAGAAGAGGAAAAAAAAGAAAAGAAGAGGAAAAAAAAGAAAAGAAAAGAGGAAAAAAAAGAAAAGAAGAGGAAAAAAAAGAAAAGAAAAGAGGAAAAAAAAGAAAAGAAAAGAGGAAAAAAAGAAAAGAAAAGAGGAAAAAAAAGAAAAGAAAAGAGGAAAAAAAAAAAAGAGAATGAGCTATGAATGAGAACATCAGTTTAAAGTAAAACTAGATTTTTCTATAAGAAAAATCACACAGCTTATCAAAAACTTAATATCATAATAGAGTTGTTGTTCAGTGTGACATTACTTACATTTGTATTGAGGCAAACAAATAATGTTACAGGATCATTCTTCATAAAAGAAGAGGAACGCCTCATGCGATATTTCCTGGCAATTATGTGGCCACCTCTTTGGTAAGCATGGATCTGAAAACATTCACAAAATTACATTTTTTAAGTAAACTTGAATCAAAAGATCTTTGTTGCCATATTCACAACGTTTCCGCTGTTATATGCTCCAACCTAGTTCAGGTGATTGGAATTTCGAACTGAACCCTTTATTTTGTCCACTGGGGTAGATTGTTCTAGTTCCACATGCCATACGTCTTCTGGATGTTTCAGTTATCTCCCTTTAAGTTTTTGCTCCCCCACTGCAGTAGCCATGTATTGAACTCACAACTCTTTGGGTCAAGTCACTAGATCCAACTAGCACTTTTAGCCACTGGGCCATATGTCCTTGAGGAACATCATGAATATGGCAACAAAGATGAAGACAACAGTACGAACAATGTAAATAGTGTAAATACTTACAAGACCTCATCTCAGAAATATAGACAGATATTGAATCAAAGAGTACAAGATTTAAAATATGACAGACCAAATAAACTTTCTAATTTATTTGCTAATTAATGAATTTTTAAATCTTAAAAACTGCTTTCACTATACACTGCCATAAGAAGCCTTTAAAAAACAAAAACAAATGATAAGATTGCTTACATAGGAATTGCATGGACCCTGATCCCTGGATCAGAGTGGATGTGGGGGGGGATATCAACTGAATGATAAATGAATAAATTATGGAGAAAATATCTTGAGATTTTCTTAAAGATAATATTATTTTGGGTGTTAAATGTAGAATAGTATCTGAGATAAAGTGTTACAGCTTTTTACAGATGACATATTTTACTTAAGTGTCCTAAATCTGTGTTTTCAGGTCAGAATAAAATACAAACCAGTGTGTAAGGAAAATGCATTGGAAATTTTATTTATTTATTTATTTATTTATTTTTTTTTAAGAAAGGGTTAATAAATAATATTATTAACAGATACTACAGCCAGAAAGTACATTCTCTCTCTCTCTATCTCATGTCTGCTGGATTTGAAATTAGCCGACTCCAAGTAGATCTGTTTCATTCTCTATTAATTTATATATTGCATTATGGTGTTATTGTTTTTGCAATGATCGGTGATATTGTATATGAGCTATGTCTGAAGTTGACTGAGCACACTTTCAATGCATTTTCTACTTAGTGAATTTTTTTTTTCTTCTAATTAAACTGGCATTTATTAGGTCAAAATTTTAGTTGGATATGTTATAGTGAATTATCAGTGCATTTAAAGTGTTGTAAGAAATCCTTGCAATGATCATAGTTTTTAGATTTCTAGATATTTGTATAACGTTGGGCATTTAGTGCAATTTATTTTATATATTCCTGCCTCTGTTTTGTAGTTAACTATTAATCTGTTTTTTGCTGATTATATCTTTTATTGTTTAATATTTTTATATTTTTTTTAATAAAAATTTATCTCTCTTCTTGCCACATTTACTTAATTTAGTTAATATGTTATAAATAGATTTGGTTTGTTCCTAGATGGAGAAAAAAATATGCACATAATCAGCATTAAACAAAAAATTGAAAAGTAAATCTTAATATTTTTATGTAAATGCCTAACCTCCAGAAATAATTGAAAATGGAAGTAATTTTTTTTAAATGTTCTTAGGACAGCTGAACTCTAATAAATTTTGCATTTCTGTTGATTTTTTTTTTAAACACCAAAATTCTCAGCTCATTCTACAATTGTTAATAAGCAAGTTAGGAAATGAAGGTGACATTCAAACTGGCATCCCATATCTTGCCTTATCAGTTAGGCTATGAAGATCAACAAGTTACAGAAATTTAAATCTAACCTCATAGCTTTCATTACTTATTCCCTGACTACATGCACCAAAATCTACCTTCATCTTTTGTTTACAAACACTACGAGGATCTATTCCAAAGAACTGTAGAATGACACACAAGATCAAAGAAATACTAATCAAAAATTAATAATCAACAAGGCTTCATTTAAAAAATTCAAATAATATTACTACTAATTATACATCTTGTGGTTTTTGTATCAGGTTTTAAAGTGGATGTTCAAAAATCAAGGAGGAAAATACCCTCTATTTTCAGCAAGAGAAAAAAGAAATGCCCAATTTCTTTAGCACTAGGCTAAAGAAATTGGGCATTTCTTTTTTCTCTTGCTACATATACAAATAAAATACTGTATTTCTTCTAAAATGGTCATTAATCTACCAATCAGATTAGTCAATTTCAGTAAATGTAAACAGAGAAAATTATTATTGCACCTCCACTTCATGTATTTAGTTATTTCTATTTTATGCACAAAAAAAAGTTTCAATAGATTCTTTTTGAAGCAAAGTATTCATTGCTGAAAACTATACAAACCAGACAAATATATAATGTCACATCTTTTAGTCTTCTCACCAGCAATGATGCTTATTGCCAATAATAGAACACCTACTACATTTTCCTGTTAACCTAGTAAAGGGTTCATGTTGATTTCACCTTTATATTAGAGGGTGTGTGTTTGTGCACACACTTGTAATTACCCAAAAGTTCAGGAATTTAAATATGAAAAAGTTCTCAATGAATAATCCTCTGGAGTTATTTTCAGAGATGTTGTGACGGGTATTAAAAGCAGATAAGCTAAACACCCATATACGCACATATGAAGGTTAATTTCCGCCTAGCAACAGAATAAAGATTACGTGAAGTCTTATGATATTTTGGGAAGGCAGGTCAAAAGGGTCAACTGACCAATTACCTGTAAAGGAAAACGTCTAGACAGAAGCTAGACAGGGGATGGAAGTAAGTTAGAATTCGCGCCCAAAACCTAAGTCACGTGACAGTCAAAGACCGAAGCCGAGGCGCTAGTGGTTCACGAATGGAAAGATAATACGCATTTGATAGTGATGACTTATCCAGTTCGATCCAGGCAACTCCGGACAGAAGTATAAAGAAATATTCCTGTTTGAGAATCCCAATTTGAAGACGCAGATAAAAATATATGCTGGTGGTTCAATCTGCGTAAAGAAAGTGTACATCCCTGTTGCAAATCGAGCCGTCTACAGAAGAAAGGAAGGAAGGAAAGAAAAAGACGAAACGAAGAGAGAAAGAAAGTGTATACCTCTATTACAGACTAGCAGTGTGTGAAATTGTGTTTGTGTCGAGAAAAGGAAAGAAAGGACATTGAGATAATAAAAAAAAAAAGAGAGAACTGAATACAAAAGATAAGTAATCACATTTTGGACCCGTAGTAGAAAAGATATACACACACACACGAATATTATGTTTTTTTCGCAAACACCTTTCCACATGTAAAACAATAATTGTAACTCCTCTCCCATCTCTTTTGTATATGTGTGTTGACTTCTGCATTCAATTCATAGTAATTCATACTTGTATTTTCTATGTTCGGGTTCAGTTGAATCCATTTGGTGTTCGGCGAATTTGATATCCCAAAACATGTTCGAGATCTGATCGTCGGATGTTTTAACTCATACTTATCTGTTCGTTTATTTTTGATATATGTATATTTATATATATTAAAATTATTTATCAAAAATCGCTAAGCCTTATAGTTCATCCTTGTATTGTGGATCAGTACTCGTGTTGAAAACGAAGCGGACTTGGGAAAGATTACTGTTCGATCCCAATCGAACAGTGGTCTTAAAAATATTTTGTTTACCAATTGTCCACTCTCACGATCTGAGAGAGATAGCTTGTATCTCTCCACAGGTGTGAGAGTGTATATATCTCCTAGTCAGCGTATGATCGCCCTATAACCCATTCGTCGACTGGGGCATATGACAATGTGAAAATGTCTGATAAGACATAGGAAAGCGTGGATATCTTGACAAATCAACAGCAAACACAAACCATTTCAAATTCCCCCCCGCTAGAATTTTCAGTAGAACCACTTACATGTAGCTGTTTATATTATATATGAACTTACCTTGTCCAATGGGGTATCAACTTTTACAACTTGTCCTCCAGCATATGTTTTGAAATCCAAGATATCATACCAGATCTGGAAAAGGAAAAAATGTTAATTACGGACAATGAACTTAAAATTTATGCCAACATGAAAATAAAGACCAAAAATTAAACCTGAATATACAATGAAAGAAAAAACAAAAAAAACAAAAAAAAAAACCTTTAATCTTCACCAAAACCGAAGTTGATAAGTCATTATAAGATAAATACAATTAATAAATGAGATAGCAGTAAATTAATTCAAATTATGATAATGTTATTTAGCTATTAATGAAAATTGAAGCAGAAATTTTTAATGTTTAATTAGTAACTATTTTAAAATTTTCTTTAATATAAATGTATTTATTTTCTATGGCTTATCAATACTTTGTAGGTTATTTAAAGCCAGAAATTATTTTTAGAATTTTTTTTTTTTTTTTTAACAATGATTTAGTGATACAAGTTTTACTATTTTACACATAGTTGGGAGAGAAGGATTTATACCTTTTCCAAGGATATTTGTGCATAAATGACTACAACGAACCCAATCGGAATTGGAACTCAGCTCTCTGGCTAATAGTTCTGAGACATTATCCATTACACTACCCACAGTCACCCATCTAGGTAGTAACCAATCTCAACATTGCTTAACTCCAGTGATCATACAAGAACTGGTGTTTCAACATGATGTGGCCATAAGGCAATATATTCTTTATCTTAATACCTTGAAACAAGATAAAATCTTGCACAAGGACAGCAATAAGAAAAAAAACCCCACAAGGCAAACATCTACTTACTCAGTAAAGGGAAGAGTAGATAAGATGGGCAACAAAATCACTGCATTTAAGTATTGCATTAATATCTAAGATTACCTTTTAAAAGTTCAACGATAATTCTTCTGCTGCCACTTAATTTGAAAACAATTTGATGTATGTAGGTCCTTACCTTCTGTGCAAACTATTTTTATTTCATGGGTGACTTTCGCTGGATTTCGCAATTTATTTCAATTATTGCCAAATTTGTTTCCAAGTTATAAAAATTGTAATCATACAAAAAGATTTGTTGCAAAAAAAAAAAAAAAAAAAAAAAAAAAAAAATATCACAAGGTGGGTGGGGGGAGAGCACAAAACAATTGTAGTAATGAAAAACTGGGACTCCAAAATATCAGGATTGTGGGTTCAAATTTAGTCCAGAATGTTTTTAATTTACTCACAAAGTTGACCTGATTCCAAGATGGTATATGTTGGGCTATGGCTTCTAGGAGTTGAAAAGTGTGACATGCTGAAATTTGCATTTATTATATATGTGTGTTCTGTTACCATAGTACAGAACATGTATTGTTCTACTTCCCCTTTGTCACTCTTTAGTTTAGCTACATTCTAGATTAGTCACTGTTTTTGACCAGTTCCTGTTAGCTCTCAGTTATTTCCAGCACAATAAAGCATGGGCTCAAGTACACAGTTCATATTCTTCTCATCTTGCAAAATCTTAAACCCCTTTCCCCAATGATAACATCACTGATATGTACCTTTTAAAACCTTTTCTCATTGGTCTTTCTTTTGTCATTATTTGAACATTTGTCTATTGTAGCCACATTTTATAAATTTATTTTAGATTTGTATATATCCATCTAAAATCCTTTTCACCATGTAATTCACTCTTACCAGACTGGGACTTTGTGTAACTTTCTTCCTTTCTGGGAAGTTATGAAATGCAAACTTTATATATATATATATATATATATATATATATATTTATGTTAGCAAATAGCAAATTTAGAACCATAGTCTCTTGAGATACGTTCAAAGCCTCTTGTTGCCTTTGTCATATTCCTTTTTACTCTTATCTATTTGTTATTCAGACAAGTCACAAGTTTGTATTTATTTCTTTTTCCAGTTTTACCTTTTTGGCTTTCAATAAACCTGATGAACAAGACTTGGTCTTCAGAGTTTTAACTGCATTAAAGTGTTTGGCTGCCTTGACGTACACACTAGTAAGAGATAGAAACATACTCGGGAGGCAGAACAATAGAGATGCACAACCCCACCCTTTGCCGATAGCACAATTCAGAGTTTCATGCACATTAATGCATGAAACTCAGAGTTGCTACAGGTGAGAAAAAAATAAAATATGTATATTTATTATAAATATAAATTATAGCTATGTTAATATATATTAAGCACTATTTTTATTAGCATGTGCAAGATATATATGGGGAAATAAGTATGATAAAGTTGAAAAATTTTCATGTAACATGTTTATTATGGACAATGCCTGAACCACTTTAGGCATTTAAAACCTCCAGTCATATTGCCACTGCTATTTTTAATTCCTCCCCCCCGTTATATATATATATATATATATAGATAAAATAGATGGCCACATGTATTCGAGGATACCTGTCTACTAGGGCAGCTAGCCAATCCCTATTGCAGACACTCGGTCAGGCACATTTGTGTTTGCTCAACACCCACAGAGCCCACATGTGGTTTATAGTGCAACTATGCTGAGCAGACTTTAGTTACAGCTTCTGAGAGAAAGTGTGTTATCTAGCATGATCAACAATTTGAACAAGGCAAGCATGCTCAGGCCCTCAGCCATGAGGACTTGTGGCTTTGTGCTAACACAGCTATCGATGGCCCCCAAAGTCCTGTCTACCCAGTTTCACAAGGCTTGGGTTAACCCATGGTATGATTTTTCAGACACTTCCAAATATATATATATATATATATATATATATATATATATATATATATATATATATAATAAAAAGGCTTAAACACTAATATTCCATGGTCATAATTTATTCCATTGGAATCGTAAATATGATCCAATTCATCAGACCTACAAGTTCGAAAAGAAAACAGAAAAAACAACTCCAGGAATAAAAAATAAAATTTAGTGAGAGTATGTATGAGTGTGGGACAAATGTTAGAGTAAAAGAAAGCTATAGAGAGGGGTAACAGATGAGAGAAGAACAGGAAGGTCTAAAGATGAAGGGGGTGGGATTATTATATCCTTACTCTGTCCTGGACATTGAGTTCTACATGGATTCTATCCTCTTGGAATTATTTTTTATACAAATAAATATATATATATATATATATATATATATATATATATATATATATTAGTTATGGCATTGTCCATATCCAAGTTCCAAGGATTTAGTAAGTAAGCTCAAGCCTTGTGAAGAGGCCATTACTTTGTTCTTTAAGATACTTACTAGACTAGCCAATTTTATTCTATTTATTTTTTTTTTAGAGAGAGAGAGCTCTGATTTCTTGCTAGAATTAATTCATTACACTACATTTATTTTCCTCTTATTAAAAAAATATTTGATTCAACAATTGAAAACAAAATTAAAATTTAATATAAAGTAAAATTAAAAGGATGGATTCATATTCAGCTATTGGGAATTTTAATACTACAGCTACATTCCTAAAGCAGTTTGCGAAATTTACTTGAGTAACAATTATTTCCATTCAAAAATCTCACATAATCATGATTTTCAAGTTCATCACTGATCATTTGCTCAAGCATTATTTGTTCAAAGCATCAAGATTTTTTATACCGACCTCTCCTTTACCCGGAAAGTAGATGTCCATTGTAGATATTCCTGGGTCAACAACTGGCTTAACCAACAAAGCAGAACCTATAAATTGAAGGATTTCAGAATTAGTAGCATTAATTTGTAATAAGCTTTGGTAACAATCAAAGTTCTGGCAATTGTATTTCTTCAGAATGAAGGGTTCACTTGTCTTGAAATGATAATGACTTGAAAATTATAAAAAGTTATCTTTACAGTGTAAAAGAGATCTAACAATGTTCTGGTTTCACAATAACAAGAATGAGATCAATAATTCATGTTAGTCAAATAATATTTTTCTTTTCTCTTTCACTGTCAGAAACAATGTTAAGGTTCTCATTATTATTTGACTAATATTTCTTTAATTTACTGTTGGATTAATGTTTTCATCTTTTTTGTTATTACAATGCTTTGCACTGTTGTCTACTCTGGTATACTTCAGGTGATTAAAGTGTTGGTTTGTTAATTTTGTGGAATAATAATTGTAAGTTCAATCCCTAAGCCAGGTAGTATAAATTCAGACTCAATAGAAACAAGACCAGCAGTAACTTTTGCATGAAAATTTTCATGGTAATTGTTTTGATTAACTTTCCTCTGAAGAGTCCATTATTTTCTCTTGTGGCTCAAAGTAGGGAGCCCGGTTCCTTTCTTCAAGAATATATAGAAGGTGAATTTGTTTTTAAAGTTACCCTCTTCTAGCCTTTGCTTAAATAGACAGATCCAACAAAGCAGCACATGGTTTGAATTCAGTTTTCCTTCTAGACTGGTTAACAACCAAGGCTGTAGAGCCCAACCTCTCCTGCTATTTACCCATAGCCTTGAGATGGATTCATACCTTTCCAAAAGGGTATTAGCACACAAGTGAATGCAATGAACTCTATTGGAATTCAAACTTGGCTTTCAAATTCCCCAATCCAAGCCACTATCCATTATTCCACCGTTACCAAAAGTAGCATTCAGTGTGTTTTTTTTTGTCTGATTTTATTAATTTATTGATTGAAAAACAGAAGGCAAAAAACACCTTTCATAATTTTGAGAAGTCATTATTCCTAAGACTGTTCAAACTATTTGCCTCATTCTCTTGGTAGTCATCAAAGTTTCAACCAATCCATTCTACATTGTAACAATACCTTATGTAATTTTAAATAGAGCTAAAAACGTCAATTTTTTTTTGTATTGAGCATTACTTGTACTATTGAAATTTTTGTTAGTTTTTTTAAAAGATCCATTTTATGACCTCCACATATGAAAAACGGGAAAATGTTTCTTTGACAGTATTCAAAATAATATAATGATATACAAATTTTGCTTAATGAGTTATTCTGATTAGTTTTTTTTCACCCCTGTTGGCTATCAGTTTCAGGTTTGAATTACAAAGCAGGTGAGGAAGAAAAAATAAGAATCTCCCTCAACACACACTTGCTATATACACCTGAAGACATCCACACAAAAGATTGTCCAAGACATTATGACAACAAAGCAATAAAAAGAACAAGATCAATAGTTTTAATAATTCTTAGAGTGACAATTCTTTTTGTTCATAATGTGCACTTATTGAGTTATGTAACAAGAAAACTTTTGTATCTTTTTTAAAGAAATATTTGTAAGACAAAAAGAATCAAGAAAAAAAGGGCAATTTTATAAACAATAATACTGACAGGAATGAATATAGTTACTGCATAGAAATAATGTAGTAGGTCATAAATGCCGTGAAAACTAATTTGGATGCTGTATCTGAAATACTTTGTAAATAGAAAGTTCTGAAAGTGGACAACTTTTTGAATTTTGGCCATTTTCAGGTCCTTATATAAATACAAAGTACATAAGACACAACTAAGCTCTTTACATTTTTTGTAATCTACACTAAAAAACAAACATTTTTGTAATCTAAAGTAAAAAAAATTGTCACCAGTTTCAAATCTGTACATGCAATATCCTTGAATGAGCTATGAATGTCAGGATTCATTGAAAGCCTTAAAAAAAAAAAAAAAAAAAAAATGCAGTGAAATTTCTAGCTACTCTACTTTTAAAACAATTTAAAAGATACAGATCTAATATTTAGGCTTTATCAATAAATTTGATCATGGTAAAGCTGTAAATTTTCCCAGTTTTTTTGTTTTTTTTTCTGAGAGGGCCATTCATTGATTTGAGATGGAATGACCCATATACATTTTCATGGTCCCATGAAATATCAGTCCCTACCATTTATCTCAAACTAATTAGCACCACTTTTTCCAAACTAGTGTAGATATATAGGAGCCTACAATACAACTAGTTTTGGGACATATTTTTTATCATATTGACAGTTGGGGATGATGCTTAGCTTAGCTCAAAACGAAAATGGCCACCATCCATTAGAAACTGTTGTAATTGTCTTTATACAGTCATTTATTCCCAGTAATTGGCAATTTTCTATTTTTCCAAAAACAGGCCAGTACAACCAGGAAAAAATGCAGCAATGGAAATGTTAAAGGTTTATTGTTTTATTTTTTATACAATCATCTGATCAATGCAAACAGTATTTCTTATTAAAAATATGACTAAAAGTCATGAAAATATCTTCCAAATATCAATTCATATTTCAGTTTCTGAAAATTACACATCATAAAAAGTGAAGAGGAGTGAAACCCACACATATCCACACAAAGTTGCATGCAAATACAAGGATTAAATAGATATGTACATCTTATCCAAAAGCATAGAGAAGAGAGGAGAGGAGATTTTAATGTTAATATTATCCATTCCCCCCCCCCCACTATGGAAACATTTGGCATTCATTAACTGAGCAGTCAAGTACTGCTGTCAGTTGAAATTTATGAAATCTTTCTCTTAAAAATTTGTTCAGGAACTTAAGTTTCTCAAGTCCAGTAGCAGTTATTGCTCTTTCCAGTATTGATGGGGGTTTCAATATTGAGCTTTTATTTGAAGCAGTGTCAAATCCATTACATTCACTTACATGCTAATACTCTTGGGAAATGTATGAATCCTCTTCTCCTTCCAACTATGAATAAATAGCAGGACAGACTGGGTTCTATAACCTTGGATGGCAACTGATCTACCACAGAAAGAAATGGCAAACTACTGCAGGAAAAAATCTGCCTTGTCAGTCATGTACCAAAAGATACATGATGAAGTACCAGTCCACGATGAAGGATGGTGTTTGTCAATACCCTTTACTTGCTCAAAGCCTTTTTTCACCATTGATCTTAGTAAGCAGATGTATACAGCTGGTTGTTTAGATATTTCTGAACAGGTCTGCCAACATGCATGACATCTAGACAAAAGTTTCAATCTAACGAGGTAGTCCTCAAGTAATGTAGTTTCTGTTATTTGGTACAGTTCTTTGTGATTCTGTAGCACCAGTTCACAATGTTCAAAGAAGGACGGTCATTGCTAAGACCTCTATGTTTCACTTGTTCAAAGTCATTTTTAATCATTGATTGCAGAATGTGGCTGTATACGGCTGGTAGTTTAGATATTGCTGAACAGGTTTTGAGACCATGCATGGCATCCATATGAAAGTCTCAATCTGATGAGGCACTTTAAGAACAAGACTCAAATTTTCAAGTTAATGTTTTGGTTTTGTAGCAATTTGCAGTGTTGGGTGAAACTATCCCTAACACAGCCTCTTCTATGTTCAATTCCCTTTTTTCCTATACTAAATATATTATAACTTATCCATACAATGAGTTGTTTGAAGTGTTTAGTATTTACTAATTCTACATCCTGAATTTTTTATGATGGATTCAGGATAGGTACCATCACTGCTTTCATTTCAATTCCAGATCATATTTCTATGTCTAGAGTCCTATTTCTTGGAACACTTGGTAGAGGATGCAGATTTTCCATTCAAAACCATTCTTATCCCAAATATGAATACCCTCAAGAGGGAAAGCAATATTGTTGTCTTCTATTGGCAGATTCATTTGGGATGTAGTATGGAATGCTTAAAATGGTCAGTGTCCATTTCTTCACATCTGTGTTTGTAAATGCGCAAAGCATAGTCTATGAAAAAGATTAAATAAACTGGATTCTCATTTCTGCCTTGTCATACTCCTGATGGGGTTTGTAATGTTCCTCTATTAGATCAATGCATTCAGTGAAAGGATGAGGAGAAAGATAATCCCCTCCTATTAAAAAGTACACAAAGAAAGAGGAGGAAAGGTCTTACCCAAAAGATATTCATCATCCATTTTGTAGGTAGCTGTGTCTTCCGGATATTCTACCCACAATGGCATCATCACCGGCATTCCAGTTCTTTCACTGTGATAGAACAAAGTGTACCAATATGGAAGGAATGTATAGCGGGTGTGAATGGCACTACGGACAATATTCTTGTTATGTTCTGGTAACAGCCAAGGTTCACGGCGTTTTGTGTCCAGATGGGAATGGCCACGGAAAAATGGTTGAAAGGCGCCAGCCTATTTAAAAAAAAAAAAAATTTCCTCAAAATTATTCCTCCCTAAAAGCAATGCCTTCTGTTTCATGTTTTTTGTGTCTACTAACACTGTACGGCAACTGTTTTATTTCCCCTTGTTTGCCCTGCAGCTCCCATCTTTACTTTAGGTACATTTTAGGTCAGTCACCACTTTGACCATTTCCTCTTTTGAAACCAGTAGAATAAGCAACTTAAGCTTAAGGTATGCAGTTCTTACTTTTTCTGTCCTTCAAATTCTACACCCAAATTATATCCCTAAAGCAATGGTGAACATTTTCATGCCCTCAATAAAACCTTTACCTCTTCCCCAAGTGTTAAAAAGGATGATTTTTCCCTTGACACTGCTATTATTTTAACTACCTTTACTCCTCAGCAAATGAAAGTTTTAATAAAACCTAAACACATGAAAGTGAATTTATACATTTCCTTTGTTTATTTATTATTATATTATATTATTTATTTGAACTTTATAAAATGGTAAATAAGGATTTCCTTATAGTTAATTCACATATTTTAATAATTTAGTAAATGTTTATAAATTTCTGAATAAAAAATTATTTTCATACTTATTTCTTTATAAGCTGGTAAATGATAAATATAGCATTGTATTAGTTTTAATTGTATCAGTTTTTATAATGTAAATATAAAATTATTCTTGTAAATAAGCAATGTAATAAATAAATAACATTTGATATTTTTGTTGAATTTATAAATAACATTTGATATTTTTGTTGAATTTATACATTTTTTTTTTCTATAGAACAAAAAAAAAAAATGTATAAATTTACATTCATCATGTTTAGGTTTTATTACAATTCTAACAATCATCTTTTAAAAAAATATTTCTGGAGAGTTAAGGTAGTTTAAAAAATAAAACAAAACAAAAAAATAATAGTGGTGTCAAAGGAAAAACCCTCCTATTAACATTTCATTTTTTTGTGTGTGTGCGTGTGTGAATAAAGGTTCAAGTTTTCCCATTTGTTTAATGCAACCACTTTGTGTATATTTATTTTTGATAGCTGTACTTTGTCTTGTAGAACCATTTTTTAACAACTGTTAACTGTTTTCCCATTATGTTATATTTTAACAAGGTTTTAAATTCATGTAACTTTTTCAGTAAACTAAATTATTGTAAACTTTAAACATGTTTCATCAAATTACTACCCCCTGTTCCCATTTAGATCTTCTATCTCAGTCATATTTCTTACTAAACCAGTCTCAAGTTTGTATTTATTTTTTTCTACTTTCACCCCTTTTGGCTTTTAATAAACCTGTTGATGAAATAAACTTTGCCTTCAGAGTCTTGATTGCCATAAGGCATTTATTTATCTAAAAGACATGTGTATCAGGAGACAGCACTATAAAAAAATTTTTATTAGCAAGTATTATATAATAATTAAAAATAATAATTAATAAAAAGTGTAGATAATTATTATAATAATCTAGGTTTATCTTTTTTCCCTTACTTTTGAGAGAAGTGTATTTAGCAGAAAGCCAGACAGTTTATATTTGATGCACTACATTTGTCTGTAAAAGTTTCTAAATATAGATTTGACTCTAAAAGAACTGCCAGAATTAATTCTTTCAAAATGGACTGTTAGTGATTAATTTTTCAAATGTAAAAATTATATACACTTTGTATTTATTGTCCAATCAAAAGGGTGTTTTCTACCTTTTATATAAATTAAATTTTAAGATACATTTGGAGCCTCTTTTGATGATATACAAGAAGAGTCAGTGGATAAATTCAGAAGGTACAGAAATTTTCTAAGAAGTAGGCAACTGAATTTTTGACCAGAAGTAGAAAATAATTTCCAATGTCAGTTTGTCTTGGGTAAGATAATAAACTGCATCAGCATCCTGGGTATGACAAACTGTATCTATAGTCCTGGGTAAGACAATAAACTACATCTACCAGCAAAGACTGATCGGGAGATCTGAGTAGCATGGAAACACCTCTTAATTGCTGGTGTTCCCAGGCCCACACTGACCTGAGGTGGTAGCACCTTTCAGGGTCCCAGCTATGGGCAAATAGTTAACCCCACAAAAGGGGTCAAAACATTATGAAAGTATAAAAATAGGTTTTAATACCATCAAGACTTTTTCTTTTACCAGCAATACATTTTTGAAAAAAAAAAAAAAAAAAAAAAAAAAAAAAAAGTTGCCAGCAATACTTTTTTTTGAAAAAAATATTACCAGCAATAAAAATCTTGTTGGCATTAAATAACCCATTGAGGTTGATATGCCGTAAAACAAAACAAATCAAGCCAATGTCAGTAGACAAGGAGACATGAAAATTTTGCCTTGAAAGTTAAAAAGTAAGGTTCCAGAAGGAAAAAGCTATTTTTGGCTGTCACCTGTGGATGAGCTGGATTGTTTCTCCCACAAAAGAAATAAATGGAAAAAGATGGATGTGTTCTAAAGAAGAAAAAAAAATTTAGAAAAGTCCAAGTGATGTAAGTGAATTTGCCAAAGACCTGTTTTTTAGTCTTCTGCTTAGGTGGGTGCACCTTTTTTATTTTTATGTTAATTTTTTTAAAATAAAGTTGAAAGTGCTCACAAAAAAACCTTACCAGTCGCAAGTCTGGCGGATGCAATGAGAATAAATAATGCTTTCTGGCCCACTTCTATCAAAAGTAAGAGTGAATATGACCTCTACCCCTAGTTGTAAATAATTTGTTGTCTTTTCTTTCTTGTATCAGTTCAATACTATCAGCAAACAAGCAAATGATGGAAGTTAAATTTTGTTTGTACAAAATAAAACAATTTGAATATGTTCTGAATAAACAAAACAAAAAAAAAATTCTGTTCACCTGATACCACCTCGTGACAAGTTCAGCATCAGGATTGCGGAAAAATCCACCAATGTCAGCGCCTGAGAAGGTGATGCCAACAATATTCAAAGATAACATCATTGGAACAGATATTTTCAAGTGGCTCCATTCACCTGTATTGTCACCAGTCCAGATAGCACCTGAAGGAGAAAGTGGGAAAATATGTACAGAAATGAGAAAAAAATTAAAAACTAAGAATCATGTAAAGTACATCATACTCAAGCATCTTTGTTAATTTAAATTTGTCTAAGAGGTTTTCTGTATTGACAAATAAAATTGTAACTACAATAAGATTAGAGTGATATTCATCAATTTTCTGGTTTCTTAGTTGAACTAAGTTTCATCTTTACTATGATCTTTAAGCTAGTTCCAAAAGATGTTCATACTAATGATGTCATTCAAAGTTCTTCAAGTTTATAATCCAGAGGAAGGGTATTTATTCATTTTTCTTTAAATCAGAAAATGGTAAGCAAAATACTGAGAGAACCAACTCATTATGCCAAATTTCACAGCAACTTATTTAACAGGCAATTCCAATATAAAAAAAAAAAATCTTTCTGTTGCTAAGCAAAGAAATCTACACTTGTGTAATACAACTGACCCCCTTGTGGATAAAGTGTAACACTAAAACAATGAGGTGGTTAAATGTTAATCCTAAGCAGGAAAAGGGTTAAACCCAAAATGAAATATAAATTGGAAGATAGAGAAAGAAAGACATTTTTTCCTGGTAATGTGGAAGTGGAAAAAAAAGGGCCATCCGAATTGTCTCACCCCTACAAATTGGAACAATGAACCAAGAGTTTACTTTTTTTTATTTTTTTTATCATCTATCAAAAATCTGGCATGCAAGTAAAACAAATTGGGAAATGGCTTTATCTCTTCCTTGGAAAATTAGAAAAACATGTGTCATTGGTGAGAAGAGAGGCAGACAGGAATTATATTTTCATTGACAAAAATGAATTGAGAAATAAAAACAAGGGATAGGATTATGAAAATCAATCCTGTTGTGACAGGCAGGTGGTCTGGTTTATGTCTTTGCTAAGATGGTGATCAGCCTAAGGATGGAGAACAGCATGACTCTTTAAGAATTCGGGTAAACAAATATATTTTTGTTGACAATAACAAATTGGAAAATAATTTTTATCTATTGCTCAAAAGGTTAAAATAAGAAGCTCTGGTCTGGTTTGTGATCTCGCTGGACAGAGGTAATAGTAGAGAAGTGTGAGGGAGTCAGAGAATTGAAATTAATGAGAATAAACTACACCCTTTCACCTACACACTTTAAAAATTAGATTTGTCACAAAGACAATTATAGCAGCCCTGAGAAGTGGGCAGAGTTAAAATACTGAGAAGAAAGAAGCAGAATTTAACCCCACCTGTGTGCAGTAGTTGTGTGAGATGTGAAGTGAAGGAGGTTAGAGTTAAGGGAGGAGTAATCCCTGTAACTACTCCCAAGGAAGGTGGATAATTCTCCTAATTTGAAAAGTTGATTAAGAAAGCAGAAATAGGGAATAAAGAAAACATTTATTGGGATTAATGTGAGAACTGGGGAATCACAAAATCCCCACAAAGCCATAAGCCCCACGCAGAAGACTTTGGGAGCTTGGATACTTGGGCTGAGAAACCACATCAAGTGCCTCTGGAATCCATGTTAGCTGCCACCAGATTTACTGATTTGAACAATGAATCCAGCTCCTCCAGAAGTTTAGACAAGGCTCAATGTCACTATAGAGATTGATATGCGAAGGGATAATTTTTATTGTAAATTGGTATTTGGTTGGTATTTTTGACATTTTACATCAATTGGTTATTTTTATTAAGATACGAAGAATCTTTATTCAACATCTGGATATTAATTTACCAGATAAATCTATACATTTAAATTATTTACTAGTTTCTTAAAGAAGTTATTTATTTATCAAGTATAAAAAAAAAAAAAAAAAAAAAAAAAAAATTATGTAAGCAATTCACAAAGCATATAACTTGTTTAGCAATTTGTCAAATTACTTCTCCACCCCATTTTTATTTCTTAGGAAACAACATTGTCTAGTTTGTATAATTTACGTAGCCATTTACATCCACTCTAGTTTATGTCTGGCTGCCATTCTACAGGTCATGACCCATTTATAAAAAATAATTTTTAATTTTTACTTCTTTAGTCCATGAACTTATAATACCCACTTTTTTCTTTTTTCATAAAAAGAGGTTGTATTTTGCTTTTAAATCTAAATAAATCATTCACTCACCAGTAAATTACAAGTGCCTGATAAGATGCATTGATACACATCGAAACATGACTACAATCGTGTAGCAAATATGATGTTTTTGGTGTAATATATATATATATATATATATATATATATATATATATATATATATATATATAATCAACTATACTTTTTGGTATCTTCTTGATAAAATAAGGTGTTCTTATTTATTTTCCTTTCTAAAAGAAAGGAGAATACTATTCTTTTGCATCATCCCACATGTATGTAATTTTATCACAGATGTTATGTATTCAGCACCTAATTTTGTCATGGTGTTCAGCGATGATGTATAAAGATAAAAAGCAATACGATAATGTGAGACCCATAAAATACTTACCATATCTTTGAGAGCCAGCAAAGAAGGATCGGCTCAGTACAAATGGCCTCTCCTGACCATTGGATTTCTGAATCTGACCCTCTACAGTTGCTCGATGCTATTGAAAGCAAAAAAAAAAAAAATTAAAAGAATATTCCAGATTTCCTTCAGATAGTTCAATTCCTTTGTCTTCTGGTTTCTCTTAATGTTTCAGCTGATCCATTCTTCAGCTTTTCTAAGACAGATAATTCATAACAAAGAGGTGGTGGAACTCATTTCCTAATATGTTGACTGCTGACCCAAAATAAATATAGGGTTGTGTGGTGATGGGAGGCACTATTTATTTTTTGAAACATTTTTAAAGGAATGTTAGGTGTCAATGAAAGTTTATAGTACTAATATTTTTAGTCAAAATGTCCGCCAAGTTTTTTCCTAATTTCAGAAGCCATGTCACCAACAAGTGGTGATGACTACTTTCTTGTGTGCATAGTTTGTTTTTGAATTTTTCAAATGATGGATATTACATATATATATATATATATATATATATATATATATATATATATATACACACGTTACGTTATTTTTTTTTTTTAACAAACAGATGCTTCATGGCAAATAAGGAAGCATTATTACATGCTATAAATGTGATTTACATTTATTGGTGCTACATCCATTTTCTACTATAGTATGATATTTACCAACTGTTGGAAGTATGAAATATGTTATGGTTAAAAGGTAATGAACAGTGAACTGGCTATGTATTAAAAATCATTAACAATCACCATCAGATTATTTATTGGAATACTGGACCGTTCTTCAAGAAATGAGTCAGAAGATGGAGATGTTGACTTTTTGCACACAGACAACACAGTTCGGAATCGGATCACACATATATCAACAGGACGAGGTCTTAGCAATGGGCTCGCCATTATCACCAGCAATAGCGAATATATACATGGAATACTTTGAGGAAATGGCATTACAATCCATATCTCTAAAGTCAACTATATGGTTAAGGTACGTAGATGACACCTTCATACTCTGGCCACACCAGGAAAATGTTCAGATTCTACTGGAACATGTGAACTCAATAAGACCTTCGATACAGTTCACGATGGAGAAAGAGAGTAACAACACATTCCCATTCCTGAATGTTCTAATATCTCGAACAGAGCATGGGTTCAAGACATCCATATACCGTAAACTGACATTCACCAGACAGTACCTCAATTTCAAATCCCACCATCCATACAGTGTAAAGAAAGGGATCGTCCGCTACTTACAACACCAAGCAAAAGTCATAAGTGGCAACCCAAAGATATTGATAAAGAATTGGTCAGTTGCAGAAAGAAATATAAAGGGGAGACAACCCACCCCCATCAAGGTAAGACTTCAAGAACACCAGAAAGCTGTAACATGAGGGTAGTAGAAAAATCAGGCATGCTGACCACATATGGAGAGAAAAGGGAGATCACTGCCCTTTGAGATCATAGACAAAGAACATCATTGGAAAATTTGTAAACTTAAGGAATCAGCACATATGCAAGGCCACAAAAATCTCCTGAGCCAAGCAAGCATAGAAATGAATACAATATGGGAACCAGTAATAAGGAGTGCTAGAGAAAAGCAATAACAAAAAAAAAAAAAAAAATTGTAATACGAGCTCTGGTAAAAATATGAAATGATAACAGCAAAAATTGCAATATGAGCGCTGGTAAAAATGCTTGAAGACATTAGGTTTATAATACCCAGAAATTCATACACAGATGTCTTCAAAGACATATGGCACAGTGGATAAAGGCGTTAATTAGATCCAGTGACAGGACCTAAAGAGTGCGAGTTCAATACCTGGTTAAGGCAGTGTAGAACTTGGAGAAGGGGATTAACAGGAGATAACTGATATCCATTAGACAGGGAACTAGAACAGTCTACAAGCGAAATAAAGGGTTCAGTTCAACATTCCAACCACCTTTTGGCAACAAAAATGAGGTCAATAGTCTGAAGTATGCATAGAGCGTCTTCAACCGTTTGGTAAAACAACTTGAAATGAAAATATAACTGTCATCAGTATCTGGAGATGTGGCATAAATTGAAATCACCAATATATGATGACATGGCAGTCAATGTGCTAAAAATTGGAGACAGAGCAACACTAGATACACATTTTATATGAATTCTATACCTGACAGAATGAATCCATGAAAATGTTGTCCAACCAATACAAAAAATACATTCATTTTTCTCAACAGAAATGAATGAACGTTATAGACACGTTAAATCAACAATATTCTAATGAGCTTTCCTCTTTGGTACCTTGGATTTATGAATTCAAGCGCAGTACTAGATTGGCAGCTAGGTCTCATTTTACAGTAGAAATGGATGGATGTAAACCGTAAATTCTAGGCTTGCAGTTTTTCTCACTCTTCTTCCAGTTTCTAGTTTTCCAATCGTCTGATCTTCAAAAATTTAAATACAATGTTAATCATCATCATTGATCTTCTTGAAGACTGTTATTGGCCTTACTCCTTAATGTTTTTTCTCAGATTCTTTCACACTCAATAACACCCATGCATTTTAATGGTTTTGTCACCTTGCTTGGGGGAAAGGAGAGAGAGAGAGAGAGAGAGAAAAAAAAGCTAACATTCCAGAAATGTATTTTATAAATATCAACGACACACACCAAATATGTATTGACATTTATTTTTGTGTTAAGACAATATAAATGACATCTTTTATATCTAAAAAGTGACATACAAAAATTGGTTTAGCATTTAACCACTTAATTTTTTAATAACTAGATCGAGAATAGTACATGCTGAGAGAATAGGATAACATCCAAGGCAGATCCAAATCAATCAACACAAAATTAGATAATATAACAACAAATACTAATTCTGTCATATGTCAGGCCCAAATGACTCCCCACCATTCCAAGAACTCTTCATAGACAACTGATCCCATTCTTTTATTTTCCTTGTAAAAAGAAAAAGGACTGGTAAACAGCATGTTAAGAAAGTAACCCTCACCTTTCTTCTTTACAGATTATTTATTCAAGAAAAACCAAAGAACAGATGTTTGAAACATGGAAACAATATAAAAGAAACACAAACAAATGAAAAATTCAAAATAGTTTGTTGTTAACGCTAATAATTGAACAGTGTACAATTTATAAATACAAAAGATATTATCCTCATAAATGTCACATATTTACAACCAAAATTATGTTTTACCACAAAAGTTCACAAAGCACAATATTTTTTGTATAAACTTTGGAAGATCTGAGTAATCCTTGACAGTGTCTGTGGATTCAATCTGTAATTTCAGAGTCTGCATGTTTCTTGTCTTACTAAAAGCAACCTATCAGCAGATATTATTTTTATTTTGTTTTTTTTTTATTCTCCCCCACCTTTTTTAAATATAAATTTTTAAAGTTTAAAATGAATTTCTAAAAAGGAACAAAGCATTCTTGAAGATATATATATATATATATACACACACACACACACACACAAACCCTCTTCAATAATGATATCAGTACATGTCAACAGGATCAAGTTAGCATGACATCGGGTGGGTCATTGTTATTTTGCACTGTCCCTCAATTGTTACACACACACACACACACACACACAAAAAAAAAAAAAAAAAAAAAAAAGTAAACACACACACACACATTATATATATATATATATATATATATATATATATATATATTAGTTATTTCATCCTTTATTCCTAACATACAAAAATTAATTCAGGAATACCAAGAAGAAACTCATGTAAAATAAAAATTATCTCACCTGATACATGCCATAGACATTGTGGACATCCCTGTGTTCCCAGCCACTCAAGTGGACAGCATCCTTTAACATGGTGATCTCAGGACCATTAAAAACGGACGGTTCATTCATGTCATTCCATGTGACAACATCCAAATTTGTTCCTTTGTATTCAGCAGGGTCGAATTTACTTGCCCACCACTGACGGACGGCAGGTTCCAAAAAGTCAGGCCAGCTGGAAGATCCTGTATGAAGTGGGGGGAAAAAATCATTTAGGTTTTCTGGTGTATCAATATCTTTGGGCCAGGATCAAAGCATAGTATGTGTTCTCATTTTAGATCAGAGAATCTGCCTGATCTCAGAGATTCCAAACCTGTGGCAGCACCTCCTTCAGTTCACTAAGAAAAGTAAATGTAACTATCAGTAGAATTGGTGGCATTTATATAATTTGCACATCTTTGTGCCCAGGGAAAAATTATATATTAATAGTAATTTTATTAGTATACTAATATTTCATTGTATACAATGAAATTCTTTTTTTAAAATCAATTCACCCCATGCAAGGCAATAATACCACTAAGATGCAAAGGGTTGCTGAGAGTAGAAGAGAATGAGAAGACTTTAGAAAGAACTGCAAATGTGATCCTAAACAGGAAACAATGGATAAACCTCTACTCCTCTTCAAAAGAATGGCGAGGTGTGAGAACTGGATGATAGGCGAACATATCTACTATCAACCTTGCATAGATTAGTTGAAAGTGGCTTAATGGTTAACAGTGCATGAAATGGAATCCACAAGCTAAGTTCAAATCCTGGCAGAGGAATGGAATTTCCTGCTTATTAATGGAAGACAAAGAGAATGGGGATAATTTGTCTCATACATTGCATGACAGGTCTTAGATGTAAATGTCTGGACTGCTGGAAAGGAATATAGTATGTCAGAATATTTACCATGGAAATAGTGACAGAATAATAATAGGTTTTCAATATTCTGTCTGTGTGAAAGGGGTTCTAAAGTGAAAATAATTCAACCCCATAAGGTCAGGTAGAAATTTGTGAATTTTGTCAAGACTGGAAAGAAAAGATTGGACTGCAATAGTCTATTTTTAGTGTGTAAATTCCTCTCTTGAGGGGTTTGTAACACATCATCTCTCAGTTGTGCCTGTGTCTTTGGGCAGAGTACACTCAGGGATGACTCCGTCAAAGGACAGAGTCGCAACTGAGGAAAATTATACTGAGAGGTGCCCAGCTCTGGGGAACAGCTGCTCGAGGCTATGCCCTCTCATTGCACCAGAGAAAGGAATCAGTGCTCGCACTGAGGCCAGTGCAACCGATGATTGCAGGCAATTTTTGTTCTTGGTCCAGGTGTACATGCTCGGGTCTCCACCTTAAAAAAACAAACTGTGTCACAACTCATCTTAGTGAGGAGACAGTAAATACCTAGTCTGATCTCACTCTTGTAAAATGAGTGTGGCAGGAGGAGCCAGGTACTTTTCCAGCATCTTTAGTGATGGATTACATATATATAGGTAACACCCCAGTTTCATTAAAAATGAGTATAGCATGATAAAAATGGCCTTAAACTTCATAAAACAATTTTTTATCATCTAAATGTTTAAGTTATTATTAAGAGGAAGGACCAAAGTATTTTTTTATTTTTTATTTTAATCCTTTTTAGCCCGTCTGAAATTTTAGTTAAAAATTTTGTTTTTTTGAGTCAGCGATGATGCCCACCATTTTTCAGAAATTTGTAAACAAAAGTTAAATTCTTCGTTTAAAAATATAAAAAAATCAATTGTACCTTTTATGAAACTTATTTAAGGAAAATTATAAAATTTAAAGTTTACTTAATATATTTGGAAACAAACATTTTCTTTGCAGAAAAAAAAAAAATGTAGTTTAAAATAAGAGAAAGCATTCTTAATAACGGTGACTATTGACAAGCGATGAGTGATTGTTTCATTAATGTATTGACAGCTAATGTGAGGGGAAGTTATCATACAGAAGAACAGAAGTGGCATTATTTTTTTCTAGTTTAAGTTTTTTTTTAATGTTTAAGTGAACCAAATTATTTACTTCATAATTTTTAATAAGTAACAAATACTTTCAGCAGTCTAATATTTTTTTTTTGTTTTTTTTGGTATTTTAGCTTTAACCTTACATTTGTTGAAGAGGAGTTCTGAAAAAATTAAAAATACTATAAAAATAATTTAAAATTTCATAACTGCTGAGAGTTAGATAAAATTTCATAAGAAAGGTACCTATAATTTTGATGTATATCTCATGAAATTTACAGTATCATCTTTATTAATTTTTATTTTATCTCTGTTATTTTTATTATTAAGTTTTATATTATCTCATTTATGAAAAAAAAAAAAAAAAAGTCATAACAGATATAATAAAAAAATAAGACCATGTAAATTTCATAAGATAGGGACCTAATAATTGTAGGTACCCTTCTCATATTTGAAATGTTATACAAAACAAACTATGATTTATTCAAATATTTAGCTAACTAATTTATCCTTTTGTTGCTTATTTAAAATCTGTAATCTTATCAGGTAAATGACATCAAAAGAAAAAACTTACCAGGCCAACACCATCCATCATACTCAGCACCATCTTTATTTTTAATGAAGACATTTTTTTCCTTAGCCTCTTTATAAATGTGATAATTATCATCTCTTTTGATATGAGGGTCCACAATGGTCACCAGCTTTCTCCCTTTGGAAGAAAGGTTAGCTACCATGTCTTCAGGGTTAGGGAATTTGGCATGGTCCCAGGTGAAATACCTGAAAAAAAAAAAAAAAAAAGAAAAGAAAAGAAAAGCTAGTAATAAACAGCAGTCATAAACACCTATATATAAAAAGAAAATAACTAAATACATGTATGTATGTATGCATACATGCATGTTCCAGAGATACAGCTTAAAATTATACATAACCCCAACCAATTTTGGAGCATATTACACCTTTAACCCCTGTCAAGTGCAGTGCCAAATTAAAATTAGCAAGGGGTTCTTGGGTTCAGGCCGTTTTTCCAGCATTTTTAATTGTCGGTTATTCAGTATTTGTTTGATACACATTTTTATATCAATCTGCTTACAGAAACAAACACTTGCATATTATATTCCAACTTATGTATATGAAATACAAACATTCATAATACATTATAACAAACAACATAATTAAATAAATTTAAATCTACATAACTGATTTAAACAATTCACTACACTAGAACATTTGTATATAAAAAAAAAACAAAAAAACATCTTGGATGTTTGGCAACTACTTGATAGGTGAAGAGGCTATGTGGGTGTATCAGTCTACTAATGCAGCTAGCCAATCCCTATTGCAGATGCTTGCTCAGGTGCAATTGTGTTTATTCAACACCCACAGAGCCCACCTGTGGTTTATAGTGCAACTATGCTGAGCAGACCTTAGTTACAGTTTCTGGGAAAGAGCCTGTTATCTAGCGTGATCAACAAAAAAAACAAAAAAACATCTTGGATGTTTGGCAACTACTTGATAGGTGAAGAGGCTATGTGGGTGTATCAGTCTACTAATGCAGCTAGCCAATCCCTATTGCAGATGCTTGCTCAGGTGCAATTGTGTTTATTCAACACCCACAGAGCCCACCTGTGGTTTATAGTGCAACTATGCTGAGCAGACCTTAGTTACAGTTTCTGGGAAAGAGCCTGTTATCTAGCGTGATCAACAAATAGAACAAAGCCAGCACATTCAAGGCCTCAACCACAATGACTTGTGACTTCATGCTCCAAGGGTTCTGTCTATCCAATTTCACTCACAAGGCTTGGGTCAAACTGTGGTTTGGTTTTCAGGCATTTTCTAGAGGTGCCATATGCTGGAATTGACCCCTCCAGTCCAATATCATCGGGAAGTCTCCTTCCTGATAAATCAACCATGGTAAGATTTGAACCCAGGTCTGATGCTCAGAATGCAAATGTTATAACCATTCGACCACATGCCCATATATATATATATATATATATACACACACACACACAATGTGAGTTTAAGTTTTCTACAAGATTGACATCTAGTTCCCACCCTTTTACAGTTGAATTAGGTAAATGTAATTGCCACTTCTACTCCAACAGTATCTTTTCTTGCACTTCCTGCCTGTTGGCCTCCCTTCCATTTCCTTGCTTCCCTTTTAATTACAGTCTTCAAAAATTTAAATGCAGTATCAATCGCCATCTTCTAGAACTTCATTCAACTTTTATCCTTTCCTTGTTCCCACTATACGCAGTTTTTTCTCTCACTTTTACTCTGTGAACCCCTGTGTACTAGTGGCATTCTCATCTTGCTCAGGATGAAATGATTTAATAAAAAAAATTATTCTGAAAAAATTACCTAGAAAAACCAAGAAAGACTAAGTGCACAAAAAGGAGATATCCATATTTTGTTATTTCAATAAATATGAGTTTCTCTAAGTAAATGGTTGCTGTTCATCTGTTTTTTTTTTAATACCATTACCATTGTAAATTATAATATGGTAAATACTAAAATTGGTATAAATTGTCACCTCAGGGCTACAATTATTTGAATGAAAAAAAAGTTTGCATTAATAAAGGGAGGTTATAGTGCCCTAGAACAAAGATAGTTCTATGTCATCCTGTTGGACTGAAGGACTTTGGACACTCTTCACTGACTACACTGTCATGATGCATTTATCTGCAGTAATTCTCATCCATTCTCAAGAAATGAAGAGCTGTGAATGCTACCATATCAGCTGTAATTTGTTCTTGTTATGTTGCAACTAGCCACACTGGGGTTTGTTCTGTTATGATGCAAATAGTGATAATACCTAATTTATTACTAATAATAACTATTATTTGTAATTCTGCCACAATACTGTCTTTATTCTTTTTGTTTATAGCTAGAGCAAAAATAATCCCTACACAAGAACCTTTTCTTTTAGGCCTTCTACAGTCAGTATAACAATACTAGCAATTTCTTTCATCTCTAATTTTTCTTTTAAGCCAGTTTACTCCTTTTTAATTCAACCCCATGTCTCTAATGCTGACAAAAAGTAGTTCCATATCTCTAATGGTCAGAGAACAAAAAAGGCCTTATTGACTGAGTGAGGTGGCTTTCTCCAAGTCACTACAGGTGTGGACCTTTCTTCAGACAGAAAATACTCTTGGCAAAAGATGCCCTTCAAGTGCCACTAAATAAACACAAATATTTCTTTATTTTCCAAAGAAGGGTAGAGCAGTAAAAAATATATGCATTCGTGGAGGGGGATAGTTGGATATTTATTACTCACTCAGTCATTCAAAGATTCCGTCATGTGCACACCCTTTTAAATAAGGAATACCGATTTCAACTCACCATTTCCAATCTCAAGCCTTCATCAAACATTCAAATTTCTTTTCTCATTAAAGCCTTTTTAACTTTCTGTACCACTACAGTCACTTTTATTTATTTAGCAGAACTACTCAGCTCCAGTTACAAAACATTATTCATACACTACTAAAATCTTGGTTGAGATGGTCATGCTGCTACCGAAGGAGGCATCTTAGCCTGTTTGGTTGAAGTGTCAGCAAAGAGGTGAAATCACCATGTTTTGGTCAGAGATCAACAATAATGAGTTGGTTGGTGCCTTGAAATTGAACAAGGGTGTTAAAAATTATCTCTCTATTAACTTCTAAAGACTGACATTTAGACATCATGTAAGACATTGGCATTCAAACCAGAAAAAAAACAAAAAAAAACAAAAAACAGAAAAAACAACAAAAAAAAAAAAAAAAAAAAAACAAAAAACAAAACAAGTGTCTGAAGCTATTATAGTTGTATTTATCCTTGATAATGGCTAATAGAATAGCTGAAATTATTCAGGATATACAGAACAGTTTTTACACACTTTATGTCCAGAAAATTTGTATGAATGCAAAAAAATTAAATATTAGGTTGGTGCAAAAAAAAAAAAAAAAAAAAAAACGATATTATTTTTGCACCAACCTAATAAAAAGCTTAATTGGAGCACCTTGTCAGTTGTCTTTAATGAAACTTGTTTGTGTGTGTGTATATATATATATATATATATATATATATATATTTATTAAAGACATTTTTATGTTTAACGTTATAGATACAAGTATTTAAGTAAATGCTCTGTTTATAATAAAGAGTATTAAATAACATTTACCGGCCTGAATATCCGAGAAATTTTCATACAAAATATTCGTTCTTTGACAGGATTCGAACCTGCATCCTATACGGAACCGTCATTTACGCTGACGTGCCTTACCGTTAGGCTACAAAGAAGCGTTCGGTAGACAAGGTCGAATACACACACTATCTATATATATATATATATATATATATATATATTACACATACACAAATTTCAAGCATAAACTCAATTCTACTTTATGTGATCTTGGTTACAGTGATAATTTATACATGCAAAGAAACATTTGACCAAAATTGTGTAACTTTCCAACCATTAACTTTATAACAATTGTAACTTTTATTATTTGCTTAAAGTCTTGAGATTCATGTACAGTAGGTGTGTGTGTGTGTGTGTGTGTAATATATATATATATATATAGTGTGTGTAGCAAGCTTGGCTCACTAGAACAATTACGACCGCGTAGTGAGTTCGATCCTCACTCGGTGCCCCCTACTTTCCGTCTTGTGCCACATCTAAGCTATGCTTGGAAAATCACTATATATATATATATATATATATATATATATATATATATATGTGTGTGTGTGTGTGAGAGAAATATCAAGAAGGAAAAAACTGAACACATCAAAAAACTTGGTTAAGTTTTTCCCTTCTTGATATATGTATATGATATTGCTCTGTATATAAATACATTGAGCTCTTTTCATGGATTTATCTTTTTAATACCTTATATTACAAAGGACCTACTTGGATTATCCTTACTAGTTATGGATTTTATAACTATATATATATATTACATGCACACAAAAGAAAAACGAAACAAAAATATTGTTACCTTTTGCCATCTGTATGTTCAATGTCCAGCCACAGGACATCATAAGGTATATCATGGATGTCAAAATTTGCATCGACACTATAAAATAAAATTTATTCTCCAAAATAGAAATCAAAAGATTTTTTTAATCTTTTTAGCAATAAAATTGAACATTTTTTTTCTTTTGTTTAAATTTTTAGCTGTCATTGTTTACGTTATTTACATTTTATATTTAATTTTATTATACTTCATCTTTGTTGCTGTTATGACAATATTTTGGCTATTGTGTCCTCCAACCTTCATCAGGTGCTTGTTGATCGAGGTAACCTTCAAAGAATTTTGAACTGAATACTTTATCTAATCTACAGGGGAGAGAGAGAGAGAGTGCCATCACTAGATTAAATAAAGGGTTCAATTTGAAATTACCTGGACGATAAGCACCTGAAATATTGTGATAACAACAAAGATGAGGGGAATTATCCACACGTAAATAATGTAAAAAAAATATTTGAGAGTGGCAATTGTTATACACAGATTTATTCAAATCTATCTTCATCTTGGTTGTTACCATTTTACCTTCATTGTCAAATATGAAAAGTACCTATAAAAAGGTCAAAGGGCACAATGGCCAAAATGTCTATAACAACCAAAATGAGATTTACTTGCTGTTAGGTCTCCATGAAAAGGCATTTGCAATGTCAGAGAGGCTGCAAGTTCAAATTTCATCAGAGGTGACATCTTTATTTTTCTATCTTTCCTTCTTAAACCACAAGATGCAAAAATCACTAAACTTTGCAATAATAAAAAGATAAACTCACCAAAAATAAATATTCAAAACTGCTGTGGAGTTATAGAATAGACACTACAACCAGAAATAATCATTTTTTTTTTCTCTTCAAATTGATTTTCATATTAATATAGATTAAGCACTGCACTTCATGAAAAAAAAAAAAAAAAAAGTTTTCTACAAGTTAATGGAAGGGGCTTCAGTTTGCCATGTAAATTCATTGTAAACTTATCCCTCTATACAAGCCAAAACATATCATCATACATGGTTTCTTAAAATGTAAAAAAAACGATTAATATTTTAGAAATTAGTGAATTCAAGAAGTACTAAATTGATAGTAGTATATGAAAAAATTAAAATTATGAACCAAAAAAAAAAAAAAAAAAAAAAAATGTAATCTATGTTATACGGAAATTTTTAAAAATACAATAAAAAAATTTACAGGACATATCACTCGAATTTTAATGAAACTTGTTTGACTATATATGAATATAAATATATCACACATAGTACTAGTGTTAATAAAACCGTGCTCAATGTAATATAACAGAGCTATTAAAGTATATATATATATATATATATATAGCTATCTGATGGCTCCTAACTCTGAAGAAGGTGTGGTTTCCTATTAGGGGTGTCCTTCCCTTAGACAACCACATGTTCCCATGCTAACAAGTTCCACCTACCAAATTTGGGAATTCAGTTTTCTTTCTCCTAGATTGGTTGCCCCATCTGTCCTATTATTTAACCCATATCATTTTAACCCAGTGAACCCCATAGACCAGCCCACTACCTCTAGGCATTTCTGAACTGTATTTTGGACAAAATAAATCCATAGAAAAGTGCAGCACCTGGTTATTATTCATATACGTTAGGATACGTAATTTGTTTAAATAACACAGCTTTCTTACCAGTAAGCCAGATATGGTTTCCGCATGTTAATGCTTCAAGTAATTCAGAGAATTGTAACAAAAGGAGTCAATATTACTTGGTTTTCTAACTGACTTAATTGAGAAAGCAGTAACAAACCTACCACTGAAATCATCTGACATTGGATTAAAAAAAAAAAAAAAAAAAAAAAAAAAAAAAAAACACACTCTCCCACACACGCCAGACACCCTTCAGGGCAGTGGAAAGTGGATATAAAAGTTAGCTATACACGTGTTGCTCTCGTCTTGTGATCGTGTAGTAAGACAATGTACACTGGTTCAGTGTACATATGTTGCTCTCATGTTGCATATGAGTTTAATCCCAGGATCAGGTAGTAAAGACAATACACAGTAATTCAGCAGAAACAAATCAACATGTATCCTGTATCAGCCAAAATAATGAACACTTGAAGATGGTCAGAGGGTATTTGACCAAAACTGTGTCTATACCAACGTCATCAAGATGATTTGAATAAATTAAAGTCTAAAGAGAAAAAAAGTTATTTTCAACTGAGAAACACTGGAGTTTTATCTTTTGATTTTAAGAATTATAAATATTCAATAAAATCTTTTCTAACTTCATCTTCACAGTTCCTCTCTACAGTTTGAGCAAATCTCATTTCTTTCATCTGGAGATGGAAAATTTATTTTGGTTAGAGTCTATGATTGGTCAACATACACTGCATTATGAGATGTCAAAGATGGCAAGTATAATTTCAGTCTGAACAAGATATCTCTAGACATAGGCAGTGAAACAAGGACAGTCTATACTCGTATATGAAAGAGGGTTCAATTTGGAATTATCTGCAAGTTACCCAGATCGAAGCCTTGAGGGCACAATGGCCAAGATGTTGTGACAACAACAAAGATGAGGAAAGTAATATGAATGTAAATAGTGTAAATAATAGCAAGTCTAGTTTTTCTGGGTTATATACAACTGATTTTTAATGAAACAGTTCTATGAGGCATTTACTTTTTTTATTTTTTTTTTAATTTATTACTGCCTGCCAAATGGCATAAGTGTATTATTGGTCCATAGATTAAGAGGCTCAATCCAAACAAAAATCCCACTTGAAGGCCAGAGAATTAATTAAGGTTCTGCTGCAAGAAACAAACTGTTTGAATTGTACCTAGTGGATGACATTTAAATCAGTTACTGAATGAAATACCTGAGAGGTTGACTACACTGGGGTGAAAAATTTTTATCCTAAAATAGCTGCTCCTATAATCAATATAAATAATCAAAAGAGATAAAATATATACTTACTTTCTTACATCTTCTTCATCATTATAATTCCATCGTGACTGATGATATGCTAAGGCATATAGCTGCAAATTGGAGAAAAAAAAAAAATGTATGAATTTCTAAATTTCTTTTAAGTAGAATTCTGTAAGTCACTAAGTCGGCTGCTTGATGATGAAAATTCATTCCTCTAATGTAATTCATTGGTGAATATTAATCAGAGACCAAAACATTATACATTGAACATTTCAGATCTGCTTATAACTTCATATTAGACTGCAGACTTATTCATGCACTCGCATATCTTTGTAATTCACACAGGGATGTTAAAAATTTGTTAAATACTGTTTAAAAAAAAATAATTAAAAAAGCTTTTTACTAAGATATACATTATTACTTGAAATATTTTTAGTGGATACCCATGCTTGAAATAGAAGCTGTTTTTTTTTCTACTTTAAACTATATGTATTACATCTACTAGTCTGTGCACTCAAAAAACTTAAAGAAAATGTGCTCTCTTGCAGGGTTTGAACCTGCAACCCCCTTTGTAGGAGAAATCAGTATTTGATCCATAGTGCTTTAGTCTGCTCACCCACAGTGTGTGTCACATTTCAACAAGTTTTATCTACCCTTTTAAAATAGTATACATACTTTAAAAAGATGGCTTGTTGCACTATGAGGCTCTCTGCAGTCAAGTGGCCAAAAGCATACCAGATCAAACTGCTTTTTCCCTCCAAAGAGCATATTTACTTTGGTTTTCTCAAGTACACAGGCCAGTAAAAGTAAAAACAGGTCTTCTATTTCAAACAAGCATATACACTAAAATAATATTTGAAGTAATAAAAATCTCAGTTAGATACACACACATTGCAGCAGAAACCTTTTTTTGGGGTTTTATTTGTATAAAACATAAAAATACTAATATTTAAAAGTGGTATCACTTTAATTACATCTTTTATTCTTATACACAAAATAAAAGATATTGCTAAAGTTATTTGAATTAAAAACATTGTTTGTTGCTGAAACTGAAAATTTTAAATAGAGAAAAATGTCAGATCGTCTTTACAACAGATAAAACTTCATGCAAATGGAAGAACCAATGTTAAATGCTGACAGTTAAAAAGAAATAGAATCAATTTAAAGAATATATAATGTAAGAAAGTTACAATACTAAAGATTCCAGCCAAAATTTGATGATACTTTAATATTAAACACAGATTTCTACAGAAATAAATGCAGAATGTCTGTACGTTCGTTATCCTAACAAAAGTGGCACACTGTACTGAAATTTTTGTTAGATAATTTTAATTCTCTTAATAATTTGGATTATAAACTGTGTCACCTGTTTCAAAGTAATTAAATATCCGTTAGCAATGTGCCCTACGTGATACATGCTTGGACGATCAGATCTCTTACAATTTATGACTGCCTAGGCAGATTTTCCTGCAATAGGTTGCCAACCAAAGCTATAGGGCCCAGCATGTCCTGCTATACAACACATAACTGGCGAGAGAATAGATCATACACACAAATACCCTTGGTAAAGGTAAGTGAATGCAACGAATCTGACTGGAATTCAAACTCGGCTCTTCAATTTCTTATTCTAAGTAGTTATTCATTTCACCGCAACTCACAGACTTTAAAAAAAAAAGGGGGGGGGAGATAAACCGTATCTATTACGTGCTAGAATCACTTCCCTTAATCTGTCTGTACTTTTTTTTTTTTTTTTTTTTTTGGCAATCAGTGACAATATTATAATAATAATTAGTATATTCAAGTAATTATGATATAAATGTTATAAATAGGAAGTTAGTTTAGATTTAAGTGGAGGTAGGATATAAGTATATCTAAAAAAACTTATGTAAAAAAAAGAAATAAAATTATTCCTAAACAGGACTGGGTAACCTTTCACTGCAATCATTCCTAAGAGATTTGCAAAGTTTAAAAGACAGGGAGAATAAAATATATTACAACTATTAAATTCCTAAAATTCTCTTAACAGAATAATTTTAATAGCAGAAATTAGAACCTAATCGAAAGTTAAAAAATTCTTTAAAACAACCAAAAGTTAAGAACTAATGATGCAGGCTTCTTGGTTTGAGTCAATTCTTTGCTTTGCTTTTTACTTTTAAATTAAATTAAAATCATTATAAACAAAGCATTAATCTAACCAATTCTCAATTTTTTCTTGAGAGAGTGTTTCCCTAAATGGTTATCAAAGAGGAACTGCAAAACTTATTTCAAGTTTGGACTTTTTTGTTGTTGCTTGACAAATTATTTAAAATAAAATTAATAGAGACAAAAGATAAATTAACATTTCAAGTGTTTCAGTGAAATGGTCATGAAGGAAAAAATAAATAAAAGAAAAAGGAAAAGTTCACATACTGGAGGTAAAGGTGTTGTGCCAGTGAGTGTGGCATACTGGCTGAATACATCTTGTGGTTTGGGGCCCAACATCACAAATATATCAATAATGCCACTTTCAGAAAACCAATGTGTATCAATTTGGGGAATATCCTGGTCGCCCTTTACATAATCCAACATCTTGTTGAACAAATTCTGAAAGTAGAGTTTTATCCATTACACAAGATATATACAAATAATAAATATATACAAATAATATAGAACAATATAAGACATACACAAATAATAAATAAAAATTAGCAACAAATTTGATTAGATCAAAATTTTTAATATTTTTATCTTCAAGAATCACTTGACAAATGGTAAGTAAAAATTAAGTAAAAATTGCTTTTAATTACTGCATACACAAAAGTATTTTGTAATTAAGCTTCTTGGGTGAAATATAATCAACTTTGGAGATTTCAAAATCTTTATACCTTGAGCTTAAAGACAAAAATTAAAACTCAAGTCAAAAGTAGTGATTTTGATATTAAGATTCATAACATTTAAAAGTGATCAATTTTCAAAGTTAAGAATCTGTATCAAGCTATTACAAATAAATCCATTTAATGTACTGATGACTACTACTACATTTTCTCAATCAACTTTGAAATTCATCTTATTGTTATGAGATTCCTAATGAAAAATTGAGTAATTATGGGTGTCTTTTTTTTTCTTTTTTTTTTTAATACCTCTGGGAAATCCAATAGAAGAATCATTTGCTGAATGGAAAAATGCTGTATATGTTAATAAAATTTAAAAAAGAAAATAGAAATTTTATCGCTCACATTTTGAACTCATTAAAATTTCTTAATGCAATCCAGGTTTGAATCAATGAAAATAAATTTTTTTTTCTCAATTTAAGATTTACCAAATCACCATCAGATGAATGAAAATGAATAATAAAAATAATTTTTTTTTTTTTTTTTACACAAAATGCATTTAAAAAATATAAGTATTCAAGCTTTACCTTGTCAGCAACATTAGAACTGATGTCAACCCAAGTCTCGGCAGCATTCTGCCAGAACACACCAACAGTCCTTTGCTCACTAAGAAAAAAAAAAAAAAAAAAAATAATGATTAAAACAATTTTAAGACTTTCACTTTACCAGGGTAACAGGGTCAAGCCCCACCTCCATTTATGTAAGGAAAAGTTTACAAGTCTTGTAGCATGAAAACAAATTAAAGTAGATGAGAAAAATCATGAAGAAAGGCTATTAGGTTGGTGCAAAAATAATATCGTTTTTTCACGTTAAAAAAATACGTCAAAAAACGATATTTTTGCACCAACCTAATACATTGAATGGAGATCAATGACAGAAATCACTAATCTATCTTAATTAGAACCCATAAATGAATGATGGAAACAGAATCAATGAGGACTGTTTGTTATTTTGCACAGGACCAAGTAAATCCAATATAAGTAAAATTCATCCAATCCCCTCTGGCACGCCTAGCCTAAAGTTGACATGATTAATGGCTTCTTGAATAAAATATAGATCTGTCAACTTAATGAAGATGTCTACATTTCATACTATTCAGTTAATTCTCATGGAATTATAAGAAGGGTCAAAACCCGAGTCATGAGCCACTTGTCAGCATTAAGGCCATCTGGTTTTCAGACAATGGAAGAAGTTAGAGATCAAGTGCAAGAAAGCAGCAATACATCAATGTGAATATAAAAGCAGAGAGACACATGAGATGATAGTGATTTAGTTCAGCTGATTGCCACCTTAACAGACTGCTAGGCAGACTATGAATAAACAAACACTATATTACTACCCTGCAGCATTGTATTAGCATAAAATAATACAAGATAAACAATAATAATAAACAAAAATTGTACAGATCTAGAATGCTAACCAGGTGTTAAGTCTTCATTGTTCATAAGATATATTTCAATCAAAAAGTCAAGAGTCCTCGACATCATGACACACAACATATTAGACAATTAGTGAGATGCCAAGACTACAAAAATCAATATTATCAATTATATCAATAGGAATCAACAGCTGTAGTCCCTGCACAGGTTTTTAATCACAAAACTCAAATGGTTTTACATTTTATGTATTAAGTAAGCAATATAAAATAGAAATAAAAATAACTGCCAACAAGATTTGAAAATCCTCTATGGGAACTTTTGCCCAATGAAGATGTTTTATCATTTTTCTACAGACAAAATTTTCTGCGGGCAAAATTCAAATTTAGTGATATATATACATTTTTATTAGATTTTATCTATGCCATATTGTTTGTTTACACTTATTAGTAGCAACAGTAATAGACAAAGTATTTTTTTTTCTTTATAAAAAAAAATTAAATAAAATAACTTTGGAAAATGATTGATATGCCTGTTTAACAGCATATCAACTCTTTATGGGACTTAAATAGATTTGGATGGAGTTACTACAATTTGTTAGTATGTGGGTATTGTTAATAATTTACATAAAAATGTATTTTTATGCTTTCATAGTGTTTTGTTTTTGTTGTGAGGGGGGTAACTATTTGCCTATAGCTGGAACCTTAACAGGTGCTACCACTCATGGTTAGGGTGGACTTGGGAACAAAAGCAATTAAGAGGTGGTTCCATGCTACTCAAAACCTCCAATCTCCCGATCAGAGGGCTTGCTGATCGATGCAGTTTATCATCATACCTAGGACCAAATATTTGAAGGAAGGGGGGGGGAGAAGAAGAAGAAGAAGAAAAATAACTAATTTATTTACACATGCAAGTAAACCATGTCTAGAATGAGAGTATTATTTAATTTAAAATTATAAGTAAATTAAAAAAAAAAAAAAAAAGAAGAGAGTGACTATTATCACCACACAGTGATAAGTAACAGGTTAAATGTTGAGGATTGTAAAGGTATATTGGAAGCAGGAGATATCAAGAGCTTTGTTTATCACTCGAAATAGAGGGAAGTGCTGAGAGGTTAATGAGGGGAAAGTATTGAGAGAAGAAAATAGTAAATAGTTATAATAGTAAATAGTTATAAATAGTTGCAATACCTGTAAATAGTTATAAATAGTTGCAATACCTCATCTCAGAAATATAGACAAAGATTCAGAAAAATTTGCCAACTTACTTATGAGCCAACATGAATGGCACACTTCCATACAAAGCCATTGGGTTATACAATTCATATTCGAAAACATCCAGGTTGTATAAACGGTAGGGATCTGTACTCCTAGAAAATGAAAATAACAGTTCAAGTTAAAAAGGTCACTCACCATTTACCTACTTTTGAATAATTCAATAGTTTTAAGAAAAATGTTTCACATAATTTTAAATGCACTTTCAAAACATCTTGTGTCTGATACTGTCAAGGTCAGGCTAGGGTTATACAAACCTCCTCCACTGGGAACGGGGGTGGGGTAGTTGTCTAAAGAACATTTCCATTAACTTTAGTATTTCAAAATATTTCATGTGACATTTAGAGTGTCTATGACTACATGTGTTTACACTAGAATTTGTGGTGACTAATTCCTACCATTTGAGATTTGGTACATATTAAGTTACACACTGCTGCAATAAATTTATTTCATTAAAAAATATACTTGCTGAAAAACCTTTTTTATTGATGCAAACATTAATTTATTTATTTATAAGAGGGGGTAGAAATGAAAAGATTTGAAATTGACAGTTTTTTTTTTTCACTTCAATAAAACAAACATTAACACTTCTATCTTCCCTTCTTTCAGGTTCTCATTCGAACCAAGTAGCATCTCCGATATATCAGTTCAGTGTTTTCAGTCAAAACAGTCCATTATTTATGAGCTATTAACAGGGTATAACAGTTTTACAAAATAACTAACAAGGGGGGGGGTATGGGCATTATCATACAGATGTTACAGATTTTTATTTGACTGTGTGCATGTGAATAAATTAAATTTATAGAAAACCAGCCTTCCTGCTACTGCAGTTTCTATCAATTTAGTATTGTCACGCAGTAAATTGCATTTTCTATCCCAAAACCCTCTTACATGTGTGACAGAAAGAGTCTGGGAAAAACACACACACACACACACACACACACACACACTTATATTTTGTTTTAGTGAAATTGGAGTGGATTTGAACAGCGAAATTAGATCAGAGCATTTTTGTTTACTAATGGTGAAACCTGATCTAGGGCAGAAGTTGTACCCATTGAATCTGGGTCATCAGAAGAGAATGGAAATGGATGAAATAATTTTCATTGATTAAAACTTGGAATAGAGCTGAGTAAGCAAGGAGGACATTTAGAATTCACATGATTTTGGTTGAAACAGCCATAACCCCGTGATAATCGCGTCCGAAGTAGTAGGACCAAGGGTCAATTACTTTTCTTTTCTGTAACCCATTTCTTTTCTATACTATTCTTTTCTGCCATATAAAAGACATTAACAATTCAATCATTGAATAGTTGTTTGTCCGGCTTTCTGCAGATATTAATTTTTTTGCTGCATTCTAAATTTCTTAGCGCTGACTCCCCAGCCATGTCTACATCTTCAGCTGACCATGAATGGATGAACATCACTTCTGCTTTCTCGATCAAACCAAACACAACGTGGCCAGGAAGCAGGATTAAACCAGTGGACCGGTCGAATAATCTACGGATGCTCAGGGGACCTATGGCCGCTCCCTTAAGTTCAGTTAGGACTGAGTAGACACCTCAACCCAGAGAGTAAGATGTCGGAGGATGAGGGGCTGGGGCGAAAGTGTTAGACATGCATAAACATGGCATTGATAATGGGGCGGGGGGGAGGGGTAATATAAACATCCCTACCCAGGGCTCATAGTTTGCTAGGAGGAACTTTCTAGCATTCTTGCATGGCATCATTAGCCCCGATCTTTCATTTAGCAGCTCATGTTGGTCAAGATATTGCATTATTGACAAATTTTCCTCCTAATACATCTTGCACATTTTGTTTCCAATACTAAATGTATGAGTCTTCCTAACCACATCTCATTTCACAATAGGAAATGAAAAAAAAAAAGTCTTATATAAAATTAACAAGTCTTGTACTGTTTTTATACTTTGCCACTTTCAAGGATGGTTGTAATAACTTGCTTTAAACGTTTCTTCTGTTGAACCAATATGCACATTTTCTTAAACATTTTCAGACTCTACCCTTGCCCTATAAACAACTACCCCTTCCTTTCTATAAACTTAATATTTTAAATTTCTCTACACTTTCATTTTTTTAAATTGTATTGAGCACTTTTTCATTATTTAACTGTTTCTTGACAAATATTCCTCTTTATCAAAAGTTTGAGGTTTTGAATTGAATTTTATATAAAATACATTGAGATATATCATGAAACATAGGGTATTATGCATATTTTTTAATATATTAAATACCTATTATAACATTGAGCACTTTTTCTTACACTATAGGGTGTGAGTGTGTGCATATATATATATATATATATATATATATATATTTATTGTGATGTACCTATGATTTCATTAGCCACAGAGGCGTAAAGATAAAAAGCCCCCCAACTCCCAAAATTCTAGTTCATAAAATAGTTAAATATAAATAAAAATAAATAGTGTTTTCAACTTGCAAGCAAATATGTACTATGATCAGCTTTCTCCTCCTTTTCTCTTCCAATTCTTTCTGTCTTTCCTTCTCTTTCACCTTTAAACTAAGCGAACACGAACTTTGAAGAATGACTTGGTTCCAAAATCACACAACCATCAAGCAATTGACCATAAGTTAACTCCAGGCACCATCAGACTCTCCAGCTGCAATCATGTGATCAAACCCTACTGAGGGTTGCTTGGATCTTTGGCCATCACATAAACACATCATGATTTGCACCCTATCCTCCTGCATACCCGCTCAAGGATGAAGGGTTAGCCATGTGACAAACTTTGGGGACAGCAAAAATCTGCCAGCCAAAAAAATAGTTTCCACATAAGGACTCTTGCTTTGATGAATTAGAACTCTGCATGGAGATATCCACTCGACTGACCCATCAAGATGGGTAAGTTGATTTCTAGGCTTGATCTTGTTATTGTATTTGCTTGTACCTCCTGTTCTTTTATGATACCTTTCTACTTGGTTAGACAAATTTTTTTTCTTTACCTGTTTCTATATTTGGAAATAAATGTTTTATTTTGAAATCCATTGTCTTATGTCTGTTTTTCGCTGACTCCCTTGCGTCACTTTCACCCCCGAGTGAAGAAAGGATCCCACGTTTTTTTTTTTTTTTTTTTTTTTTTGAACGCATGGGTCACCTATATGCTACAAGTTCGTAACAATATATCAGGTCATCCCATAAGTTCTGACCGAATTTTAACTTTTTGTTAAAATGAATGAAATTTAAAGAGTATTTTATAATGTCTAATGGAGCTGAACATTAATTTTATATTTAGATGCATTTAAACTGACCAAATTTAATTTCAGAGAACAATAAAATTAAATTTTGTTTGATTAAAACCCTGCTATCATGGAAGTACCCAAGAATCATTTGAGGCACATAATGCTTTATGAGTTCAAGAAAGAAAACTCAGCAGCCGAAGCAGCTGGAAACATTCACTTATTTATGCAGTGGAATGTGTGAATGAAAGAACTTGCGGAAGATGCTTTGCAAAATTCAGAGGTGGAGATTTCACCCATGAAGATGAAGATCGAACCGGATATCCAGTTGAGTTTGATGAAAAGCTTCTTGAAGCAGTCCTTGAAGAAAATCCTGCTCTATCAGTTGAGGAATTGGCAGTGGTTCTCAGTTGTAAACCATACAACTGTTCATTGTCATCTTCAACAACTTGGAAAAGTTCCTAAACTTGGAAAATGGGTGCCTCATGAATTGTCTGAAAACAACCTCAAATCCAGAGTTGACATCTGATCTTCTTTCCATTCTCGCCAACTTGTTTCACCTTTTTTTTGGATAGACTTGTGACTGGCGACGAAAAATGGATCTTTTATCAAAATGTTAAGCATCATAGATAGTGGCTTGGTAAAGGGGAAGGACCTCAGCCACAGCCGAGAAGGGAATTTCATGGGCAAAAAGGTTCTTCTTTCAATCTGGTGGAATCGCCAAGGAATAATCCACTTTGAATTCTTACCACCTAATGCAACAATTAATGCTCAAATATACTGTCAGCAATTTAAACCAAGCTTTGAGGAAAGAAAGACCTGCTCTAGTGAATCAAAAAGGGGTGATGTTTCAGGACAATGCGGTGACCCCCACACAACAAGAATCACATCACAAAAGATCAAAGAACTTGGTTGGGAGAAAATTCCTCATCCACCTTATTCTCCCGATCTTGCTCCTTCAGACTACCATTTGTTTCGTAGCTTACAGAATCATTTGGAAGAAACAGCTTTTGTAACACAGGAAGAGGTTAAAACTGACATTTGTGAGTTCTTCGAATCAAAGCCAAAAGTATTTTACAGTAATTGAATTAGTAAGCTTGTTAATAGATGGAAGGAAGTCATAGAAAATCAGGGAAAATACATTGTTGATTGAATCTGTAATTAAATGTAACATTTGGTCACTTGTTTTCTTTATTCAAAATTCGAACAGAACTTATGGGATGACCTGATATATAAAAATTATGTAATTCAATGTATGCCAAAGGGAAAAGAATTTTTTTTCAGTGAGTGCTCAATAGATATCTAGAACAACAATTATCAATAAGTAAAAAATTGACAATAGTTACTTATCTAGTTTTGCAATATGAACCCTCTTTGTCTTTATCTTGAGGATCATTAACATTGCTGAAACTTTTATGTTGTTTAGATAAGAATTGTGAACATTATATGTTCGTTTTTAAAGCTTTAATAAAATCCTGTACGCCCTATAAATCATTTAATATATATATATATATTTTTTTAAAAGCCTCCACTTTATTTACACTTACTTTGTTGATTTCAAAGCAAAGTCATCTGCATGTTCTGGTATACCATAGACATGTTCAAATCCAGGGAAAGAGATATCTATTCCAACTGATGAGGGACCTGCCAAAACAAGAAAGAAAAATAAAATCTCAATGTATTACTTTATACCTATATCTATATATAAAAGTTGTAGCCTCTGTCTGTCTTATCGAACTGCTCCTAGGATTTTGGAGATGGATCCCCATAACTATATATATATATATATATATATATATATATATATATATCAAAACTACGTTACCCAGGGTACTTGGATAAGTACATTTCATTTCGATTCAAGGGGGGCTCCCTCGGGGGCATGCCTCCCACACACTGAAATCCCCCCCCCTTTGATTTAGATTCAATTTAAACAAGGGAATGACTCCTATCCAAAATATAGAATGAAAAAGCCAGATGGAAGTCACATTGGCAAGATCCTTGAGTAATATTGAAATGCATCATTTCTCTCCACAAATTATAACAATGATTTAAAATTATCATTTCCTGACATGAGTCTGAAATGCAGCAAGCTGCAGTTAATTCAGAGAGAGAGAGAGAGAGAGAGAGAGAGAGAGAGAGAGAGAGAGAGAGAGTGAGTGTGCATGTGTGCATATTACACAAAGAGAGACAGACCGCTCACACACATTTTATTTTTCTACAATACCTACAGAGCCTACATGTGGTTTATACTGCAACTATGCTAAGCAAAGCTTATTTACATTTCCTGGGAGGCTTAGTTCAACTTGTGGCATGGTTTTCAGGCAATAAATGTGCATATGCACACATACAAAATCAACCTTAAAAAAAAAAAAAAAAAAAAAAATTACATAAATTATTTTTTTAACTTAATATAAAAATAACTAAAAAGAGAAAATTGGCATACATTTGCTGATATCTCCTGGGGAGTAGATGGAGCAATTACACAAAGGTTCATCTACAAAACTCCTGAGTAGAAGTGCTGATGCTGAATATAACATCAACCAGCTAAAGTGAGAAATTTTATATTAATCCTATATCATATATAAACAGGGTGTATGAAAAATATTTTTACAGAAAGAAGGGGAGGGTTCCTGACAGCAAAACAAGGTAAAAGGCCATGCAGAATATGTTTTTTGTGGTCAGGTGCGCGAGCGGATTTCCGTCTTTGATCAATAGCTTGTGGTGCCATGGATTATGTCTCAGCAATGAAATGATAAACAGCAGCAAAGGTTGGATGATTCAATTGCATTTGGTCTGGAAACACAATCTCATACAACCATGCAGCCCCACATCCATTACCATTTGTGCAACAATATGTAAAAATCATATCTGTCTACTCATGATATGAATATCAAGTCATTTTTAAACAGAACATTTCTCAGTTAACTCCCTACTACACACATTAAACATTAAAGACAGACTAGCCACAAATGTACATGAATGATAAATGTAACCTAGTCTACATGGTAACATAGCACCATCTACTGTAAATTTTCTTTAAACTTTATAACTCAAAAATAAAGGATTTGTGGACATATGTTTATATGGACTTTTGTCCTTGTTTTGATATTAGGAGCCCATCTCCCAAAGTCTGTATAAGTATTTTTGATACACCCTATGTATGTATGTATGTATATATATTTCAATCACAAGTTGACCTAAACATTGTGAGTGAAATTGGGAGAGATAAAACTATTTGTTGATGCTTGTTCCATCATAGAGTCAGAATTAAATTTAACAACTTGAGCATTTGAAAATCTTAAAGAAAACATGCCTTCCAGCAGAGTTTGAACCTGTGTGTGCCCTCGTAGGATAAAACACAATTAAACTCAGTGTGCCTTTAGACCTCTCAACCATGGTGGCCTTTCCTAGCCAAGTTTAATTATATGAACATTTTTACAAGTATTTGCATTTGACAAATTTAGAGAAAAGAAGGTTTCATTTTAGAAGATAGAAATGATTATGGTAAATGTATAAAGTGCTCATAGAAATAGCACTAATCTATATATACTTTTTAACATAAGTAACTTGAAAAAGAGAGGGGAGGGGCACGAGAGAAAAGAGGGGAGGGGCACGAGAGAAAAGAGGGGAGGGGCACGAGAGAAAAGAGGGGAGGGGCACGAGAGAAAAGAGGGGAGGGGCACGAGAGAAAAGAGGGGAGGGGCACGAGAGAAAAGAGGGGAGGGGCACGAGAGAAAAGAGGGGAGGGGCACGAGAGAAAAGAGGGGAGGGGCACGAGAGAAAAGAGGGGAGGGGCACGAGAGAAAAGAGGGGAGGGGCACGAGAGAAAAGAGGGGAGGGGCACGAGAGAAAAGAGGGGAGGGGCACGAGAGAAAAGAGGGGAGGGGCACGAGAGAAAAGAGGGGAGGGGCACGAGAGAAAAGAGGGGAGGGGCACGAGAGAAAAGAGGGGAGGGCGTGGATGTTACTTATTTTACCATTTGGCTTTGAATCCACAAAAGACTTGAAGGTTTCTTCCCACATGTCTAGTTCAGGGCTTTCTGTCTCAGCAGCTTCAGGTTTTTCTTCCTAAAAAGAAACAAAAAATAATTTTAACAACTGTCAACTTCATTCTCTTATCAATTCTTGACTATTTTCTTCCACCTTAATTTTTAATTGATAATTTGAGAGAGACAGACGGAGAGTGCAAGAGGAGAGACAGATGGAGACACCATAAGAATAAATAATGAATACAATAGCTGAAATGTGATTTTAAAAAAAGAAAAAGAAAGAGAGGGAGATAAAAAGGTTGAAATATTAAAAAGATCTCAACCTGATGAAGAATGGCTTAAAAAAAAAAAAAAAAAAAAAAAACAATTCTAACATTTGGGCAGATTTTGAGAAATTGGTCAAAGTCAGCAATAAATTTTCATTACACTCTCATATATATATATATATATATAAAATAAAAAAAAAAAAGAAAGAAAGAGAGAGAGAGAAAGAGAGAATTAAAAGTCAATTTCCATCACACCCACCTTTTTCTCTTCATGGTTTTCTGCTGGTTCTTCCTGCACAGGTTCAACTGGCTGAGCTGCTCTGAAAGGTGTTGAAAACCAAGAATATATAGATGTTCCAATCGTAGACAACACACCCCTAAAATTGACAACAGTTGGGGAGGGAAAAAAAAAAAAGACACCTGCCAGTAATTGATAACCTTTTGCTGACATAGCAGCAGTTGTAAGTAAAAAAAACAAAAAAACTGCCAAGTTAGTACCAAAAACCTGGAGAGGATAAGGGAAAACCAAGCAAACCAAAAGAAAAAGATTTAGCTACAAAACTAGCAGAAAAAGATATGCCTTTTAGTAAGTACCAACTGTTCTTCTACAAAACCCTCAAAGTGTATGGATGTATGTTTTATATATTAATATTTGATAGCTTAATAGAAATGTCTACATTGCTCAAATTTTAGAACTTAAAGCAATATTTTTATTATTTTACCGGCATTAGTAAGCAGCATGTGGTAGTGTGGGAATGGGGTAATGGTTAGTGGCTCAGACCAAGAAGTCAGTAAGCAGAGTTCAAATTGATGTTAAGTCTGTTACATTCACTTTTGTGCAAATACCCCTGGGAAAGAGTATGAGTGCATCTCTTCTCCTTCCAATTATGAGTTAAATAGTAAAGGATACTGGTTCTTCATCCTTGGTTGGCAACCAGTCTTGGAGAAGGAAATCAATTCTCAAACATGGTCAGATGGTACATGTTAGCATGGGAAAAACAAAGTTATCTAAGGAAAGGAAAACCTTGATAGAAAATCAACCTTTCTTCAGAGCATGATAGTATAGGGTAGGCTGAAAAGTTCATAGGCTGACTATGAAGGCGTGATGCTAGAACTGAAATCTTGCATGCATTAATTTCAGCTCATTAATAACTGCATAGTTTCTTTCCAAGTAAACATCTGATTATTCAAAGGACACTTCAAAAGTAACTAGTAGCAACTTATCTTGAAAATGGACAAAATTTGTCATTGTGGTGTTTGTTCTCAAATACCTGCAAAAACAAAGGTAGCTGACACGGTTGCTAGATTACGGGATGAAACCTCAGCTTTAACAGTAATACAAAAATAGGCAGCTAATTTAGAAAGGGAAGGGAGAGTCTTGAAGAGGACATAAAGTCTGGGCATCCTGCAACTGCTACCACAGAAGAAAACATTGATTATGTTCCCCATATAGAGATGGATGACAGACAATTGACTATAAATCAAATAACCAGTGCTATGAGCATATCCTATGAGAGTTGAAAATATTCTGCACAATAGACTCAGCATGACAAAGGTTTCTGCTTGGTGGATACCACATCTTCTGACACCTGATCTAAAGCACAAAGGCAGATCAAATTGTTTGAGGCAGATCCAGCTGATTTCCTTGAATGTTTCCTAATCCAGGATGTGTTGGTTTTATCACCTTGAACAGAGCCAAAGAGACAATCCATGCATTGGAAACACCTGCTCCACACCTGCTCGAAAGAAGGCCAAGATCATTTTACCTGCGGGGAAGGTGATGGCCTCAGGTTTTTAAGATACAAAAGGTACTATGTTTATTGCCAATCTTCAAACGGGCCAATTCATCAATGGAGAGTAGGATGCTAACTTGCTTAGGCAGTTAGGAAAGGCTATTAAGACCAAACACTCAGAAACACTGACAAAAGGAGTCTTGCTTCATCAGAACAATGCTCCAGCACACAAGTCTTTGGTTTCAATGGCTTCTGTGCATGGCTGGCTTTGAACAGGTCAATCGCTCTCCTTATCCTCCTGGTCTATAATCTGTTCCCCAACATGAAAAAACACTTGGCTGGAAACTAGTATTGCAGTGAGGATGTCATATCTGCTATTGATGATATTTTTGACCAACAGAATGAAGAGTTTGATGCCAGATTAACTGGAAAGAAACAATGTAGTTATTAATAAGAAGAGTTAAAATTAATAGATGCAAGATTTCACAGCTCTAGCATCACTCCTTCATAGTCAGCCTATGAACTTTTCAGCCCACCCTTATAGAATATGAGGTAAATTATCCCCACCCCTTCAATTACAGAAACTTCACCAGAGACTTTTTGTGCCATGAGGTACCAGGCTAATAACAGTAATTATTGTTGTTGCTGTTATTGATGTTATTGCTATTGTAGTAGTTACATCAATCAGAAATAAAGACATTTCCAATGAAATGATTATTTTCTATTTGCACTCAAAAATTAATTTGTCAATCCAAGAAATGTGTTCCATTACACCTAAAGCTAATGATTCTTTACTAATATAGGCCTAATAAACAGGGGTAGGTATAACTTTAAAAAAAATAAAAAAAAATTGCCAACCACACACGTTTATTGCGCAGCAAAAAAAAAAAAAAAAAAAATGTTGACCCCTTGATTATTCAGCTCACCCCTTGTATTAGATACCTAGGAGTATGAACGAAGTTATTTGTTTATAAAGTTTTGAAATTTATTTCCATTGTTTCATATATTTTGGATTTATATAGATATTTAATATCATTGGTGGCCTCCTTTACATACATGAATGGTTGAGAATCTGTTTAATATGTTACCTTGCTTTCCTCCTCAAATAGAATTATCATAGTATAACAGAATCACAAGACTAAGTGATATGGTCTTTTGTTAGTAGTATCAATGTGAGAACAGGAGAGATTGAAATGTTTTCTTATTCACCTCTGTTGTAAAAAGGTTTGGTTGGTTTTGTTTAGGGACATATCAATCTCTAGGGGTTATTTAAAGCCAAAATCTAAATATTTTGACCATAACTGTAGGCCTTCAACTACAAATAAAATGTATTATTGTTCATTTTGCTTTATAAAAATGTATTTTTATGTTTTCACAGTGTTTTGTTTTTGTTTGGTGGTTCACTATTTGCCTATAGCTGGGACCCTAACAGGTGCTACCACCCCAACTCAGGGTGAACCTGGGAACAGCAATTGAGAGGTAGTTCTATGGTCCTCAAAGCCTCCAATCTCCTGATCAGGGGCATTGCTGCCAAATGTAGTTTATCATCATACCCAGGACTGCATAAAAAGAGTTAATGTCATGGCCGACAATCTTTAAAATGACCTCGAGTAGAGATTTATTTTCAAAGCAATATAAATTCTTGTTTGTTTTATTATTATCGTAAACTCTCAAGTCAAAGAAACGAGCACAACATTATCTCTTTCCTGTTCATTAATGATCTGTCAGTAACGAAAACAAAAGGAAGAGAAAGCTGGATTAATGCCTTCCAAGAAGAGCATTACTATAAAGAAAAACTAATCATTTGCAGCCAGAATTTAAATTATTAGGTTGGTTCAAAAATAATGACGTAATAATGTTGTTTTTTGACATATTTTTTAATGTCAAAAAACGACATTATTATGTCATTATTTTTGCACCAACCTAATACTTTTTTTATTACCACAGTACCTCTACTGATTTATTTTCCCTTTGTTTTTTCACCCTTTTTAATTTAGGTACATTAAATCAGTTTTTGACCATTTCCTATTTAGCCTGTAGCAATTATGAGACTTGTACAATAGAAACGTAGTTCCTACTTTTTTTTTTTTTTATCCTCCTCCTAAATCCATCCCCAACAATAACATCACTAGTACATACCTTTCTAACCTCTTTCTTTTTGCATTGGTCTGCTTTAAGATCATATTTCAACATTGAAGGTAGCCACCTTTTTATACATTTATTTTTGCTGTTGTACTCGGACATGTTGAACTCCTTTCGTCACACGTTGACCGTTTACACACCGTTCTTAAAGTGTAATTTCATGCAATTTTCTTTCTTTCTGAGAACTTATCACTGTAAATTTTATATACATATTCATGATACAATGATATATAATTTCGTATAATTTTATATATCAACAAACAATATTTAGAAAAAGAGCATGACAAATTGGAAAAAAGTTTTTGTGATGCATTTCATTCGTTAGGATTTCATCAAACTGGGCTTTATTGGTGTTGCCACATCTACACATATGCAGGAAATGAGAGATGTTGGTAGTTTCAAAATTTTTGAAAGAAAGAATATTTTTTTCAATCTAGCCAAATTCATCTGTATTCTTTTTTGAAACTACCAGCATCTCTCATTTTGTACACATGTAGACATGACAACATCAATAAAGCTCAGTGTGATGAAATTCTAACAGATAATATGTCACAAAAACGTTTTTACAATTTATACTATTTTTCTAAATACATATTCATATAAGGAAACTACTTGCCACTCCCTTCATCGATTTAAACCCTCGATCTCAGTTATGTTCAGCATTCTGACCTCTTTGTCATATTTTGCCTTTCATTCCGTTTTACTTTTTTTATTGTTATACTGACTCACTTAGTCTCAAGTTCACATTTATTTCTTTTTCTAGCTTTGGTTTGCAATAAATGTGCTGATGAACAGGACTGTTTTCAGAGTATTGATTGCCGTAAGGTGGTTATCTGGCTGTCTGGGAAACAAACATATACCGGAAGACAGAACATTATCCATCAATCAGTTTTCAAGTAACTAATATGTATTATGGTTCTTTGTATTAGGTGAAGTCGTAAGTAACCTGTTTTGGGGAATCAATCAAATAACAAATATTATCTTAACTACTAATTACCAGTGGCTGTTATGAAAAAATTTGGATTAAACCAACATTCCTGTTTTCACATCACAGTGGCAACATACAGTGAAAAGAAAAGAAAAAACTCTTCCACAATAACGCAAGAATAACAGCAGAAAAAAACTTTTGGAAATCAGTTCATCTGTTCTAGCCTACCTGCCATATTCACTTGACCTTGCACCCCTTTGATGGGGATTGATTCATTCATTTTTACAGCTTATCAACCTTTTGTGGGTTATTTAAAGCCAGAACATTATGGTTTGTAAGAATATATATAATTTTTTTTTTTTTTTGCAAATGAATATTACATTAATTTTTTGGAAAATAACAAGAGATTTTTTTCAGATACATGTGACTATTTAACCCATAGTTGGGGCAGGAGATGGATTTATACCTTTCCCAAGGGTACTTGCATGGGAGTGATATATAAAAAAAACAAAAAAAAAACAACTAGAATTCATATATGGCTCTTCAATTTCTTTTAATGTGGAAAACTTTCCCTAATGAAAGTTTGTTAAATACTTTTTCACATTCAAACCTGCAAATTTTACTCAAAAGTTACCGGAACTGCCTGATTAAGTGGCACTAAATCATTGCAAGTAATGGTGAATATACAATGCATTTCAAACTATCTTACTTTTTGGAGAATAAAGTTGATAAACAAAAAAGAAAATTATTTAGGACTCTCACACACACACACACACATATATATATAATATATATATATATATATATAAATAATTAATGAAAAACAGACCACTTTAAAGTACCATTACAATAATTTATTTCACCAAAATCCTTTTAAAGGACTCCGGATCATCAGGTAACACTTCCAACATCGAAATGAAAGGAAAAACGAGATTAAAAATTGATGGGTAGTGTAATATTTGTAATTTAACAGTGGGGGGGGGGTTGAGGGTTGTAGTTAAAGAGACAAGGTAGAGTATAGGGAGGGGTTAATTTCATATCTCTTAAGCGTGCGTTATATTGGGGTAGGAGGAGTGACTGAACCATGACCTATTTAGATGGTTAACTTAACGGAAATGATATATAGAGATAGGAGGGTAGTGGGGTGAAAGGGAAGGAAAAATGGAAAAGAGAGGAGACAGAAGACAGTAATACAGATATATATATATATATATATATATATATATAAAATCTCTTATGTGGTTCAGCTGCTGATGGTGGTGCAGCATGTGTTATGGCTGTACAAAACCACGTGAGGCTTCTCTCCAGTGGCATGCCTATTTCTTCTCTCTTCACTCCACCCCTCCATGCAAATCATTTCTCCAGCATGAGCGATTGTTGGCAATGTCTCCCCACCTCTAGATGTACATTGTTCTCATCTCTCCTTTTGCAGACATCCTTCATGCAAAGTTTCCTGTTATGTAGTGGTTTCACAGTGGAGGTTTGTATTTGTACTAAGTCGGTCCTAAAATAGGTTCGACGTACAAAACATTAGGAACTTTGATATAATAGGTAATGATGCAGTAATCTAGTTGGGGTGGCTGATACTTTAATATCCGACTAACGGTCGTCCGACATCGACTGACTGACCAACTCACTCAGCGATTGCTACTACTACGCCTACTTATTATAGGTGGGAGAGTCTATTAACTATAGAATAGGTGTGTTCCACTATAACACCTGTATAGAAAGATCTTCACAATCCTCACATCCTGCATACATGTCTATGCTAGTGGTGTCAGTGTTGTTGGAGAAGGGCACAGACTGGGTAACCGGGCACAGACTGGGTAACCGGGCACAGGTGAGAACTACACCATTGGTGTCCCGGTCGTACCAAGTGATGCCTAGAATGTATCTCAGAATGATCATCAAGATACAAAAGTTTATGATTCAACCTAATAGTTAAATTTTTAAGCATCACTTAATGGATTCAAGTTGATTTCTATGATGACAATGGCTTTGCCACTTCTGCCAAGGCATAAAAGGCAAATATAGAAATGTAAATGCTTATATACTGTAACTTTTTCGATTATCATGTAATGATTATCAGTGCAGAAAGAACAGAGGCAGGGAATCAGTGAACAAAATTCAAATTCCAGCCTAGTCTGTTTTGTTTATTTTTACACTGATGCCCTTGGAAAATGTGCATGAATCCATCTCTTTCCCCTCCCCCAGTTACAGGTTAACTAGCAGGATAGACTGGATTCCTTAGCCTTAGTGGCAACCAGTCTAAAAGAAGGAAAACTAAATCCAAAACCGTGGAGAAGGCAAAAGGAAACAAGTCTACTGTCTTCCAAGAAAGCAGTTCACAGATAATAAAAAGGAAACTGAAGACAGCCATGAAAGAACAGAGGAGAGAGAAACAGATAGAAAAAAAATGAATGCCTGTGATAAGGCCATGGTTGAGATAAGTGACAATAGGATAATTCACAGGGAGAATTTGATTTCATTCTTTCACAAGGTTTGTAAGTGTGAAAGTAATCTTGGTAGTCTCAATCAGAATTCAAATTGGATTATTAATTTTATTTTCTGCACCAGTGGCCATTCCACCATATTTTTTGTTTTTTTTAGCTTTGTAACTAGCAAATATTATACTAATATAAATACAACAAAAATTAATTAAATAAACAAAATAAATACCATTTGAAAATATTAGACAGTATGCATTCAGTCTAGGCAGCCATCCCTCAGTAAGCAGAAGGGATGGCTGCTAGGTCTTAATATAATCAGAGTGAGATTATATTTTTTTCTCCTCTACTGATTCCATAGCAGTCTTTTTTTTTTTTTTTTGTTAAATGTTGTGCATGTAATTTACATGTGTCCTCAATTGGCTCCAAAGAGCAAGGCTCAAAAACTATTGCTATTTTCTTGTTTTGATTCACCTCTTTATTTTATCTTTGTTGCTCTTTCACACTTTTTTTTGGGTACAAAGGGTTGATAAGCTATAGAAAACGAATCAACCAACCAAACCCCAGGTTTTTTAGATACAATTTTAATGTTTGTTTTTATAGCATTAATAAAATTAATAATGGTTTTGCATCAAAAACCTTTTAAGAGAGAGAGAAAAAAAAAAAAGCCCATCACCAAGAAATCATGTGGAAATTTCTATCTTACAAAAAACAAAAACAAAAAAAAAAAAAAGCACTATAAATTTCACAAAGTAATCATACTGGCCAAAGGATATCAGTCAAGGTTAAATTACTGCACAGACTGCAAAAATCAAAATTTATATAGATTCATAATATTTTGAAAAATGATCTCCATGCTAAGTGGAAAGGGAAAAAATTCTATTTGACATGAAAACAAAAAATGTGGTACTGTGCCTTCCAAGAACCAATCATTAAGTCTACTCAAAAGGAAATTATATATGTGAAAAGATTTTAATTTTTATAATAAATATGACCATTATATAAAAAGTCAGTAAGTTTTATTTATGTATCTAGCATTAAATAAGTTGAAAAAATTTTCATGTACAGATAATGAACAAAATCAAATTTTATATTTTCAAGACTAAATTGAAAACTTAATCAAGCCAAAAAAAAAAAAAAAAAAAAAAAAAAAGGTTTAATACACTGTACCAAAATCAGCATTTTAAACTAGAGACTATTTCTTGTAGCTAGTGCAAGGGTTACCTATATCGAAATACCTCAATACATCTAAAAATAATTCTAAATTCTAGAGGCAGTTGAGGGAACTTTTTGTGTTAATAACAGCTTCAATTCCTTTTTGTCTAAATTTCTGAGATTAGGAATTATTTACATTCAGATTAATGTCCTAATCTTTGTAACTTTTACAATATTTTGGCTGGAGAGCACAATGGCTGAAATGTGGTTGCAGTCAAGCACTGGCCCTGGTTCAACATTTAGTTGTATGAGAATGCAAAATGGTGATCTGAGGTGATTAGAAATAAATCGCAAAAACTACCGAGAGAGGTCTTAAATAATCAAGTGGAAAATAGGAAAAGAAATGGAGAATTGGAGTTACATTAAATATATAAAATGAAGTTGATGAGGAAATCAGAGAGTTGAACATCAAATGAATTTGGTTAAAAGTCATTCACTTTGAAATTTCTCAGGTGGTCTTTCTATGATAAGGATAAAATGGATTTGCATGGATTTCTGAGCTGAGATCTGAACAGAGTGTTTTTGCTGGGACCATGTGTTTTCTGGAACAATGATCAGTAAGATAATCCAGATGAAGGTGGAAATTTTTATATACATCAATGTCAAAATCAGATAGGTTCGGTTGAGATCATTTATATAAACCTGTGAAGCATTTGGCTTTGAGAGTCACCGAAAAGATCTCAGGATGAAGTGCTAAAAAATCACCACCACTCAGAGACAAAAGAACACATGTATTCTGTGGATGGAATATATGCACAGACACAAAGAAAGCAAGATTGTTGCAGATTTGCTGTGAGACACTAAAACAGCTACTACAATTATCACATAAGAGAAGAATTGAAGAAAAGTGGAAAGCAAAAGCAGACCAAAGACTTCAAAATTACTCAAAGCACCATTTTACTACCTACATGTGCAGCCGATGCATGATTGTGTAATATTCACTGTCAATAAATTGGATTTTCTGAAATGATCAACTGTCTTGAAACGATCTTTTGTCTAGCTTCAATATTGGAGACCAGCTTTTAGGATCATGTGAGAAACAAGTTATCATACTCCACATTGGAAATTAAAAACCACTCTGCAGGGGGACATAACTAAGTGATCACTGTTGAAAAAATAATTTCAGAGAATGAGATGGACTGGAACAGCTGAGAGAGACACGTACCTACATTTGGCTTGCCAGGCACACTGGACAAGAAAATGACCGTGTACAACTGCACCTCCTACCTGATTCACACCTGGCAGCCAAAGTGTTTGGTTTACGTTAGATTTCAGTTGCCAGAAGTGACCAGGTCACAATCGATTCCGTGAGCAAGCTTCGGGTCTGCTTATGAGTCCCTTTATATGGTGATAAAGAGGAGGACACGAGTCCAAATGTAAATAACTACTAATGTCAAAAATTCAGATATTTCATACCTATTAGAATTTTGATAGCAATCTTTCAAATGAGGTAGTTCTTCCAGATTTACTCTACATAATCTTTACCACTACATCTAACCATCTGTCAGTTGAATGTAAACTGATCTCAGTCTCAAATATTATAGAATTGATTTTATAAATAAATCAATCTGATTTATGTGAATTTTCATCTCATAAAAAAAAAAAAAAAAATCTATCATCTTAATGGTGTTTTCATTGCAATGTTCAGATTTTCTTTAACATTTGTTAAATAAATAGTATAGATTACACAGCAGCTGCAAGTTTAAATCTCATCAGAGGCTACATTTTTATTTCTCATCCATGTTGCTTAAGTTATAGAATGGTCAAACAACTCCAATGTTTGACAGAAAGAGCCACACTAATGAAAGATCAACCAGTTAAAAATAAAACTCATTTTATTGCAATTTCTCAAGGGTCTCAGAAGTATAACAAATTGTTGTTATAAACTTATTTCCACATTTCACTTTAATGAGGTGAACATTGACTGATCTTCCAAGATATTTCTAGTCACATCAATTCATCAATAAGAGACAAGGAGCATAATAAACTGATAAGAAAAGGTGTAATATCATAACCCATGTAAACATCCAGGCTACAATTTTATTAAGAAATAAATAAAATTAATGAAATTAAAAATAAAGTCTCTAAATTAGCAAAATGGTCAATATTAAGAAAAAATATTATAAATTAACTTACAGCTATTTTTACAGAGTTAAAATCCCATTTTTAACAAGTCCCAATATGCCATTAGCTAAAGAAACTATCAGGTTATCCCATAAGTTCTGACCGAATTTTAACTTTTTGTTAAAATGAACAAAATTTAAAGAGTATTAAGGGAACTTCATGGTCAAAAGGTTCTTCTTTCAATCTGGTGGGATCGCCAAGGAATAATCCACTTTGAATTCTTACCACCTAATGCAACAATTAATGCTCAAATATACTGTCAGCAATTAGAGCATTTGAACCAAGCTTTGAGGAAAAAAAGACCTGCTCTAGTGAATTGAAAAGAGGTGATGTTTCATCAGGACAATGCGCGACCCCACACAGCAAGAATCACATCACAAAAGATCAAAGAACTTGGTTGGGAGAAAATTCCTCATCCACCTTATTCTCCCGATCTTGCTCCTTCAGACTACCATTTGTTTCGTAGCTTACAGAATCATTTGGAAGAAACAGCTTTTGTAACACAGGAAGAGGTTAAAACTGACATTTGTGAGTTCTTCGAATCAAAGCCAAAAGAATTTTACAGTAACGGAATTAGTAAGCTTGTTAATAGATGGAAGGAAGTCATAGATAATCATGGAAAATACATTGTTGATTGAATCTGTAATTAAATGTAACATTTGGTCACTTGTTTTTTTTATTCAAAATTCGGACAGAACTTATGGGATGACCTGATATATATTCTGTTTATATATACAAGTTTTATATTTTTTTCTGCAGTTCTGAAAAGATAGGAACTGTAAAATAGAACAATGATGCAAGAATTTAAAACCATATAAATTATCTCAAGTAGGCAAAATGCAAATAATTGAGTAGAGGGGGTAGGGAGATGATTTATTAAGTGAATCTTACTAATAAGAAATAAGGAATAGAAAGTAAAAAATATTTTGGCAAATGCTAAATTTTTGTAGGCATGTTGTACTTTAAGAGTGATAGACAATAGTCAAAGTGACATGCAATAGTTTTTGAAAGTAAATTGATAGTTTTTTTAAAACTTGCCTCATATTTCAACTGACATTTTCCCTTGAAGACATTTTTTTCAGCATTACTTTTATGCTCATTTTCAGAAGCAAAGAGAAACAGCCTTTAAAGGTTTATTTTATCCTGAATTTTCATTGTAGAGCCCCCTATCTGCAACATGTGATTTGAAAGATAACGACTGGTAGATGGATTTTCTTTTAAGAGAAAAAAAAAAAAAAAAAAAAAAAAAAAAAGAATCTAAAATGAAAGCATACAATGCCAATCGTTATCTACTGCCTTCTTGATTACTCTTTTAGTGTTCTCGCTCCTCAATGTTTTCTCTGTTTTTTATTCTTTCACACTCAATAACTGCTTGTCTTAGTGGTTTTACTACCTTGCTTGGAATAAAAAAATAGTTGATTGTTTTTCTATGGTTTATAAACCACTTGTGGGTTATTTAAAACTGAAATATATATTCTGAGTGAATATTGTATGAAGAAGTTCTTTAGACATTGATTTTTTCCAGATACAAATTCTACTATTTAATCCATAGCTGGAGGGAAGAGATGAATTCATACCTTTCCCAAGGATATTTGTGCATAATTGAATGTAACTAACTAGACTGAAACTAACTCTGCTCCCCAATTTCTCATTCTGACTAACTATCCATAATACCCACCCACACATCCCATTTTATATAAAAACTGGATCCACTTGGTTGCAACCATGATATTGTATTAGGTTGGTGCAAAAATAATGACGTTTTTTGACGTATTTTTAATGTCAAAAAACGACATTATTACGTCATTATTTTTGCACCAACCTAATACCTTATATACATACAGTAGGTCTTTACTTAATGTTGTTTTCTTAAATGTCATTTTATAATAACGTTTACGGGAAGATTAAAAACAAATACTGTAAAGTAAGAGTTCATAATAGTGCACAATAATCACAAACATGCAACAAATGAGGCAGTACAAAAGTGGGTCTACTAATGAACTATACATTGTTATTTTGTGATTTTCAACCAAATGAGGATTGGAAAAGGTTGTTAGACCAAATTTTTAATACACTTAAATTATGTTAATATTTCAGGAATACATAAATACCATGAGAAACAAAATTCATACATACATACATACCAATGCTATAAAATGAATACACAACTAATGAAAACAATAAAACACAGAATTCAAGAATCAAAATGACTTTGCATTATTCTACTTCCAAAATTTCTAATGAAGCTAAAGAAATAGCAGAACTTATAAAGTCATCCAACTTTTTCCTTATTTAAATTATATAAAAAAAAAATTTAAAAAAAGTGTGTAAACCTTGCAAATCTCAACACGATTCCAAATAAATTTCTTGTGAGGATTTCCCAAAGTGGAATAGTAGGAAGGATATTTTCGTTGCAGATTCTAGTGTCATCTTTGATGATCTTAAAAATGTTAAAACAAAATTCTAATTATTAGGTTGGTGCAAAAGTAATGTCGTTTTCTCACATAGTAACATATGTGAGAAAACGACATTATTTTTGCACCAACCTAATAAATCACTGATTATCACACACAAAAAAAAAAAAAAAAAAAAAAATCAATTAATAAATAGCAATTAATGCTATATTTACTAAGTAGAATAGCTAGTACTCCTATTATCAGTCATGACAATTAATGCAATTCCCAATATTCTGTAGAAGGGGAGGAAGAGGAGGGGGTTAAAGAATCAAACAAGTTAATGTATAGACAAATAGGGGAGGGCAGAATAAAAAGAAACTTTATACTCACTGTTTTTTTCTTAAATATTCAAATTTTAGCAAGCCCTGGCTGTTGATGCTGACAGTTGGCTGGTCATAAGTAAGAAAATCAATTCGGAAAGGATTGGCTGTAATTACCACCCTTGTATTTTCAAATACTGTAATTATGCTATTTGAATCTTGAGAAACTAATTTCAAACTGAAATGGAAAAAAAAAAGAATAAAATCAAATTAAAAGCATGTGAGCGGATGCATAAATAGTTTGCAGCATCTATTAAATTATAAGGATTGAAAAAGAAAAAAAGCTACCCAGACAATAATTACTTAATTTTATTTAATTGTACCAACATATGTTGGTTAGTTTCCAGCATTGAATAAAATTCCCTAAAAACTAGTGGAATGCTTTGATTTTTTAAACTTGTAATAGTAGTAAGTATATAGCTGTGTCAGAATAGAACTTAAAAGATTAATGGACAAAGAAATACACATTGTAGAATATAAACTTTCATCACCCTATACAATGTAACATTTCTACTACAAATATAAATTTATTACTTTCTTGACTTTGTAAGTTCTACAATGTTCCTGCCAATGTCACTTAGCCCTTTTCTGATTGTCTCTTTCAACTTTAAATGCTTCTCTACAAAGGTTTTAATTTGTTCAGCTGCCTTTCTTTCTTTTGCTTTAAGTTCGTCAGCTGATGCCGCCCACTCCTCTTGCCCAGTTACACTTTTGGACATTCTTGAGAATGGCAAAGATCAACATTTGAGTATTAATATCAATATTCAATAGACACACCCTTTGGCTATATTGGCATCATACACATGATGTTGAGCTATGAGAGATGTTTCTTTTAATGATACATCTCCATTTGCAGAAGTCACTTTCAACACAGGCAGTTCCATGCAACAGAATCAAAATCAGTTGATATTCAAGAACTCTTTCCTTTGAACCAATAAATGTTGTAATAAAATACATTCAAATTATTCTTGTTTCAATCAAGCCCATTGAGTAATTACAACCATTTATTGAAAGCTTTGAAACACAGCAGTGAAAATTATGCTTTATCTTTGTCAGTAACAACTGACAACACACATTTCCTATCAGATAATATTCATGTTAGGCACTGGATTTTCTTTTCTAAACTAATCTCTAATTTACAATTCCACCAGGTAAAAAACATCATATAGCTTGGATGATTATTATAGTCTCAAGGCCCTCTATATCAAAAGCAAGCAACCAACCAACACTGAAAAAATTTATTGCGAGTGTAACAAAGTTTTGAAGTGCATTTAACCAACATTTAATGCTATCTTGCATTTCTACCAAGCTATCTTATATTGAGACGCTTGTTTTGCAAAAATCCCATAGCTATAACAGATAAGTTTAAAATTTTTAAATAATTATAACAGAGTTTGTTCACACGTGTTTTTAAAAATCACTATCACAACAATCATAAGTTTGTCTTTGTAATTGATCTCTGAGGAGACCGAAAAAGTATTTGGGCAGGAAAAAAAACTATGGTGCCTTTCTTAATGAAGTTCATCTTAAAGAAACTTATTAGAGAACTAGAAAGGATTATTATAAAAATAAATGGATATATCTCTATATTATTCAATGAAACATATTTAAATGATGTTATATATATATATATATACACACATACATACACAATGCGATGGATAAATTGTCTAAATTACAAAAATGAAGATAACACTGACATCTCATTTTAACAGATATTATTGTGTAATTTTGGTAAATATATCTTGAAATACTAAAGAGTAAATTTATTCAATAAAATCACCATTGGATTCAACTACAGCCTCCAGACGACTTCGGAATCTCCTGCAACTCTTCTGAACAGATACCTTGTTTAAATTGGTGAATGCTGCCTTAATCCTTGCCTTCAGTTCATCTTTGGTATTACAAGGAGCTTTGTTGGTCTCTAATTCAACTGCGCCCCACACATAATAATCAAGGGGGTTGCAGTCCGGGGAGTTAGGTGGCCAGATGTAAAGGGTGATGTGATGACAGAAATTGTCTGACAGCCATGACTAGGTTCTCCTGCTTGTGTTGCAGAGTCCTGTTGCCAGACATAGGGTCTCCCAGCAGCCAATCTCTTGACCCAGTGCAGCACTACCTCCTTAAGGCAGTTGATGTAGGCCTCCATGTTGAGTGAGGCCCTCAGCAACAAATTCGGAATTTCTCATCAGACGAAGCAGAGTGAGTTTTCCAAGCTGCCATACCTTTGTAATCACCATTAGACTCATCCAATTTTTTCCGAATCCTCTGCACTGTCTTCAGATTGACACTTAAACACTCTGAAAGGCTCATATTGGAGCTTTCGGCACAAATGCCAAGCAGTACAGCATGTGTATTCCAAATTTCTAATAGAGTAAATTGCATCAGAGTGCTCTTTTTCTCAGGCAGTGCCCAACTGACCCTATTATACCATGCAGTCAACAAAACCAAAAACAGTCCACATAATTAAGAATATAAAATTTTACCCATTGCACTATATATATATATATATATATATATATATATACACACACACACACACAAGTTTTAATCAGAAAGTATCACACTGATGCTCTAAAAATAAAATGACACTACTTTTTTTGGTGGGGGGATTAGTGAGCATCTACCTCATTGCATTCTCTTGGATTTCCTTGACATCTTGGCCCTTTCATAACAGGATTTGAGCTTTGGAAAGAGGAAAAAAGTGGCAAAGGAGAAGATCTGGGGAATATGGTGCTTGGCCCAAAGCTGTTGCATGAGCTACACTGAATGGGCAGGTGTATTTTCATGGTAAAGTTGCCACTCACCAGACGACATATGCAATTCTGTCCTTTATCAACAAGGGAGCATCTTTCAACACATCACGATAGCAATTCCTTGTTTACCATCTGACCAGTTGGTGCATACACATTATGAACAATATCCTTGCAGTTGAAGAAAACCATCAACAGTATCTTCATATTACTTTGACTCATTTGTATTTTCTTCAATCTCAGAGAGGTTTTAATCTTTCCACTGCAAAGACAGAGCCTTGGTTCCAGAATAATAACCACAGACAATTTGTCACCCATTATGACTCCTTTTCAAAAAGGATCATCTTCTTTGACACAATCAAGGAGATACTGTGCAGCTGAAACTTGATTTTATTTTTGTTTAACTGAAAGCAGTTTTGGCACAAACTTGGTAGGCACTCTCATAATAAAATGTTCAGCGAGACTGGACTAAACTGAACTATAAATAATGTTCATATCATCCAACTCATGCATGGTGATTCGATAGTCTTTCCAAAAAGCTACATGCACAGCTGTGAAGTTTTTATAAGTTCTGCTGGTTGTAGGCCTCCCAGAATATGCATCACTGTTGACATTGTGTTGGCCATCTTGAAAACATTTGAACCCCTCATAAACTCCTCTCCACATACTTTCTGCAATTTTGCACAGGTCTCTGTGGAGGTATTACCAAGATTTTGGCAAAATTTGATGCTGATTATTTAATTTTCTCTGCCGTGGTCACTGCATGATGAGACAACTGCACTCTACACAATTTCCCTCCTAGCACTGCTGTTAACAATGGAAGGGAGCGAGAATGTTGTAACTTAGTCTTCATGTGTAACAGAGTTCAAGGTCAATTTGTGTCAAGTGGCTTCTCTGTGCACCATTACCATAGCAACAGTCCCAATACATTTTTTTTTGTTTTTTATCAGACCTCAATCTCACATAAGTAACATTTAGTATTTATTTTCAAACTAAAAAAAAATGTTACAGCCACTTCCTGTGCCAGGAAAATTTGAATGAAGTGTTCTTTCATAAAAGCACCTCATAAATTTCAATAATCAAAATATCCCTAAATTTTCTGATATCCCATTTTATTCATATTTTAAACCATATCCTCCTAACCCTGCACAAGGTAATCTGACATGACTTTAAAAAAAAAAAATATAAATAAAATAAATAAATAAATAAATAAATAAAATAAATAAAATAAAAAGGTGGGAGGTTACAAAAATTAAAAAATTAAATTTAATAAATAAAAAAAAATAAATAAAAAAAAAAATTATTAAATTTTTTTTTTTTTTAAATTCAAAAGTGAAATGAAAAACCTTACCTTTGTAATGTTGGTTCTTTTACCAAAACATCTCCTACAGGGATTTCATAACGTGGTTTTAATGGTGACAGTTCATTAAATTTTATTCTGGCCATATTGTTGGCCAGTGCATAAAGCTCTAATTTAAAACGGACATTATTTTTTTTATTTACAACTTCTAATTCCAAACATGATGGCTTCATGTTTATTGATGATAACTCTACAACATAAGGGGAGTGACCTGGTGGTACGGCTCTCTGACGTCTGGGAGGATAAAAAGAAAATAATTGTAAGTTTTTAACAAAATGTTCAAAATCTAAAAAATAGAAAAACTATTTGCAATCCTAAAAATCTTCAATGCATATTCAAAGTTAAATGGCCTTGTGCCACCTTTTATATCCAAATACTTAAAGAAAAAAAATTTGGAAAATGCAGATTTAACCTTTATTACTCTGTATGTGACTTCATTTACTGTACAAAAAGTTTATCCTGCTACTGAAGGTGACTGATCCCTGAACAATAGTTTTTAAATTTCATAGTTGTGCTGTCATATCCTGCTATGACAACATAAAACAAGTTTGAGTAAAATTAACAATAAGGATACTGCAATTGAGAGGCCTTGAAAAAGAATTTAGTGGAAATGGAAGTAATATTAATAATGCTGAGTGCTAAAGGTTAAACAAACTTGTTGTCACTTAGTGAAAACCAACAGATATTACCAGTGTGAAAATTAATACAAATTTCTCAAGAGGTAAGCATTTTTTTCTATAAAAGAAAAATCATTTGATTTTTTTTAATAGCATTTGTAACACTTGATGTTTATATTGGTTATCATGGCAAGTGCTTTGAGAATTTAAATCAGGAAATTTTGGACCCATCAGTTGCAGAAAATCTACTTTGGATTGTAAAATACAATATGAAATAAAACAACTTTATTTAATTAGAAAGTTTTTGTTTTTATGCATAAAATATTATGGACTCTATTGTTATAAGAAAAAATTTTCCAATGAATAATAAATTTTTACAGGAATTGTTTGTTTTTTGTTTTTTATTTTCATTATAAACTTTTAAGTCTTTTAAAATTCTGTATTAACCTGCAGTGATCAAGTGAAATATAGACATTAAAATCATAGGGTTCAATTTCTGGTGACTCATATTGTTATTAAGACCATATTTACTAATCATAAATGGAAAAGCTCACTACAATTCAATGACCTCCAATATTTTAAAACGGATTCTGACTTCATTTTATGCATGTATAAACATGTAATATTTTTTGTAAATATTAACCACACACATTATCAGAAAATAGCAGTAATTTTTTCTATAAAAGAAAAATCATTTGATTTAAAAAAAAAAAAAAAAAAAAAAAAAAAAAAAAAAGAAAAGAAAAGAAAAAGGACCTACTTGCAAAAGCCACTTTGGTCACACGTCTTGAAATTCTCTCGACTCACAGCAAACACAATAGACAGCAAACACAAACTGTAGAGGAGGACGTGCCAGTGAATGGCCATTGTGGATCTGGACAAAAATAATTACAAGATTAAAATGCTCTGTGGTACTAATCAATCAATCAATCAATCAATTCATAATACAATTAATAATACAATTAAAAAAATAAATAAAAATCATAGGTATTTACACAATTTACATTGTTTGGGCTATTGTCCTAATCTTTATTGTCATATTCACAACATTTTGGCCATTGTATACTCCAGCCTTCTTCAGTTGATACATATTGGGATTTTGAACCAAAACCTTTATTTAGTTCTCCGGAGTAGACTGTTCTAGTTCCATGTGCCATGCCTTTTCTGGATATTTTAGTTTCAGTTATTTCCCTTTAGTAACTCAACTCTCCAAGTTTTTGTTTACTTCTGCTGTGCCCAGATATTGAACTCTCAAGTCTTTGGGTCAAGTCACTGGATTACTTTAACCAATGCTTTTATCCACTGGGTCATATATAAATAGTTACAATACTTCATCTCAGAAATATAGACATTAAAATCATAGGGTTCAATTTCTGGTGACTCATTAATCCCCTATTGTCCCATCATAGGTTGCCTATTATCTCCAGCTGCAACTTTGTTAGCACTGCTTCTTAAACATCAATTGTAGTAACTTTCTTTTCAACACTGAAGCAAGCAGAAATCACTAGCTTTAAGGCTATGCTGTTGAAGATGAAGCACCTGGCAGAACATGCCTCTAGTACGAATGACCAATGCCTGCCCAAGATTATATTGTATGCTATCTCTCAGCACTTGACATTTTAACCATCAAGAGCTGTTTGATCTAGTTGCAATCCAAGAGCAACTCACTGTCCATCAAGCTGTTTAATTCAAGAATGAACTCAGAGTTGACCTGATGGACAACAGGAAAACACATCACTTCAGAACCAACCCTGGACCAAACTGTTTCATGCAGCCACTGTTGCCAGATCTGCTTGTCAGGTATTGGACTGGTCAACCAATGGCAATATTGCCAAAAAGATCTTAGTGAAAAGAAAAAGAAAATAACAGAAAAAAAAGAGAAAAAAATAACTAAATATAAACAGTGGAACAAAAACAATCTCTTGATTAAATAAAGAGTTTAATTTCGTTTGTAATTCTTTAAGGGTTACTCAGATCTACAGACGCCTGAAGAAGGCTGGAAGGCACAAACCTTTTTATAACAACAATGAAATGTAACCGTTTTGTTTAAACAATGACTACCATATAACTGTTGATGTGCTATAAAATAACATTGTTTAAGTATATTGTTCATAAGTGGTGATTTTGATCTGGAAGTCCAAGAATATTCTGACAGGCTGATGATAACCAAACTGAAACATTAATTTAAAAATAATACGCCGTACATCTCGTATGAGAAATACAAGACATCTGAAAACACTTGATCTTTTAGTGCCTGATGACTTAACAAGACAAAATTTTATCAACAGCATCTCCATATGCAATTCTTTACTCAAATCCAACAAAAACAACCAATTTTTTAAAAAATAACAAATACAGGCAATATAAAAAATAGATCATTTTTGGGGTTTGGTTTTTGTTTAGTGACATTTCAATTTCTATGGGCAATTTAATGCCAAAATCTAAGTATTTTCTATACATTTTTTTTTTTTTTTTTTTTTGAGATTTTCTTTTTTTGTGATAAATTAATCCATAGATGGAGGAGAGAAGAGGTGGATTCATACCATTCCCAAGGGTATTTACCAATAAGTGAATATAACAAACACAACTGGTGTTGGAACTTGACTCTCCAATAAACAATTTCATCATACCACCTGCACATCCAAGCTTACAGTACCTGGTATTCCCAAGTGGGCAAAATACACTGATTAAGAAATTCTTGTAAAAATTAAATAATTGTCAGATATTAATGAAACTTTCAGAACTTATTCGCAAATTAATGAAATTATTTTTTTTCTTTTTTTAAGAAAATTATATATTTATTACTCCTACCACTTATTTAATCTTATAAAATCTCAAGAAATTCTTTTTTGTAGCACTCAATGTTTATATGAGTTAGGGCAAGTCCTTAGAGAATTTAAATCATGAAATTCTGGGGGTCAAACAGGACCCTTCAGTTGCAGAAAATGTACTCTGAATTGTAAAATGGAATTATTTAATTAAGTTTTTATTGATTTTATGCATAAAATATCATGGGCACTATTGTTATAAGAAAAAAAAAATCCAAATTTTTACAAGAATAGTTTTCATTTTGTTTTGTTTTTATTTTCATTTAAAAATTTATAAATAATTCTGTATTCAAGTGATATTGTTATTAAATTAAGACTGTATTTACTAATCATAAATGGAAAAGCTCACTACAGTTCATTGACCCCCCCCCAATATTTTAAAAAGAAATTTGACTTTATTTTAAATTTTATTACATTGATTTTTGTAAATACGAACATCCACACACAAACACACATCAGAAAATAGTGGTAATTATAATAAAGTTAAAATTTATTGGTAATTTCCTCAACAAGTGTCTTCGTAATCAAGGCTATAAAGCAAAACAATAAAATTCAATAAAATATTAAATTGCTTAGAATATTTTCTTCAATTTTTAAGATTACTGGTAGTTAAAAAAAATTATATAAAAAGGCGTTCACGTTATATTCCTCAAGTAATGGTTACATTTGTCATCCTTATAAAAAATTCCCAAACCAGTTTATGACCGATAAAGTTGTCAACACTTCATAAAAACATCCACTTTGTTAAAAAAAAAAAAAAAAAAAAAAAATGGTTTTCTTTCTGCATTTTTATTTTTTAAATCAATTCGCCCTAAGCAAGGGGCTACTGAGAGTGAAATTAATGAAAAGACTTTAAAAAGAAACTGGAAACTCAACCAATCAATAAAAAACCTATACTAATGAAAAGACCAGGTCGGTGTGTGAACCGGTCGATAAGGGAACTTTACTCCAATTGTGAGGGGGGGGCATTGTTTTCAATGCAATGAAAAATAAAATAGTAAGTTAAAATTTCTTGACACTAACTAATCAAATGCTTATGCCACTGAATATGAATATACGAACTAATTTTAGACTAGTACAGACTGTTAAAAAAAAGGAAAAAAATCGTAAAAAAATGCACTTAAATCCTTGAGAATCCGAGATAAAGTTTATCAAATAAAGCAAAAAAAAAAAGTTTAGAGCTTCAGTCTTCAGATAAGTCACAACTCACAAGTGCTCGCTTAATAAAAATGCATTTTTTTTTGTACTTTTTTCTTTTTCTACTAAGCAAATAATAGAAACAACTTAGAAACAAGAGATAAAAGTTTTTTTTAAAAAAGTAATATCGATTGTTGCTTCCTAAATGTACAACGTCAGTTGATTTTTTTAACAAACAAAAAAAAAAAAAAAAAAAAAAAAAAAAAAAAAAACTTTGCCCATCCTACAAGATTTGTTAAGGTACTGCCCACATTTTTATGGGACGGGAGAAAGTGAGAGAGAGAAATGACAGTAGAAATGACATTTTTAGTGAAATAGGTCACAACACAACTAACTGGCCCTTGTGACTTGAAAGTGAAACAGTTTTATTGAATTACTTAACTACAGCAATTAGTAATAAATAAATTATTACACTACAGGGTAATCGCCGTATTATTCAATTTTTTGTGTAACAAAAATGTGACTGATCTTATTCTTAATCTTTGTAACTATTGGAAAAAATATAAATAAGATTAAAGAATCCTCGTCATACAACCAGGATATCTTTTTCCTTACAACTATTAATTAACTATTTTATAAAAAAAATTTTATTGGAATTTAAAAAAAAAAAAAAAAAAAAAAGGCTCAAATGACCAAAAACATGAAATAGATATGTTTTTTTTAGTTTTACATTCGGGTTTCATGAAAAGACAATATTAAAAAAACAAAAAAAAACTCGATTCACAAACCTGCCTGGACAAAAAAAAAAAAAAAAAAAAAATTTATACAGAAAAGAAAAAAACAAAACGAAAAACAAAACAGTTTAACTTTGGTGTCTTAGAGATCTCAGATCTGAGATCCGATATAACTCCTCACAAACTGAATTTCAATTCCAGTTAAAAAGCAGGTGGTGTTATTTAAATAAATTTCGATCTAAAAAACATTATTAATGGAAAAATAAAATGACCCTCTCCTCATTTGTAACATTTCGAAATAAGATAATTACTAAAAAGTTGTTTGTACTTTTAAATCTATGTACTTTTTTTATTTTATATAGTCACGCATTAAGTAACAAGAACGTTTTCAACTTTTCAGACAATTTTTTTTGGTGAAAGTTTTGTGAATTAAGTTCCAACAATAAATAAAAAATATATTAAATATTCCCAGTAAAAATGTAGGACATGTTAGTCAGTGAGTGTTGTATGCAATATTGTATAAAATCTGAGAAATTAAAAAATATATACCACCCCCTTTTCTCCGGTGACAATAAGTGATATGAAGCTCTAAAAAGAGGTGAGGTTTTCGTTTTAAGAAACGTAACAGTTTTTTGTTCTTTTCTGTGAAGGGAAAATCACAAAAGAGATTTACTTCGGCTTCGGAATAAAATAATATTTGCATTTAAAAAAAAAAAAAAAAAAAAAAATTTTAATCAATATTTTTAATTAAAATAACATTTTTAATTTATTTATGTATTTTAAACTAATTTTTACTAAAATAAATAAATCATTAAATTTGATATGACAGTCAACAAAGCGAATCCAAAAAGGTATCGCTCCCCTCGCCCCGGGCATATAATCTGTTTTAGCGTTTCATACAGACACCGATTTATCTCCCTTTGTACACAGAATATATTTCTTTTTCCTCATTCTGAGCATTTATTTTTAAATTTTAAAACAAGTCGTTCGTTCAAAATGCAATAACTTATTTTTTTAACAGTAATTAATTAATAACACAAATTATTGCATTTCAATTTCATTTATTTATTTTAATAATTCGTTTTTATATTAGCATCCATTTGTCATTAATAGCCATTTATTGCATTTAATTCAACATTTGTTTCCAAATTCTGATTAAATTTCAATTTTTATACATCCAAAGGAGGGTTTCTTTATGAAGAGTCTTCTTGTTCAATAAATTTTTACGTGCTCTGGTACACGTTGACACTGTTAAAAAGAGATGGTTTGGTACGTTAAAAAGTCGTCTGAAACCCTTTTTTTTAGTTTGTTAGACTGACTAAAATTCACTAAATTTAGAATTGAATATATTTCGTTTTAATTTTAGAGAAAATATTTTTTTAAATAAAAATATTTTCTCTAGGTCTTCTTCCCTAGCCACAAAAAAAGAGCCAATTAGGACTTCTTTTTTTTTTTTTTTTTTTTCTTGACATTACAACCGGTCCAACTTGTACCAAATTTGGTTGGTACTAAAAATAAGATTTAAAAAGATTCCCGAAAATATTATTTTCGTCATAAGATCTGATACAAACAAAACTATATTGAAATCTAGAAAAAAAAAAAAGAAAAAAAATTGATTGTCGGAATCTCTAACCATGGTTAAGAAAAAAAAAAAAAATAAAAAAAAAATATTAAAAATGCATGATGAAGCGACTATTTTTTTTATTTTTAAAAAGTGAATCAACAAATCATTACTAGTAAAATTAAGTTTTTTCAGTTTAAGTGCTATTAAATTTCAAAGTATATAAAAGTCACTTATTAATTACGGCTTTTTTTTTTTTTTAAATGATTCCCATAAAAGAGGAATGCTTATTGGGTCGGATAGGTGAAGCTGAAGTAAAACGGCCTGAAGATTGTGTTCAAGAATAATAAAACAGTCTGTCGCCACTCAGTGTGTAAAAAATTTTCACAAAAAAAAAAATAAAAAAAAAAAAATAAATAAATAAAAATAAAAAAGAAGCCCTTCTAAGTAACTCTTCTTAGTCTTCTAAAGGAAATAAGCTCTTGTGAATAAATAAAAATCAAGCTACTCCAAAGAAAAAAAAAAAAAAATTCCCAGCTTCTTTTTTTTTCTCTCTCAATCAATAGCCATTTCCTACCTCCCGTCCATCTATTTTTTTTTTCTCTCATCTTTATTTTAAATAAATTTTCCCAGAGACAAATGAGTGTTACTGTTGTTAAAAAAAGAGAACAAAACGAAGAAAATAAGGAAAATCTAAAATAAATAAATAAAAAAAATAAAAGAGTGGTGGTTGTTGTCAAAAGCTTCAACACACCCTTGATTTTTTTTTTCCTTCTCTTCCTCCTCGACTTTTTAAAACCAAGCGGTAAGAACATGTAAACACTGGCGACTATGGAGGCCTGTAAGTCACATAATTTACATAATATCTTATACTTCTCACTACTCGAAATTTTACCACTGAAGAACACAGGGCATGTATAGTCAGGAATCAACTTTACTAATCACAAATGAATAGCAACAAAAGTGATATTAGTAATGCATGCTTCATACTTTTCTAAATAAAATAAAAAGGTAGTAAGTAACAGTAGAAGCATGACATTAAATTCCTTTCTTCTCTCAAGTCAGACAATGAACTTTGGCTGAATAACAACAGAATGCATTGTCATCAACTGCTCCTCAAGAAGTCAAGGATGATTTTATTTACTTTGCTTTGCTTACATTACAAATGATTGGTTTCTGAAAATATCTATCATTTGTGATATTTGCGAAGATTAGTTTTCTTGGGGCAATTTATTATTATTCAAGACAATCTTTGAATGAAAATACTGATAAAATGCAAATTTTTGGAAATGTACTTTTTTTTATTTTTTAATGTATGAATGGATAATTGAATGTTATTTATATAACATCAACATTTATATAAAAAGGTGCTGAAAATTTATTGCCCACCCAACAAACTTCCTAAATTCTGACCAAACAATTTTTTTTAAGGTTATCTTGGTCAGACCAAGAACTTCTCATTATCACCTCATAACTGGTCACAGGTCAAGTACAATCAAACCTGCACTAAAATTCTTTGATCTAATAAACTTCTAAAGACTTGTCATGAAGGATGAAAATTATAGTTGTTCAGAGAAAGCATGTTTATTTTTCATTTTTTTTTTTAGTGGCCTTCATCCATTTTAAAACAAGTCATTGACCAAAAAAAAAAAAAAAAAAAAAAAAAAAAAAAGTTTAAATAAAACAAAGATTAAAAGCTGTCGACAAAAAAAATTTTTTTTTATTAAATGACAGTATATTTAGCTATGATTTTAAAGTTTCATGCAAGTGTTAATATTTTTTCTAATTATGTATTAACATAAACTGACAGTTCTTTTACAGAATCTTTTCACTGCCCAGTTTTGTAAACACCCTCAAACAGTTTGCTATTTCCATAGAGACACTGCCACTTTGCACCACTAGTGCAAGAGATATAAAAAAAAAATATATTTTAGAGATTTTAATTTTTGTAAGCTAAGTTGAGAGGACCTATCTAGAAAAACAAAAAAAAACAAAAAAAAACATCAGAATTTGAAACCCTGACCTTCTGTGAAAGAGATGAAACAGCTAAAAGACATTTTGCACAAAGGAGAATAGGAAATATACAAAGCAATGGTGCAAACTACTTAATCTATTATATTTACATATTTTTCACAACTGCTTATCACACACTTGAAATAAAAATAAAATTAAACTTTCCCGAAATTTATTATAAATTAACCCCGAGGCCACATTATGATGCAGGTTGTGCCAACTCCTCTCTGCCCACGTCACAGTCAAAAATGTTTGCTTCTTTTACTTCGGGCCTTCTCATCTTTCAACCAAAATTCCACATGACTTACAAAGACCGAAAATGTAATCCTAAACCAGCCACTCAAAAATCACCTAAACCCCTCAACATTTCATTCTCCAACATCCGTGGTATTAGAACAAACTTCTGCAGTATGGAATCTTTCCTCACTGCAAACTTCCCAGATATACTGGCTCTCTGTGAGACCAACCTCGTCTCGTCTATCCACTCCTCTGATCTCTCGATCCCAGGCTACCTTCCTCTCCTCAGAAAAGACTAACCCACATGCACAGTCTTGGTGTCTACATCAAGGACCATCTCTCTCTGGCCAGAGAGTTCTCTCAAATCGCCAGACCAGTCATACATGTGTCTCTGACTATCTCTTCTCAATGCGGTAAGCTATCTCTTCTTCCTTTACCGCTTTCCATCCTCTCAAGACTGGGATACTCGATAGCATTTCTGACAGGATAGACAAGGCTATCTCCCTCCACCCGTTTGCTCACATATTTGTGTTTGGCGACTTTAATGCCCATCATACCATGTGGCTTAAGAATGCTACTACTGACCACGCAGGCATTCAAACGCTCAATTTTTCAGTCTCTCAATCCCTCACGCAGATAGTTAACTTCCCCACTCCATTTGCCTTCAACCGGGAAGGTAAAGCCTCTCTTCTTGATCTGTGTTTTACCTTCATCCCAGAGTTCTGTAGTACCACGCAACTCTGCCCTCTTGGTAACTCTGATCATGCAGTAGTATCTGTTAACATCTCCTTCAACTCCTGCCCCTGCAAAGAACCTCCTACCACAAGAACTTCGTTCTACTATCAACAAGCTGACTGGGACGCGTTCCGTGATCTCCTCCGTGATGTCCCCTGGGATGGTGTCTTTTTGCTCCCCGTCCAAGAATGTGCTTCTGAGGTCTCATCCTGGGTTAAAGCTGAAATCGACACTTTCATCCCCTCAAGGAAATATAGGGTCAAGTTGCGCTCCTCCCCTTGGTTCTCCACTGCTTGCTCAGCCATCATTCCCATAGGAACCACTTCTTTCACCTATTCCGTAGCGACATGTCTGATTGCAATAGACGTCTCTTTGCCTCCGCACGTAACGAGTGTAAGTGTGTCCTCAATGATGCTAAGTTACTATTTGCTGCTCGGATGAAGGAGCGTATTGCATCACACAAATTTGTCTCCAAAGATTATTGGCATCTTATTGAACAATTGCAAACCATTTATACCTCCTTTGTTCAACCAGTTCGAAGTCCTAACCTCCTCTGCCGACAAGGCTGAATGCTTTGCTCAGAAATTTTCATTCAACTCGACACTCGACTCTTCCGGTGTACCCATACCCGACTTCCCTCTTAGAACTGAGGCCCTATTGAGTGGGTTACACATAACCCCGTCTTTGGTATTGGGTGTTATCTCCAATTTAGACCCCAACAAGGCTAGTGGTGAAGATGGGATACCAGCCATTGTCTTGAAGAAATGTGCCCGCCCTTTCTAAACTATACAACTACTGCCTCAAGGAATCTCGTTTTCATGACTGCTGGAAGTCCTCTTCGATTGTTCCCGTCTTCAAGAAATCTGGCAACCCCTCTGACCCTTCTAACTACCGTCCTATCAGTCTCCTACCCCTTTTCAGCAAAGTCTTCGAAGCCCTAATCAATACCGAAGTGGTTAATCACCTCACATCCCATGATCTGCTCTCAGACAAGCAATATGGCTTCTGCTTTGCCCAATCTACAGCTGATGTGCTTACGGCCATCACTGAAACTGTCTACCGAGCTCTTCAAAATAACTGGGAAGCTTGTGTCGTGGCCCTAGACACCCCTAAAGCATTTGATAGGGTTTGGTATGCCGGCCTTCTTCACAATCTCCATGGTTATGACATTATGGGTCGATTGTTTGACCTAATACAATCATTCCTGTCAAACCGTGAATTGAAGGTCGTTCTCAACGGATTCTCCTCCAGTTCCTATCCCATGAACGCAGGTGTTCCTCAAGGCTCCATCCTAGGCCCCACTATTCCTTATCTACATAAATGACATTCTTGACGCCATAAATTCCCAAGTTGGCATCTACGCAGATGACACCACAATTTATTCCTGCCTCAAAAACAAATCTAGTGTCACTGACAAAACTAACCTGGCCATGCGTCTCAAAAAGGACCTCCAATCGGTTGTGAACTGGGCAGGAATTGGCTGGTCAACTTTAATGCTTCAAAAACAAAACTGCTCTATTAATCACCACAGCCCTCCATTAGAATGTCTGACACTGAACTTCTCGGTCTCACGTTGACTGCTGACCTGAGATGGAACAAATACATTGAGTCAATTGCTTTGTCCACTGCAAGGAAAGTTGGCTCCCTCTGCCGCGCCAGGAAATTTTTCTCCCCGGAATCAATCCTCCAGATCTACAAATCAACAATTCGCCCTTGCATGGAGTATTGCTGCCATATATGGTCTGGAGCCCCTTCTGTTTGCCTCCGGGTTCTTGATAGGCTCCAGTCGCAGATATGCAATATAATTGGCCCTGCTCCGACATCTTGTCTACAGTCACTTTCTCACATATACGCCGTCGCCTCTCTATCTCTCTCTGTTTTACAAATACTTTCATAGCAATTGCTCTGAGGAGCTTTATTCGCTGGTTCCCAGACTTCATGAGTTCAAGCGCCCTACGAGGCTGGCATCCAGCTCTCACCCCTTCATTGTCGAAACTCCTAAATGTAGCCGTCTTTTCTACTCCAATAGCTTCATGTCTCGCACATCTCGCCTGTGGAACTCCCTTCCCTATTCCAGTTTCCCTGAGAGCTATAATCTCTAACTATTCAAATGTAATGTCAATCGACATCTCCAGTTGCCTTGATCTATCCATTACCCTTCTATCACTCCCATCTGATCTTGCTCCAAATTTTCTAGCGGCTTCCTGCCTTGCTTGGGGTGAAACGCTTAAAATAAAAATAAAAAAAAAAAAATAAAAAAAAAGTATGTGCTAAGACAAAGTTCATGGAATTTGATAAAGGCAAGTGGTGGAGAGAACTGTGATAAATTCAACCCATCTCTCCTTTCATATAGTCCCTTGTGTAGTCCAGGGTAGTGGCTTACAGTCTGTAATACATTTGGCTAATTGTTCAAATTTCAAAATTTTGGGAAGCCCTTTATATACAAGTCACAGGAAGTTGAGGCCCAAATAAAGAACAGAGAGAATTATTAATTAAAATAGTCATATTAAATTCAGTTAAGCCTTAATTTAAAAAAAAAAAAATTTAACAAATGACAAAAGGTCAAATAAAACTGGCTCATAATTTATATTTTAAACTAAAGGTCATTCATAATTTTATTTATTCTCATAAAATTTGTTTCAGCAACTTTACTTGTTTGTTTGATTTTGGAAAGTGAGAAGAAAGGATTAACTATCAATTGTAAGACAATGTTTGGTCAAGTTGGACAGTCCAAAATGTCATAACAGAAAATGTAATACAGTAATCAGAAGGCACACTGAAATAAGGAAAGATACCATCCAGACACTAAAAATATTGTGCTACTATAGTATACGGTTATACCTAGCTATAAAAATGAGACTCAGTCAAGATGACATGTCTTAAAAATCTTTCAGCAACATTTTTATTCTGAAGGAGGTTATCAAGCTGATATTAACTGTTCTGATGTGGGAGCTCCATTTCCTTCCATTTATGAGGACAGGACACATAAAAGGTGAAGTGAGGTGATAGTAGAATTCATAATGCAGTAGACCACTTATAATTGCACCAAAAATATTAACAGGAAAATTTTGTTGGTAACCAAGATAAGAGTGCTGAACTGTTATGTAATATCAGTACGCCTATATAGCAGTGAATGTCCTCACATATAAAGTGGTAACAGATTTGGATCTACAGAATACCATAGATGATACATGTAAGCAATGAGGAAGTTTTAAAGAAATTGAGAAAGAAAGGACACTTGCTTCAGAACAGAAAATGAAGGTTGAAATTTCTGGGACAAACAATGAGGAAAACAGATTGGAGAATTTGATATTTGCAAGGCAGAAGAGATAGAAGGAAACCACAAGCAACATATCTAGTGAGCCTGTGTAAATGGATAATCAGAACATGGAGGGAGGGAGAGAGAGAGAGCGGTATAGAGAGGGGTATAGAGGGGGGGAGTGAGAGAGGAATATAGCTCCAATTCATGTTACAAAATTTAGGGAATTCTCTTGATCTCATGGAGCAGTGCAAACTGTTTCACAAAAATGGGTGAAGTTGAAACTGAAGAATAACTTCACCCGGGTATGGTCTAATTTATATACATTAACACAGGCTCTAATTTGGGACCAGAGAAAATCTCTTATATCCGGGTTACACCGTGTGCGTGTATATATATATATATATATATATATATATATATATATATATGTGTGTGTGAGAGGTATACTATTTATTATGTACTATGGGTTTTCTTTTTTATATATATATATATATATATATATATATATATATATATATAGAAAAGAGTTGGTCGGTTTGGCAATTTATGTTTCAGTATCAGTTTCCTGTTTTTTTTTCTTGATACCACAGTTTTCGATTTCATTTTTTAATTTAGTGTTTTTGCTTTCTAAGCCATTGATTTCCTTATGCAATGATAGCATTTTCAGTCGATATCTGATTTTGTACGAGATTGATAAATTTGCAACAGTCTGTTCAAATCATAGTATCTCATGTATTTATGGTCCAATCTTAAAAACATTGATATGGCTAGAAAGAAAATGAAATAATCTTTCTATATGTGTATTTTGTATGTGCTTTTTCATTGAATTATTATTTTTTTTTTTTTTTCAGAAAATGGTATTTTATTTTGACCAACCAAAAATGCAAAATAATTTTTTTTCAGAGACTAAATTTTACACATTACTTTGTTCCGCAAAATCAAAGTGATCAATCTTTATCAACATTCTTAAAATTGTACACTCAATTAGAAGACAGTTTAAACTACAACCAGAAAGATGTTCATTTCTTCTGACCCAGGGAAGCAAATTCCTTCAAAAATTATAAAGCAGCAGAAAAAAAAAGTCAACTGTTAGTATGTGTTGTAAAAGAACTTTCAAAATTATTGAAACTACTGTTTTGTCGCATAAAATAAATGCGCCATATACTTTTTGACTTTTGAGTATTGTTTTTTGAAACATCTGTCATTGTGGAAGTCTGTTAACTGGTGCATAAGGGGTCAATTTTTTTTTTTTTTTTTTTTTTTTAAAAAGCAAAGGTAATAAAAATTTATAGACATGCATAAAGTAAGGATAACTGGAATTGAAAACCCCAAAACCAAGAATTGGGGTGGGTAATAAAGGGATTGTTCACCTAAAATCAGTTTTTAGGTTTTAAAGCAATTTAGTCATGCAACTGATGACTTAGATTAAAGTTTATTAAACTTTGGAATAAATTGTCAACTATACTAAATAACTACCATATTTATTAACAAATTGGTAAAATACGAAAGAAATCATTGCATAAAATATCTATATTTGTATCTTTGGGCAACACATTTTTGAGAGAGAATGGTATAGCTCTCCAGAAATTAGTTTATGATGTGGCTTTTAAAAAGCAAAAAATGAAACCCCCTCATGTTTAAAATAGTTAAAAAATGGCAATTCCTTTCTGATACGCCAATCAACTGTTATTGGGGTTTCGCAAATAAATTTCTTCTAAAGAATTAAAATCAATGAGTAATTTTTTTCCCTAAATAAATTTTTTTTTTATCTAGCAAATAATACACCTAAAATTAAATATTAAAAATAATTAAAAGCTTTTAATTTCATTTTTAGAATGTGTATATTTCCAAATCTGCGATTATCACCTGTTCTTTTTTAGATACACATTTTAAAACTGAAATTAAGTGGGGGGTAATCAGTGTTTAACCTAAAATATATAAGGTGTAGGTGATCTAACTAGAAACACTTTATTTTTTAAAATTTTTTTTTGCTTATATCCTAATATTAAACATTAGCTTTATATACTGTACAGTGTTAATCCCTTAAAACAGATTATTTATAAACAAAAATACAATTCACCACACATACACCCTCCTTTTTAATTATATTGTTTGCTCCTTACACTTTATAACTTAAACCTTCCCCACCCCCAATGGAAAAACAGGTACCATATAAACTTTAAGCAGGCATCATTCTTCTGCTACCAATATCTCCTTACCTACATTATATTTTGAATTTACACCCCAATATTAAGTTTATATTAACTTTGATCTTTGAATCAGCATATAATTTAGCGTTCTTCCTGTGATACCCAGTATTTAAAAAAAAAAAAAAAAAAAAAAAACTGTATTAAGTGGTTCATTTACCATTTGTGCCCAACGACTTGGGAAACCATGAAATTAAGTTGCACCACAAACATAGGTATACGTGTATTTATTAATATATACTTCATAGCTCTGTTTAACTACACTTAGCACTGTTTTGTTTGCACCATATTTTAAATTAAATAAATACTTATTTGCTTATCTGCGTGCTATGGAATGCATATACAGTTGCTAATATCACATTATTTAGTTTATATTTACACACACACACAATTATTTATTTAAAAATTATAACAAATATGTTTTATATATATATATATATATATATATATATATATATATATATATATATATATATATATACACACACACACACACTACAAAGAAGAGAGAAACCACAAACGTTTTTGGTTATAATGTGGATTTTTTTTTTTTTTTTTTTTTTTAAATATATTATGCTTTATTTTTCATAAAATTATGGAAAATAAAGCATAATATATTTTTCAAAAAAATCCACATTTCAACAAAAAACGTTTGCAGTTTCTCTCTTTTTAATATACACATTTTTGCCATTGGAACTACTATAACATCTTCCCTATATATATATATATATATATATATATATTACAGTGAGAGAGAGATAAGGATTTGTCATTTGGTTAAATTTTAAGAACCATGTCACTGTACATATTCCTCTTCAGCTTTTTAACACAGAAAAAAACTAGTATTTTACCTTTGATTAATAAGATAAATAAATGAATTGTAAACTTAGAATCCAATTAATCCTTATAAGCAAGAAAGAAAAGTCAGCATGTTAAGAAAATGACAAACGAGACAAGCTGTGACAATCAGATTTGAGTTCTCCACTTAAATAAAAATAACATTAGAACAAGAGCCGTGAGTCGATCAGACGATTCATTGGTAACAGCTTTCAGGTAGAATAAAAACACAGTGATTGCTATCGAATCCTCTGTAAATAAGATAACGTAACAGATGCATGCACTGAAATTGGGGGGGGAGGGTAAGAGAGTAAATGGATTTTTTTTTTTTTTTTTTTTAAATAAGCCACCGAGATTTCTCAATAACAAAAAAAACAAGATTTTGAGATTTATGAACTTTCAGATGAAATGCTTTATTAGTTTGTAAAAAAAAAATAAACAGGGTCATTCCATCTCAAATCAACTAACAGCAACAGGCAACCCTCTCTTATTTAATTAGTTTATTCACAGAAAATTTCAAGAGTGCCAACTTTCCGCCTAATATTAGGTTGGTGCAAAAATAATGACGTAATAATGTCGTTTTTTGACGTTAAAAAATACGTCAAAAAACGACATTGTTACGTCATTATTTTTGCACCAACCTAATACTTTAACTATCAAATTTATAAGGTGTCAAAATCAACAATCTCATGATTTTGATATGACAAAAGAGAAAAATACGCCTTAATCCAAGACAGAAGTTTTCCCACAAAACAAAACTTGTAACATGATCTTCAAACATGTAAGAATATGTGATAAAACATTTCTTAAACTGCCTAACTGGTCTGCTGATGTCATGAAAATAAGGAATTTTAAGGATTTTATAAAAAAATTTAAGTAATTTTCAAATAGCTAATACTAACATTCTAATAACAAGAATATGTTTAAATGCATAAAACTAATCTATTAGACCATAAATGATAGGAAAAGTAATTTGGATGTTGTGTTTGAGATACTTTCTAAATGAGAAGCTTTCAAAGTGGACAGCATCTTTTTCTATTTTAGCCCTTTTCAGGCCCTTATAAAAAATAAAAGTACATAAGACACAACTAAGTTGTTTATATTTTTGTAAATTATAGTAAATATTAACGATTCGGCCCAAGTTTCAAATCTGTACATGCAATACCCTTGGAGCTATGAATGTTGAAATTTTGCTGAAAGCCATATTTAGCAAAAAAAAAAGAAAAAAAAAAAAAAAAGTGAAATTTTCAAAATGGTCTGATTTTAAAAACTATTTAAAGATACAAATCTAATATTTGGGATTTATCAATAAATTTGATCAAGGAACACCTGTGAATTTTCACAGGGAATAAAACCAGTCATAAAATAATAGTGGTTTGTGACTAAAAACAACAGCCATAAAATGAAGTAAAACTAGTAATAGAACAGGATTAGGATATATCAATCTGTTCATTAGAGAAATCCTAATAAAGAAAATGTCTGCACAGTGTACAGGAGACTACTAATTACTGAATAGGTCCATAAAGACATGACAGACACCAAGTCTGAAACATCACCCAGAGCACTGATGAAGCCTAATGTAATTTTGATGAAATCACCATAGAAGATTTTGTAAAACACTATTAAAATGTACCAAAGAGGAAATCTTGTCAGAACAATTACTAATGAAAATTGTTAACGAAAAAAGGCACAGGAAAGTTAAATTTCTTACTGCTGCGACATAGCTTACCTGTGCTTTTTTCTATAAATATTTTTTCATGGTAATTCTTGACAAATTTTCCTCGTTGGTACCATCACTTTAAAAATTTAAGTGCAGTACTACATTGGCAGCTAGGTCTCAGTTTATAATTGAAATTGCTAGATGTTTTGTTTTTTTTGTTTTTTAATCAATTCACCCCAAGCAAGTTGATAATGCCATTAAGACACAAGGGGCTACTGGGAGTGAAAGAGAATGAAAAAACTTTAGAAGGAACTGGAAACCCAATCCTAAACAGGAAACAAGGGATAAACTTCCACTTCTATTAAAAGGTCAGGGAGGAGTGTGAGCTGAATAATAGGTGAATCTATCTATTGAGGAAAAAATAAAAAGTTAATAAAATTTCAGTATTGAGGTTTTGTTTGTTTAAAACTTAACGACCCATTGATCAGCAAGAGATCATTTAAGGTCAAACAGTCAGTATTGAGATGGAGCCATTAAAATATAGAGTTGAAGGAGACTTTAGAAGAAACTGAAAACCAAATACTAAACAAGAAACAAAGGATAAACCTCTACTCCATTCAAAAGCCTGGGGAGGAGTACAAACCATAAGTTCTACACTAACAATTTCTTCTCTTGCATGTGGAACACTTCTGGCTTCTTGCTTTCCAATAAATTTTGATCTACAAAAATTTAAATGCAATGTCAATTATCTTTTGTCTCCTTGAATCCTGTTCTTATATTGCCCTCTCGTGCTAATGATTTTCTTTTTTTTTTTTTTTAATCAGACTCTTTCACTCTCAGTAACCTCTCGTGTGTTAATGGCTTTATCACCCTACTTGAGGTGAAAAGATACAAAAAAAATAAATAAATAAAATAAAAAAATAAATAAATAAAAAATAGTACAAGGAAACCACTCTTGAATATATCGCCAATTTGCACTCTTATATTTACCTTCAAAGTTTTGTATATTTCTATTCATATCAAATCTACTCAGTACATTCATACTAAAATAACAATAATAATAAAGCAGCATGGGTATAAATGTCCATTTCCAATGCTGAATGTAACAGCATCAAAATAAAGCCATAGCATTCAATTCAAATTGATAACAATGTAAGTTAATTAAAGCAGAAAACACAAATTGTTGCAATACCACAAATGATTAAAAAAAAAAAATAAATAAATAAATAAATAAATAAATAAAAAAAAAAAAAAAAAACAATCCAAGAAAGATTGTCTTATAAATAAAATAATTCATTTAATGAGCATCTACAAAATTGGGTAATTTCACAAAATTGTAGATAAAAGATTACCATGTATTGATATGATTGTAGTATGTTAGGTTACTTGCCAAAATACTAAAAACCTACACATACTGGATTGTTTCAAAGGTTTGCTCTGTTTAGCATTAGAAATGTTTACTTGATTAAAAAAAGGCCACTTCTGATTGCTGCGTGATAACTATCACATCTGTAGACACATTTTTAAAGTAATCTTGTTAAAATTGGCAAATGTTTTGTTGTTGGTTCTAACACAGAAGAGAAAAAAAATAACAACCAAGTTATCACTTTTACTGTTGCATTGTTGCCTGGCTATGCTAGCCCGTTTTGGGAAAAAATAGAAATATGTAATATACGGCAAATAAGTGACTATAAAGATGCTGATGACGATTTCTCAGAAATACCAGTATTTTGGTTTCAATCAGATACTCTGCAGTACAGATGAAGCTAAACCATATCCCCAACACACAAATACATCAAGTCATATACACTAGTATAGGTCTACACAAGTTGCTTTATAAGCAACTTTAGACTCTTGAAAAATATATGTATATGTCAACAGCAGGCAATGTCAGTTTCATAAAGACATTGGTACATACACAGCAATTTGTTGGATTTTCTTAAAACAAATTATGATGAATAATCAAAAGTTGGTACCTTACAACATGCAAGTGATCATGGGGGCAAACAAATTGAGTGACTGTAAACCAGTATTTATCCAAACAATTCCAAATGGTGAGATTTGAAGAGTCTTCTAGGAGCTCCTCCTGATGAAACAAACAATCCATACAAGCATTTATTTTGATTTGCTATATGGAAAACACCAATGGACAAAAAAATATCTAGAATAATTTAAGAGAGATGTCAATATTCCATCAGGACAGTACAAGACCACTTGTTTCTTTGCTGATCATAGAAAAATGGTTACAGATGAGCTACGAAATTTTCACTTTTTTTTTTTTTAAAAAAAAAAAAGGAAAAAAAAAGAAAACTATTGTTCACCCAATACAAGACACAGAGGTCACTCCAGCTAAAAGGTTACAGAATGAGATTGTTGTAACGGCATAAAGAGAGGGTGTAAAAAGTGCATATATATAGGATAGAATAGTTAACCCCAGACTTGAAGTGGTTAAGATCATAGTAGTCAAGGAAGCATCATCTCAAGAGTTTGTCTCACAAAGAGAAGCTGTCCGAGAGGAACTTCCTCCTTACCAATGAAATACAAAAGTACTGAGTAAACCCTGTGTACTTAACATAGCAGGCCTTAGTTGTGAAAGTCTGAACTGGTGGAACTAAAGAATGTAGCTCATCTGAACATTTGCCATGGAAATAGCAATAGAGTAGTGACAGGTTACCAATGTTTCAACTGTGAGGAAAGAGATTGCAGGGTGGAAAATAATTCATCACATACAAGGCTGCATAGTGAGGACTGCTCAGTCAAGCACCAGCCCAGATATGGCAGCAATAATCCATTTTGGGTCTGATTTGACACTTGTAAAGAGAACATGTCAGCAAGAGTCAGGTAGTTTCTGGGTCAGTCACAACAAATATTGCCCTTTTGGTTTACCATATATCCCAGTCTTTACAGATTTTTGCTTTATGAAAAAAATAAAAATAAACAACAGACACACACTTTCCTCTCTCCTTGGAATTGGAAGGCTACCAAAAACACTTTAAAATGTTCTTCACTACCAAGAAAAATGTTTGGTAAAAAGAAAACAAAACAAAAACATGTAAATGTGCTGTTTTTGTGCTATGCAATAGTTATTAGGTAGAACTTGATCAGGACTTCTTGAGGAAGAGAATCATTTCCTGTTGCCTCCAGTGCAGTTTTGAATTCAAAGATTTCCTTCTTTTAGATTGACTTCCACCTAATGACACCAGTCTGCTCCACTACTTAACCACTAGCTGAGAGGGAAAAATAGATTCATGCCTTTCCCAAGGGCATTTGTTAAAAAATGAACGTTAATATGGGGGGGGGGTAAAAAAAAGTGTTAAACAAAACTATGCAATTTTAAAAGAAGTACTGTAAAAATGGAGAACAAAATAAGTTATGCATTATAATCCAAGTTGTGAGAGAAAAAGAAATAAAATAGAGTAGTTAAATATAAAATAAGATATACATATATTTTCAAATTGACTGTTTAAATTATCAAAAAGCATTATTTGACAAATGCATTAAAATAATGTTCACTTTCATTTATAGTGAAAAAGTTTAATGATGGTAGAAAAATAGTCATAGTTTTGTTTTAGCATTGAACACATTTGAAGCTAGGACAATTAGACTAAGTTTTAGATTTTCTTATCACTGCCCAACAATTTTTCTCTAATTTGGTTTAGACATTCACTCACAACCTCACTAATCAATTAAATATTCTTGGCAGTAGGAGAAAAATAAAAAGCTATAATTAAGTAAATTTTGTAATTGTTGACCTACAATTTGTTTTAACACAATCTATGCTGTTCACAACTATAAAAAGAAAATGCTTGCCATTCTTCAGGAATATATATCTCAAATATATTATATACATCTTTGTTCCCACTAGGTATGAGTAAAATATCAGGTTCGGCTAAGAAAGTAAATTAATTTACCCTGATTTTTAGTTAGTCTCATGTATATTTGACTGTTCTTAAATTAAAAAAAATTCTGAAAAACTAACATCTTGACTTCTTTTTACAAATACTTGTTGCAAAATAAAATCCATCAGAGGATGGAATGTGCCAGCTAAGTTTTTCTCTTCTCTCTCATTTTCTCTCTATCCACTGTGCCATGTGTCCTTGAGGACATCTGTGTATGAATTTCTGGGTATTATAAACCTAATGTATTCAGAAATCATACCAATGGTCATATTGCAATTATTTGCTGTTATTACGTTTTTACCAGAGCTCATATTGCAATTTTTGTTATTTTCGCTTTTCTCAGGTGATAAAGGCATTGGTTAGATCCAGTGATAGTACCCAAAGAGTGTGAGTTCAATACCCGATTAAGGTAGTGGAGAACTTGGAGAGGGTAATTAACAGGAGATAACTGACATCCATTAAACATGGCACGTAGAACTAGAACAGTCTACCCTAGTGTGCGAAATAAAGGGTTCAGTTTGACATTCCAAACACCTGAAGAAGGCCAGAGTGTACAACAGCTGAAATGTAATAAACATGGCAACAAAGATGCAGAAAATAGTCCGAATAATGTAAATAGTGTACATAATACCATATCTCAGAAATATAGACAGATATATATATATATATATATGGATTGCACACAAAGTGCTGGTGTTATAGAAACAGTGATTGATGTTATATAACAGAGCTATAAAGTATACATATTCCCATGTCAGTAGCACTCTACTCAGAGTTCCATGGCAAATGCAATTTTCAGGTGCTGAGTATATATTGATCTTTACTTGTATATAATTTGAAAATATATCAGTTTATCATAATGCTGGCTTAGTTAATCACTATTTATATCGGGATGTTTATTTTTTCAAAAACTTGTTTTTATTTTTATTAAAGAAAAAAAAAAAAAAAAAATTTCTCATGACATTAAATCTAGCAACTAAACTGGTATTACCATATGAACATAAAAAGATAAGTAATTGTTAATTTTAGAGTGGTGAATTATCAATTATTAATTATTTATATAATAGAAGGGGGCTAACTTAATGTAATTTAATATAAAATTAGTAAAAAAAAAAAAAAAAAAAAAAAAAAAAAAAAAAAAGTAGTAAAAACTAAAAAAGTCTACAAAGAATAAATATCATATGTTTTCAAAGTATATACCAGTAGCAGTCAGCACCTACACAAATGTGTGTGTGTATATAATTATTTATTTAAAAATATGATTCCAACACGCTACATAAGAGTTCTCATGTAGCGTATTGGAATCATATTTTTAAATAAATAATTATATTTATGCTATACTTTTGTATCGAGGACTATTTTTTTAAAAATAATAACAAAAATACTAAAGAACTTTGGATTATTTATCTAACCAGTTCTTTCCTATTTTATATATATATATATATATATATATATATATATATATATATATATATATATATATATATATATATATAATATTATATGACATGAGCCAAATTTTAACATTTCTCTTTCAGATAAATTTGATACAGGAAATGAAAAGGTATGCCATGTTACTGGCACTAATTGCCAACCACAGATACTCAGAAAAAGTAAATCTCCTTCATACCAGAGGTCAAGAACAAGCCTCTGATGTGAACATGCCATCCATAAACAAGAAAAAAATATGCAGTCAAATGTCGTAAGAATAATAAAGTTCATATGGTACATCCAGAACATCATTGACCCTCACTTCATGAGGGTCAATACCAGCACAAGATGCTGGACACTGGTCAAGCCCCATTTTCAGAGAATGGCTGCAGCTGTTCCAGAAATTTCTTGTCTCTCGAATGATTTAAACGTATCTGGCCAAGAATTTTCAATCATGTCACGTGACTTCCTAGTCGTCCTAATTTGAATCCCTTAAACTACTAAGCCATCATCAAGAAGGAAACCAACCAGTGGTTCCCACAATAACAAGGATTTGTTGAAGACCCCTATTGTGTATATTGTGATGAATAGGGACAAGAATTACCTCATCCAGAATGCAAGCATGCAGGTGCAGTTTTACAAAATAAGTTCTTTGCTGTATTCTTAAGTTGAAAAATTAATTTTGAAAATGTACAAATTTTTTTTTTTTTTTTTTATTATTTGTACTCAGTTACTTGGAGTACTTACATCCAGACACTCACATAAGATCTAATACACAGACAAAATTTTCATGAAAAAATATAAATTTGGAGGAGAAAAAGAAGAAAAACAAAAATGACCTTTTATTATTCATAAACACACTTTTAAATCTTGAGTGTGTATTGTCATTCAATCTCCTTCCTTTCATAAGACAAAAGGAGGATTAGCAAGCTCTTCACACAAACAAATTCACCAACACAATTAGTCCAATCCTAATAATACTCTATTATCATGGCCATATATCAGAAGAAGCAATACTTAATATCTATTCAGTCATCCTCACATTTCTTGTTAGAATTTACACATTTGCATGTGGGTTAAAAAACCAAAAATGCTTAGTTCAATCTTAATATGGCTGAACATGTATCCACTAACCTTACCCCTTTTATGACAATTTGGTGGGGAGGGAAGTTACGACAGTAGAGATTGAAGAAGGCCAGAGAGCACAACAGCTGAAACATTACAATAATAAGAACAAAAGATGAGGACATTAGTCCAAGAGTACATAAAAAGTAACAATCTTCACATGTTTGTTTATTTTCAATAAGATCTTTTTGTAATTATGTATAAGTTTTGTTGTTTCATGATTTAAGAGTGCAAGGAAGGTGATATGGTTGTATTCATTTTAATTTTCCAAGTACTTTCAATATATTCACAACATTTTCAGGGTCATGATGGCCAGGACAATTAGTTGCATGTCAAAAGTAAATTTCTGGCTTTGTAGTTAAACAGTTAATGATTCCAGTCATGCACAAAATCACTAGAGGGTACATTTGAAATTTTTTCTTATTGTAAATGTTATAATGTAGGGGAGATAACTTAGCCCCCCCCCCCAAAAAAAAGAAGAGTTCTTGTGGTAGGTTACAGTTTGCGTGTTCTTTTTAAAAAAACTGTTTAGTTTTAATAGATATTTCTAAAAACTATACGATAAATATTTCAGAACATTTGTAACATTTGAACATTCATAATTTTGTTAAGTGTTGGTTTTAATTTTTTAATATAAATGCCTTTGAGAATTTGTAATTTCTGTGTATTGTATTCTTGAAGTATACAGGTATGGTCAACTAATATACTTCTAAATTGTGAATATGGACAGGAGTGTTTTTGCAGATGTTGAAGAAATCATTCATGTGTAGAATGAGCTACCTTGATAGTATTGTTGTAGAATGACCAACTTATACATTAGCTTTTTTGTTGGAATTAATATACAGTATTGGTTTTCTGCAATACGTCAGATGGTGGGAGAAGAGTTATTACAGATGATAAAGTTGTATTAAATTTGGCATAGTATATGATTATTTTTTTTTTTACTGGGATGTGTGGGGGGATAAATCAGTGCTAATGAGTTTATTTTTTAGGATTTTTTTGCTGCTTGTTTATATTTAGAATGCATCTGATTAAGATATAGAAGATTGAGGCGTTTCAGTTTATTTGAGGACATTATGCTCTATGTAATTTATATTAAAATTTGTAATAGATCACCTTATTTGTTCATATTAATAAGGGTTTGTTTAATTATCTACATTGTTTGGACTGTTGTCCTCATCTTTATTGTCATATTCACGTTTTGGCTGTTCACTTCTTCAGGTGATTGGAATTTCAAACTTCATTTCATCCACAGGTGTAGATTGTACTAGTTCTAATATTAGTACATCAAGGAATGCAAGCTTGTTATTGTTTTCTCTCTCCATTATGAACTGTATTGAGTTCACATGGTCCAGCAGTAGATAAACCGCTTCCTGGTGTAGCCAGAGTATTAAGTGTCATCTATATATCTCAGCCATAGGGTTGTTCATATGTGAATTTAAAGACAATTTTTTTTTTAATTCTTAGTGTAGTTCATGTATTTCATCAATGTGTTTTTAATAAGATGAGAATATTGTCAACATATCCAAGGTAGATGACTGTTTTTTAAAATTACTAAATATATTATTTTCAAGGTTAGCCATATAAAAGTTACTAAAAGTTGGACCTAGGACTGAGCCCATGGAAACACCATCATGTTGTACATATATATTGTTTTCATGGTGAAAGAGTGCAACTTTGTAGTACAAGTTATAAGTAATTTCCGTAATATGTTGGGTCTAATTTTTAATGGAGATCAATCATTGTGTATATTGTTTATAATTATGTCAATTGTTTCTCTAACTGGGACATTGATGAATAAATTTTCAATATCAAGTGAGGCTACAGTTTCATTATCAGGATTTTGTGTATTTAAGATTTGGATTAATTCAAGAATTAATTTGATGCTGTATTGATTGCTGGGGATGTATAGTGTAATGAGCTGATTAATGATTTTGGCTAATTGATAAACGGGAGTCGGGATTTGGGATATAAAATGTCGGAGAGGAAAGCTTGGTTTGTGTGTTTTTATGATTCTGTACAGTGGAGTAATGGATAGCGGCTTGGATTGAGGAATCAGAGAGCCGAGTTCCAGTCAGATCCATTACATTCACTTACATGCTAATACTATTGGTAAAGGTATGAATCCTCTTTCTCCCCATCTATGGGTAAATAGCAAGACAGTCCTGTTCTATAGCCTTGGATGGCAACTAGTCAACCACAGAAAGAAATGGCAACCTACTGCAGGAAAAAATCTGCCTCGTCAGTCATGTATTGACAGATACATGATCGCCTAAGCTAAGCATGTATCACACGTGGCACATAACCGATTGAAATGTAAACTGGCTTATAACCAATTATTTTGGGAAGTTTTAAAATTGCCTTGTTCTGTGTGTGTGTGTGTGTGTGTGTATCATTTACAGACCCATCTATCAACAGACTTCAGCAGATGCAACAGACAAAATAAAATATTTCCAAATCGTCAGCAATGCATTGTATGTATACCATCTGCTGTACAGTGTGTATATATATATATATATATATATATATATATATGTGTGTGTGTGTGTGTGTGTTTTACATTTATGATCATAACTACTAGTCAGTTATAGAGGTCTTATAATCCCTTCCCATTTACGGACACTCTGCTTTAATGCACCCCCTCCCCCGTCCGCTGGCGAGGTGTGTGTTTGTGTGTACTAGTACACACACAGAGTTACCGAGATATGAGTAATTGGGTGTTTTTTTACAGTACTACAAGCCTCTCGACTAGCGTAAGTGGTCGAGCCGTTAGTTCAAATAAATTTTTTTTTTGTTTCAAAATTTTTCTTGGGTAAAAATTAGGCTTTTTTTTTCGGTACGATATTGATTGATAAGAAATACAAATATTTTCTTGATGTTGTGCATCGCTCATAGTCCAGAAGAATTTAATTAATAGGAAAAAATATTTAAAAGATTTGAGGAAAGGGAGGTTAATGAAGCAGTGTTCAATTTAAGAGAATTTGGTGTGGTTTAAAAAAAAAAAAAAAAAAAAAAAAAAAAAAAAAGGGGGAAGAAAGAAAAAGCAAGCAGTGAGATAATTCGTCTTGTTTATTATTTCTTTGTATAATTTCGGCTATTCAAATAAAAGATTCTGGAGAAAGAAACAAACGTGGAAAACATTAGGATCTTTAACAGCAACAATAAAAAAAAAAAAAAAAAAAAAAATATCTGCTGGAATTTATTATTATTTTTTTTTGCAAACGAATAATAAACAAGCACTTGCCTCCGTTCAATAATTTAGAATAAAAAGTTAATATCCCTTGTAGTACAATGCTGCGTAATGATTGATAACGACGGAAAGAATTACTACAAAAACTTAAAAAGTACATAAATACTTAAAACATTCTAAAAACTAAAAAAATATTTAAAAAATAAAAAAAATACTTCTCTTAAGACAAAATTTGTCAAATTATAAATATTTCTAGAATAAATAATTTATTAAAAACGTTTAAACAAAATAAATAAAAGTAACATGTTAGTTATGAAAATAATGAAATTTTCATTTAATTTCTCTGGAGTCTAACGTGTTACTTTTTTTAGTCTTAGTCACTACTGTGTGTAGTGTATTATAAACTTTTCTCTTTTGGCAAAATCTTACAGATGACCTGTCGCATGTTACCAGAAGGGGTGCGCACCCCTATTCTTAAAAAAAAAAAAAAAAAAGTCAGGAATAACACATAACAATGAATATTAAACTATTTACTATAATGACTTCTTTTTTTTATTTTAGAAGACAAATGTAACTTGTTTATAAAGAGATTCGGATCATCCAAGAAACCCTCATTGGTCTCTGAACTCTGAACTGAATAATGATGCCATGAAAAATTCAACCTAATCGATCTCGTGGATAATTTGACAATTCTTTTTTTTTATTAATTTTTTTTTTTAGAGAAATATTTAAAAAAAGCGAAATATACCACTAAAAAAAAAATTGTAAAAAAATTTTTTTTTTTTTTTTTAAGATAAATCTTTTTGTAAGCTAGTCACGAAGAAATGAGGAAGTAAGTTACTAGTTAAAAAAAAAAAAAAAAAAAAAAAAAAAAAAGGTAAAGCTAACAAGATGCAATCCATGTCAAAGTCCAAAATAAAAGACTAAAAGAGGCTTTTTAAAAGAATTCTCACAAAAAAAAAACAAAAAAAAACAAAAAAAAAAAAAAACAATGAGGGGAATTCAACTCTTAAGTTAAAAATTAAATAAGAAAAAATGAAAAATACTGAGTTGATTAACGATTGTAGAATTTTTTTTATACACATTTTGTTAAAAAAAAAAAAAAAAAAAAAAAAAAAGGAAAATATCAATGTCTTTAAAAAAAAAAACAAAAGTTAAAATTTATGGTATGAAGAAAGGACTTTAATTGAATTTTGAATTCTGTGTAAAAAGACAAAAAAAAGGGAAGTTTTTATTATTTATTTCCCCAAGACTTCTTTAATTCACTCTCTTAAATGGATTCGTAATAATTAAAAAAAATATTTCAGGTTTCAATTTTATTTAATTTCACAGTTCTTTAATAAGGCGCGTAGGAAAATCGAGAAAATAAAGTTTTAAAATAACCACCGAGAAAAATATAAATAAAGGAAGAAAGGTTTTCTGTTTTCATCACTCGCCTCCTTCATCAATCGAAAGGGTTATATATATTTGTTTATTAATATTATTTTTTTTAATAATAAAGATGTAGTCTTCATTATTTCTAGAAAATAATTAAAAAAAAAGGCCAGTACAAAAAAAAAAAGAATAATACTTAAATTAAAACAAGGAGCAACGCTAAGTCTCGACATCGTAAATATAAATGACACATGATTATAAAGAAAAAACAAAGGGGGTCCAATTTACAACATAAAAAACATAATAAACAAATCCCCCACTTTATGTCCACCCTGTATACATAACAAGAATATGAAAGGGGGTTTCGGCAACTCTCTTGCCACGTTGTCGGGGATAATCAAGTTCCTCGGAGCGGAAAAAGAAAAGACAGTGACTAGGTAAACAGACCTTGCTGCAAGGTCCCGAGGGTCTCAATGAATGGGCGGGTTCCTGTTCAGACTCTTTAGTATCTCCGTTGCTGGCAAAAATTAAGAGAAAAACTGCAAAACATGGGGGAAGTTCGGTAAAAGACTTACCGGAGAAGACATGCACAGGAGAGCGCCATGTTTCATATATTACGTGTAGAAACGTGGGCGATTCTGATTGGCCAATCTGACCTATGGTCCATTCGCAAACATTTCGTACAATAACCGTTTCGTATCTACGGATCACTCTAATCACTACAATTAATGCTATGGAAATCCTTGTACATTAGACAATTTAAAGACGCAAAGGATGGAGATAACTTCGAAAAATATGCTTGTAGGTCACAAATTTAGTTAATTCTTTTGATATTTTTTATCATTATACTCATCATTCTATGTACATGATAATTAAATAAATAGTAAAATTTCAGATTAATTCAGAAAAATTCTGCTTCTAAAATAGTAGTTACAAAAATACTAAAAAAATTATAAAAAATAACATTGTGTATTGTATGTTTATTATCTACTATGGGTTCACACGTGGAGTATTGGACTGCAGCCTTATCATGTTGCTGGTATGGTTTCTACAGCAAATAGGCTTTTATGGGGTGAAGTTGCAAACCCTACATCCAACTAGTTTTGAATTCAGAGTGGTCATTCTCTTAGACTGGTTGACAAAGAACAGATTGGGCTAAAGAGCCCAATCTGTTCTGCTGTTTAACTATAGCTAGAGAAAAAAGTGATGGATTTATACCTCTTCCAAAGGTATTCCTATAAAAAAAAAACACAAGAGCCTTGGCAAGCTGATCCCACTTTCTGTGCCAATAACTATTATGCTACCTGCACATCCATATATAGGCACTGATTTGTCATATTTGATAGTTAATTAGAAGCACATTTGTCCAAAAATGAAGTCTAAAACTTGCCCAGTGTTAAGTAGTGAAACTATAGGATTATCCCACCTTGTCTATCAAGAAACTTCTTTTAATGGTCACTAGCTGGCATTGTATTAAGCAGTATAAAAGGAAAAGATATAAACTCTCTTTCTGTCTCTTTTGGACTGTCTTCAACCAAGGGGACCATAATGAAAAGATTCATTTCCTCTCTGGAGGAACTTAATCCCCAAGCATACTACAGTTGTATGGCAAACTGACTTTTAATCTCAGTCAAGCCACATGCTCACACATATGCACACTAGAGCCAACCAGGGCCAGTGCATACTATCCCCAAACCCCCACAACTGGGAAGCCCAAACCTGGTTAGGGGTCTTGAACAGTGATTTATGACCCTCGCTGTCTTATCAATATTTGCTTTCTTCTACCTACATTTATATACATTATAAATTAAACTAAGCATAACTGATAATTAAAGGATGAAAAATTTTTTGCAGATTTTGACATAATTCTAGCGTCTATTTTTGGACAAGTCTGTGAATTTGTCTTGCTCATGTTAAGTCTCAAAAATACTATATCAAATTCACTATCTTCTATCCCTACTTTTGAATGTGTTAAAATTATCCAACTTTCTAACAAGAAAAATCTCAAGTTAATGTTAAAATCTGTCACAAAATATTGTTGATTTATTTAAGATGAAATGATCTATTATGACATTTATTTAAGATGGAATGATCTATTATGACATGTCTCTAAAATTTGATACATTTTATTTATTTTCAATTTTTCTAGTTGAATTGTTCATCTATATTGCATATGATCCATTACTGTTCATAATTAGGTTACAATAGAATTTGTATTTTATATGAATACTACTTTATGAAAATCGATATACAGTAGGGTGGGATTTCACAAGACCCTTGCACTGGTCTTATAAACAGATATGAATTATTTCATATTAAAATACACACAGAGAATTCTTTCCTTCTGACCTACAAAAGCCTCTCAAACACATAAAATATGTTTAATACATTTATTTTGAAAATCTTCAACAGAATGACTTTTTACAGTAGTTATGTTTGAGGATGCATATGGGAGAGAATGAGAGAAAGAAAAAGTTTAGGAGGAACTAAATATATATGTGCATACATGGTGAAGGAAGATATGTTTGTTTTCCATATAGCAAGGATGAGTTAGTCATCTAAGGTCACCAAATAGTCATTCAAATGTTGTATTTCATCTCTGGGTATGTTACAATGACCATGTCACCAGAGAAGCAACACAAATTAATTTATTGACTCTTGTTTTGTTTGATTTTCCATCTGGTTATATACAAAGCAAGAAAGGCACTCTGCTTCATTTTGGATCGTAGCCTATACCATGGCTTTGAAAGTTTTCTGATTGGTTGGTCAAATAATGCTTTTTTAGAAATAGTGAAATTTGGGTCTCTTTGTTATTATTTGTTTATTTCTTTTCTGACTGTTATAACCTAGGGAAGGTTACTGAATAGAATAATCACATGAAGGTTTGTAATGAACGATAATACTTAGCACAAGAACAACACATATAAGATTCACCAGCAGTGTGTAGAAGTAGTAGTCAACTGCACAATGAAGTTAGTTGTTGGTTTGAAATTTTTCATGCAACAAAAACAGACTATCACTATTGTTTTGTCCGTCTATTGGTTGATATATTGAAAAGTAACTGTCATCTTTGATAATGGCTTATGTAAGATAATGGCTTATGCTTTGATTGGTTTTAACATGTATCAATATGGTGATTTCCTTTTGTCTTTCAATGATAATGTTTATCAGACAATATGAAAGGTACTTAAAACAAATAGACAAAACTTGTCTATATTATTTAATAAAACATGCATTATATATATATATATATATATATATATATATATATATATATATATATATATATAAACAAACTGGTTCATGCTAGACACAATCATCAGGCCACATGTGTTGTTTTTTTCTCAACTATATATATGGGTCAGTGGTGCATTGTGGGTAGTCCATTCTAACGGTTATTTTGGCAGAAGTGAGAGGAGAAAAAAATTTAAAAGAAAACAAGCAAAATAAATTAATCCAAATAAATAAATAAATAAATAAATAAACAAACCACTCCTACCAAAATAACCGTTAGAATGGACTACCCATAATGCACCACTGACCTATAAATATAAATAGTTGAGAAAAAAAACAATACATGCGGCCTGATGATTGCATCTAGCATGAAATAATCTGTCACCTCTGAGTGTTGATTTCAATGTTCACTTTTATATTTACATACACTCTATCCCTGATATTGGGCACTTTATCCCATAAATATAGCACACCTTAAAACTATATTTCTTCATATATATATATATATACATATATATTGTTACAAACTTGTAGCATATAGGTGAACCACAGGTACAAAAACAAAGGAAAAAGTAGGATCCTTTTTTGGTGTATTTATTATAACAGAGCCAATAAATAGTATTACACAACAAAATCCAGAATTATATCATATGGGGGGGGTAGATCTATTTCAACCAACGAAAACTTCATCAGTCTTATTCAACTCCTGTGTATAGACTGAGTTCATGTCAGAATTAGAAATTTAATTTTGACAGCTGTCGAAAAATTGATACAGAATTTATCCATTTCAATGTTTCAGTCAGAGGAAATGCATGAGCCAGTGGTCAGCGAAGGGTGGAAGGTTTTATAAAATTAAACCTGGATATTAATTAACCTTATGGCATTAAATCATATAGAAGAATGAAGTGTTAATTTGAAACTAAGAGAACTGAAAAGGGAGTTTTAAAAAATAATTTATATATAAGGTTAGGCTCCTACTTAAAAATACTCTTCCATATGAGGCAAGTTTGGATTTTGTTGTATAATACTATATATATGTATATATATATATATATATATATATATATATATATATATATATATATATATAGTTGGATTGATGTGAGTTTGTGACCCTGAGTTTCACACCTTTTGTGATCATCAGACAATTGATTTGGTATCAGTTAGAGATTTTCCCTGAGCTATTGAAAGAAAGGCAAATTTTTACGTACTTACTCCGCGAATAAACACAACAATAACTGACATTGCTCAATTCAGGGAAGGGCTTTGTAATATCAGTAGTAATAGTCATTGTTTACAAATTCGCACTTTTCTCCCAAGAGTGCAAAAACAAAATTAAGATTTTTGGATATTCTTTTCATCTCTTTTTTCTGTTCTTTTTCTTTCCTTTTTTTGTTTGTTTTATCTTTTTTATAATGTTTTTTTCATTTTCTGTTTATCTTCTTATTAAACTTTTCTACCTTCTTTTTTCTCTCTCTCTCTCTTGCAGCTTTTCTTTTTTTCCCCTTTTTCACAGATACTTTTTTCTTATTCTCTATTTACGTATATTTATACATCAGTATATATATATATAGATATTGAAATTGTCTACTCACCAGTTATTTATTAACACCTGATGAGATGTGTTAATACACATTGAAACATGATTGCAGTATCCTAAAATAAAGAATATTGCTCAACTTTTGTATTGAGCCCTCTTTTTAATTGGATTCTATTTGTTCTCATTTCATACACACACACACATACAAGTGTGGACACTGAGATCAACACTAAGTGGTGACAGTTAGTTTCATATTTGACCAGAATCTTCAAGGTATTCAAGCATGAAACAGACTGTCACCACTCAGTACTGAGTTCAGTGTCAACTTTTATATTTACATATGCCCTATCCTTGATACTGCACATTTTTACCCATAAATATAACATATATAAACTATATTTTTATCATATATATATATATATTAGGTTGGTGCAAAAATAATGTCGTTTTCTCACATATGTTACTATGTGAGAAAACGACATTATTTTTGCAACAACCTAATATATATATATATATATATATATATATATATATATATATATAAGTAAATAGAGAATAAGAAAAAAGTATTTGTGAAAAAGGGGAAAAAAGAAAAGCTGCAAGAAAGAGAGAGAGAGAGAAAAAGGAAGAGGAAGGATGGATAAGAAGAGACAAGAGAAAAATGAAAAAGAGAGAAAAAAAGAAAAGGAAAGAAAAAAGAAAGGACTAGAAAGTGAACAGGTTAAAAAGAAGATGAAAGAAAAAAGAGGGAGAAGGGAAGAAGGACTGAAAAGAAGAGAATAGATTAAAAAGAAGAGGGAAAAAAAAGGGAGAAGGGTGAAGGACGGAAAAGAAGAGAATATATTAAAAAGAAGAGGAAAGAAAAGGAAGGAAAAAATGAAGAAGGACTGAAGAGAATAGATTAAAAAGAAGTGGAAAGAAAAGGAAGGAAAAAATGAAGAAGGACTGAAAAGAAACAAGATAAAAGAAATCAAAAAATATAATAAAATATAAAAATAAGCAAATGAAGAGATCAAAAGAAAAAGCAGTGATAAAAAAAATAAAAATGTTATACAAATTAAAATATAGGCAAGAATAAAGAGAATCAGCAGAGGGTGGTGTTCCCTCACTGTGGAGCAGCCATAAATATAATGATTTTATCATGAAGAGAAAGCCAAACTTGCTTGATATATGAGTCACATAGAATAAATTTATGTTGTTTGAGCGCCACAAGATATAAGCAAAATTTATGCAAGTTTTTGTTGCTCGATATATATTTTGTTATAAAAATCCATACAGCAATAACATAGATTGTGTGTAGCAAAAAACAAAATCTGATTGGCCAGGATATTTTGGAGGATAACGCTTTTAAGGCAAGCAGTCTTTGTAATTGAAGTGCTTAAAATCAAGAGACGGAGCACTGATACTAACAAATAAAATGAAATACAATGAAGGGAGTAATTATTATTTCACACTCACCAGAGGAACTCTGTCAGATTATTTTGCCCTAGACATACTACTGATGTTATAGCTGCAGTACACATGGTACCCCTATGAACCTAATGGGTTATTGGAAGGACTGGAAAGAGAACAGATTAAAAAGAAGATGAAAGAAAAAGAGGGTAAAAGAAGGACTGAAAAGAATAGAATAGATTAAAAAGAAGAGGAAAGAAAAAAAAGAGGGAAAAAAGAAGGTAGCTTGAATAGAATAATTTAAACGTGATGTAATGATTTTCCATTTATAAAATATTACTTTCCATCCAATGCAAGGATTGAACTCACAACCACTAGATAACAGTAACACATATATAATCAGTCCCTACATCCACTACACCACTGTCCCCAAAAGGAATTAATACTGTGTTTTGAGAGCCATTTATATTTACTGTCAGATGATTTTTGACGTTTTGCTATGATGCCTAATTTGTAAACATGTGTCTGTTGAGAAAGGGATTTTAGAGTGGAAAATAATTATTCTTCCCCAAGGTCATGTGAAGGTGGAAATCAGATAAACAAGTAGGCCATCTTAGATTACAAGATATTGTCTTAAGTTTCACAACTTAATATTCTTATCAGTGGGTATATTAGGAAAATGGAAGTAAGGTGATGTACAGTTCTGGTACCAATTGTCATAAATTGCACTGATTAAAATCTGAAATACTTATTTCTCTTCTGAGAAATTTAAATGAATTTTAATGCTTTTAAAATCAATAGTTAATTTTTTTTTTTTAAATTAATAAAATTTAGCATCTGGACTTGATGAGCATCTTAACATGAAACTCTTGAGTTGGTAAATCAGATAAATCAATTGAACTTTTCTTGATTTATTGAATAGAATTTAATATATATTATTTTACACTCTTTTAATAAAGATCTTTGGGCAAAGTTTAACAATTGTACACATAAAAAAAGACTGTCAAAATGACAGTTTTTGATACCGCTATTAGAATTTTAGTATAGCTGGCCACTCGTATTTGAGGATACCCATCTACTAGGGCAGCAAGCCAATCCCGATTGCAGATGCTTGCTCAGGTGCATTTGTGTTTATTCAACACCTACAGAACCCACCTGTGGTTTATACTGTAACTATGCTGAGCAGACCTTAGTTACAGTTTCTGGGAAAGCGCATGTAATCTAGCGTGAACAAGGCCAGCACGCTCAAGCCCTCAGCCACAATAACCTGTGGCTTCATGCTAGCACAGCTATCAATGGCCCCCAGGGTTTCATCTACCCAATTTCACTTACAAGGCTTGGGTCAACCTGTGGTATAGTTCTCAGGCACTTTCTAAAGGTGCCACACACTGGGATTGACCTTGATCCATTCCAATATCATCAGGAAGTTTCCTTCCTGACAAATGACTATGGTGAGATTTGAACCTGGGTCTCATTGTCAGAATGTGAACATTCTAACCACTCACCCATACATATACTGTTAAATATAACAGACAATGAATGTCTATTATGTTTGATCATGAGCCATTCTAAACTTCTTATAGTTGATTTAATTTCAGGTAAAAATAAAGACAAAAATTCTCCAACATTTTGATATTTTTTATTAAGCTGTTCCTTGATCTAAGTTTTCGGTTCACATGAGCAATCTTCAGAGTGGTTATATGGACATTTTAACAAAGATATTCACATTTGAAGATAATATTCTGTTATGCTGACACAGAAGAGTGATATGCAACAATAACGGTTGTGGAATAGCAGATGCAGGTTATAAAATTTATGTGTGTGTGTATATATATATATATATATATATTATATATAAAACTTTAAAAATTAGGAGGTCTGATTCAACTCTGACCATTAACCTTATATATATGTGTATGTATGTATGTATGATTTTAAAATCATTTCACCCCAAGCAAGGTGAAAATGCCACTAGTATGCAGAGCTTTAGGAAAGTGAAAGAGAAGACTGCTTATAGGAAGGACTGAGGAAAGGACAAAAGTTGAGCAGGATTCAAGAAGACAGAGGATTGCAAGTGACATTGTATTTAAATTTTTGGAGATTGTAGTTATCAGGGAAGAAAGGAATTCCACAATTGGAGTTGAATGTCCAAAATCTTGTTACTGAATTTGGGAGTTCATTATTTTTATAGATACAAATATTTAAGTTTTTATAGATACACATATTTAAGTAAATGCAGAGGAGGATTCAAATGAAGGAGCTTAATGGTATAGCATGTCAGACTATATGATGGTTCCATGTAGGATACAGGTTTGGTTCTTGTTGGAGGACACATATTTTCTTTGAGATTTCTCGGACATTCAAGCCATTAAATATTGCTAATACTGTTTATTATAAACAGAGCATTTATTTAATATTTAAATATTTGTATCTATAAAAATAATGTATAAACACAAAATATAATAATAATTGTTGGACTTAGTCCATTTCATATATATATATATATATATATATATATATAATGTCATTTGCAGACAGTACTGTTTCGCTGTATCACAGCTCCTCAGTACAACATCCGAATACTTCAAGCCCGGATTGAAACCCAACTGATCAGTCAGAGTTTCCACCACTAAGCCAATCAACCGGAGTGCTCCAATTCATTTTACTGAAGAGCTTTGCATTAATGCAGTTGGCTGTTGCTTATAGAATTAGCTTATCACTCAACAGTGCTCAATTGAAATATATTTTCAAGATATATATATATATATATATATATATATACCCCCCCCCCCAAATGTTTTCAAAATCTTGACTGATGATTGTTTTAAGCACATTGAGCATATTTAATATGGTAATGAAGTATGAGAACTAGGGAAAAATGTGCAAATTTGCATTTCAGTAACAAAATTAAACTGCCAAAAATAACACTAAAAAGGAAAAAAAAAAAAAAAAAAAAAAAAGATATTTTTAATGATATTTATTTGTCTTAGTAAACATCTTGTTTTAAATTCTTAAATATTTTTACTAAACATGAACTTATTTTTGAATCCAATGGGGTCTCTTGATATCCAGTAAATAATTATAAAGCTTGAAATTTTTCTTATTTACCTTTTATATTAACCGTGATAAAAAAAAAAAAAAAAAAAAAAAAAAAAAAAGGAGCTCAACCAACATATTTCCACAAGCTGCATATTAAAGGATGAAGAATCGTATGTGGCTCGTGAGCCATAGTTTGGCCAACCCTGCTATATACAAATCCTCCAGATGCATGTTAGGATTACTTCTTTGCCAACAAAAATTGCCAATTCTCAGTTTTACCACACATTTGTTTTTTCTTTGTTGCTGTGAAATTAGAAGGTAATAAACACTTAACTGTATCCCTTTTGTATGTGAGCATCATGTGTGTGGCATCCTTTTGTATTGAGAAACCTTGGATCTGCATCCAAAGAACCATGTGTCAGCTGGTGGTGGTAGTGCAGCATCTGTTATGGGTGTACAAGTTCACATGAGTGACAGTCTCGATTGTAATGAACGCACGTGAAGACACTTTCCCCTGATCTCACCTTGTTTCCTGTCGAGCACACTTTCTCTCTCTGGCTATGTGAACATTGTTTCTATTTTTAAGAACATTTTATTTAGTTTTTGCCTTTAATTACGTTTTCTTGTCTATTTTGCTCTGTTCTTGTTATTGAGAATTTTGTCAATTCCAGTTAATCATGTCTCCTTCCTCAACTTATATTTTAGCTTTTACTCATGGAAAAATCGTTGAAATAAATGACACTATCTAATGGTGGGATCAGAACAAGAGTCTTGTTAAAAAAAAGACAAAAAAACGAATTTATAAGAGGTAATTCAGTGTTTGCAAGACGAATATTATCAACACCACCTATATAGGTGGTGTTGATATGTAAAAAAAAAAAAAAAAAAAAAAATTAACAAGGGACGTAATAATATTTGCTTTTCGCACAAATATTAAGAGTTGTTGTTCTTGATAATTTTTATAAACTGTCATGTCACTGCAAAACGTAAGCGATTATAGCCTTCTTTTTGTCTTTGATACCTGAATTGCTGTAACTTATTGGGAATGGTAATGGAGTGGCTTCCATTGCTTTTTGTATGGTTTTGGATTTCGAGTTTTGTTTCCTAAACTTGCTGTCATCTAAAGCTAGAAAGTTCAGTCTACCCTTACAAGTATTTAATCCATATGGGGTGAGGAGAGGGAGACAAGAGAGGTATTTCTACTGTTCTCAAGAGCATTAATACAAAGATATGACAAGGCTAATCATTTTTTTTTTTAATTTATCATCGTCGTTGACATTATCATCATCCTACCCCAGATTTAGTCAGTTGTACCTTGGATCATGCTTTCCAACCCATCCACATGTTACTGAAACGGTTGAGGTTACAAATGTGAGCAAATATATATGAATATGTAAACCTGTTATTGGCAAAGTAAAACTAATGAAAAGCACAGATGAAAGCTCTTGATCAAAGGACAGAATTTGTTGACAAACTCATTAGTTCCAAAAAAAAAAAAAAAAAAAAAAAAAAAAAACAAAAAAAAAACCCCAAAATAACATGAATATAGTTACATTACAGTGTGGAAGTTTGAAAAGGTGAAAAGTCGACTTTGTAAAAATATTCAACTCCTTAGAAAAGCAAAAGAAATAAAAAGAAAGCAAATAAAATGCAAATCCAAAATTTTTGTATTCCAGAAATTGGCCAATTTCCTTTTTGTCCAACAGAAAAGACGAGACAGAGAAAGATTTCTTAATGTCTTTTACTATTAGGTTGGTGCAATGATGTTTTTCGACGTATTTTTTTTAACGTCAAAAACCGACATTATTACATCATTATTTTTGCACCAACCTAATACTTTGACTATCACATGAATTGACTACTTGATATGTTGTTCGTTTATTTATACATGGCACATGGACTTAATAGACAAAATGTGTAAATATTTAACAGAAAAATACTTGGCTCAATTGTAAAGTATGTTACTTGAAGAGTATAAAATTTCTAATAACTGAATAACCAAAAATGGAAGCACAAAGGGCAAACAGGATCCAAAGCTTTATAGATTAATAATTTGATACAAGTTTTAAATTCTGTGTAAATTTTTATCTTTCTCAATAGATTATAGGTTAATTAAAATTTATTTTTAAGTTGGTATCCATGCAGTAGGGATTTGTCATCCACGAGCAGGTGGAGACACTTTTGGACACTATTGAAACTGGAAAGTGAAGACTAGGCAGCTCCTGCCCATATCCTCCACTTTTGGCCTGATCTGACTCTTGTAAAGGTAGAAGACAGCAGGAGGAATCAAGTACTTATTAGAATGGTACAGGGAACCTGACCATTTTTCCATAGTCTTCAGTAGTGGATCATATATACAAGCTCCACTTAAAGTCTGGGTTGACTAAGTCCCAATAGGTGCTCAAAGGAAACATCTATTCATCATAATAGTTCAGGGTCTGATCAACCAGTCCTCCCCCCAGCAATGTTAGAGATTTGCTGCTAATCTCTGGTCACTTAGAGGTTTTGAGGTGCACTCATATACTGCATAGTTATTCACAAATGATTGGAGTGTACTTAGGCTGATCATTTATGTCAAGTAAAAATAGGATGGCTCCGAGAAACAACCCCAGGGGAGGATGTCTGTGTTGATTGCTAGGCCCTTGGAGGGCTGGCTGTTAGCAACTACCTTTAGGGACCTACCCATTAGGAAGGACTTTATAATTGTTTACCTTTTGGAAAGGCATTTCAAAGTATTAAGAAATAGGAAAATTTCATTAGGAAAAAAGAAAAGAGTGCTCAACTGTTACGCAATATTAATCTTCCTATCTGGCAGTGAATGCCAGACAAACTCCTCATAGATAAAAAGGAGACAGAGATGTGGTTCTACAGGTGAGTGCCGAGAACACCAGACAGGGCATGTGGAGCAACTAGGAAGTTTTAAGGAAATTGGAAACACAAATTAACATACCTAACATGTGTAAATGTATAGCAAAACTGGGACTGGGTAGTATAGTAAAAAGGGATGAAATTTTGCTGAGAGCTATGAAAGATAGAAAATTGCAGAAATCCAGGATCGCCTTTATCTTGAAGGGACAGTTTACAAATGAAAAAGAAACCCTTTTTGTCAATATATATTTACTCTCTGAACAATACCCATATCTTATCTGCCAGGTGGTGCCTGTTTCAGGACTGGATAAATTATCCTCGATATGGAGTGTAAGGGACGCAACTCTCTCCGTAGGAAAATGTCTGACAATGCAAAGCAATGTATACCAAACACGGGTGTAAATGCTTCTGCCAATTTCTCCAAGCGACCTGCTTTTATGGGGCCCAGACACACCTCATTAGCATGCATGTAACGCGACCATGTGAGACTGCATGAGACCGTGAATATTAAAAAGTCACGGACGCCATCTTTGACCCTTTCTTTCTTTTCTCAACACACAGGCCAGACAGACGCAAGGGCGTTTGGGAGGTAAGCCATTTCTATTTTCCCCACAAATCCCCTTTTTTTTTTTTTTACACTCTGGAATGTTGTAGCAAAAACAGGACTTCTTGGGATCCTCCCTCAGCAAACTGTTTTCATAATTTCAGTGAGCAAAGAACAGGGCAAAAGTCAATACTAATCAAAAAACAGATAAATGCAAGACAAAACTAGGCAAAGCAATAGTAGTGATTTTCCAAGCGTAGTCCGAAAGCAGGGGGGCACCTAGTGAGGATCGAACTCACTACTCAGTCATAATTGACTAGCGAGACAAGCTTGCTAAACATTACACCAGATCAAGGTACCCAAACGCAAAGCAATAGTATTTAGATTAGGATAACAGACTGAACGATCTTTATTGCCATATTTATGACATTTTAGTTGTTGTACACTTCAGCCTTTGGTACAACAGCCAAAACATTGTGAAGATGAGGACAAGTCTGAACAATGTAAATAATTACAATACTTCCTATCAGGAATATAGACTGATGTTAAAGCAACAGTAATAAGGCAAAAAGTTCAAAGAATATTGTTAATACACAAAAGAGATACAGACAAGTGATCACAGCATTGTGACTTCAAGATGAGAGCAAGAATATGGCAGACGAGACTAAGAAATGGTCTGTCTTATTGGTTAGGGAGAAATCGCAGCATGCATCTATACAGTTTATCTATAGATTTGGAGAAGGGGCTGTTTTTGCAGTCATTCCTCTGGATTAGAACCAATAACTGATCATGTTTTAGCATGTAGCTAAACATTTTACTCATAGTAACAAGGTGGTGTCTAGGTGGCAAAGATTATCATTAGTGAAAATGTGAACAATGATTAGAGTTCAAATTCCAGCTGTGCTTATTGTAGTCACTTTTGCACGAAGAACATTGAATTTAAATTGGTAGAATTGTTGAACATGGTATAATAATGTATTCAGTAACTTTTTTTTTTTTTTTTAGTTGCTTAAGATTTAGTCTAATTTGAGTAGTTACTTGAGAAAAAGAAAAAAATCTTTGTCCCAGTTATAGGTTAAATAGCAGAGCAGACCAAGCTCTCTAGCCTTGAATGGAGACAGTCTAAAAGGATAGCTCTGAATTCAAAACCAGCATAAACAACTTACTACTGAAACCACAACTATTGTTGTTTCCTGTGAATTCTAGGCTCACAGCCAGAGAAGTGAATTCTATTTTTGGAATTGAATTCAGGGTAGTTCGTTTCCTAGACGGATTTGCTAGCCAATGTTTAAGAGCATGTCTGCCTTGCTCTTTTCTCATAGCTGGAAAAGGAAGAAGTAATGCTTTATAAATTTCCTCAGCATTATTAGGATACTTATTAGAGATAGTTGAAATTTTTTGTTCAGGTTCTACTAAAAAAAAAAAAAAAAAAAAAAAAAAAAGACAAAACCGAATTTGAAAATATTTTATAAAACTAAATTTCAGTTTAAAAAAATATTACATAAGTAGACAGAACTGAAACGAATCAATGAAAAAAAGTGAATTGAATGGAAAAAATATCAAACAACATTGTCAAAATGCTAAAAGTGAATGAAAAATGCAAGTTTTATGAGCATGAGAAAAAAAAAAAAAAAAAAAAACATTCAAAAATCCAACTCATAGCTTTTACAAATACAAAATGGCTGCCTTGAGAAAGTTTTTGATGGTAAAACTTGCATATTTATAAAGCGTTTTTTTTTCTTTTGACAATTGAAAAAAATTGAATTTTTTTTTTTATAATAAAACGCCAAAGTCTACATCTTATGATCCAGATCAAAAAAAAAAAAAAAAAAAAAAAAAAAAAGGTATAAAAAACCTGTACCCATTAAGAACATTTAGTTTGGTTGCAGTTTGAGGGTGAATATATATATAAATATAAAACCCTCAAACTGCAATGAAACTAAATGTTCTAAATGGTTATATATATCTCAACTGCCTTTTGTCATTTGAAGAGATTTGTTTCCAAACTCACATATAGGCAACACCTTTGACGGAACAGAACATGGCCCCAACAAGTTTGCATAAGGATGGGAGACAGTCTCCATTGTTTTTAAACAACTATGTACTTCAATAACAAATGATTTTTGTGAGTAGGTAAAATTGTTTAATTTTCTAAAAATTGGACAAACTTTTGCAATGATGTTGGTAGCCCTGGTATCTACAATGTCAAGTGATTCTATGTATTAATAAACATCGGACAGCCATTTGGGTGATAGAATTTGGAATGGGGGTGAAAGGGATATGGAACATGGGCTGTAACAGATATTTTGAGCAACGATGCAAAGACAAAAATTGTTGAACTAAAACAGCAAGATTTGTTAAAACTCTTTCAAAACACCATTGCATGTTCTTGAAATTCCATCTCAAACTCATTTGCATGCAATGAATGTGCCAACAAAGACAACAATGGAGTTATGTAATGACCTTAGTAGGAGTTCTAAAATTTAAAAAATGTCAATCCTAATGCAACTTTTTCTCTGGGTTTTTTTTTTCTTTCAAACTGTGCAACAAACTTTCCATGCTGAAACTAAAAGGGCTGTAAATGCCTTCAAACTAAAACACGCCAAATCCAACTGAAATATTAATGAACATTTTGTTGTGTATACAATTTACGTCTAACAAAAGAAACTGGTTTTAAACTTTCATTCTGTTAATTTTGTTTTAAATGTTATTTTGCATTGCAAATCAATAGGTCAGTTATTTTATGCATGTACCCTTCTTCCCCATCTTTATGTACTATAAAATGTTCCCGTAAGAAACCTTACACATTTCTCTTTAAGTTGCTGTGAACATAATTGAATAAAAAGGAACCACTATATGGACCCAAAATTGAAAAATATGAAGTACATGCAGAAAAAAAAAAAAAAAAAAAAAACAAACAAACAAACAAACACCACCAACAGGCAGTCATCTTAAATTGAAAATTACCAATGGACCATGTCACATTTGAGTATGGTTGTTGCCGAGATAAGATGGCACATATGATATATTTTACTATTATGCTGACCATAGAGATTATTGCTTCCTTGGTCTTACCCCATTGTTACTTTGAGGATTTTTTTCCCCCCCTTACCCTCCGTAGCCAATGTGGCTTCAATTAACAACAAAGTTGTATGGTCATTACTCAAAATTTTCTGATGGAGAATGTTTTGTAGTGGTTTTGTGTCATTTGTATGGAGATTGTTGACACAGTCAAGGCAAATTTTAAAAGGGCTCCGATCATTGGTTATTGTATTCAAAAAGATAATTCACCAGATAATGGATTAAAAATATTGAAATTTTTAAAGATTTTACCTTATTTTATGCAACCCCCCCCCCCCAAAAAAAAACAACAGATCTTATTCTAAACATTGAATGTCAGGAATTTTCACTGTTGCAATTCTTTGGCTCAGCCACAAACAAATTTCTACTGAAGTTAAAAGGCGTCTAAAGCTTTCTAGAAAATGTTTTCTATTTTCATTTTTTTTTTTTATTAAATTGAAAACTTCCTTAGTTATAAAGCAGATTTGTATTTCTTTTATCACAATTTAATTTTTATGGGTTGATAAACTTTATGTTCTTCCTTCAGAATCAGGGCTATGTAATATAACAATGTATTGAGAAAGAAGTAGATAGGTTCACTAATCGCTCAGTTCACACACCTTCCTAGTATTTTGAACAGGAGCAGAATTTTATCCCTTGTTCCCAATTGGTTCTCTGGTTCCTTCTTTCATTTCCAGTGTTTTTTGTTTTTTTTTAGCTGCTCATCCCAGGGACTGAGATGGATGATAAAAAAAGACACCTTATTAAGAGCTACAAAGGATAGGTAATCATGGATAACCTGATCACCCACATTTTGAGGGGACGTAGAAAATACTTTAATGGCTCTAATTAAGCATAATTTTTTTTTTTTTTTTTTTTTTGAAGTATTCTTACTAAACTGCTAGATCACATACTTTTTTTTTTTTTTTTTTTTAATGCTATAGTTCAAATACAGAGCTCGGGTGCCACTTAAGATAGAGGATTAGTTAAAATGAACAAAGCATGTGTTTAAAATACATTATTTGAATAGTTTCAGGATATGAAACCATCTAAATGTTGTGTAACGACTATTAGGAAGAATAAAAAGAAAAGAAAAAAAAAAAAAAAAAAAAGACCCTAAACTAGCCATGGTTAACTCTGCACTAAATATACGCATTTTGTTACACAATATTTTTTTTTTTTTTTTTTTTTAATACATGACTAGGTTCCCCTGCTTGTGTGGCATGGTGCAGTGTCCTGTTGCCAGAGAGTTTTCCAGCAGCTACCCTCTTGACCCAGGGCAGCACTACCTTCTCAAGGCACTTGATGCAGGCCTCCATGTTAAATTTGAGGCCCTCACTAACAAATTCTAGAGTTCTTTTCTTATCAGAAAAGATCAGAGTGAGTTTTGCAAGCTGCTGTACCTTCGTAATCACTATTAGACTCATCCAATTTGACCAAATCCTCCGAACTGCCCTCGGACAACACCCGAGTACAGCATGCCATTTCCAAATTCCTGGCAGTGCGAATTGCGTTGAATGGAGTCCCTTTTTCTTAGACAGTGCCCAACTGACCCTAATATACCCTGCAGTTGACTAAATCAAAAACTAGCAATGTGTATATGCAAAATTAAGAATATAAAAACAGCAAAAATTTAGCCATCACATCCTGCTATTGGCTATTTTTGATCAATAAAACTTGTATTGGCGTGTTTCACCTACAGTTTACAAATGTTTATGCAAGAAATTATTTAGTTTTCATTTCAATATATAATTATATCCTCAGTTCAAGCTTTGATCTAATGTCTATTGTAAGAAACTGCTTGTGTTATCCCCCTCCATACAAACAATAGTACAAGATTTTACATAATTGTAATCTTGTAAGCATTACAAAGTTAACAAATCCTTAAGCCTTATTTCAGGCATAAAATTACAACTGTAGTAATTTCAGTTATTTTCTGTAAATTGTAAGGATTTTTTAAAATTTTATTTTAAAGTAAAATTGAAAAAAAAAAAAAAAAGTGTGTTCTGGTACCAGCTCTGCAATTTTTCTTAATGCTTTTTAAGAATTAATATAAAGTATTTTACAAGAATACTCTTGAAATATTTACAAATTTGCTATTGTTTTATCTGCTCATTATGAAGTGAAGTATATCAATTTAATGAAATTAGGAAAAGCAGAATTCATTTTTTAAAAATAGGAAATGAAATGAAAAAAGAAAAAAAAATCCTAAATTTCAGATACAATTTAAAAATAGATCAAATCTTCAAATATATTAGGTTGGTGCAAAAATAATGTCGTTTTCTCACATGTTACTTTTATATATGATTTCTGAATTAATTCATTGAGATATATATATATATATATATATATATATATATATATATATATATATATATATATATATAGCCATGTTATATTAGGTTGGTGCAAAAACTGACGTAATAATGTCGTTTTTTGACGTTAAAAATACGTCAAAAAACGACATTTTTGCACCAACCTAATATATCATTTTGAATGCGCGTTTTTCGCTCTATTGAATTGTGTTATTCGTTACCATTCTCAATCTCTTCATTCATTTTTTTTGCAGGCTTTTCGACAGCATGGACAAAATTAAAATCTGCACGATTTTCTTGTTCCAGTTGAAACTAGGCCGAAAAGCTGCCGAGACAGCTCATGATATCAATGATGTGTTTGGCCCAAGAACCACTAACAAACGTGTGGCACAACGCTGGTTGAAGAAATTTCACAATGGTGACGAGAGCCTCGAAGATGAAGACGGTCGCGGCCGGCCGACTGCAGTTGATAACGAACATTTGAAAGCCTTGATTGAAGCCGATCCTCGCAAAACCACACGAGAAGTTGCTGTTGAACTCGAAGTCGACCACTCAACAGTCGTTCGCCATTTAAAGCAAATAGGGAAGTCAAAAAAGTTGGATAAATGGGTGCAGCATGAATTGAACGATAATCAAAAAAAATCGTCATTTTGAGGTGTCTTCTGCGCAACAAAAACGACCCATCATTTCTCGAGCGGATTGTGACGTGTGATGAGAAGTGGATCTTCTATGACAACCGGAGAAGCTCCACAACATTTCCCGAAGCCGAAATTGCACAAAAAAAAAAAAAAAAAAAAAAAAAAAAAAAAAAAAGGTTATGGTGACTGTTTGGTGGCTGCGGCCGGTCTCATCCATCACAGCTTCTTGAATCTGGGCGAAACGATTACGGCGGAGAAGTACTACTGACAAACTGACGAAATGCACCAGAAGCTCCAATGTATGTGCCAGAGATTGGTCAATATGAAGGGACCAATTCTCCTCCATGACAACGCTCGCCCGCATGTTGCTCAACTGACTCTGCAGAAGCTGAACGAATTGGGCTATGAGACTGCCTCATCCGCCATATTCACCGGACCTTTCACCCACCGATTATCACTTTTTCAAGCATCTCGACAACTTCCTGCGCAAAAAATGCTTTAAAAACCGAGATGATGCCGAATTGGCCTTCCATGACTTCATCGCTTTCAGAACTCCGGATTTCTATGCTAATGGTATAAATAAACTTGTTTCTCGTTGGCAAAAATGTGTCGATTCTAATGGTTCTTATTTCGATTAATAAAGTTTATTATGAAAGGAGTTATGATCTTTTGAAGTTGAATGTCAAAAAACGACATTATTTTTGCACCAACATAACTTAATTATTTTTACCAATTTGTGATGGTGATAAATTTTGAATTAAAATGATGTAGACATTTATATACATTTATTTATGACTTGGTCCCACTTAAAAGGAGAAATTTCTTTGTTTTTGAATTTTCTTACTCAGGTAATGAAGATTGCATTGGAATGGTTAATGTAATTTTTTTTTTTTTTTTAAATATCTAACAAGAAATTTCTTTGTGTCTTATTTTGATGGCAATTTATTACCAAAGTAAGACAAATGACAGGGAAGGCAACAAAAGCAAATGATTGTCCTAGTGTGGCTGACGAGATATTTCACTCATGTGGTATCCACACATCAATAGTGATTAAGTTTGGAAGATAAAAGCATTAATCTAAAAAGCTGTTTTGGATGTTCTAGTTATACTACAGCCATCTTGAATAATCTTGTAAACTCACAATGCATACATATACAAGGTGACAACAATGGGTACACATTGTCAAGCTGGCTTAAAGTTCAGAATAGTCTGACATCAGCCATGCTTTTTTTTTTTTTTTCCCTTAATGCTTTTTAAGAATTAAAATAAAATATTCTATAAAAAAACTCAATTTATCAGACAGGATATGATTTATATTCAGACTATTGTCCTCATCTTTTGTTATCACAATGTTTTGACCATTGTGCTCATTTCACAAGTCTGTCAATCTGAGTAACCTTCAAGGAATTTCAAACTGAACCCTTCATTTAATATAAGAGGACATATTCTTGTTTTGCTGTCCATGTCTAGGGATCTCTATGTTTATTTTTTCTTTTTCAGTAGTACAAGATTTTCCATAATTGTTATCCTATAAGCATTAGTTTGGTTCAAAAAATCCTTGAAGGTTAACTTGATTAGCAGACACCTGAAGATCAAAAGACACAACGGTTGAAACATTACGACAAAGATGAGAACATTAGCCTGAATATAAATAAAAGGTAACTCTTTATCTCAAAAAATTCAGACAGGAAGTATGCTATTACACGCTTTGTTACTCCATTAAAAAAAAAAAAAAAAAAAAAAAAAAAAAAAAAAAAAAGGGGGGGGGTACTGAAAATTTTTTTTTTTTTTTATTTGAAGAGCTACTCCAAAAGAAATAGAAAGAATAATGTGAGAAGATAAGTAATATTTTTACATGGTGAAAATTCCCTGAACTTTGATAAGTTTCATTGAAGATGAAGGAACTTCTGTGATATTAAGCTTTTTATTATAGTTTTCTTGTGTGCATATAAGAGATTTCTTTTCTGGACATTGAGTGTGCAAGAACTCTCCAAATGTTTTTTGGACTTAAACTCTAAGCTAAAAGAGAAATGTTTTAATTCCTGAAACAGTCAACACTAAGATGGCTATAATTAATGTCTTGGCTGTGTTCAGGGAAAAAAAAAAAAAAAAAATTCTATCCTAAAAACTTATAATTAGGTAAGAAAACTTAAATATGCAGTGTCTTATGAGATGTTCCATGAAACCTGTATAAAAGAGGGATTGCTGCCCAAATTCAAAATCAGGTATGATAAAATATAGTTTTAAGGTATGCTATGGGTTAAAGTGCTCATTATAGGGCATATGCAAATTTAAAAGTGGGCACTGAAGTCAACACCCAAAAGCAACAGTGTTTCATGCTAAACACAATTTAGCATGACACACTGTCAACTCTGGGTGTTGACTTCAATGTCAACTTTAATACAGCAATCCATTTTTTGCTCTTTTGCATGAAATTTTAAGGGAACAGAAAATCCCTTTTTGGCACTTTCATTAAGAGACAGCAAAATAGGATTCTGTAGTACAAGACCTGATTTTCTTGGGACATATATTATTTTTCATTTGCCTTTTCGGTAGATTCTATCTCCACTTCTTGGAAAGGTTCAAGTTCTGTTAGATCCTCCTGTTTCTTTATTTCTGCTTCACTGCTGAGTGTTGTGCCACAAGAGTTATTGCAATTTTCTCCTGAAGATGAATCAGAGAATTCTTCCTTTTGGTCATTTTCTGATCCAGTCCCTTTGGTGCTGCTGCTGTGAGAGTGTTGGCTTGCTGTGTCAGAATCCAATGAGTCGACACCAGAGTCAGAATCAGATTCATCTGTTTTTTCACTAGATAACACTTGGGCATCCTGGAAAAAAAAAAAAAAAAAAAAAAAAGTTACTAATAAAACTGCACCAAAACGAAATGGTGAGAGAGAGAGGGAGGGGGCGACCGAGAGAGAGAGAGAGGGGGCGACCGAGAGAGAGAGAGAGAGAGGGGGCGACCGAGAGAGAGAGAGAGAGAGGGGGCGACCGAGAGAGAGAGAGAGAGAGGGGGCGACCGAGAGAGAGAGAGAGAGAGGGGGCGACCGAGAGAGAGAGAGAGAGAGGGGGCGACCGAGAGAGAGAGAGAGAGAGGGGGCGACCGAGAGAGAGAGAGAGAGAGGGGGCGACCGAGAGAGAGAGAGAGAGAGGGGGCGACCGAGAGAGAGAGAGAGAGAGGGGGCGACCGAGAGAGAGAGAGAGAGAGGGGGCGACCGAGAGAGAGAGAGAGAGAGGGGGCGACCGAGAGAGAGAGAGAGAGAGGGGGCGACCGAGAGAGAGAGAGAGAGAGGGGGCGACCGAGAGAGAGAGAGAGAGAGGGGGCGACCGAGAGAGAGAGAGAGAGAGGGGGCGACCGAGAGAGAGAGAGAGGGGGCGACCGAGAGAGAGAGGGGGCGACCGAGAGAGAGAGGGGGCGACCGAGAGAGAGAGAGAGAGGGGGCGACCGAGAGAGAGAGAGAGAGAGGGGGCGACCGAGAGAGAGAGAGAGAGAGGGGGCGACCGAGAGAGAGAGAGAGAGAGGGGGCGACCGAGAGAGAGAGAGAGAGAGGGGGCGACCGAGAGAGAGAGAGAGAGGGGGCGACCGAGAGAGAGAGAGGGCGACCGAGAGAGAGAGAGGGAGGGGGCGACCGAGAGAGAGAGAGAGAGGGAGGGGGCGACCGAGAGAGAGAGGGGGGGCGACCGAGAGAGAGAGAGAGAGAGAGAGGGGGGGGAGGGGGCGACCGAGAGAGAGAGAGAGAGAGAGAGAGGGGAGGGGGCGACCGAGAGAGAGAGGGGGCGACCGAGAGAGAGAGGGGGCGACCGAGAGAGAGAGGGGGCGACCGAGAGAGAGAGAGGGGGGCGACCGAGAGAGAGAGAGAGGGCAAGAGAGAAAGTTCACTTTCTTGATAAACAAGTTGCATGTAAATGCCTTTATTTCATTAAAATAAAAGAAAAGGTTTTACTGCAAGTTGGTGTTGAAAAATTGTTGACACAAGCAACAAACCTTCAAGTTGGGGGGGGTCTAAAACATTTTAGGAAGCGGATGAAGCTAATCCTTGCAGTACACTGTATGTGTGTTTTGGGGAGGGGGGGGTTACAAAACTATACTAATACCACTTTCAAGCATATGTGTAAAGGAATGGTAGGTTTTGGCAAGGATGCGTTGTGTGGGGTGGAGGATAGAATACCCCTCCTGTAAGAACTCCTCTCAGAGAGGAGATGATAACAAATAACTATCAAACTCTTGTGGGAGAGGGACGCATGAAAGAGATGAAAGACACAAGAGCAATTTTAAGTATTTACCATTGTCCATGGTGGTGGGGCCTGATCCGAGCATCGTCGAAGAGCAAATTTCCACACACCAAAACCTGAAAGGCCAACAGTGTTCCAATATTTCTCAACTGTATATAATCCTAAAATATGGAGAGAAAAAAAAAAAAAAAAAAAAAAAAAAGTTTGACAAAATAATCACTGGTGAGCCAAGTTCAAACTAGTTTTGTGTTCAATTTGAACTAATGCCCTTGAGAAAGACATCTCATTATATATATATATATATATATATATATATACACACACACAAAACAAGAATAGCTATAACTGTCAACATTCCGTCTGGTAATAGTTGCTACATTTGAGGTATGAAAGTTGCATTTAAAAAACAAAACTGATCAACTTTTCATACACTAAATGTAGCAACTATTATGAGACAGGTAAGTAGCAATTACAACTCTGTCCCAAAATAGTTAGGGCAGTTGTATACCCCTTTCAGGAATGAAATGTAAGTATTACAGGACAGAGGTAGCATTTTTATTACTTTTTTTTTTCTTCTTTCTTTGTGTATAAAATAGCAACCAAATTAGATTTCTTGGTGTTTGGGAGTCATTTTTTGCATTTAAAGAATCCCCCATTTCACATGAAACCATCTGCCTATGTATTAAATTTCTAACAAGGGTTATTTGTTCAAATGATTGAAAATTGGATGAGAATCAGTCAGATATGATAAAGATGCAAGAATTTGGAAAGGTCACACAAAAAAAAAAAAAAAAAAAAAAAAAAAAAACCCTCTTTCTCTTATCCATAGGATGTAGTAGCAACGATACTAGTAATGGGTGTGGAGGTGTTGCTCATTTTTCATCATTCTCCTCCCTGGAACATTTATTTTTTATTTTTATATTTTAAAGAATATTATATATACCCCTGTGTCTTTGGTCACAAAATACTATATCTTGCATGTGCACAACTGTACAATTCCTTTCATATTCCCCACACAAACATGGCAAGGTAAGATCACAAGTTTCATCATTGACAAATTTAATGCAACAAACTCAAGGCTTCTTTTGTGGCAATCAATGCCTTTCATTTCCAGAGTATATAAATAAACAGGATTTGCCTAAAATCTATATGTAGGAAATCAATAAAAATAGCATTCAATTTTTATCAATATAATTTTGATAATTACTAAAAAAGAAATACAAGCAAAAATTTAAAATTAACAACAATAATGTCAACAAAAATATTTGAAGACTTAAAAACATATTTACCGTCATATCTATATCCTTCTTCAGGTGCAAATTCACTCTTGAGCTTGTAGCCACGAATTACTCTGACAGGACGACCTAATTCACAGTTGCGACTCAAGGCCAAGTTACCTCTGGTTAATGTTTGGTCCTTTGATTGAGGAGCTGTACGCAGATTCTGAAATTTAGGAGAAAGAAGAGGAAGGAATTAAAAAAAATATAAGAGACCAAGTTTCAGAAAAAACTGATACAGATGGTGGATTTAAAAATCCAAATGAAACAAAAAAAGATGCTTTAATTTGTACAGAATTTATTAATCACCATGTTGTGTCTCAGAATAATTGTTAAAAATAGAACAAAAATTTTAATCAAAGCTATAAAAGCAGACAAAATATAAGATGAAATTAGACAATGATGAAAAACAAGACCTGTCAAAAACCGGTTGAGCTTATACAAGGAGATATTGTGTGTATACTATGAAATCTCCACAAATATTCTTAAATGTCTATAATTGGTAACAGAAGCCATTGGTTTATACCAACAGCTTCCCATACTTAATACTTCTCAAATTCACTCTCGCGTGGTCATGTGTGACATCATGAACTGCGGTGCGATTTTTCGCTTCCAGCGTCTTATCGTTGCTTGGAAATCATCCATGTAAACAGAAACAGACTATCATCACTGTCTTGTCCGTGTATTGCTTAATATATTGTAATGTAATTGTCATCTTTGATAATGGCTTATGTAAGCCGAAAGCTTCGATTGGATTAAAAAAATATGTATCAATATTGTGATTTTCTTTCTTCATTTAATGATAATGTTATTAAGCTTATCAGACGTTATGAAAAGAATTTACATAAAATAGACAACACTTATCTATATTATTTAATGAAACGTGTTATATATATATATATATATATATATATATAACACACACTTTAGTGTTCAAAATAAGTGGGAAGAAGGAATTATATCCTAAGTAATTTTTGTTTAATCCAAGTACAATTTTGTCATTTAAAATTGTTCAATTAACAATGAACCGTGTACAATTTATAAACACTCCAGGAAAGAACGTGTGTGTATGCACAGCTTTTGTGACACCTTGGTTATTCTCAAGAGTCAAGTTTGCTGTGAAATTAGAATAGTGATAGTAGATCCCACAAGCCAAGACAACTTGAAGAAATTAAACTTAATGTGAAGTTTAATTAAAGCTGAAATAAAATGTTTGTGCATAGTTCGCAGAGAGGGAAAGAAGGGGTTTGCTTTGTAGTTTGTCAGCACAGTAGCTTTTTGTGTTTGGACGTGAATGGGGTAATGATTCCAGGTCTCATGTGAAATCTTTGCACACATTCACATACATACATATGCACACAAGAATTAAAACTTTTAAACATCTATAGTAAAGATTCAGTAACCCGAGTATAGGTCATAATTCTATGATGCTTATTACAGTGCGATAAAATGAGAAAAAAAAAAAATTTTAGTTTATGTCCCGGATTGAAAATTTTCCTTTTTATCAATCTGGTGATAGCTAGCTTAACTGAAAGTTCCTGGCCCATAGTCTTGTTACTATGCTATAGAGATCAATTTCAAATTAATCTTTGAAAGTAAAAATAAAAGAATCTTAGAGTTCTTACCTTTGGATTACTTTTTGTACCTTTCAAATCTCTACCACCTGAGGAAAAAAAAAAAAAAAAAAATCCAAACATAATGGAAAAAATGCACACTTGATATATTGCCTACACCACAAAAAAGAAAAACGTTATGAATTAATTGTTCACTTACATAAAAGCAGACAGAGTTATTTAAAGCTGAAACAACTTTCTTTTTTTTTTTTTTTGCAAGTGAATATTGCATTAATTTTTTTTTGGGGGGGGGGGAAATGATTTTTCTAGATAGAACTACTATTTAACCTGTAGCGGGAGGGAAAAATAGATTCATACATTTTGCAAGGGTATTTTTAAATATAAATAAAAGTAATGAACTTGACGAATTCAAAAACTGCTCTACAATTTCTAATTGTGTGCTGCTGTTACATTTACTTGCACATTGGTGGATATAGCCTGGTGAGCCAGAGCTGATGGAACTAAAGAATGGAGTTCATATCAACATGAGAGAGAGAGAGAGAGAAGGCATTTGCGGATAATTTACATAACTCATCAAATAACAATACAAACCTTCTCCAGTATAAGTAAAACATTCGCCAACATCCAGGTCATCTTCATACCCACCAGACAAAGCGATTGAATAAGCACCTTCAATTTCACTGCCATGGATACCAGCCACAGTTGGTCTAGAGTGCAAAGAAAAAATAAAAATCTTCAAATTTGATAGCTTGTCTTCTGTTGTCTGGAAATGCTTAGGAAAACAAGTAATTGCCCACTTTCTAAATTCTATTTTTTTTTTTTTTTCTAAACTAAAGAATTTAATTAATTTCCTGCTTATTAATGATTCCAATTAATTCTGATCTCTACCTATAAATTTTATATCATTTAATTTTATTTTTATCCTTTTTGTTTAAGCCAAATTTTCTAGGTTTATATTAAGGTCAGTAAGTGGTTTGGGGGGGGGGATTGCATGTTTGGTACAAGGTCTTTAATCTTTTGTTTTTGCTAGTTTCAGAAACAGTTAGCTGATGGACCCGTCTTAAAAAAAAAAAAAAAAAAAAGCTGGTATTGATAGTGTGTTAAGTGGGTGATACATCAATTCTACTGCTATAAAATAACCAATTTTGAGGCTTATTAAGAAGACAAAGTACAAGCCAAAAGCCACAAACTAATGTATAGATTAAAAAAAAAAAAAAAAAAAAAAAAAAAAAAAAAAAAAAGAAGGAAGCTACATACCGATGGATACCAGCATGACTGCACTCTACACGTGTTGCCCACCACATTCCAACCTCAACACCTACAAATGACAAAAAAAAAAAAAAAAAAAAAAAAAGGACAAAAATGAAAATGGTGTGTGTGTGGACTAGGATATCAAATTGAATAATTCAAGGCATAAGTTGAAAAATCTGTAGTTTCTTACCATCTATCTCCCCAAATACATTAGGACGAAATTGTGGGACTCTTTTCACTGGGCTTTCTACCTCTTCCTCTGTTAGGGATAAGCTATTTTCTGAAGGTTTCTAAAAGACAAGAAAAATAATAAAAAAATCTATGCAATTATTTTGTACATTTAGTCATCCCCTCCACCCAAAAATCTGATTTAAAATACATCTTTAGATTCACACACAAGGTTTAAATAGGAATTTAGGTATACTCAGAATCTTCTACAAAAAGCCTTCTATAAACTTCAATCATGACAGACAGCTAGCCCAAAACTACTACATCAATTCAGTAATACAACACAGGTCAGTGTGAGGTTTAAACTCTGGCAATACTAGTTTGCTAATCAATGCTTAATTGAAAGTCATCTATCTTATATCATGATGGAAGCACAGAAGCCTAAGCATGATCCCCAATTGAAGTGGGTAGAAATTTATTTAGTGTGTGTGAGCATGCCTTACCTGTCCTCTAAGACGACATGATCGCCTGATGGGGCCCATTTGAACAGATCCCTGGTTTTCGACATTTTGTGTTGCTGCAAAGTATTTCTTGGGTTTTGAAGAGTAGGACGGCGCTTTTCGTTTTATCGGTTTGTGAACAACTTGAAATTTTTCAAGCTGAAAAGAAATAAAAATGAAATTAAATCTATGCACATAAATTATGTATAATTACTCTCCAAGCATAACAGAAGAATCGCCATGAAATCTATCATAAACAAAAATGACATGATCATTATATATATATATATATATATATATATATATATATATATATATATATATGGGACGGTGTGTGCGTGTTTGTACAAATGTGTTTACTAATTCCTCATAGTCAGAGTGTATGCATGTATGTATGTATGGAGGGGGAATATATACACGTATATATACACAGATGCTGACAGAAACACACGAAAATGGAAATTGATCTAAGAACACACAGGGGTCATAAAAACATTAAAAGAAAATACCGATAAGCAATTCATCATTTCTCTCGGACATAACCTTAATTGTTTTATGACCCTTCACTGCCAATTCAAGAAAGACATTTAGATTACCAACACAAAAACAGAATGCCTCATATCGAGATTATTTAACATTGAAAAAAATTCATTATTTTTAATAATATGTGGAAGTGTCTGCCTTTTACCTGAAGATGGTCGTGAGACCAGAAACCTGTGTAGTAAAATTATGGAAAATATTTTTTTATTTTTTTAAAAATCCACATTACAACCAAAAACGTTCGCGGTACCACTCTTTTTAATATACACACTTTCCTCTTGTTGGAACCACTATAACATACATACATACATATAATTCCAAGATCATTTTCCAACTTATTCAAGATGATCTTTCCCTTCTCTAACCTTGTAACTTTTTGTCCTGGAGTAACAAGGTGCCTCACATGTTTCACATACGGTTTCATTGTCAAGTCTTTTTTAACACTTTCTGGACTGTTATAGCTGAAACTCCTCTTATGTGCCAAACATCTTATGAATAGAGTTGAATCTTTTCTTCATTGATCTCTTTAGCTCTAAGTTGAAATGATGAGCCCACTTCCTGTTGTGACCTCCTCATCCAGTTTTCCTTTCCACTGTTCCCTCTTTTTTAAACTTATTCACCGTTCTCTTGATGATTCTTGAATGGGCTTTGAAGATAGAAGCCAGAGTAAGAATGTTTGTATTATGACTGAAGGCCTCAATGATCTTTTCCCTCTCACTATTGCTCAGTTGGAAAGACAATGGGGCTGACACAAAATGATTTTAACCCGTTCTCTTTTTAGCTGAAAAACTTAAAGGGTTTGTCAGTAAATCTTATGAAAAATGGTGTCAAGATGTATACCCCAAAATCCATAATAATCAGTTTTCATCTAGACTAGTTGTTTTTTTTTAACCATTTCACCCCCACCCCCAAAACGGAGGAAAGAATATTTGTTGTATCATGAAATTTTTTATGAGTATGTGGTATATAGCAGATGGAATGGCAATAGATAAGCTCTTGTGGTGAAGAAGTAAATAAGGCCATAAATTGGATAGTTAATGTAGACCAGCCTCACCTCGCCTTCCCTTTGGCCTCATAATTCAATTTGCAATAAATCTACCTTTCATCCCAACCAAAGCAACAAAACTACTAAGATAAAAGGGATTTTACTGAGCGAGAGAGAATATGAAAATGTCCAACATTAAGAGACCAGTAATTAAGACAAGATCATGATTAACATTGATCTTCAAAAACTTAAGTTCCAAGTCTACCATTTGTTTAGAATATTTGTTACATATGGTCTAGTGATCCTGCTATATACCTTGAACCTCGATAAAATCCAAAGAATCAGCAATATTATTGGTCCTGACCTGGCAGCTCGGTTTCAGTCACTTTCTCACCATGTTGCCCCCTCTCCAACTTTACTATAAATACTTTAATGCTAATTGTTTCACTATGGTACCTAGTGCGCTACTAGACTGGCATAGAGTAGTTAGCAATTTACAGTTGAGCTGACTAGATAAGTTTTTCTTGCACTTTTTGCTTGCAGAACTTCCTTTCAGCTCCATGATTTCCAGCCAACTTTAATCTGCAAAAATTTAAATGCAATGTCAATTGATATCTGCTGTCCTCCTGAATACTTTCCTTCTTCCTGCTTAATGTTTCAATTCATAATTCTTCCACACCCAGTAACCACTTGTCTCTTGGGGGGGGGGGGGGTAACTCAAAGGGGGAATGAGAAAAAAGAAAAAAAAAACTAGAAAACAAGCTGGTAGAGAGTTCTACAAGTCAGAAGCAAAGAAACTGTTAGCATAGAACTTATAGTAACAGAAAAAATTCCATTTTTTAAAAATGTTAAAATTCTAAAATGAATAGTCTAGTTTTTTTTTGTTTTTTTTTTCTCCAAATATACATTTTTTGTGAGAAGTGTATTTTTCTTAAGTCCCAGATGCTTTGTGTGAAAATTGTTACATTTTTTTTGACTCTTTAGGCTGAAGTGGTTGACCGCCAAAATTGTCATTGATTAGTTTCGAGAGCAGATTTCTTGAAGCCATTGTGAAAACTTGAAATGAGCCGATATAACAGTTGTGAGTGAGTGATTAAGAAAAAAACTATTAATGGCTGAAGAGGAAGGTATTAGCACCCATGCTTCAAGAGGATTGGTCTGGCTGAGGGAGTCAAATTAATAAGATTTTTGGACATCAAGTAAACACAGCAGGTCATCAACATTAAAAGAGATGATTTGTCACCAAAAATAGAACATCAAAGGCAGCACCAGTTACCAGCCAACTGCAGATAGACAAAAATTTCAAGCGAAAATTCTGTGGTCAGACAGCATAAAATGAAAAGAGATTTTCCCAAGCACGAACTGTGAGATGATAAAAAACACTTTTTTCTTCTCCAAAATAACTGCTGTTAAAAGTAGGTCTTTTCAGTCTCCCCACCTCAAAGGCCGTTGAATTAAAAAAAAAAAAAAAAAAAAAAAAAAATACTGCCTTATATAGGTTTGTCTTTTTTTGTAATTTACAAAAACCCAAGTCTTTTCCCTTGTTGTAATTTCCTACTTTCCGTTGGTAACCCATGAAATTGTTATCCTCCCTTTGAGGTGCACAGAAGTAAATTTTTGTGCCAACTTGTACGTTTTTTCGTAATTGTATAAACTGTAAATAGATGCATTATTCCTTCTGAAAGGTCATGCTTGTGTCTTGCTGTTTTTACTAAGTTTTTGTTAGGTGACCCTACCTATATAAAGAGTTTTTCATGCAACAGGAAGTTGTGTGTATGTGCCATAAATAATTAAAATGATTAAATTTAATTTTTGCTTCTGAATAAAATCTTTTTGTATTTTTAAAATGTGAAACTGATTTGTTAACAGCACATGAAAATTTAAACAAATCTAGCATTAAAATTTAGTTTTTGGGGGTTTTTTTTTTTTTTTAAATTATTTTTATACATAGTACTTCATCTTAAATTATATGGCATGCAATTCGGAGTCTCAACAACACATTTTTCCTTTCTGTTCAGTGATGATAAATGATCTGAAAGTAGTAACAAAATAATAGAGGGAGATGGGGGGGTGGCGATTTAACAAACAGGATTCATGTAAGAATTTTTTTTTTTTTTTTTTTTTTTTTTAGAGATTTGGAAATTTTGGTTAAAAATCTTGTTTATCTAGCATCAACAAAGTACCATAAATTTCTAAGGGAAATATTATTTGAGTGTCTTTTTGCAGTGAAAAACAGATTTGGAAATTCTTGCAAAAAATCAGAATTGTTGAATTTTAATGAAAAATTTCAAACAACACTTATACTTATTCAGAAATAAATATTTTTTAAAACGTTTCTTTGTATTCATTTATTTTTATGAAAAATTCTTTTTGCAAAGCTTAATTTTTTGTATTAGTTATAAAGACAAGTCAGAGTATTTTAAATCATGAATTTTTTAATGTCAAACAGGATGCCAGTTACATAAAATTTGCACTGAATTGAAAAAAAAAATTTTTTTTTTTTTTTTTTTTTTTTACAAGAATTTATTTTGTTTTTAAATTAGAAATCAAACTTTAAAAAATATATTTAAAAATTAACTAAGCTATATAAATTATGTGGGTGGAAGCCGGATGCAGGTAAAGCTTAGTTACCTAATTAAAAAAAAAAAAAAAAAAAAATTGCAATTAAATCTTGAAATACAATTTAAGAATTACAAATTTTTCAATTTTCACTTTTAATTTTTCTCAATATTCAATTAAGAAGAATAAAAATAAACATGAGTTAAGTTAACGAACGTAAATTTTTGGATAAATATTTCATTAAAATTATAACCAATTAATTTTTTTTTCTTGAACAAAAGCTTTATATTAAAAAATATTTAATATGCAAAGAAAAAAATATTTAAACAAAGAAAAGTTTTATGTAGTGTGAAAACAACAGTCAAGTTTAAAAGTCAAAAGCGCCCTCTGTTGGAAAAATCGGGATCAAGCCCGCGACAAACTACAAGCAGCGCCCTCTGCTGTCATTCACAAAACACATGGACACAACAAAAACACATGCAGAGAAAATACCAAGTATTAAAACATGCGCCTCAAAAAACGACGATGTAAATAATTATTTGGCGAAAAGGAATTCCTAATGACTGAAAAATATGTGCAATATGGAATACAAGTTTTGAAATACTTAACAGAAAGGATAAAGTAAAAGATGTTCGTGCTTTGGCTTGGAGGGAAAAAAAGTATGGAAGTGAAGTTGGAAAAGAAACTTAACGAGGAAGAGAAGAAAAATAGTTACTTTATTTTTTCAATTTATTTTTTTATTAATCTATCTTTTTTTTTTAATGAAATATCAAGTTGGTCAAATCTGCTGAATGTTTAAAACAACGATAAAATTAAAAAAAGGAGAAGAAAAAAAAAAAAAAATGAAACAAGAAGCGTGAAGCAAAAACAAAAAGACAAAAAAAAAAATATCAAAGTTTTGTTATTTCTAAATTCTATTATTTTTTTTTAACCCGCCTTTTTCTTTTTACCACCCTCAAGTTTATATAGATAACTGAATTTTTTTTTAAAGTAATCAAACTGGAAACAAGGCCCGGTTAAAAATAATATATTTTCCTATTCTTTCCGAGTCGGAAACAAATTGTCATGTGGAATCGGGAAACCATGTAAAACAAATTTAACCTCGAAAAGTCGTTTTTTTTTTACACAAATTTAAAATTAAAAAAAATAAAAACAAAAAACTAACTAAATTTGACTTTTCGTCTGTTTACAAACATAATTTATTGCAGATTTGACAAGTTCTAAGAAGAAAAAGACTTATAAACAAAAATAATGCCAATTTATTAAACTTTTCTTTTTTTTTTTTTTTTTAGTCAGAGTTCATTGACTAAAATTTTTAGTTCTCTAGTCAACTTTAAAAACAAAGTAATTAAACTGTTTTTCACAGTAATATAAAAAACAAAGGAAAACCCAGAAGAATCCTAATTTTGAACCATCAAATAATTGACATTCTTAAGTTAAAAAAAAAAAAAAAAAAAAAAAAAAGTAATTCCATTAATTGACTTTTTTGTTTTTACTGAAGTTTTAATGATCCGTAAAATTTATTAAAGAAAAAAGCGATAAATTCACAAACTATTTTGTACTTAACGGTAATTTTTGTTAGCAAGTTAATAATAATCATGACATTCTAAAAAACACGTAAACATTCTTCACTTCAACAAGATTAAGAAGATTACAGACGTCACATCTCCAAAATAAACTTTTAAAAAGATTCAAAATATGTCTCTAAAGATGCTAAAATTCCCGACATATAATTATCTAAATTTAAAAGAGCTTGAGATGTTTTTACTTAAAAATGGTTCTACAGAATAAATTGCACAATTAGCTAAAGAAAAAAAAAAACAACAAAGTTAAAAATAAAATAATACACCGACTTCGAAAACTAAACTAAAGCCTCCTATATTGTCTCCCATCTTTTAAATAAAACTTTAAATATGCCTCAGGATACGACCAATAACGAGTGTCAACAAGATCAGAATTTTCCTTATATGCGAGATCGTCATGAAGATTTCCAACTCGCAGAAGTGGATGAAATCCTACGATACCCAGACCCGTCCAAAATTATGTCGGAACCCCCGATCTTGCCTAAGGGAGGCGAAGTATACCTTTACCGACCCAAGGCGCTGGACAGACGAGTGAGGGACCAATATTGGTGGGTCAATCGTGGAAACAATTTTCACTCGAAGGGCCAGAAACGACCAACCATTATGAAAACCTACTTCAGCCTCAAAGACAGGAATGGGGGACGAAAGAGCGATTGCTTAAACGGGTTTCGTCGTCATCTCTATCGCTTGGCTGATGCAAAAGATGATGAAGCTATCATATTTATTCATTATCTGGGGGACGAGACTTTACACAAGCCTATGCCTCATGGAAATACCAAACTTTCCTGGCATAATCAACCGGCAGCTTCGTCCAGGGATTCTACTGTCAAGACATGCGAGGAAATTCCCAATTATCATGATTTCCCAGCAACTGGACGATACCAAAATAATAAAATAATGACTAGAAACGCAAATAATATCGGCAGTAAGCGGGGTTCAATTCCTGCTAATGTCAGGACTCTATCGAACCTTATCAAACCTGGAGTCTCCTCCGTGTTGAGTGACAAAGTCCGACAAACCCTGACGAACAATCGGAAGAGATTGGTCCCTGGTTGGAACACAAACAAAACAGAAACCAACAAAGTGGTAAATAAATAATTATAATTTGATTTCTATATTTTTTTTTCTTGAAATTTGGGATCGTGTCTAAAAATGAATAAAAACTCCCGGTCAAAGTTGCCCACGGAGGGCTCAGCCCTTTATTTTATTTTTTTTATTGCTACTCCCTATGGGAAGATGTGAGTGGCATACCCAAGTTATGACACAGTTTCCTTGTCAAATACTGGGCGGTGATAAATATAAACTAATAAAAAAATTTTCTTTTTTTTTAACGTCCTCCTTGGTATAGATTTAATAAAAATGTATACTATATATATTCTGAGAGAGACATCAGATCTGCGGATGATCACTTTAAAGGCTCACTCTCCCATAAGTAAATTCTAAACACGATGTGTGAAGAAAAATCAACATTGTATGATGACTGGTCGTGTCACGCCTTAAGCGATCATCAGGCTATATTTTGTTTACTTTAAAACCAATAATGCATGCTTAGATTTGAGTTTAGAAAAGAAATTTGGTATTAATTAGTTCATTTTAAGTTCTCAGCGATATCCATTCCTTCCAAAAGTCAGAAATACTGATTTTTGGTAAGTAAGCAGAGAATTTTTTCGTAGCTCTGTTTTGTATAGTCAAATTGTTTTGTTTTTTTTCCTTCTAAGTTCTAATTCTCAATTTTCACATGAAAAATTAAATTGTAATTCTTGATGTGAGGGAAAAGGTAAGAATGTCAAAATATTTTCCTTTAATGCAAAATATCAGTGATTTAAAAGAAAAAGAAAAAAAATTAAAAATCGATCAACAATTATTTATAACTATTTATACTGGGTCTCATACATGCAAGTAATCCATAATATGTTAAATTTTGAAATTATATTTATTTTTGGCATAATTTTCTTGAAACCGTTTCTAAATCAGATTCCATCTCACCTGCTATCATCTTCTGCCACACTGTGAATCACTGCTCTAACCATTCTGTGCCATCCATTCACAAACCCATTAAGTAGCTTTACTGACAATTTTCCCTTGCCTCCTCTTGAATATGCCATGTGTATATTAAACTTTCCAAGTCCTCTTTCCTCATATTACCTCTAAAAATTTCAAAAATCTTCATGTGTTTTTTCATAGTATTCTCAACATCTCTGTCCATCTGTCATTTCAAGCATCTTCATTAGTATAAGGAAATTGTTGAGCATTCAATGCCGTGAGAGGGATAACAGTTCAGCAATTCTAAAATATTCATTTGCTTAGTTTTTGGATGGCCTTTTTCACCATTCTGAAGCACCTTCAGATCCCCATATTGTACTTTCCATTGTCTGCTACCCTACCGAAATGGGAATTTCTGTACCTGCTTCATATTGGATGTTTTCAATTCAAAGCTCAAACTGACAAACCATTGTTTTAGTTAGTCCTTTCTCTTTCCTTTGCCCAATAGCAAGCCAAGAAAGAGTGAGGGGGAAGAACTGAAACTAACTGAACCAGGTGCCAATATTTAAGACCATTATTATCTCAGGTTTCTACTTTTCTCTCAGCATTTGCCCGTATCTTCTCACTCTCTCCCTTATCCTTTTTACTCTTCATTGCATTTCCTTTTCCCTTAATCAAAAGGTTATATGGATTAGTTTCGTATGCAGAGAAAAAGACATATGCACAAGTATTTTCTATTACATCAGTTTTTTTGCTTTTCCTTTTTTAATATTTTATTTAGCCTTGTCTTCAGAAATAATTTTAATGTGTAACAATTTTTAAATTTCCATTCTTAACCACCTTTCAACTGACCAATTGTTAGATTTTTTGAACTGTTAAAAGTTGTTAGATTTCAAGGGACTTATCCTAATATTAGTTTAATCTGCATAATTTCACTGTGGTTTTTATAATAAATCCAATAACTTTAAATGAAATGTTGAAACTACCTAAAAATTTAACTCCAGCTTGTTTTGACATCTAAGAGATTAAAATGTGAAATTTTCAAGAGCAAAATCGATTTAAGCTTTATGATCTGCATAAAAATTCTAATCATCACTTAAAAGCAATAAACAGTGAAGGTAGTTGAAATAGTCGGTGTGTATGTGGGGGGGGGAGTATTGACCTTTTGACAGTTTATTTTTTTTTTTTAATTTTGTGGGCACAGAGGTTAAAGGTGGCCAAAAAATATTTGGAATTTACCATATTTTCTTGTAAAGTTCCATCATAAATATCTTACTCTTGTCCTTTTTCTGAGGTCTCAATTCATAAAGAATGAAATGGCTTTGATTAATAAGTATAATTAATGATATAATTAATACAACATGTGTCATTTTGTTGATTTATTTATATTCAACACCCTGACTGCAGAGTTTCATAGTTTTGTTATTTTTCAGGCCACTCGCCTAGCTATTACAATTAATAGATCAAGAAAAGTTAATACAAATAAAAACGTCACTTAACTGATTGGCGTTATAATTCTGCAGCTAAATTCTTGAGTTTTTTAGGCAAACGTTTATGTAATTTTTAGGCCCAATCATCAGGTTTCAATAGATAATTATGATACTGAGAAAACATTAAAATTACAAGAATTTTACCTTTTTTTTTAACGCTAACAGAACTTCTGCGAAAGAGTGCTCAATAGATAACTAGAGCTATTACATTTAATAGATCAAGAAAAGTTAATGTGACTTCAGATTTTCAGTGAAATGCTCATCAGGACCATATGTTTGATAAATCTTTTCTGGATGAGCATTTTGACAAAACAGTAAGCTAACCAGATAAGACAAACATTTAATTTATTAAAACATACACAAAGTTCTTAATTTCTCAACAAAGAACACACATGACTGACTGGGATTTTCTCAGATTGGAAGGGTTAAACGGAGGGTATCACCAAACTACCGTCTGCAGTGTCAGTTCATCTGGCCTGCCGCTGCACTGCCACAAATGAGCTAAAATATTTCTATCAAATTATCAATAGATTGTAGTCAAACTTACTATGCTGGAAAATAAATGAAAGTAAAAAAATGCCAAAATTTGGCCCATCTGATAGTTAAAGAAATAAAGAGAAATAAAAATTTGGTGACTTTTTGATATCCAAGTGCTTTTTGTGCAAGTACCTCCAATGAACTTTCTATGAGATTATGAGCCCGCTCCAGCGATCATGTCAAGTTGTAGGGTCATGTTTAAACCAGTTTTAACAATGACATATATAAAAAGGAAAGACTTCAGCAAATTATGTAATTTTGCCTGAACTCAAATTATAAATGGATAACACAAATTAATGATTAATTAAAAACAAAACCAATGTGTTCAATCCCACACAAACAAAACTGTACATAAAAGGATCATAAACTCTTATCCAACTTAAGAGATAAAATTACTAAAACTAAGATATTTTAAAAACAGTGACGAATTCAAAACTGCCTTTACCAAAAACTAGTTAATTACTATCGACTAAAAAAAAAAAAAAAAAAAAAAAAAAAAAAAATAACCTTCCTATTTTGCTTTTAAGGTAAATCAAATTTAAATGAAATACCTCACTACAAACTTCCATGAAACAGAAAAAAAAAAAAAACACTAATAAAAACAAACTTCCCATTGAATATCACTACATAACTGACAAGGGAAAATCTGACAAAAAGACTGCTATCAAATTAAAAAGCTACAATCCTGTTCCCTTTGACTAATACATACGTTTCGTTAGTTTAACAAAAAAAAAAAAAAAAAAAAAACACATTTCGGACGAAACTAACTGAGGAATCTAAATGGAATAATAATAAAAAAACGAAAGAATATTAATCTACAACCCAGTGTGTCTGAAGATTTTAATTTTTTTATTGTTCATATATATATATATATATATATATATATATATATAGGGGGTTGTCCAAAATGTACTTTTGCTTATAAAGTAGAAAATTTCTGTATAAACTTTTTAGCTAACCTGATATATTCTGAATGAATAGTCCCCAAGAAGGTGAGAACATTTTTATACCATTTATTTGGAATATGGATTCAAATTAATCCCCAAATACTGGTTTTGGGAAGGATCATATTTAATGCTGTAATCCCCACTCCTACTAATTTCAGCAGGGCATATTTAAGAAAAAGTTTTTAGTTTATAGAAGCATGTAATTTTTAAAGCAAGCAAGCAGTACATTACAAAAGCACTTTCACTATGATAGAAAACATTACTTCATATAAAAAGTAAGCTAGCAGTATAAATTAACAAATTTGTTCTAGTAATTAATAAGACAATTTGACAATAGGTAGATGTGACCATCTGAGGCAAAATTAGTCTACAGGAGGCCTCAACTTCACATGTGGGACTGAAAGAAAAAAGATAGAAGTAACATGTACCACCAAAATTAAAATCTTTCAAGCAAGTACTTCTATTCAATATCTGGTCATTACTGGATTTACAGGTAGCATCTCTCTCCAAAGTCTGTAATTTTTCATTATTTTTTTTCAATTTCCAAATCAAAAGTACACAGTTAAAATTGTGGATAAACTACCCATTTATATTTTTACCCAACTATTAGGTTGGTGCAAAAAACGACATTATTATGTCATTTTTTGCACCAAACCTAATATTTTCAACTATCTTAACCATTAACCAGTGGATGTTGTCAATGTGCAAGAAAGGATTTTGTTGATTGCATAATGGTATTTTTCCCCCAGAATGCTGGAATATCAGATTAAATCCAAAGTGATAGCATGTGTAAAAATACACAAGACACGAGCCACATTAAATAAAATACGGCATTTTTAAATGTTTATATCCGTTACATTCTTTTGAGCTTGGTGTCACCTCACGTACAAACATTGGTTCCCATATGATCACCAAAGTAATGTTGAGTCTGATCATTACCTAGATGGGTGACTGCTTGAGAATACACTCCCCCCCCCAAGTTTTGCAACATATCTAGACAATTCTAATCTCATCTTATGACTATTTTAACCGACAGGCTTTCTTGTTACTAGTGAATGAGTGAGCCTTTTAGAGCTTTTCACCTAACAAGTACTCATAATTTTTATTAGTAAAAATAACTAACTTTACTAGTTAATAATAGCATTAACACTGGAACTAATTCCTTACTTAGTTCTTGATGGGTACAGAATTTTTATTAGGTTAGTGCAAAAATAATGACATAACAATGTCGTTTTTTGACGTTAAAAAATACGTCATTATTTTTGCACCAACCTAATAGAATGTTACTCAAATGTAAAGCTAGTTAGCCATGTTTCACAGAGCACATTCCAAGTTGGGAGTTTACAAAGTAATGTTGCCCCTCTACCCACTTCCCTTTGATGTTTGTCAAGAAACTCATGACAAATGATTTAGGCTACACATGTTGGTGATTAATATATATCGAACATATTGCTTGTAGCAATACAACTCTTGAGGAAGATCCCAGAAAAATCTTTCTTGTAGCTTTAATTCCAATAAGGGAAATAATTTGCTGTATTTGAAACCAAATTTAAATTTGAATTTTTTTCTCTATCAGTAAAATCTATGAATTTGCTCATATTGACAGATCTGTCAGCACAAAATTGTAAAAAACAAAAAAACAAAAAAAACCCCAAAAACTTTAAAGTAAAATATGCTATTTTGAAACTTTATTTCATGGAAATTAGCTTATTAAATTTTAAAATATTGTAGGAGGGTTTTTTTTTTTTTTGAAGACAGGGAGGGAATGTTTTTTGATGTGTTGAGTGATCTGGCAGACTAATTATTGGGTCATTTAAGTAAGGGGAACATAATTGAAAAATTAAGGAATATAGCCTGAACACCTAAAGCATTTAATAAGATTTTTTTTAACAACCCAACAACCTTAATTTTAAATATTTTAAGTAATCTTATATTTTACTGATTTTTGGATACTTTTGTTTTAACCTTACGGAGATTTTTGTTTAGAAAATGTTAGAAACAAAAAAAGAAAGGAAGGAAGGAAAAAGCAAAAAAAAAAAAAACGAACATTTTAATTATAAGTATTGCTCTTATTGTCCGAGTGTTGTGTATGGACGTCCCTATTTAAAAAAAAAAAAAAAAAAAAAAAAAATCAACTCATTTATGCACAGAAACCCTCAAATTTTTTTTTGTGGAGGGGGGGGGGGTCATTGTACTGAGGTTTTCCGTTTATAATTAGTAAATAGTTTTTAAATTTAATAACACTATCGCTTGACCGCTACAATAAAGAATTATTTTTAACTATTTTAAGTTTATAAAAAATTAAAAAAAAAAAAAAAAAAATTTTGTATTAATGGAAATTTTCTTTGTATTCAAATGTTCATAACATTTTAATTTATAAAAACAAGTTTTTCTAATTAAAAAGGCCGTAGTTTTAAATGCATTTTTGATTTTATCATTCAAGGCAGAAAATGATCTTGAAATTTGCTGAAGACTTGTTTTTAAACATTTATTAAGCGATAGAAAAAGTATTTCAAAATTTCTTAAAATTAAATGAAGGCGGAGGGGGGGAGTAACAGTTCATTTTATATATATATATATATATATATATATATATATAACTCAATTTTCCATTTCTGAAAAGTCCTTAAAAGGTTTCATTAAAATCAGACAATTGCTTTTTGCAAGAAAATGTTTTTCACCGCAATTGTAAGGATTTAAAAAAGAAAAAAAAAAAAAAAATTCCATGTTCCCTCCAGACAAATTTTGTTTTTGACAGTAAACTTTGTTTTTAATGTTTAAGATATTTTATTTTCATGATTTAGTCTTCGTTTTTAGAGAATTTCAAGAGGTACTTAGTTAAAAGTTATTTTTTTTTTTTTTTTTGTCTAAATTTTCAAGATAAGGATTTTTATTTTAAGCTGGAATCCTCGTCAGGTTGCTTTTTTTTGAGCAGTTTTACAATCCCCTCTGGGTTGTATTAAAAAAATCCTTCGAGTGGAAAACAAGTAACGTGACAAATATTGATAAATTTAAAAAGAATTTTAAATTCAGATATCAATGAGATGAGATTATTAAATTTAAAAAAGGGGGAGGGGGGTATCAGTGACACTAAAAAAACTCCTGGCGAGGGCAGCATGGAACAATAATAGTTAATAGTCGAAGATAAGAGTACTGAAATGACCCTGTTGAAAATGCGTAAAAACTATTTTCAGCCACTAAGTGGGTGGCAATAATTCTTACCTGTTTAGTGTTTAGGTCTAAGGCTTTTTGGAAAGAGTCTTTTTTTTGCTTAGCAGCGGGTAAAAAAAAAAGTCACCGTCTATTTCTCGTTTGTTTTTTTTTTGTTTTTTTAGCATATTTAAAGCCAAACTAAAACAAGCGTTTCTGACTTAAAAATAAAATTTAAAGACTTAATGAAACGGATATTTTTTTTTTTTTACAAGACATTCTTTCCTAATGTTTTTGTCTCGATAACACGGCCTTTTAAATTTTAATTTTTTTAATTTAATCTACTATTTTTTATTTTGTTTTGTGAAATCACTAAATCTTCAGTTAGACGTGTCCAACGAACGAACTCATTCCTCAAAGTCAAAGTTTAGGAGGACTGACATGGGAGTCAGTTTGCCACGTGGTGTTAAATTTACACCACTTTTTTTTTTTTTTTTTTTTTTCCCCCCATCTGTTGGTTTCGGAAAAAAAAAATTGTTAAGTGGTAAGCTACCCTTACTACCACCTGACTACATTTTTTTGTTTGTTTCAGTGTGGGCCGCGATTTGAGTACATGAAGGGGGGGGGGTGACAGGAGAGACAAAAGAAAAAAAAAATGTGTGGATGAGGGAGATGGGTACTTAAACGTCATTGAATATTTAAGGCTTGAAAATTAAAAATAAGAAAAATTAACTGGTTCATTATATCAGTATTGCTATTTGCAGTTTTTCAAGATATTGAAAAAAAATTTAAAATTACTTAAGTTTAATTATTTTACTTACTAGTTAATTATTCTTGCAATTTCGTGTATATTATTTTGTAGATAAATGGATTTTTATAATTACTTACTATGTACAAAATAGGAAGGAACAAGAGAAAAAAAAAGATTTGTCCATTTGTCTAAGTGATGCAGTGTGTTTGTTTGTTTGTGTGTGTGTGGGGGGGGGCTTTTTCCGGTCGATCCAATTTAAAAGAAAAAAAAAAAGACAGACAGACAATAGTAAAGTTTAAACGAAGATGCAGTCCCCCGCCTTCATATTGTCTTTCATTAAATTGTTCAAAATGAGAAAGAAAAGAGGTGATGTTGGAAAGGGTTTCTTAGGAGCTAGAATTTTTTTTTCCAGTGGTGGAGTATGTGTACGTGTGTGTGGTGGTGGTGGAGAGAGGGGGAGGTCAATATACAGTATACTTCCCGTACAAAATAACTTGTAATAAACATCATTAAAATGCAAATAAATAAATGAATGATTTCGATCAAACTCATCTATGAAAGAAGAGATCGTGTTTTTAAATTTTGCCGACATTTTTTTTTTCTACCATAATAAATGGCATACCTTTGTTGAAGTGTAAGAATTTTTACAACATTGGACAGGTTACAGGTAAACATTAGTTTTTTGTCATTCAGTGTATTTTGCAAGCAACATAATTATTTGTATTCTAACTAGTAAGTAAATTATAATTTCTGAACGGCTATTAAAAAAAAAAAAAAAAAAAAAAAATTAAGTCAGTGTCCATTGTTTAAGTTTGTTTATAACAGAAATTTCTGAAATAGCTACAGTGAAGTATCAATATAGCAACATATTCTCATTTTATTGCGAATAAGTTGAAAAAGATATCAACCACATTTGATTTTGAATATGTATTGTTTAGTTTGTATATTAAAAAAATGTTTTAAAATCTTAAAAAAAAAAAAAAATAATAATAATTTAAAACTTACTGAATGACGAATTCCCAGTTCAGCTAAAATTCGTCTATTGTCAGCTAAATTCTTCAGTCGGAGTTGTTCATATTTGCTGCACATGATGACGATTGATATAGTTTAAATGTTAACTATCAATGAAACTACGAAAACGTATTAAAAGCTAATCGAAGGGTACAAAATTAAAAGTAAAACTGTACTTTGTTCTGACTTCTAGTCACAACCGGCGTTTCTGAACAGATCTCCCGCGAAATTTCCCCATGTGACTAAGCAGCCTTTGCTGATTGGGTAATACTCTGGACCGAGGGGTGTAACGGCGCGAAAAAGTGATAGGCTCCTCCTATTAACGGCAGAAGTTTAAATGTGTCAAGTAGAGTGGCGATGAATGGGATGTTTTTTTTTTTTACTAAGAAAGTTCTCACTGGATATGTTATTCAATTTTCTCTTTATTAGTAGTATTTAAAATAAAAAGAACTTTTTATTGCCTCATAATGCAACTATATTTGTTTTCTTTTATTTTTAAAAGTTATTGATAAAAAAATCTTTTTCTATCTGTGCTTAAAGATGGGCACTGAGTTGAATTAAAAAATAAACTTTTTTTTTTTTTTTTGTTTCGGAATTTCTACTTAAATCAGTAGGATTTTTTAAAACACATTTAAAGCTAATTCCGTTTAAACCAAATAAATGAAAATGTATTTACGATTGATTTACCATGTCCTTTCCGAGCATAGGCGATTACGACTCTCCAAAGATACCTTTTTCTTTATTTTTCTACATCTGTGAATTACCATTTCATTTTTCCTCAAAAATATGGTACGTAGTTTCCCTGTTGCCTGGTTTTGAATTCGAAGTTTTCCTTCTCTTAGGCAGGTTGTCACCCAAGGCTAGCTGCTAAGTTTGCTAACTGAAACTCTGTCAAGTTATAAAAAACATAAAGAACAAATATACAAATAGTAATTTTTAATTTAATTAATTTCTGCAGATGCACGATAAAATAACATTTTTTTTTTTTATAATTTCCCTCCAAATTCAATAAAGGACATGAACAGAAAAAGCTAAATAAAGCACTGTCCTTTCCAACAAAGGATGGGCGGCAACCCTACAAACTGCTATTTAATCCATAGCTAGGAGGCGAGCTGGATTTATATCTTTCCCAAGTAAATGCAACAAATTTAGCTGAAACACAACTTAGTTAATGCAACAGATTAGGATGGAATTTGAACTCAATTTGTCAATTCCATTTTATGAGGGTGGGCTGAAAAGGTCTGTAGGATCACTCACATAATAACAGTAGAAATAGCCTTGTGTTCACAGGAAATAAAAACATACATAATTTATTTATTTTGTGAACTGGTGTGTGTATTTTTGGTTACAAGTGTCTTTAAGATTGCATGTGATAAATAGGAAGAAGTCCTTCATCTTATTTATTACATGCAATATCCCAGAGAGAGAAGTTGGGGACATCTTGACTGTCCAAAGGTTGGTGGCAAAGAGATTGAATTCAACAACTTTTGGTGGAATATCTGTTTTCTGGCAGGAACAGTTTCTGTTGTATGCTGGGAGAACTTTTATTACTCTTATTATTTATTTAATTTACTTCAAACAAAATTTTAATATTATTTGTTTCATTTTATTTTATTTATAATATTCATTATTATTATTTTATATATTTTTTATTTATTATTAATAATAATGCCAGAGTTGTGAAATCTTGCATGAATTAATTTCAACTTTTTTTTTTTTTTTTTTTTTATTAATAACGGCAGTGTATATTTCCAGGTAAATTGACATCTGACTGTTTAAAGAAGACATCAAAAGTTATTAGTCTTGAAAAATGGACAAAATTTGGCATTATGGTACTATCAAGTTTCTGCAGAAAAAGCGTTTTGCCCCCAAGCACATTCATGATGACATGGTTGCTACATTAGGTGATGACACCCTAGCTGCACAACAGTACAAAAGTGGGCAGCTGAATTCAGGAGGGGAAGGGAGAATCTTGACGATGACCCCTAATCTGAGCATCTCATTATTCATGCTCACCACATGGTGATGGATGACAGGCAGCAAACTAAAAATCAAATAGTCAATGCTATTACCATATTCCGTGAGAGAGTTGAAAATATTCTGCACAATGAACTTGGCATGATGAAGGCTTCTGCTTAGTGGGTACTACGTTTTCTGATACCTGATCAAAAGTGCCCCGAGCTGATTGCATCACGGGAAAACCTGACATTGTTTGAGGCAGATCCAGCTGATTTCTTTAAATGTTTCCTAACCCAAAGTCATCACTTTGAGTCAGAGACAAAAAAACAATCCATGCAGTGGAAACACCCATCCTCACCTGCTCCAAAGAAGGCCATGGTTATTTCATCTGCAGGGAAGGCGATGGCCTCAGAGATGCAAAAGTGATTATGTTTATTAACTATCTTCAAAAGGGCCACACCATCAATGGAGAGTACTATGCCAACTTGCTGAAACAGTTACAAAAGACTATCAAGATCAAATGTCCAGTAAAACTGATAAAAACAGTCTTGTTTCATCAGGACAATGCCCCAACACAAGATCCTTGCTTTCAATGGCTTCTGTGTATGACTCTGGCTTTGAACTGGTCAATCACCCTCCTTATTTTTCTGATCTGACTATCATCTGTTCTCCAACATGAAGAAACACTTGGCTGGGAACCAGTATTGCACTGATGATGACGTCATATCTGCTGCTGATGACTTTTTTGACCAACATGATGAGCAGTCTTCTTTGAATAGCCATTTCTTAGTTTACCTGGAAAGAAACAGTACAGTTATTAATAAGAAGAGTTGAAATTAATGCATGCAAGATATAACAACTCTAACATCTCTCCTTCATAGCTTATGCAAAAACCACATGTGGCAGCAATATTTGATACACGGATGATAGAGGCTAGGGAATTTTTCTTGTCAGAATCTACCATCCATCTTTAATATGTTTCCCATTCATCTATGTATTTCTAGCAACATACCTAGCAATTGATTCAGTATAATCATTTCATTTTATGCTAATGGAAAAACTGAGAAGGTACAATAAATTATTGGATCATCTTAAAGATTCTCCCTTTCCTTCTTAAATTCATCTCCCCACTTTTGCACTGTTGATAAAACTGGAGTGACATCCCTTAATATAACAACCATCATAAATATCCGTGTGGACTAAACCCTTTTTCTGCAGGTACTAGACCGTACCACAATGCCAAATACTGTTTATTTTCAAGAGAAGTCGCTACTAGTTACTTTTGATGTCATATTTGAATAGTCAAATATCAGTTTACCTGAAGAAAAAACAATGCAGCTATTAATAGGAAGAGTTGAAATTAATGCATGCAAGTTTTTTTCATAGCCAGCCTAGGTACGTTTCAGCCCACAATCGTAATGTCCTCGGTTTGATGATAAACTATATGTGTTAGCAAGGCCTTTGATTGGGAGTTTTTAGGAGTGTGGAACCACCTGTTAGTTGCAGTTATTTCAGATTCACCCTAACCCGGGGTAGTAGCACCTGTTAGGGTTCCAGCTATGGGCAAATAGTTAACTCCCAAACTGGGGTCAAAACTCTATGAAACTATAAAAATATAGATTTTTGTAGTAAAAATACCAGCAATACATTTTGGAAAAAAAAAAAAAAAAAAATTACCATTTTGGAAAGAAAAAGAAAGTATTACCAGCAATAGACTTGACTTTCAACAAAAACCTCTTTACAAAATGAAACCTGATCCACAAACTGTTTTCTTACAAAGAATATATATTTAATTCATACAAACATATCCTAAAAATCTTGTCGGCATTAAATAAATCCATTGAAGTTGATATGCTGTAAAACAAAATAAACCAAAGTAAATGAAACCCACTCTCATGTATTCTAAAAAGACACAGATGCAAGTTTTTAATCTATTAAGGCCCATCATAAAATCTCGCATTAGATATAGATATAAAAATAAAAATCTAACATTAATTAATTACAAGACATATGGATATCAATATTGAAAATGGAATTGGTAAGCCAAGTTTCAATTTTGGCCTAGCCTCCTACATCCTCTTTCACATGAATTTCATACTACCAGTGTCACATTCCTTTCAACTACCAGTAACACTTTATAATGTTAAAGTATTACTGGTATTTTTTTAATTTTTTTTTTCAAAAATGTATTGCTGGTATTTTTACTATAAAAATCTATTTTTATATTTTCATAGTGTTTTGACCCCAGTTTGAGGTTAACTATTTGTCCATAGCTGGGAACTGAACAGGTGCAACCACCCTGGGGTTAGGGTTAACCTGGGAACAACTCCAATTGAAAGGTGGTTCCATGTTCCTCAAAACCTCCTGATCAGAGGCCTTGCTGCCAGATGTAGTTTATTGTCATACCCAGGACACTGTATCTTTAAAATGAGCCTGCATTTTCCCCTGCCTTCTGCATGGATGTATATTATTTTGATATATGTCTTTTTTTTTCTTTTTTCTTACAGATCAATAGTCATCAGTTCTTGCACAACAACTCAAGCCCCTCTGCTAAAATGGCCAAAGTCACAATAAATCTAACAGAAAATGAGCAACAAGTGCCACTGTCAAGAACTAATCAGCATGACATCCAGCCACCAACTCAGGCATATATTCATCAATCTATATCAAATCCTGCTGTGTCCCGAAGAATGAAATTGTCTACACCTGTTGTAAGCAGCATCAGTCAACAGCCCCGGCCACAACGGACCTTTAGTTTCATGAAACAACAGGTAAAACCAGTGAGTCTGATAAAAAACCAAAATTCTTTGCAACTCTCTACAAGAACACAAGAGCAGCCAATGAAGATGAGGCATTTGACTAATTCATTGGCTTCACTATCCAAGACAAGGTTGCCAACCAGTTCTCAGGTAATTTTGCATGAGGCCTTACAAGAACCAGGAAAACAGGGTTATATTTCCCCAAACGACCAAGTATTGAACAGGGGTCAAGACATGTCTGACAGCACCTTGCCTTGTGGTTCTAATTTTATTACTCAAAATAGCCAACCACTGAATAGTGGCTTGAATTCTTCACAAAACTCTTCATGTGCTGAGAATTCAGTTCCAGATGATTCTACGCTGCCATTGGATTATGAGAAATTTTTCGAAGAAGCTTCTAAACTTCCAAGAATGGGTTGTGATGTCTTTGTCCTTGTGTCCTATCCAGGCTGCAAGCCAGCTTATTGGGGGACGGACAAGTACGTAAAAAAGTTTGAGAATTCTGAACGTTTGTTGCCATTCTCTGCCTCCGGCTGCCTTTCAGTTAAACTGAAAGGTTCGATGGATAAGCAAAACCTTTTGGCTAACAATCTTGAGCTTTCTCAGCACATACAACCACAGTTGGATGAGATTGATTCTGCTGGAACCAGCCCTAACCTGAGATTGGTTATAAAAGAAGAATTCAGAGAAAACAATGGGGATGAAGACTCAGGCATTGCTCAAGACGTAGTCAAGCAAGAACCTTCTGATGTTGAAAATTCTCAGCCTTTAATCAGTAAACGTCAAGCAAGAATCAAAGTTACAGCACAAAGATCCAATAATTCCTCGACAGGAAAAACAGATGTCGAATCTGTCAAGAATCGCATCCCATTCAAGGGAAATTATCTGTACAAGCAACAGTTAAATACAACAAATGAATATGGCTTTTTCCCTGAAAATAGTAACAGCCTTGGCAACAGACTTTCACTTGTAGATAAACAAGCGACTAATTTATATGACAAGGCTCTTGTCTATAAAGATGAAACTAGCGGTGAAAGTTCACGTCAGTCACCCACTATGGACAAAGAAGGTTTGTCCATAGGCGATTCCATGCACAGGCTGCAGTCTGAAATTGTAGAACCAAGTCGGATACTTATAAAAGTTGAGCCTGAAACCGATGATTACGGGGAACTCAACAGCCTTGTGTACACTGAGTATGGATGAGATTTCTCAAAAGTTTTCCCTGTCAAGTAAAGCCAAAAAATGTCTGACCTGGAGTTGTATTTTGTGTGAAGACTGATTTGCATTCATTGTCAAAATCAATGTAGCTATTTCTATGATTAAAAGAATGTTTAATATTAAAATCAATAAAAACTTGGTTACTAAGACAATTTAATGAAGTTTGCACATATACATGCATTGATTGGTGCTTGTTTTAAAAAAAGAACATGCATTTTGCTCACAAAATATAAATCAGTAATTTAACAATAAATTTAATCAAGTGCCATGCCTTCTATTCATTCATATATTCCTAAGTAGAGGCATTGTAAATTATATTAACATGTAAATACATTGCTAATGATTTATCTATAGAAATGCATTGCAAATTATATCAGTATGTAAATCTATTGTTAATGGTTTTATTATAGATATTGCATTGCAAATGAAATGTATATAAATGCCTTGCTGATGGTTTTACTATAGAAATGCATTGCAAATTAAATCTATATAAATGCATTGCTAATGGTTTTACTATAGAAATGCATTGCAAATTGAATCTATATAAATGCATTGCTAATGGTTTTACTATAGAAATGCATTGCAAATTGAATCTATATAAATTCATTGGTAATGGTTTTACTATAGAAATGCATTGCAAATTGAACCAATATAAGTGTGTTGCTAATGGTTTTACATTGCAAATTATATCAGTATCTCTGTTACTGACTGAAAAACTTTATATGACTACTATTTATGCATGGCTAATGATTATATTATTAAAATGCATAGACAATCAGGAAGAAAGGGATTGTCAATGGTCAGCAATTAATGCAAGCATTACTGACAAAATAAAGATATTATATAATTTGTGAATGTACTGTAAATTATTCCTTTGTAAAAATATTCTGAAAATTGGGAAGGCATTGGTTAGAAATGATGGCATCAAAAGAAGAGGCGGCTTGGTAAATGTCGAATGTAAATGCATGGCTAATGATGTTGCTATTGAAATGCAGTTTTTATAGTTTTCAGGCACTTTCCAAAGGTTCCTGCTTGCTGGGATTACCTCCCCAGGCCAATAATATTTAAGATTTGAACCCAGGTCTCATAGTCAGAAAGTGAACATTCTAACCACTTGACTGTGCACCCTACAGAAAAATGATATATGTATAATGTAAATGCATTAATAATAATTTTTCTATTGAAATGTATTGGCAATTAGAGATGATGTAAATACATTGCTAATAATTTTTTTATAGAAATATATTGGCAATCAGGAAGAAGGGGATTGTTAAGGATCAGGAATTAATGCATGTATTACTGACTGAATAGAGCTGTTATAAGTTGAATGTAAATGCATTGCTAATGATTTTACTATTGAAATGTATTGGAAATCAGGAATAAAGGCATTGTCTCTGGTCAGGAATTACGGCAAGTGTTACTAACTGGATTGGGCTATTATAAGAATAATAAAGACATGCAAAAATTGGCATTACTGACCAAAATCTTTGTTACAAATGAATTTCACAAGAGCTAAAATAATCTTCAATTTATATATATATATATATATATATATATATGAGATAACGATACATATTTTTATATATCAAGAACACTATTGGGGAAATTGTATGACAAAGTGTAAAAAGTTTACTTGTAACATGTTTCGTCCTTCAGGACTTCATCAGACTAAATTTGTTATGTTGGTATGACTACACATGCACACAAATGAGGGATGCTGGGAATTTACAAAACAATACATCAAATGTGTTGGCTAACCACTGTAACAAGACTGACACAACTTTGACATAAAAAATGTTACTCTGATCAAAGGAGAAAATAATTCACTATATTGTTAATGTCTAGAGAGTGCCTTGATCGCAAGCTCATCCACGGTAAATTTGTACCCTGGCTCTTACAACATTTCACCATTCCTGGCAGATCTTCAATATTACAGTGTGGGATACCTACTAACAAAAGTGATGGAAAGAAAAAGGAAAATACTCTAAATGAATTTGTCTAGATAAGAAAAAAAAATTCTAAAAATCCCAACACTCCTCATTCATTCATATGTGTAGTCATACCAACATAACAAATTTTCACCAATGAAGTCTTGAAGGATGAAACATGTCACAATTAAATTTTTTACACTTTGTCATACAATTTACCCAATATATATATATATGTGAGTGTGTGTGTGATGATGGACTCTCCTGTCGAGTTCAACGTATGAGTTTCTGATGACCACAAACTAATTATCTGCATGACTATGGCAGGCATGACTTTTGAGACTGGCTCAAGAATTGCACAAAAGACCACAAACAGTACAGTAGAATGTATGGTATCCAAGTGCAGTAAGAACACTGTCAGCTGTCTTATTTTGCTTTTGCATTTCACATAGTCAAATGATGCTTATTCGTTGATGGTGCATTATCCCTGAATGGCAGCTAGAACGATACTCTGATCTCTTCATAGCTACCTTTTCAAAGTTCTTGAATGGAATTTTGATGCAAGAAAGGTTGCTCTTCAGTTTATCCTTATATCCAAGCCAAGGTCTACCAACATTTCTCTGACCACTTCAGAGTTCACTGTAAAAAAGAACTTTTGGTATGCAATCATCAATCATTCTTGCCACATGGCCAGCCCAATATAGCTGTGATTGCATTATGAAGGTCTCAATGGTACCAATTTTGCATTTCTCAAAAAGCTTGGCATTTGACACTCGATCATCAAACGTTAGGCCACAATATATATATATATATATATATATATATATATATATATATATATATATATATACACACACAGTAGTGGCCATAATATATGGAACGGAAACAACAAAGACATAAATATGTGTATTACTTAAAAAGTAATGCATGATTAGCAATGAAATTTTTACAGAATAAAGATTAGGGTGTAATGCATAAATATACAAAGTTACAAAAATTTACATAATAGGTTTTTTTAAATAAAGATTAAATGGAACAAAGGAAATAAGCTACTGGACAAAAGTTAAGGAACAATGTTAATAATTTACATTGTCAAAAATATCGATGGAGCTTTTCAACAATAAGTAAAAGTTCATTTATCATTAGAACTTTATTTTTAAGCAATATGGCAAATTCTACATGCAAAACGCTCTCTTTTGAAGAAAGAAAAACTCATTGTCGCTAACTATCAAGAAAAAAAGTCAATTTCAGAAATTTCTGATATTGTTCATAGGTCTAAAAGTGTCGTTCATCATGTAATTAGCAGGTATAAAACCAATAAAACGTTAGATGTAAAAACCACAAATCGGCAGACCTCCAAAAACATCGCAAAGAGAAGATCGAAGAATTGTTAGAATATCTACAAAAAACCGTTTTGAAACTGCTACATCAAATTCCCGTAAAATTAATGAAGAGACAGATAATAAGATCTCAACTAAAACGGTTGCTCGCAGGTTAAAAAATGCAGGATTGCATGCCCGTATTCCGGCTTCAAAGCCTCTCATTTCAAAGTGAAACCAAAGGACACGCCTGGAGTATGTGAGAGAACATGTTGTTTGGACTGACGCGCAATGGGATACAGTTCATTTCAGTGACGAGTCCAAGATTACTATATTTGTTCTGAGGTTAAAACTTACGTACACCGTAGAACAGGTGAAAGACTGTCTTCTCAATGTGTCAAGAAAACCGTTAAGTTTGGTGGCGGCAGTGTGATGGTGTGGGGAATGATTTCATCTGCAGGAGTTGGCCCTATCATCCGCGTACATGACAATATCAATGCTGAGATTTACAAAAGGCTTCTTCAGCAGCATGTGGTACCAAGATTACACCATAATCTTTATGAATCTCCTATTTTCATGCAGGACAATGCACCTTGCCACAAGGCTCAGAAGGTTATAGCTTTATTTGAAGAAGTAATCGCCCTAATAAAATGGCCAGCCCAGAGCCCCGACCTGAATCCAAAAGAAAATATTTGGAAGATAATTGGAGAAAGGGCTCAGAAAAGAAACCCGAAAAACTAGGATCACCTATGGGAGTTATTGAAAGATGAATGGGAGGGAATTACTGCTGATTTTTGCAAGAAATTAATTAGATCATGTGGTCAATGATGCAGAGAAGTCATTGAAAATAAGGGGATGTTTACCAAATTTTGTTGATATTTTGTTCACAATCAAGTATTAACAAGATCGTTCCTTAACTTTTGTCCAGTAGCTTCTTTCCTTTGTTCCATTTAATCTTTATTTAAAAAAAAAACTATTATCTAAATTTTTGTAACTTTGTATAATATTTATGCATTACACTCTAATCTTTATTCCGTAAAAATTTCATTGATAATCATGCATTACTTTTTAAGTAATACACATATTTATGTCTTTGTTGTTTCCGTCCCTTATATTATGGCCGCTACTGTATATACACACACACACACACACACATATATATATATATATATGTATGTATATATATATATATATATATATATATATATATATAATATACATACATGCACACGCACACATATATATGTATATATATATTTATGTAAACTATATGTATGTGAAGGCATTCATTCTGTATCTACACTTAATGGAATAAGAATTCATTTAATTTCACTTGGTTTTGAAAAATGCCTTATCATGTCAGTCAGACCAAATTTATCCAAGAAATTCCTGATTGTTGCCTTTGTTATTAGGAGATGCTTTCTGAAATAATGGATCTGCGGTTCCTAAACTATAATTTCATTTTGTGGTCTCCAATTATCTAGTCAGTGTTTTTTTTTCTTTTCTTTTTTTTTACAGTTTTTGTTTTTATATTAGTGTTATAATTTTTTTTAAAAATCATCCAATAACATTCTGTTTTCTTTCAAGCTGTTCAGGAGTGACCAGCATATCTGGAAAAAAAAGGGTGCTGTCAGTCAGGTAGCTATATATTAGGTTGGTGCAAAAATAATGTCGTTTTCTCACATAGTAACATATGTGAGAAAACGACATTATTTTTGCGCCAACCTAATAATTTCATTGTATTACCCCCTGCGCAGATGTTATTGATTTTTCTCCTCCCATACAATGTCACAACAGTATTTTGATTGCAAAAATAACCAAAGTCAATAAAATGCTGAAGCATAGTATCCCTCACGGAAGAAAATGCAATGGGCACTACTTTTGGAGCAAGATCTCTGAGAATTGCTAAACTTATGAATGAGAATAAGAAAATATGTTAAGGGTCAACAACTAGAGAAAAAAAACAACCTTAGATTTGATGCTGGATTCAAAATTAAAAAAAGCATACAAAATAATCACAGTGTTAGCATCCACAGAAATTTGTTTTCACAAATCTATCAGTACCAAATCATCACAAGAAAATGTTAACTTTGTTACATAGCTATTAGACTATTATTACTAAGGATTCAACAGAAAACAACCTTGCATCTCTCTCTCTCTATCCACTTTTGAAGCCTCCTGAACAGTGGACTGAACAATTCCTAAAAAGTTAATCTACAAAACTCTAGAATCAAGATACTGAATATAACATCAGCTAAGTGGCAACTTTTATTTGTTTAATCCTTTATATATATATATATATATATATATATATATATATATATATATATATATATATATGCTATAATGATATATAATTTAGGATTTCATTGAACTGGGGTTTGTCTACAGATGTAAAAAAAAAAATGTTTTCACCAAGAAACTGATCTGTATATTTTGATCTTTACTCTGAGAGACACATCTTCGGTGTCCCATAATATATATATATATATATATATATATATATATATATATATACTAGCAGCATGGCCCGGCATTGCCCGTGCTTGATTCAAAAATCGTACGACTCATACAGCAATCGCTATCACTTGACTTAAAATATTTTTGCCCTTCATGGCCTTTAAAGGAGTGCCCTTTGCCATGCTGATGTTGCTACATGCCTTACTTCTTGCCTATTTCACACTGCAAATTTTTTCTAAGCTCTATACTAAACATTAAATCTATTACGAAAAAAGAACTAAACAAAATGAACACAAAATGATCAGCTTTAAAATGACTCATAACTGGAAAAACCGAATGAAAAAAGAATGTTAACAACAAATACTTTTGCACACCCAACCCAGTTCTGCGGAATCAGAATCAACGTTGAGTTTAAACAAGCGAATGAGCCAATTGGAGTAAAGTGCCATGCAGATATAAATTTTTCCCACTTGTGACGAATGCAGCTATCGATTTTTTTGCATACTAGTTAACATTCGTGTCAGTCAGCTGTTGGCTCTCATGAGAGATTCATATAAGATTGTAGTTTAAAATCAGTAAAATTGACCTTGTTGACCAAACAATCCTCTGTGGCTCAATTGGTTAAGGCACGTCAGGCTATATGATGGTTCCATATGGGATACATGTTTGATTCCTGTCGGAGGATGAATATTTTCTATGAAAATTTCTCGAACATTCAGGCCGGTAAATGTTATTAATACTGTTTATTATAAACAGAGCATTTCCTTAAATATTTGTATCTTTAAAAAGAATGTATAAACATAAGAATGTCTTAATATATGTATATGTATATATATATATATATATATAGATAGATATATATATATATATATATATATATATATATATATATATATATATATATATATATATATATATATATATAAAGTAAAAGTTTGTCCCTTATCTGATTTATGTTAATTTCAGCATTGTGACTCCAGAGGATTAAAATTATTGTAAAATGTTAGCATGCAAACACATGCCTTTTGAAAAACAACAAGAAACTACAGTATTTGGGAGCACCTAAAATAAACAAATACCCATTTTGAAAATCATAGAGCATGTAACAGGCTCTTATGGAAAAAAATGTTATTTTTATTTGTGTTTTGTTCAAATGAGTTCCATTTTTTAGTCGCTCCATTTCAGACCTTTAGAGCTTGGGCATTTACACAGTCATGTGAGGGAAGGATTATCATCCACTTTGCAGCTTCTTTCCCACAGACTCAACATTGCAAGCCCATCACTACTCTATCGCTATTTCCATGGCAAATGTTTAGATGACCTCCATTCTTTAGTTCCACCATTTCAGACCTTTACAGCTTGGACATTTACACAGTCATGTGAGGGAAGGCTTATTCTCCACTCTGCAGTTTCTTTCCCACAGACTCAACATTGCAAGCCCATCACTACTCTATCGCTATTTCCATGGCAAATGTTTAGATGAGCTCCTTTCTTTAGTTCCACCAGTTCAGGCCTTTATGACTAAGACACACCATGCTACTTCCACTGAGATGAATCAATCTTATTTCCACCCATATTCCAAATGTAAGAAGAAAGTTTGGCTCAGATAACTTTTCACCCAAGAACTGCTACTTTGTGGAACAGACTGTTGTGTGGGTGGTTTCCTGAACACAGCAATCTTAACCTCTTCAAATCAAGGGTCAATTGTTATCTATCCTCCTTATCCTCACTTCCTACCTCCTCCTCTTTCATTCATATCACACATCTCATTTATTATAAACTCTTTTAACATTAACTCACTAATGTGAATGTCTCTTGTGCCTTGTATTGGGTGAAGTTTAGTATAAAATACACACACACACGCACACATGCACACACATACATAGATATGATGTGCTGGTAGAGTTCTCAACCTAATCCACTTTGCAAAATCTTTATTTTAATGACCAAATATCAGAATTTGGAGATGAAAAGTTAAAGGAACTTGCGAAATGACATGCATTTCAGAAACTCTAGTGAGTGAATATGTGAACCCACATGTTCTACGTCATCCTACTTTCTTCTCCACCCCTCCGTGAACTATTTAGCAACTCATTGTGTTACACACATATATGAAAAAGGTTTTTTTATGTCCACACAGTCTATGTATAATGGATCTCTACTTGTTTTCTGAGCACACCCATTTGTTAGGGCGGCTAACCAATCTCTGCTTTAGATGCCTGCTCAGGGACATTTGGGTTTGTTCAACACCCACAGAGGCCAGCTGGTTCATATTGCTACTATGAGTGCACACTAATTACAGTTCCTGAGAGAGATTGCATAACATGGCACAATCAACACAACAGTCTGAACAAAGCCAGTCACAATATATAAATATATATATATATATATATATATATATATATATATATATATATATATATATATATATATATAATAATATTTATTCGAAAATTTTAACATAAATATGTGATAAAATCACTACAAAAATAGCCATTTTCTTTCAACACCTCTGGTGTCTTATCAAGTGATGGTGTTGAATTAATGCATATATTAAGAATGAAGTAAAATACATTATTTTTTTTTTCTTTATAAGTTTGTAAGCTACATGCTCTGTTTATAATAAACAGTATTAACCACAATTACCAGCCTGTATGTCTGAGAAATTTCATAGAAAATATGCATCCTGTGGGAAATTTGTAGTTTAAAAGCAGCAAAATCAACCTTGGTAATCAGATTCTCCTTCATAGTCAAACTGGTATAACACATCAGGCTATATGAGAGTTCTGTGTAAGATACAAGTAGGATACAAGTTCAGTTCTCGCATATTTTCTAAGAAATTTCTTGAACATTTAGGCCAGTAAATGTTGTTAATATATATATATATATATATATATATATATAAGGTTGGTGCAAAAATAATGATGTAATAATGTCATTTTTTAACGTCAAAAAACGACATTATTACGTCATTATTTTTGCACCAACCTAATATATATTAACAACATTTACTGGCCTGAATAGAGAAAATATTGTATATTTTAAATAACATTATACAGAGATAAAAAGTTTGTGCTTATCTGGTGGGAGCCACATGGTATGTCAGAGTGATGTCGCTGGACAAGAGAGAGAAAATTTGATTTTTATTTCAGTTGGCAGCAAAAATACCTGTTCCGGTGCATGATGGGAGTTTTCATACTTATTTTACTATTTTTTTTATAATCTCACTTTTTCTTTCTTTATTGTTAATTATCACTCTTATTTATATTTTAAAGTAATTTTATTACTTAACTTTTAATTTTTCTTTTATTATAATTTATTATTTTGCTTTCATACTTGTACATCATCTAGTATTAAGAGTTAGAGGTTTTTTAGTGAGTTAATTATTGCTATCCCTACAGAGTCCCTGTACCCCATTCTAACGGGACTTTTCTCTACAATTGGCACATAGTTTAATTTATTATATATATAATTTACCTTCTGAGTAAACTGACATCCACCAAATTTGGAAAAACGAGGATAATCAGCAAACTAGAGTTTTGGGAAACACTGTTTATGTAACAAATGCATGTATACATTGCTGTGTTTTTTGTTGAGGTAGGAAAGGGATTACTCTTGCATAAAGCAAGGTGGATCCTGCCTGATGAAGGATTTGTCATATTGATTTAAGGCAAGAATTTTACAAGGCCCTATACTCTTCCTGATATCAAACTCAAAGAAAGAATAGAACTTAAGATTACATATAATTAGTTCAAGAGTAAAACTTTATATTCAGCCAAATTTTATAATAATACTTTTTTTGTTAAAATTACACCTTTACCTGCCGAATCTATGTGTGTTGTCAATGTGTTGTTGCTCCCATGTCTCTAGAAGTTTTGTGTCTAAAGAAAGACTTCTTCGATGGGTGACCTGACTGAATATGATCAATATTCAGCCTGCACCAAGAAAAAATTTGCTACTAGCTATAGGACATGCTCTTTATATATTCCCCAGAAAACAGCAACTAATCAAGTCTTCACTTGAGCTATTCAATGTTCTAGATCGGGTATGCTTGTTTGTACTGATCTTCCTACATGCGTCAAGACAGGGTATTTTTTGGAAGAAGAAAAGAAAACAAACCAATAAATATATTTACATTAATAAAATAAAAACAATTTATTATATTGGTTTGTCTTACGAATTTCTTTTCTTTCTCTTCCTCCCCTTTTAAATTCTTTATTATATCTTATTTGTTTGATCTTTCTCTTTTTATAACTTTCCTTTTTATTCTTAACTACACTTAACAAAATGTTTACAATAGATGATTAAAATGACTTAGACTATTTACAAAAAAAACTCCTAAAATACGGTATGAATAATTTTTTGATTGATACTCTAATAAATTCTGTTTAAAAAACTAAGAGAAATAACATTTAACTAAAATTGTTTAAAAATAAATTAATCAAGTTAATACTAGTTTACTCATTTACATTATTTGCATTGTTCGGACCGTTGTCCTCATCTTTATATGGCCTAGTGGATAAAAGCATTGATTGGATCCAGTGACTTGACCCAAAGAGTTGTGAGTTCAATACCTGGCTACTGCAGTGGTGAACAAAAACTTTGTTGAAAACACCTGGAAGAGGCATAGCATGTGGAACTAGAACAACCTAACCCGTTTGATGAAATAAAGAGCTCAGTTCGAAATTCCAATCACCTGAAGAAGGCTGGAGCATACAACGACCGAAAGATTGTGAATATGGCAATAAAGATGAGGACAACCGTCTGAACAATGTAAATAATGTGAATAATTACAATACCTCATCTCAGGAATATAGAGAGATAGAGATGAAGCTGTCTCCAAGTCAAACACAAGAGAAGACATTGCTACATACTTTCTTCCCACTGCCAGTGTATTCTGAAAGAAACATCTGTCAGCAATTTCATAGGCATCATCTCCAACAACAACAGTAGAGATGGTCAGTGAATCTTTGCTGACAATCATGTGTCAGCTATTTCAAATGAATCAACAACAATAAAGGTGATCCGTGAATGTTTGTAAATAGTTACACTATCTCATCCCTGAAATATAGACAGTTTACTCATACCTGTATATTTTGTTGAGTCCTTACAATTATTAGGTTTTCATATATGAACCTTTAAATATATTTTTTAAATTATTAATCTGAAGATTGTAGGTGGTAGGGAAGCAGGTGAGAAGTGCATGTAAAGAAATGATTACAATAGAACTGATGGATATGTACACAGGGTGCGATGGGAAAATTGTCGCCATTTTATATTTTTAATTTCATGCGTGCACATTATTTATTTTTGATTTTGTTGACTAGCCAGTATAGTAGGGTCAGTTGAGCACAGTCTGTGAGAAAAAGAACACCATGACACAATTCACTCTGCAGAAATTTGGAAACGACATGCTGTATCGCTTAGCATTTGTGCTGGAAGCTTCAATACAAAAAATTCAGAGTGTTTGGGTGTCAATCTGAGGATAGTACAGAATATGCTGTGTCTCCAAAAGAAGTACTTGATGAAAACTAAATATCTAGTCAACATAATGGTGATTGGAGTGATTACTAGTAATGGTGATGTTATGCCTTCCAATAGTTGTTAGTGAAGAGCCTAAGTTTAGTGTCTTTCGGCATAAAGTCCATTTTCTCGCAGGATATGTTTTTGTTGCATGCTGGGAGAACAACTTTTTCTTTTTCTTTTGGTTTATTTAATTTATTTTAAACAAAGTTTTAATATTATTTATTTTAATATTATTTTATTTATAATATTTATTATTAAATATTATATTTTTATTTATTAATAATAATAATGTCCCTACAATATTCATTGACAGATGCTTTACGGCTGTTTTCTCATTTGACTTTTTGCTACTTCTTTATTTTGTGAGGTTATTTTATACTGATCATTTTTCTGAACAGTGAGAATTCATTTTCATCTTTTTGATGTTAATTCCAATGACTCATTGGTTTAGTGTACTTTTCCCAAGATCGCCGCTCTGACCAATCAAGATGAACAGAGGTCCTCTTGGGGAAGTACCGTGCCTTGAAAGACTGTTGAACCTCAAACTCACACCCAACCTCAAGTGGAACTCATACATATGATCCATTGCTAAGGATGCAGGTAAAATGATCAACTCTCTGTACCACTCTAGTAAGTATCTGACTCCTTCTGCTATCCTCGACCTTTACAAGAACCAGATCAGTTCAAAAATGGAGTACTGTTGTCATATTTGGGCAGTAGCTGCCAAAACCTCACTCTCCAGCATTGATAGAGTTCAAAAGCATCTCCAACCCCTTGTGGATGATGTTATACTCCACCCTTTAATCTCTCTCCCGCCAGTGGGATGTGGCAAACCTCTCACTGCTCCACTGCTACTTCTATGGAAAGTGCTTGTATGAACTACATTCCCTTTCCCTATCAAAGCAAACCTTCACAGCAAGAACATGCCATGTCACTTACATAGTATGGAACCACCCACATTCTCTCCATATTCCATCGGTGAGAAGTAGGTTCTGCTTGAGCAGCTTCTTCCTGCAAACCACTACCCTATAGAATTAACTCCTAATAGGATGTTTCCCTGATCACTACAATCGTAACCTATTTAAGGCTAGGATTAATGGTTTTCACCTTCATTTATACACACAAATGACTTCCTAACGTAACTCTCTCCTTCGAGTGGCCCTTTGGCCTTCTAAAGGGAGACCATAACTGTAAAAATTACACTGCTGTTTACAGTGTTGTTAAGCATTTTTTTTCTATACAAATTTCCATTTTCTGACATTGCTGATTAATAAGGTTTTCCTTCTTTTTATATTTTTTCTATCTCTTAGTTTAGATCCTAACTTGATATTTATCAACTATTCATCTCTTTTTTTATCCTTTTTATGATTGTATTTTCTGTTTTGTTTTCGTTTATTAGCAAGTATAGTTTCAAGTAAAATGGCAGTTTTTTTTATATGGATATGAATTATCTGCCCTTGATAAGAAATGAGAGTTGTCTCCATTTTGACAAGGGAAATCTTTTCGTTTTCTTAGTCAGACAACACTAAAATTGCACTCTCGAGTAGTTCACACTAAAAATATGCAGTCATTGTTGATTTTTTCCACTTTCAAATCTGAAAGAAAATAATGCACTTTATTAAATTATGCAAGCACCAACTCTCAACAAAAATTATTTTTAAAGTTTTATTGAATTATTTTTCTCAAGTTTCAGGACAAATTTTCGAGATTTTTTGATTTGGTATTACAAATAATTTTTATTAAAAAATATTTTCAGAAATATTTTTTATAAAACTATAAAATAATATTTGTCATCAGCCACTAAATTTTAAAAATTTTCACAAAGTATGATAATTGGCAGAAAAACCCAACAAACAGAATTGACAAAGTTTCCAATAAACAATATGAAAGGAAAGAAAAGAAAAGAACAGGGGAAACTATAATACTGAGCAGTTAATATATATATATATATATATATATATATATATATATATATATATATATATATATATATTGATAGCAAGCATCATATTAATTTCTTCGTTTTTTTAGACATCTAAATTACTATCAAGCATTAAAATCTATTCTTTACATAAATTGCTAAAACCCAATTACAGCCTCTTTCTCTTTACTTCCCTCTCCCTCTTCTTTCTTTTTCCTTTTTCTTTTCTCCCCTCCCATTTCAATATATCACTTCCGTTAAGTTAACCGTCTAAATAGGTCAAGGTCTGGTCACTCCTCCTCCCCCAATACTAAGTATGATTGAGAGAGAGATATGAAATTAATCTCTCCCTAAACTCTACCATGTCTCTTTAACCACCCCTTTTATACTCTCTGTTAAATTACAAAAACTTACACTACCCATCAATTTTAATTTCATTTTTCGTTTCATTTCATTTTTGGAGGTGTTATCTGATGATCCGGCGTCCTTTAAAAGGGCTCTGGTGTAATAAATTATTATAATGGTACCTTAAAGTGGTTTGTTTTTCTTTATATATATATATATATATATATATATATATATATATATATATATATATATATATATATATATATATATATATATATATATATATATATATATATATATATTATTTTCAGATACAGTGTATCTTGACTTGTTTGTGTTATACAAATTCTTCTTTATTACTAGCGACATGCAGAGGTTTGTTGATGTCCGGGGCCAACTCGTTGATTGTTTGGCCCTCCCCTAAGACAAGTGGAGGAAGGCTTATATAGGGTCTAGTACTGAGAAATGTGAAAAAGGAAGACAATTTAAATATGTAAAAACAGATGAAACATGAAATAAACAGTTTATTCAAATTAAATATAAACTAAATTTTTATTTCACTCTTTAATTAATAGGATGCCCGGGGCCGTCCTGCCTACCTTCTGCAAGCTGCTGAGTTTAATATTTCATATTTAGAAATCTAGGTTGATTTTGTGATTTTCAGAAATGAGAAGCATCAATTACTTGTTAATAAATTGTCTGGTGCTCTGAAGTAAAGATATAAAATTGTTTTCTTAAAGGCAAAAGAGAAGACGCAAAAAAACGAAACAAAACAAAAAAACACGTTTTACGAAATGTTAACAAATCCAAGGGAGATTACTCCAACTGCACGCGTTAAACCGGTGTTCAAGATCATGGCAAAGATGGCAGCTATTTCTTCCGTAGTCAAATTATTCAATCCTCAAGTTGTTTCCCAAACTGGACAAACATGCACAGCTTCGATTATTTTTCTCCACGGGTCAGGTAAGTGATTAATGATAATAATGACGCACTTAAATTGTTAATTTAACTTTGTTTCAAACATTTGACAACTCTTTTTTTTTTTTTAACGAATTATTAAACAAATTTGTGGGTTTAGTGATGCGTTGACTTTTGATTTATTTATTGCTATTACTACAAACTCTCAACGAAAAAAAGAATCTACCACAAGCCTCTTGGTTTGCTGCCCGAAGGCAGAGAGGAACCCAAACGAGTCTATGCCGACGAGTAGTCTCGTCTGGGGAGGTAGACAAACCCGACTCCGTTATTACGGGGTCTACGGAGAATTTTTGCCTGTGCCTACGGGCTCGGAATTGCCCCACGTGAAAACTGGCCATATGTCACAATCCTGCCTTATGGGAGGTTTGGTAAATACCGAAAAAAGTTGGGTGTGATTTTTAGTGGGTCGTGTCGTATTCATAATAAAATCGATCCCTGGACATTTTTTACAGAGTTAAGAGTATAGACTTAGTGTTACTGTTATTTATTTAAATATCAACTTTCAGACTGTTTCGTTGGAATACCGGATCACCAAAGTTAAAGAACGTCCAGTTTGGTCAGTACCTCGATAAGTGATCGCTTGAGAATAACAGGTGATGTAAACTTGAATGTGCGGGTGGTGTATAGGATAACTGCTCGAAATTGTTAATCGGAAAGCTGAGTTCATTCCAATTCCAATTGAGTTCGTTATATTCACTTACGCAAAAAATACCCTCGGGAAAGGTATGACTCCACCTCTTCCATTGGGAATTTTTTTTGGTGAAAAACACTCTACGAAAAAAAATAGTTAAAACAAAATGTTTGACGTAACATTAATTTTTAAGAGTACATTATCTTAAAGCACAGACTGACTGAATTATAGAAATTAAGTGCTTTTTGTGCCAAACGATATGAAAGAAAATGAAATATGCCTTTTTCTTTTTACAATCAAAATTATAATACAGCATAAGAATATCATCAGAAAACAAAACTACATAAAAAGTTAAAAAAAGGGAAGAAAAAGAGAAATGCATTTCTGAATAATTTGGTACAATTTTCAAAGCAAAGTTCATGGTAACAGCAAAGAATAGATCAAGCACACCAACCGAAGACTTTTTGATATGGGAAGGACCTCGATGTTCCTTTCAGTTTCAGTTCTCGTCTGGTAGTTGTCAGAATTCTTCTGTGTTGTTTACTTTCTGGGCCAGGGTGACTCGGATTCCCGCAACAACTGTTCATTGACACTGAAAATTAAATACCAACCTCTCCCCCTAAATAACCTACAGGTAGGCTCCAAATATGCTGCTCAGAACTTGGACAAAAACTCTTTTTCAGTTTTGGATGAAACACAAAGCTCAGCTAAATTACCACATATCAAAATGTGCCAAAAATATTTTCGAAATTCAAGAATTAAGCAAGAGCCCATCACGGCATCTGCTTTCTCTCTGAAAGCCCGATGCATGATTACATAGCTTAAATTTCTTATACTAGCTCCAACTATAGCATTATTTAATTAGTAAGATTTGTATTACTAAGTCATTATTATCTCCCCTAAATTCTTTGAATCGAAAAATATTTTCTGGCTTTAAATACGAAGGGCTGATAATCCATAAAAAAATGAATGAATCAGTGTTTACATCATTGATATCTGCATTTTTTTTTTTTTTAAACTTTCTGTTTGCGTTTTTGGAAGCACATGCACAAACATTGGGGCATAATAATTATTTATCTTTCATCAATAATAGACAGATATATATGTGCACACTCCACCATGGATAACAAGCTTCTCTGACTAGATCAATCACGACTGAGTAGTGAGTTCAATCCTCGCTGGGTGCTCCATACTTTCGGCCTTCTGCCACATGTAAGCTATGCTTAGAAAAATCATTTTGGTTAGCATGCTTGTCTCGCTAGATCAATTATGACTGAGTAGCAAGTTCGATCTTCACTAGGTGCTCCATACTTTCGGCCTTGTGCTACATGGAAGCTATGTTTAGTAAATTGCTATAAACTGCATGAAAGAAAATTTTTTTTTTAAACATTTCACCTTTTCACCCCAAGCAAAGTGGTACTGCCACTAGCACTAAAGGGGTTACAGAGAGTGAGAGCAAGAGTAAAGAGGGGGAGGTTGAGGAAAGGATATAGAGAAGGACAGGGATCAGGATCAAGGCATCAGAAGATGTCGATTGACATTACATTTGAATATTTGAAGATTATAGCTATCAGGGAAACAAGTAGGAGGAAGGGAGTTCCACTGTCGGGAAATGAGAGAGAAGAAGCTGTTGGTGTAGAAGAGGCAGTTACATTTAAATGTTTCTATAGTGAAAGGGTGGGACCGAGATGCCAACCTAGTAGCATGCTTAAATTCATGCAGTTGTGGTACCAGTGAAAGTAACTCGTCAGCAGTTGCCATGAAAATATTTTTAGAAAAGACGGAGAAGCCACATCACGTCTGTAAGAAAGTGACTGTAGATAAGATGCCAGGTCAGGACCTATCACATTGCATATCTGCCTTTGGATTTTGTTGAGGACCTGAAGATGAACAGCAGGGGCACCAGACCATATATGGCAACAGTATTTAATGCAAGAATGAATGGTAGATTTGTAGGATGGATTCAGGTGAGAAAAACCTTCTGGCATGACACAGAGAACCAACTTGCGGTAGATGAAGCTATTGATTCAGTGTAGTTGTTCCATAGAATACTTTTTTTTTTTTTTTTTTTTTTTCAAATACAGACTGCTTTTTCAAAAGGTGTTCAAATGACTAATACTGACTTATTTTTTCATTTTTTGTTAGGTGACACTGGCTTAGGTATAAAAGAATGGACAAAATCAGTCATGGGCCGAGAGATAGCTTTTCCTCACATAAGAGTGATTTACCCAACAGCCCCCATGAGGTGAGTTTTCTCATCTATTTAAACAAATATCTTTTTTCTTTCCTTTTTTGTCGTAATAGAGAAATATAGAGTGTTCCAATAGCTTGGACCTATTTTAAAGGTCAATTAAGTTTAAGCATCTAATGATTTTCTTTCTTTTCCTTTCAGATTTAACAACTTAACTATTTCAATCATGGAAAGATTAACAATTAAACAAAGTGTTAAAGTGCAATTGGAAAAATTGTTCATAAATTTAAACAAATTGAATCAGTGGCAGATGTGAAGACACCATTGCATGCTGGTTTACGCAGTGCACGAGAATGTGGCCGAAAATCCAGACACCTCTATTTGTCATCGTGTGCAGGAAATGAACCTCTCTACAACAACATTTCATCAAATTTTAACAAAAGATTTGTCTCTACACACTTACAAAATTCAATTAACACAAGAACTGAAACCTGCTGACCATTTGGAGCGCCATACATTCGTCAATTGGGTGCACGAGCAAAGACAAGCTGATGAAGATTTTTTGCAAAAAATCCTCTTTAGTAATGAAGCCCATTTTTATCTTGGTGGATTCGTTAATAAGCAGAATTGTCACATTTGAACGTCCATTTTCATAATAGTCTTCGATAACTTTAACACGTTGTTTGATTGTTAATCTTTCTTTGGTTGAAATTGCCAAAGACTTAAGTTGTTAAATCTGAAAGAAAAAGAAAAAATCATTAGATACTTAAACTTAATTTACGTTTAAAATCAGTCCAATTTATTGGAACACTTTATAAATAATAACAAAAAGAACAAAATTTCACTATCTCTAAAAATAGTTGTATGTTCAAAATTGCCAGGCCAAAAAGCCATAGTTCAACCAGCCAATCAGAAAGCTTTCCTAACCAGGATATACGACCATGAACCAATGAGAATCAAAGCAAACATTTTTGAAATGGATCTCTAGGTGTGTATATAACCAGATGGAAAATCAACCAAAACTAGAATTGATAAATAAATTTTGTCCATTCTCCACTGCTGCAGTCATTGTAACAGACCCAGTGATGAAATATGACATTTGCATGACTAGCTGGTGACTTTAGACGATAAGATCATACTATTACATTTAAAAACATACACCTTTTCTTTCTCCTCGTATTTAAGCAGCCAACTGATATATTTGAAAAGAGACATACTTTCCTTTACCCACATTATGAAGCAGGCAGCTCCTACATTTGGATACATACATATATATTTACTTCCTTCCACACACTTTCTTTTTATCTCTCTCTCTCTCTCTCTCTCTCTCTCGTATGCAGCAGGTATTTTACACTTGAACTCTTGAAACTTCAACTTTCACCTTATCTTTCCATCCTGGGGGTATGATGATAAACTATGTCCAACAGCTAGGCCTCTGACCAGGAGGTTTTGAGGAGCATGGAACCGCCCCTTAATTGTTAGTGTTCCCAGGACTACCCTGATCCAGGGTGGTAGCACCTGTTAGGGTCCCAGCTATGGGCAAATAGTTAACACCCAAACTTGTGTAAAAATAGGTTTTAATACCAGAAATACTTTGTAATAAAAAAATTATTATCAGCAATAGTTTTTGAAGGGAAAATTATTATCAGCAATACTTAAAAAAAAAAATACCAGCTATACATTCTTTGAAAAAAAATATGACCAGTTATATATTTCTTCAAGGAAAAATGTTCCCAGAAATAGATTTTTGAAGAAAAACATATTACCAGCAATAAAAATTTTGTCGGAATTAAATAACCCATTGAAATTGATATGCTGTAAACCAAACCAAACACCTTATCTTTCTGTAATATTGTGTTCATATAAAGATTTATTTTATATTTTTCAAGACTTTGTGCATTTTCTCTTAATCAAGGCCTATACACAATCAAACCAAATATAGTGATATATGAAGGTAACAGATGTTGTCAGAAGATAACCTCCACAAATCATTCTGAAGCAAAAAAAAAAAAAAAAAGCTTTAAACTTATTGTAGCAATCAATGCCTGCAATCGGTTTCCTCTGTTTTTCTCATTCACAACACAGCTATTTGGGTATCAACCAATGAGGTCAGAACCAAAAAGAATCTCTGTGCCAACGCAAAGTTTAATCGAAAATCTGTCGTAACAGTCCAACAGGCAATGTAGTAATAACAAAACAGGTCAGAAATCCAACTTTCACTTCGCAACAGCAGAAACACACTTTCACCCACCGAGCTCAAAAATTGTTCTCCTGCTAAGCATAAAAAACAACAGCCTTTATTCACCAAGGGATTTTTCTGATTGGCCACTTCATTCGGGAGGAAAGAACATTAGCATAGTTTCTCTGATACTTAAAGTAGCAGCTTTTTGCTAACTATTTTTTTAATGCGCCTTTGGCAGACCAAAACACAAACTCTTTTTTTGAGGTAGGTGATTTTCTCTTTTGCTACATATTGATAACTGATAACCAGCCTCTTGACCACCATATCACTTTACAAAACAAGCACACACACACATACACAGTGTATATTTCAGGAGCAAGAATTCATTTAAACAAGTTGTATTAAATTAAACCAACAAGTCTGTTTGATTTTTATTCGTTTTTCTTCCAATTTCTGAAATTGTTGTACATCCAGATGTGTGTAAAATACTTGAATTCATGTAAAATGATTATAAGTATAAAATATTTAATGTACTCATTTCTGATGTTGTTGAGCTCTCTGAAACCATTCTGTACATGATGTCATTTATATGATACATGTATATTTGAATTTGAAATGTAGCATTCCAAAAAATGCCAGGATGTAGCTTTTTTCTAGGATGCTGACAAATTTAATTTCTGATAATGGTTTAGACGGATGAACATACTCAGAATGAAAATATGAACTTTGAACAGTTTATCTACAGTTTCTGTATGTGTTTGCATCAACTTAGTTGGAAATTAGAAAAATAAAATGAAAAATTAAACTGACAGACCTTATTGGTTGAATTTAATTCAACTTGTTTAATTATATAGGGGTGTTTGGAAAGTAATTATGTCTTATCAGAAAGGATATAGAAACAAATGTATGTTAAATTCTTTAAATATTATTATAAAAAATTCAGCAAAGTTAAACCAAAGTTGGTGTCAAAAGGATGGTTTTTCCCTTGACACCACTATTATTTTAACTACCTTCACTCCTCAACAATGTTTGTTTTAAAAAGTGATGATTAGAAATGGAATAAAACCTAAACATATGATGAAAGTGAATTTATACAATTTTTTTTTTTTTTTTTTTTTTTGACCTTTTAATTGCTGTTGTTCCCAGGTTCACCCTGACCTGGAATGATAGCACCTGTCAGGGCCCCATCTATGAGCAAATAGTGAACCCCCAAAACACCATGAAAGTATCAAAATAGATTTTTATAGTAAAATGACCAACACTACATTTTATCTTTAGTTGAAGGCATATAATTGTGTTTAAAATATTTATATTTCAGTATTAAATGGAGGTGTTGATATGCCGCTAAACCAACCAGCCATTTTTTGTTCTTGAGAATTTACAACAAAAATATTGAACACTATTCAATTGTTTATTTAAAATAAAAATTTTATATTTAGAACATTCTAAAAACTTATACAATTAAGACTAATGCTATGCAATATTTAGCATTTACCAGTTTATAAAGTAATAAATATTAAAACAATTTTTTATTCATAAACTTATAAACATTTGCTAAAGTATTAAACTATGTGAACCAACTATAAAGGAAATACATATTATTTGCCATTTTATAAAGTTTGACATCAATTTGTAATTAGCTGATGTTTTGCCAACTATTCAAATAAATAATATAATAAGTAAATAGTGTAAATAAACAATCTAATAAATAAATATTAGGTTGGTGCAAAAACAATATCGTTTTTTGACGTATATTTTAACGTCAAAAAACGATATTATTTTTGCACCAACCTAATAATAGGAAGCCTGGTGGAGTGATGGATAGCAGCTTGGATTGAAGAATCAGGAAGCCATTTTTGAATTCCAGTCGAATTCACTACATTTACTTACATGCTAATACCCTTGGGAAAGGTATGAAGCCTCTTCTTCTCTCCCCAGCTATAGGTAAATAGCTCACATTCCTCCCTGTTCTTTTGAACAGGAGTAGAGGTTTATCCTTTGTTTCCTGTTTAGGATTGGTTTTCTTTTAAAATCTTTTCATTCTCTTTGACTCCAATAGCCTCATGCATCTTAGTGGTATTATCGCTTCGCTTGAATTGCACTAATGAAAAAAAAGGGTGGAGCATTGTGTTTAGTTCTCAAATGAAAACTCATTAGAAAACCAAATTTCCACTTTGCAAATCTTCTGAATTAAACACTAAAATGCGCTCTAAATAACATATGATTGGATAGAGGAGGTGAAAAATTCTACACACAGTTTCTTAATATACAACATTGCTTCCTCATTGGTTGGTTGGCTCATAGTTCATAATGGAGAAATATGTACTGTATATACTCACATATCATGTAACTTTTGAAGAGCTAATTCTGAAGCTAATTTTAAGGGGGTTGCATCATACATGAGGTATAAAAAATTAGCAAATGTACTGCTGGCCCTGCCTATGCCGTTGATCAAACTATACATCCATTTACTGTAGACAAAAAGTACAGCTGGATTATATTATAAATAAACTTGATTTTGATAAAATTGATGTTTTACTTAACTGTATCCAATAATAATACATGTAATATTTACATATTGATAACTTATTATAAAATACAAAGATATCAAATACGCTTCTTTTCCATTGTTTATGTTTATAAGATGTCTAGCAATTTCTTGTTCAGCTGCATGCATTTACGAATTATGATATAGCATTACTAACAATACTTTTATCATTCTCTTTTACTTTATTTTAATTTATTTTACTAGAAGATGGGATAAAGAGATAGAGGAATAGAGCTTAGTCTATTGGAATTTGGTCTCTTGAAAAAAGAACTTACATGAGATACATGATAAAATCATTTATATATATATATATATATATATATATATGAGCACACAGAAGAAATCATAACAGTAAATATCATTTGTCTAAAAACTAGCCTCGACAAAATCATTAATCAAATTTTCACTTTATTGAAAAAAATCAAGTTAGAGAATTCAGAGGTGATAATTTATCTGAATTGTGCTTTTATGTATCATTCAAAAATTTTGTTAATTTATGATAATGGATATTTTTTTCTCTCCATAAATTAATCAGTGAAGTCTTCATTTATGTAATAATGTTGCTTGATATTTTGGTTTGGGTAATTTGCAGTTCAAGATCTGTGCTCAGCTTCTAATAAAAATTTCCTGAATAGTTTTATTTAGGGGTAAATTTATATACTTAATTTGAAAATAAAGAAATTTTGATAAAATCTATCTATGATCAACAATAAAAGTTCGGATTCATTTGTGTCTGCCATTACTGGCATTGTTTACATATAATAAAACAAATTGCAATATTAATGAAATTTTATTTTAAGGTACTTAATGATCATGCTTTGTAATCATGCTTTGTAAATTGTAAATTTTTATTTGGTAAATTTAAGTTATTTGGAAAAGCAATGACAAGTATTTTGTAAATAATCATGTTCTTTTTAAATTTTATACAAAGTCTGTGCATTGTGTGTGCATTTAATAAAAACAAGTGAAGTTTCTGCCCATGATGGCTCCATGGCAAATGTATGTAAACAATGCCAGTAATGGCTGCCGTGCTGTAGCCACGATGTGAATGTATGGCGATCATCATCACACACACATACACTCTTACAAATTCAAATTTTCAACAGCATTCATTCATTGGACAGGAAGCAATGCTGCTATCTTATGCAACAATTTTAAAATCGCTATATTTTCATATAGTAGATTTTGTGCGCTTTTGGGAGAATTGCCTCCCAGAAGTCTCCCCAAAGCTCATGCACTGATTGGTCAGTATCGACCAATCAGATTCTCTGCATGTGGAGAATGATTCTTCATGTGCAGCACTTCGCATCCAATGACTACTTATAAAAGCAAAAGAAAGAGGAGATGCACCAGTGAGACTTTAGCTGCCACAGAAATCCATGACAGTTGAAGCTATGCACCCATCTTCTCACTCAACTCACAAACTGCATATTCTTTCACACATATAATTTTTCTTCTTGCATGGCAGAACTGTTTAAAAACATTTATAACAGACTAATAACTCTCCTTTTCTTTCAGAGAACTTTAATAACAAAGTCAAAGAGAGAACTGTCGTTTTACTCATTGCATGCTTTTTCATACACATTCTTTATTGTATGCATTGTTGAATACAATTTTTATATATAATGATACCTTTGCTCTGTTCCTTTCTTCACATCAATTTGGTTTCCTAATCTAAATTAAATAAATGTGATGGAAGTCCGCCACAAATGAGTCTGAACTTTTCTTGTTGATAAACTCTAAAATTATTCAAATTTCTTTGTTATTTTCAAATTAAGCATGTAAATTTACAACTAAATGTAACTATTTGGGAAATTTTTATTAGAAACTGAATGCGGGTCTTGAACTGCAAATTACTCTTTGGTTTTATTTTAGTAATATTTAAAAATGAGTATAAAAATGATGAAAAGCAACACTATTTAAATATTTGTTCTATCCAAAACCTGCATAGATAAATTAATTCATAAATATGTAAAAAGTATTCTTTATTAATTCATATTATTCTTTTTATTTATCTATTTTAATATATATATTATTCTCTTTTTTTTAAATTTTTATGGAATAAAAATAGTAATAAAATAATAATAGAGGGTTGGGATAAAAAGCAAGAATAATAAGATGGAATAAAACTAGTAATAAAATAATAATAGAGGGTTGGGATAAAAAGCAAGAATAATAAGATGGAATAAAACTAGTAATAAAATAATAATAGAGGGTTGGGAAAAAAAGCAAGAATAATAAGATGGAATAAAACTAGTAATAAAATAATAATAGAGGGTTGGGATAAAAAGCAAGAATAATAAGATGGAATAAAACTAGTAATAAAATAATAATAGAGGGTTGGGATAAAAAGCAAGAATAATAAGATGGACTAAAACTAGTAATAAAATAATAATAGAGGGTTGGGATAAAAAGCAAGAATTATAAGATGGAATAAAACTAGTAATAAAATAATAAGAGAGGGTTGGGATAAAAAGCAAGAATAATAAGATGGAATAAAACTAGTAATAAAATAATAATAGAGGGTTGGGATAAAAAGCAAGAATAATAAGATGGAATAAAACTAGTAATAAAATAATAAGAGAGGGTTGGGATAAAAAGCAAGAATAATAAGATGGAATAAAACTAGTAATAAAATAATAATAGAGGGTTGGGATAAAAAGCAAGAATAATAAGATGGAATAAAACTAGTAATAAAATAATAATAGAGGATTGGGATAAAAAGCAAGAATAATAAGATGGAATAAAACTAGTAATAAAATAATAATAGAGGATTGGGATAAAAAGCAAGAATATTAAGATGGACTAAAACGAGTAATAAAATAATAATAGAGGGTTGGGATAAAAATCAAGAATAATAAGATGGAATAAAACTAGTAATAAAATAATAATAGACGGTTGGGATAAAAAGGAAGAATATTAAGATGGAATAAAACTAGTAATAAAATAATAATAAAGGGTTGGGATAAAAAGGAAGAATATTAAGATGGACTAAAACTAGTAATAAAATAATAATAGAGGGTTGGGATAAAAAGCAAGAATAATAAGATGGAATAAAACTAGTAATAAAATAATAATAGAGGGTTGGGATAAAAAGCAAGAATAATAAGATGGAATAAAACTAGTAATAAAATAATAATAAAGGGTTGGGATAAAAAGGAAGAATATTAAGATGGAATAAAACTAGTAATAAAATAATAATAGAGGGTTGGGATAAAAAGCAAGAATAATAAGATGGAATAAAACTAGTAATAAAATAATAATAGAGGGTTGGGATAAAAAGCAAGAATAATAAGATGGAATAAAACTAGTAATAAAATAATAATAGAGGATTGGGATAAAAAGCAAGAATAATAAGATGGACTAAAACTAGTAATAAAATAATAATAGAGGGTTGGGATAAAAATCAAGAATAATAAGATGGAATAAAACTAGTAATAAAATAATAATAGACGGTTGGGATAAAAAGGAAGAATATAAGATGGAATAAAACTAGTAATAAAATAATAATAAAGGGTTGGGATAAAAAGGAAGAATATTAAGATGGACTAAAACTAGTAATAAAATAATAATAGAGGGTTGGGATAAAAAGCAAGAATAATAAGATGGAATAAAACTAGTAATAAAATAATAATAAAGGGTTGGGATAAAAAGGAAGAATATTAAGATGGAATAAAACTAGTAATAAAATAATAATAGAGGGTTGGGATAAAAAGCAAGAATTATAAGATGGAATAAAACTAGTAATAAAATAATAGTAGAGGGTTGGGATAAAAAGCAAGAATAATAAGACGGAATAAAACTAGTAATAAAATAATAATAGAGGGTTGGGATAAAAAGCAAGAATAATAAGACGGAATAAAACTAGTAATAAAATAATAATAAAGGGTTGGGATAAAAAGCAAGAATAATAAGATGGAATAAAACTAGTAATAAAATAATAATAGAGAGTTGGGATAAAAAGCAAGAATAATAAGATGGAATAAAACTAGTAATACAATAATAATAGAGGGTTGGGATAAAAAGCAAGAATAATAAAATGGAATAAAACTAGTAATAAAATAATAATAGACGGTTGGGATAAAAAGCAAGAATAATAAGATGGAATAAAACTAGTAATAAAATAATAATAGATTGTTGCGATAAAAGAAAGAAAGAAAAGATGGAATAAGCCTGTATTACATACCATTTTTCATTGATTCATTTTGTAAGAATATTTTAAAAATAATTTTTTCTTTCTCCTTCTTTGCATTTGAATTTGCTCCTTTTTTACTTTTTCTTTTTGAGGCCGTACACTCCAATGATGGGAAATCCAAGCAGTGTTTGGTTTGATCGTAAGCAGATCTCACCATTTGTTCCTGAAGATGAATCAGTTCCTGACATGTGTGAAAAACTCTCTGCATTGATAGACCAAGAAGTCAAAAATGGAATTGCTCTAAACAGAATAATTGTTGGTGGGTTGCCTGGCAAATGATTCTGTCTTTTTCTTTTCTTTTTGCATGATTTGTTTGTATAAGTCATCATAGCATAGATATAATGACTTTCCGAAATTGTCCTTGCTTTTCCCCCCTGCTCAATTCATATCATGTGCACTTACACACTGGTTGGACTTGATTTTCTTTATTTAATAGTCACACTTATATGCACTTACATGACAAGAAAGGAAATAGATTTAGCTTATGTTTTGTTGAAAAATTAGTTATCTTAAAACACTTAAACAACCCTAGCTTATTAAAAAAGAAATAAAATGATGGTTACATGTAGGCATAAAAATAAATATCTGCTTAAATATGTTGACCAAGGTTCATTTTTAATATAAATTAGTCTATTTTTAATGTAAATTACAGTTTATATTTTATATTTTTATAAAGAAGAACAAGTAATCTCCCCTTAATATAAAAATAAAAACATTATTATTCACCACTTTAAAATAAATTTAAAAAAATTATTTTCTTACATATAAAATACAAATCCTGTCTATTTTAAATGCCAGACATAACTTCTAAAATTAAAAAAACTGTAATCCCAGTATAATATTAGGTTGGTGCAAAAATAATGTCGTTTTCTCACATATGTTACTATGTGAGAAAACGACATTAATATTATGCCAACATTGTGATAACCAGATTTTTTGTAAATTTAAATTATGTAACGGCCAGTCTATACTCAGCACTTAAAGATTGCATTGTGCATGAGTTGTGCTGTTGGTGAGGAATAATATATATATATTTATTAACATATATATATATATATATATATATATATATATATATTATGAAATGGACTAAGTCCAACCATTATTTTAATATAATTTCTGTTTATATGTCATTTTTATAGATACAATTATTTAAGTAAATGCTCTGTTTATAATAAACAGTATTAATTACATTTACCTGCCTGAATGTTTGAGAAATTTTGTAGAGAATATGTGTCCTCTGACAGGAATGCTGAGTGGTATAGTACGTCAGATCAAATGACGGTTCTGTGTAGAACACAGGTTCGAATACAGAAGCCAAGGGTATGATAATTGTGACTAGTATCCCACAATACCAACAGAAAATCCTTTAACTAGCAGGGTTGTTTCTCATGAATATAAATGTCTATCTATAAATTCATTGTGGCAATAAAACAACTCGGACTTATAATCAACATTTGAATAAAATAACAAAAGTTTATAAGTTATTAAATTAACCAACTCAATGCCCATGTCATGTGCTATTTTATTTAAATCCTAACAAAATAACTAATCAAAACCGTTTTTAATTCTTTGCAGGTGGTTTCTCTATGGGTGGTTGTGCTGCCCTTCATATTGCTTACAGATACCGTCCAACTATTGCTGGTGTTTTTGGTCTTTCATGTTTCCTCAATGAAAACTCTGATGTTTACAAGGTATGCATTAGAATTCGATTACATTTTTGTTTTTATTTTTAATCAATTCACCCCAAACAAGGTGATAATGCCACTAATGACACAACGGGCTACTGGAAGTGAAAATCAAAGAAAAAACTTCGGAAAGAACCAGAAACCTCTACTCCTGTTCAAATAAACAAGGAAATCTGTGAACCAAAGGGTAGGTGAACATATCTACTCCTATCGAGGTGTGAGTGTATGGAGGAGGGGGTTAAATAAATACAGTGTAACCCGGATATAAGAGAGTTGTTGGGACCAGAGAAGAAATATCTTATATCCGGGTTTCTCTTATATCCGGGTTTCTCTTATATCCGGGTTTGGTCTATTTTGTTTAGGTAAGTATGGCTCTGATTTGGGACCAGAGAAAATCTCTCTTATATCCGAGTTTCTCTTATATCAGGGTCACACTGTAGTAAATAATATTTCGGTGTTTAGGCAGAAATTTTAGAAGTATAGAGTTGAAGTAGACTTTAGAAGGAACTGGAAACCCAATCCTAAACAGGAAACAGTGGATAAACCTTAGCAATGTCGAGCCTAGTCAGTACCAAGGTGGGTGACAGCTTTGGAATACCAGGTGCTGCAAGCTTGGATGTGCAGCTGATGTAATGGATAACGGCTCAGAATTGAAAATCGAAGAGTCAAGTTCAAATTCCAGTAAGGTTCGTTACATTCATTTATCTGCAAATAACTCTGGAAACGGCCTGAATCCACCTCTTTTCCACCCAGCTATGGGTTAAAAAGTAAGACTTGTATCAATAAAATCATTATTATCTCCCAAAAGATTCTTACAATCTAAAAATATTTTCTAGCTGCAAAAGGTTGATAAGCCATAAAAAAACAATCAACACAGTAACTCAGCTCAGATAAAGAGCACCTGAGATGTATAATGCTGCAAGTCCAGAAATAAAGCCAATGTCAGTTGTGAATCCAAGATCTTAGACTGTTTGTACAATTCCTGACACCTAGCAAGTCATTCTGTGTATCTTGGGTATGATGATAAACTACATCCGTGTCCAAGGTAATACGATAAACTATGTCCAACAGCAACGCCTCTGATCAGGAGGAGCATGGAACTTCCTCTTAATTGCTGGTGTTCCCAGGTCCGCACTGACCCGGGGTGGTAGCACCTGTTAGGGTTCCAGCTATGGGCAAATAGTTAACCCAGAAACTCAGGTAAAAAGTATTATAAAAGTGTCAAAATAGGTTTTAATATCAGAAATACTTTGTAAAAAATTATTACCAGAAATAAATTTTTGAAGAGAAAAAAAATATTACCAGCTATACGTTTTTGAAAAAATAATATTACCAGCTATACATTTTTGAGGAAAAAAAATATTAACAGAAATAGACTTTTGACAAAACAAAAATATTACCAGAAAAAAAAAGTTGTCAGCATTAAATGACCCATTGAGGTTGATATGCCATAAACCAAACCAAATCAAAGAAAGTCGTTATGTAGGTAAGCCTGAATTCTGATGGTAATAAATTGAATATTATCGCTATTCTAAAAATCCAAATGATTACAATGCACGCTAACATAGGTTTGTACAGTTTTAAATGACTTACATCATCTTAATACAATCCAGCTAACTTAATGCTTCTAAGCTAAAGAGCCCATAAAATCTTTTACTGTTCTTTTTATTTTGGAAAAAAAAAAATTCTTTTCTACTTTGTCAAGTGAAAGTTATCTCCCCTTCTATTCTTCTCCTTATTTATTGTTTATATTCAACTGCCTCATCAGTCATGTATCGAAAGATACATGGTCGCCCAATTGTGTATCATGTACGGCATCTAATTCCTATTCAACACACCAAGATGAGAAATCTGTCATCATTATCCATCCCAAAGGGATGTTAAGGGTTGCTTTGTTTAAGAAACAATATGTATGGAAGTGAATTTTAAGATCAGATCTGATAGAAAACGTTTTTTAACGACAGGTTAGTGACTGCAGCGAGCCCGATTCATGTAAACAGGGCTAGATTTTCTTTCTTAAGTCTCCCTAAGACACATCAGGGCAGCTTCCTGTGGAGCCCTCCCACTGGTTAGGATAGACCCTTCTTGCATACCCAGTTAATGTGAGTAAATGTTAGTCCTGGCTTCTTCTTTGGTTAGGATCCAAGCCTAGATTCCTAACCTCCCCAATTTGTTTTTTTGTCTCTCCCTTTTTTCATCTTGACTGGGTCAGTTTTTCTTTCCTCATGTTTCTATTTATTTTATCTTTCCCTCTCTCTTAGTGAGAGAGCCTTGTTGATCTTGTCATTTCTTTTGAGGGTTGGATGAGTCCTACTAACATCAATTATTTTTAGATTGTGTCTTTTGTTATATTTTAGTTTGGTTTCAGGTTCATTCCCCACCCCAGTCATTGCTTATCATTGATAATTTTTTATATATAATTCTAAATACACAAATTTTTATGTCATGGGGTGTTTTTATAGGTCCCCCCCCCGTGTGTACGCAGTATTGTGTTGTGTTGATGATTGAATAATGATGGATGAGTTTTTATGGGGGGTGTCTTTAAATTCAGGAAAAAAATCCTATCGCAACTTTTTTACATTATTTACATTATTCAGACTATTGTCCTCATCTTTGTTGCCATATTTATCACAACGTTTCGGCCGTTGTACGCCCCAGCCTTCTTCAGATGGTTGGAATGTCGAACTGAACCCTTTATTTCGCTCACTGCGGTAGACTGTTCTAGTTTCACATGCCATGTTTAATGGATGTCAGTTATTAGTTATCTCCTGTTAATTTTCCCTCTGAAAGTTCTCCACTGCCTTAACCAGGTATTGAACTCGCACTCTATTATGTACAGGTTTCTATTGCGTTTTATGTAAGTAGAGTTTTTTTTTTTTTTTTTTTTTTTTTGCATGATTCAGATTTTCATAAAATTATTAAATTTAATTTTTACAGAAACTGTTTTAAAAAAATTTTATGTACTAAATAATAACAACATTTCTCATTACTATTTATTACTCTGACAAGGGATGAACAAAAAACTTGTTATGCCTACCCCCCCTTTTTTGTTTTCTGGGTATGACGATAAAGTACATATGGCAGAAATGCCTCTGATTCAGAGATTGGAGGTTTTGAGAAGTCTGGCACCACCTCTTAATTGCTGTTGTTCCCAGGTTTAGACTGACTTGGGGTGGTAGCTCCTGCTGGGGTCCCAGCTATGGGCAAATAGTGAACACCAAACAAAAATAAAAACACTAGGAAAGTATAAAAAAATACATTTTTTATAGTAAAATTACCAACAATACCTATTTATGGCAAAATGACTAGCAATACATTTTATAGTAGAATTACCAACAATCACCATTTTATCTGTAGTTGAAGGCATACAATTGTGTTCAAAATATATTTAGTTGAAGCTATAAAATTGCGTTCAAAATATTTACATTTCGGCATTAATAACACATAGAGGTATTGATATGCCGCTAAACAAAATCAACCAAACCAAACGTTGGGAAAGGTATAAATCTATCTCTACTTCCCCCAGCTATGGGTAAATAGCCTTGGGTGGCAACTGGTCTAGGAGAAGGAAAAACTCTGAATGCAAAACCTTCAACTATGAGTAAAATAGTATGACAATCTTGATTCTGTAGTCATGTTTGTCAATCAAACTCTGAATTCAAATTTGGAATCTCCATAGCAATTTGATGTCATGGTCAATTTTGTTCTGGCAGCACCTGCAAAGACACTGGTACCAAGCTGCCTTTCCCCTTGTACAACATTGGTGGCATGGAGTGGAGAGACATACTGCATGGGCAACTACCGATCTCCCATACCGACTCCACAAAAAAAAAAAAAAAAAAAAAAAAACTCTGCCCAGGAACTGCACCCTGGAGAGGGCATAACTCTTCAGACACAGATCTAGGGTCTGTTGAGACTGACAGATGGTATACCAGTGTAAAACTGGATATGGTACCTGATTAAATATACAGTACAATATTATTCCTTTCTTTTGTTATGTAATTGTTGATACAGTGTAACCCGGATATAAGAGAGATTTTATCTGGTCCCAAATTAGAGCCTATGTTAATGTATATAAATTAGACCATACCCGGATATAAGAGAAACTCTGATATAAGAGACTTCTTCTCTGGTCCCGCCAACTCTCTTATATCCAGGTTACACTGCATTAGCCATTACAGAAATTGTGTTGGTAACTATGGACAATTGTCATTTCCACCCTTTATCCGTTAACTGATATGTGTGTGTGTGTGTGTGTGTGTGTGTGTGTGTGTGTGTGTGTGTGTATATATATATATATATATATATATATATATATATATATATATATATATATATATGAGTGCATGGTCGAATGGTTAGAAACGTTCGCTTTCTGACCATGAGACCCGGGTTCAAATCTCACCATGGTTGATTTGTCAGGAAGTAGATTTCCTGATGTTATCAGTCTGGAGGGGGTGATATATATATATATATATATATATATATATATATATATATATATATATATATATATATATATATATGGTGGTACTCGCTTGGAAAAACCTCAGATAGGTTGACTTGCAGTAGGACAAATTGGTACCCGAGGAAAAATGGGGAATAAAAAAGAAAGAACCAAGAACATTAAACCAAGGCGAAAACAATCGTCAAGTGTTTAAGCTTCAAGTCCAAAGAAAAAAAAAACCCAAAACGAGTAAAAAGACAACTACGTAAAGTGCTCAATACACTAAGTAGAGCAAAACCTAAGATAATCTTAAGGAGCCAGGCAGACTTTCCTAAGTTTCATCTAAACGTATCGTCAGGGCGATGTTGGCTGAAAAGGAAAATTATGGAACAGAATTTATAGCTAAAAACCAAAAACAACCATTGACCACGTGACAAAAAAAAATTAAATAAAGCCAAACAACTGGTGTGTGGGGGGGGGCATATACTTTATTAAATGACAAAAGACAAAAAAAAATAAATTACTTTATTTTTATTAAAAATGTTATTATGATGAGTTAGTGGACAATCTGTGGGTAATTCCTTTAGGTATTTGTTTTTAGATATGTTTAGGGTGGTTGGAACCTACGTCGATATATTGTGGATGCTGGTTATTTTTTCTATATGGTGAAACTCTACCATCATGTAGGCCTAGTGTAATGTCTAAGTAGTGGGTGACTTTTAAGTTTATTTGTATGTCCAGATTGAATCCAAATTTTTTAAATAACCAGTGTAATTTCTTATGAATTATGTTGCATTTTCTAGGTCTACCTTTGTCTACTATGATTAACCCATCGTCTCTGTAAAGACCATGGTTATTAGGATTTATATGCTAATTTAAACTATTAAGTATGAGGCAGAACCTAAAAATTTATTGAACCTAAAATCGGAAGTTCTTAGTAAGTGTAGACATAGGAAAAGCTAGTTATTAGAGTAGGTTTTTTTTTTCTTTTGTTGTTTAATAAAGTATATCCCTCCCGCCCCATTGTTTGGCTTTATTTAACTTTTTTTTTGTCATGTGGTCAATGGTTGTTTTTGGCTTTAGCTATAAATTCTGTTCCATAATTTTCCTTTTCAGCCAACATCGCCCTGACAATTTGTTTAAGTGAAACCTAGGTAGGTTTGCCTTGCTCCTTAGGATTATCTTATATATATATATATATATATATATATATATATATATATATATATATATATATATATATATATAAATTTAAATATAGCAAAGTCTCATATTTTCAGTGTTGAAATGGCTAGCTGTTACCTTGAGTTCTATACTAACAGTTTCTTCACTTGCACTTCTCACTTGTAGAACTCTCTTCCCGTTCGATGCTTTAGAGTCAACTTTGATTTTCAAAAATTTAACTGCAGTGTCACTTGTCATCTTCTGTTCTCTTGAATCCTGTTCTATTATTGTCCTTTCTCTTTAATAATGTTTTCTTTTGATCATTCTCTCTGTAACCCCCTTACATCTTAATGTCTTCTTTGGGGGGAAGGGTGAAATATTATTTAAGCACAGTACAAGATTGGCATCTAGGTTTTACAATTTCATTTTTGAAATAGCCACTTGTAACCATAAGTTCTATGCTAATAGTTTCTTCTCCCACACTTCTCACTTCTGGAACTCTCTTCCAGATTCTTGTTTTCCTATTAACTACAATCCTCAAAAATTTAAGTACAATGTCAGTTGTTATCTTCTGTCCCCTTGAATCCTGTTCTTTTATTGTATCCTCTTCTTAATAATGATTTTTCCCCACATTCTTTCACACTCAGTAACTCCTTACATCTTAGTGGCTTTATCACCTTGCTTTGGGTAAAATGATTTAAAAAAACAGAATAAAAGAAAATCTGATACACACACACACGTGCATATTTAAGTGCAGTACTAGATTGACATTTTGGTCTTATAGTTTCAATGTTGAAATTGTAAGTTGTAACTGTAAGTTCTATGCTTATAGTTTCTTCCCTTGCACTTATCGCTTGTGGAACTCTCTTCTGGCATCTTGCTTTCCAGTCCATCTTGATCTTCAGAAATTTAAATGCAATGCCAATTGTCATTTTCTGTTTCCTTGAATCATATTCTTTTATTGCATGGCTCCTCAATAATGATTTTTCTCAGATTCTTTGGCTCTCAGTAACACCTTCAGTCTTAGTGGCTTTGTTGCTTTGCTTGGGGTGAGATGATTAAAAAACATTGGGAATAGAGAATAATATTACAACTGGCTGATTCTTGTCTGTTTTCTTTTCAGGCGCTTGATGGAGAATCGCAAGACAAGCGGTATCCTCCTTTGTTTCAGACGCATGGTGAACTGGATGAACTCGTGCTACCAGAATGGGGCCATAAGACTTGTGAAGAGTTGAGACGGAGAGGGGTGGCTGTTGATTTTCAGACATTCGGCAACTTATACCATGAGTTTCATCGAAAGACACTTCATTTACTGGAAAAATGGATCTTGAAACATTTGCCTGAGTAACGAGGAAAAAAAAACAATAAATTTTAGAAAGTCTTTTTTACTTTTTGTTCATTTATGTAAACCACTCTCCAATAATTACTGTCCAGGCAATAGTAACTGTAAAAGTTTGTTACACCTATTGTCAAGCTTGACCGCATATAGCTTCTACATGTGCGTGTCTTTATGGAGCTTTCTCAATTCTAGTTAGTCCTGGGTATGATGATAAACTACATCCATCAGCAAGGCTTCTGATTGAGAGTTTGGAGGTTTTGCTGTTGTTCCCAAGTCTACCCTAATCTGGGGTAGTAGCACCTGTTAGCGTCCCAGCTATGGGCAAATAATACCCCCCTAAACAAAACTAAAAACATTAGGAAAGTATAAAAATACACTTTTATAGTAAAAATATTAGAAATACATTTTTATAAAAAATGTTACATTTTTTGCATGATGAACAATACATTTTTATAATAAAATGACCAACAATATATTTTATAGTAAAATGACCAACAATACATTTTTATAGTAAAATGACCAACAATATATTTTATAGTAAAATGATCAACAATACATTTTTATAGTAAAATGACCAACAATAAATTTTATAGGAAAAATTGATGATATTGTATACATTGTCAAAAAAAAGAAAAAAAACCTAGCTATGATTAATCTCATTTCTTGTAAGGAGAAACAAGTTTTCACTACTTGTTTGATTTTATAAGATTTTTTGATAAAAAAAAAAAAAAAAAAAATGTAGATAAGTATTGATTTTCTAAGTGTGGCTTAGATGTAGCACATGGCCAAAAGTATGGGGCACCCAGTGAAGATTGAACTCACTACTCAGTCGGAACTGATCTAGTAAGACAAGCTTTGTAACCATTACACCACATCAAGGTGCCAAAAAAAAAAAAAAAAAATGCAGATAAGTAATTATAATTTAATCTTGAAATAATGTTATTCTCTTGAATTGAAGTTTGAATTTTCATATTTAGATTTCAGCATTAAATGACTCATAGAGGTGTTGATATGCCACCAAACAAAAACAACCACAAATTAATGCTAGTACTCAAAAAGATTTCAAGATGGATGAATGTATGTCTTTAATCCAGCCAACATGGGATCCGGTCCTTGGGAAATACCAAGAAACAGAAATTGATCCTTAATGGAATTTCTCTCTCAAAATATTTTCCTGATGTGTGGCTAGCATACTGCTTATTGGCATGAAGAATGAGATTGGCATGTTGAGCTCCAGTTCTGAACTTTGCAGTTTTGCCTTTGGGAAAGGCAGAAAACACATTTCTCCCTCCATCTATAGGTAAAATAGAAAGGAAAACTAGGCTCTTTAGCTTTGGCAGGAGACAAGCCTAAGAGAAGATGGAAAGTGTTCAGTTGAACTATATTCCTTAGTTTCACTAGTTCAAACCTTTATGGCCAAATCATGCTATATATGCACATTGTAGCTAACCACCCTCATTGTGTTTGTATTCAATTGAGATGTAAGTTCCACTCAAGTAACTTCTTCTCATGAACTGCTGTTTTGTGGAACCGACTCCCATGAGGATGCTTACACAGTAAGTACAGTCTAAACTTGTTCAAGTCTAGGGTTAACCGCTATCTTCTTCACATAAACTGTCTGTGGCTCTCTACCAGTGTGCTAGGCTAAGGCCTGTTACTCATCATGGCTAACAGACTCTAGGGAAAATCAGAGTGAGAAAGTAACTGATACAATTAGTTATAATCAGAACTCAGCAACTCATTATCTGTCTATATTTCTGTGATGAGGTATTATGTACACTATTTACATTATTCAGACTATTGTCCTCATCTTTGTCGCCATTGTACACTCTGGCCTTCTTCAGGTGGTTGGAATGTCGAACTGAACCCTTTATTTTGCTCACTGGGGTAGACTTGTAGTTCCATCTGCCATGTTTAATGGATGTCAGTTATCAGTTATCTCCTGTTAATTCCCCTCTCCAAGTTCTCCACCGCCTTAACCAGGTATTGAACTCAGACTCTTTGGGTCCTGTCACTGGATCTAACTAACGCCTTTATCCACTGTGCCATGTGTCCTTGAGGACATGGCACGTGTAACTAGAACAGTCTACCCCAGTGAGCGAAATAAAGGGTTCAGTTCGACATTTCAATTACCTGAAGAAGGCCGGAGCATACAATGGCCGAAACGTTGTGATAAACATGGTGACAAAGATGAGGACAATAGTCCAAATAATGTAAATAGTCAGCAACTCGTATCCAAGTAGACACCTACCTACACAAAAATATTAAGAGTTTTAGGTATTTGTATTGGTACGTGTCTGGCTTTTTATATTATTTTTTTTAATTTTTTCTTCTTTTTTCTTTTTTCTATTTTTTCTTCTTTTTCTTTTTCTTTTTTCTTTTTCTTCTTTTTTCTTCTTTTTCTTTTTTCTATTTTTTCTTTTTCTTTTTTCTATTTTTTCTTCTTTTTCTTTTTTCTATTTTTTTTCTTCTTCTTTGTCTTCTATATTGTTTTTCTTGGTTTGTTTTTCATTTTCTTTTGTTTTTACAAGATTTTTTTTCCTTTGACAGACTTACTGTTGCTCTTTGAAGATTTACCAATTGCTTGGTCATTTTAATATAATTAAATATCATAATTCTGTTTGTTCCTTTGTTAATGCCATGCCATTACCTTTGATAAACAATAGACCATTCCTGTTTAATTGTAAATTTCCTGGATATGGAAAAGAGAAGTGAATTAAGATCTTGATAGTTGGTAGTGCATTGTGTCAATGATGTGGCTAAGCCATGGATGGCAAAAGAAATTGGATATCTGGAATTTGTGCATAGTTGTTCTGAAGGATTGGTACTAAATGGCAAGTTGAGTTATATTTTGTGCCTCTAGCTAGACTGTCATATGACGTATTTCTTACTCTTTGTCATGAATGTAAATTATAACTGAGTTAAGCATAGATATTTAACCCTAGAACACTAACCATTAATTAAAGTTACACCACTACTAACCATGAGTATATCATACCCGATTTTGAAAATATCAAAAAAAAAAAAATATTAAATATAAATCTTTATTTGAAATATTTTACATGCAGCCACTTCAAACTTTATACTTTGTGTTAACATTAATAGGAACTGAAAAACATTATTTAGGTAAGAAAATCAGGTACTGAAAATTGTAATTAAAAATAGGAAAATTTGTGCTGGGTAATATATACACATGGTTAATGTTCTAGGGTTAAGTTTTCTAACACTACAGGTGAAATAAAAATTCTGGTTAGAATTAGATGAGATTTTTGTATTCTTTGTATCATTTTCTTTTTTACAAAATATTCATCTATTATGTGAAAACATAAAAAGGTTCTTAATCATTTAAAATTAGCAACAGAGACATTTTTTGTTCTTGAGCATGACTAAACATTTATTTAGAAGAATAATTTTATACTATTTACATTATTCGGACTATTGTCCTCACCTTTGTCTCCATATTTATTACAACATTTCAGCCGTTGTACACTCCAGCCTTCTTCAGGTGGTTGGAATGTCAAACTGAACCCTTTATTTTGCTCACTGGGGTAGACTGTTGTAGTTCCATCTGCCATGTTTAATGGATGTCAGTTATCAGTTATCTCCTGTTAATTCCCCTCTCCAAATTCTCCACTGCCTTAACCGGGTATTGAACTCACTCTCATTGGGTGGAAATAGAACAGTCTATTCCAGTGAGTGAAATAAAGGTTTCAATTTGACATTCTAATGACCTGAAGAAGGCCGGAGTGTACAACGGTCGAAACGTTGTAATAAATATGGCGACAAAGATGAGGACAATAGTCCAAATAATGTAAATAGTGTCTGTACATAATACCTCATCTCAGAAATATAGACAGATACTGAATAATTTTATATTTACAACATTCTAAAATCTAATACAATTAAAACTATTGCAATGCAATATTTATCATTTACGTATTTAAAGAAATAAATATAAAAACAATTTTTGATTCATAAATTTATAAACATTTACTAAATTATTAAAATATGAACCAACTATAAGAAATTTTATATTGTCCGAATCAGCAATTAATTAGCTGATATTTTGTCAGCCATTTCAATAAGCAATATGTTGTAATGTATTCAAAGAGTGTGTTGAGATTGAGGCAAACACCTAACCGATTGCTCTCCCAACAATTAGTAGGTAGGTAGGTAATAAAAATGACACTGAATCGGAAAAAAAGCAACTTTAGGAACAAAGTGCCCACGGGACTGATTTCACAAGACACCGTGTCTTGTTGATAGCTGGTTTTCCGGTTGCTTTTATTAGCATGAGGCATCTAACAAAAACCCGGATCTTGACTAGTTGCAGAGAGGCCCGTATTTAGACATGCCAAACTGTCCCGTTGCTAACCCGGGAAACGTGGATGTAAGTGGTGTTCACAAACATGTCCACACGCAATTTGCTATCTCTTTTGCGTTTGTACTGACATGCATTCACCACATAAGATAATAAATAAATAGTGTAAAAATAAAAACAATCTTATAAATAAATAACATTTAATATTTTTGTTGTTAATTCTCATGAACAAAGAAAGTGTATGAATTAACTTTTATATGTTTAGGTTTTATTAAAATTTTAATCATTGCTTTTTAAAACAGTAAACATTGCCGAAGAGTGAAGAATAATTAAAAACGATGTCACGTGAAAGACCGTCCTTTTGACAATCGTTTTTTTTTTTGTTTTGTTTTTTCTTTGTGGGCACAAAGGTCCACGTTTCCTGCAATGTCTGTGGCTTCCTGTGAAAAATTGGAAATGTGCATATGATGCTTTGTTGCTCTTAAGTTAACTTTAACTCAAAGTTTTTATAAATGTACAAAAGCAAAGCTTAAGGAAAACATATCGATTCAACTACAATTAGTATCTGTCTATATTTCTGAGATGAAGTATTATGTACACTATTTACATTGTTCGGATCATACTCATCTTTGTTGCCATATTTATCACAACGTTTCGGCCGTTGTACACTCCGGCTTTCTTTAGGGGTTTGGAATTATCTATAACTGATAACTGACATCCATTAGACATGGCACGTAGAACTAGAACAGTCTAACCCAGCGACCGAAATAAAGGGTTCAGTTCGACATTCCATATAGATAGTGTACAATATTAGTAATATTTGCAGAATAAATTTTGTCTCCAAAATATGGTGACGTGTATGTAATTGTAAAATAAATTCAAATCACATTTTATAGCAAGTAATAAGGTTTCTTTATTTGCCACGAAGTATCTGTTTGTTAGAAGATAACGTATCGTTTGGAACATTCAAAAAAGAATATGCACACATGAAATTAGACGTTCTTACGAGTTGATTACATGGCTTTAGAGTTGGTAGTTCCAAAGATTAGCTAAAAAAAAAAAAAAAGAAAGAGTATACATGATGAAAAAAAATGCCCCAGACTTAGTAAAAACAAAGTTTAATCGTCAAAAGTTTTGTTATTATTAACAAAGAGAGACCAAAGTATTTTGTATTAGAAAATTATATTTTTAATCTATTTAGAACCTTCAAAATTTTGGGTAAAAGCGACCATAAATTAGTATAGGAAATTTTAGCATCCTTTTTTTTTTTTTAAGAGAGGGGGGGGGGGTGAAAAACAGACTGAGTTGGAAATTCTTGCAATCATCAGATCATTGTCAGATTTTAATGAAACTTTCAGGACTTATGCACAAATGAATGAAATTATTTTAGAAATATTTTTAATATTTGAAATATACTTACGATCCCCCTATGGATAAAGATATCTCATTTAATATCATCTTCTATGTATCATGTCCCTTTAGGACGTGGGCGATCATTGTTCTCCACAACTTCCTGTCCCTTGTAGCTCTTAGCAATGTTTGTCTTTTTGCTATATTGTCCAATCCCTGTTCTGCTAACCATTTACACAAACGCATTAGGTAGGTTATTCGTTGCTTTCCCCGCCCCTCTTGCCTTCAACATGTGTGAGTATTAAATTTTCCAAGCCCTCTTTCCTTATTATGAGCCCTAGAAATTTTGATTGTCTCTTTATGATTCTCTGTATAAGTGTCCTTTTTGTTTTCATTTTATGTAAATACCTCCAAAGATTCGCCAAAAAAAAAAAAAAAAAAAAAAAAAGAATATTGAAAAAAATGTCCCAAACTTAAAAATAAACAAAGTTTTATTGTCAAAATCTTTGTTATTATTAAAAGGAAAGACCAAAGGATTTTTAGTAAATTATATTTTTAATCTATTTAGAACCTTCAAAATTTTGGTTAAAAATTTGTTTTCTTGTATCAGGGAGAAATTAGGAAATTTTAGTATTTTTGCAGTGAAAAATCAAATAATTTGCAAAAAAATCAAATAATTGTTAGATTTTAATTAAATTTTCAGGACTTATTCACAAATGAATTAAATTATTTTAGAAATTTTTTTTTTTTTTTTTAGAAAATCTTGGTAGAAGTATTTTAATATTAATGTTTGTTTATATTAGTTATACACAGAAATCCTTGGGGAATTTCAATCAGTTTTTTTTGTAAAAACAGGACCCCCAGATACCGAAAACCTGTTTTGAATCGTAAAATAAAAAATACAATAAAACTAAGACATTATTTAATTAAAAAAAACGTGTTACGGTCCAGAATGATGATGAAAATTCATCATTCTAAAAACAACCTTGTCATCAATGATGATCATCTTAACCCCCTTCATTATAAAAAACGACCCTTCCACCACAAGAGAGTCAGTAGAGTAGTATAAACTAGGGTACCCACAGCAGTAGTCAGTAGTAGATTAGTGTAGACGAGGGTACTTATAGCAGTAATCAGTAGTAGTGTAGATAAGGGTATCCATAGCAGTAGTAGAGTAGACAATTAGCAGTACAGAAAAACACGTCTGCCAGCGCTCTAGGAAGATCGAAAACACGATTTCAAACGCCATCCTCACAAACGAAATTTTCGGAATCAAACCAATCAACCATTGATTTTTAAATAAAAGAGACACCGAGAACATTTTTACACACACCAATACCAATATTCTGTAATTCACATCAAAATACAGACTTTTGCTATTTATGTCAACACGCGTCTCAACTTTTTTATTGTTGTTATCATTGTACGTTTATGCATTTTAATTTCTGTCATTAATATCAAATCCAAAGCAATTAACACATAATAACAACGGGGAAAATAATGCACCAACACCCAACTTACCATACCCCGTTACAAAAACTTTTAATTACTTTTATGAATAAGATATATTATGGACACAACTGTCTTAAGAAAAAAAAATGTCGATGAATAATATAATTTTACAAGAATTGTTTACATTTTTAAAAAAAATTTTAATCAGAATAATTTATAAAGTTTTAAATCTTTTAAAATTCTGTATTAATTTGTAGCTGTTAGCTGATATTATTATCAAGTAAAAACTGTATTTATTAATCATAATTCAGCGACTATCAGTATATTAAAAAGAATTTTGAATATTTTTGCGTTTGTATAAATGTGCCGATTTTTGTAAATACGGATGTCCATACACGACATTATCATAAAATAAGAGCGATAACTATAGCAAATTTAAAACGAAAGTAATTAAAAAAATTCAATAAAACATCAGATAACGGAGAAAATTTTCTTAAATTTTTAAGATTACTGGGTAGTTAAATATTATATAAAAAAGGCGCTCATATTACTTTCCTCAAGTATTTTTTTACAGATATGTCCCCACGTAGAAAATTAGATAAACTTCAATAGATCTGTCAACCCTTAATTAAAGCACCTATCTTTGTGTTAAAAATACATTTCTACGATATTTTAAACTAAAAGTAATATTTGTTTCAAATCAGGTTAATTAAACTTTAAATCGGCTAATGTTACTGAAATAAAGTTTCAGAAAAAATATATTTTATTGTTGAAAAATATTTTTAATAAAGATGTTTTTAATAACATTGCGCTGACAGAGGGCTAAAATCAGTGCTTTTTAGCGATTAAAAAAAAAACTTCCAGTCAATTTAAATTCAGTTTAAAATACAGCAAATTATTTTGCTCATTGGAAATATTAAATATAATCTTGAAGTTAAAATTAAAATAAAAGCATTCTGCTTCCACTTGTTTTCGACTACAAAAATCTGTGCAAAAAGTGGATCACAGAGCCTGGATAATTTTTCTCACCTCTCATTGGTCAGTTAATATTTAAATCATGTTCTCAACTATTAGGTTGGTGCAAAAATAATGACGTAATAATGTCGTTTTTTGACGTATTTTTTAACGTCAAAAAACGACGTTATTACGTCATTATCTTTTCACCAACCTAATACGTCTGAATAACATCGACCTAGTTCCTGGCCTGACGAAGATACAATTCCGCCAAAAATATGTCTATGCCTTTCCGGAGCCGTTCACGTGACTACGTTTATTATAAATACCAGACACAATTTCTTTCTTCCTCTTTTTGATTTCTCTGGCTTACTAAAATGTAGCTATTTAAGAAATCACGTTCCGACCCCTTACGGACGGACGGACGCTATGAAAACATATTTACACACGCACGCAAACACATACGTACGGAAACTTAATTACAAACATTACGAACATTACAAGCATCAACATATTACGAATATTCAGCTACAAACAACGGAAACTAATTAAACATTACGGAACATTGACTCCTTCAACTTCTGAAGCTAAAAGTTTATCAACATATTTTCAGCTTTACAGAATTCTTTCAACTCTCTTACGGTGAACCATTTCAGCGGCAAGTTCGTTCAACTTTCTATGAGCTTAGATAAAAATATTTGCTTAGTAAAGACTTTAATTCCAGTCAAAGGGAAGTAACTCCTATTAATTATGCTTGTAAATCATTATATGCATAAATATAAATATTGTTGTTGTTATAGAAACAGTTTTTCGTATCTGTCTATATTTCTAAGATGAGGTATTATGTACACTATTTGCATTGCTCGGACTATCATCCTCATCTTTGTTGCCATATGGAACGCAAACTGTCACAGATACTAGTCCTCAGGGACACATGGCACATTGGATAAAGGCGTTAGATCCAGTGACAGGACCCAAAGAGTGTAAGTTCAATATCTGGTTAATGTAGTGGAGAACTTTGAAGTTCCGGCTACATCTAGCTAGCTCAAATGTAAATTGATGAGATCTCACCGCCAGTCTAGTATTGTGCTTAAATTCATACAGTCTCGGTACTATAGCAAAGAACTCATTCGAACAATTACCATGAAAATATTTATAAAAATGGCATAGAGAGGCAACCTTACAGTGGTGGGCAAGTGACTGAATCCGAACTACCAGATCAGGCCTAATAATATTGCTGGTTCTTGATTTTTTTTTAATTATCAAAATGTGACACTATTTAGGGTTGTTAGAAAGAAAGAAGAAAAAAAGAAAAGGCGAGAATTAAATTTAAGTGATAAGAAGCAATCACGAACAGGACACTTAGCGATGTTATTTTTCTGACAAAGAAAAGTGGTAAGATTTTATTTTCATTAGCGAAGAAAGTAAGGTCGCGGATCTGTCGCGTTTGATTTATGACGGCGTACCGAGTACAAGATAGCCATCTGCCCATGGCAATGGTGAAAATTTCAGGTCGGTCAGGTGGCCTACGAAACAGAAACTGAGAGATAAAAATTAATTGGGTCGCGAAAAACAAAATGTCCGTTGGAGCACCCAAGTTACAAAGAAAGAAAGACTGACCCATTAGCTATTTACGGAGATGTCGTTTAGAAAAGGCACCTGTTTAGTGTCAAGAGCTGGCCATGATAGCAAAATTATTTTATCAGAACAAATAATTGACTGGAGCGTGAATATCGCCGGATGACCACCCACTTGTTTGGCGAAGGTCCCGAGTGATGAATCCCAGGTGACATTCAGGATAAAATTGAGATTAAGAGACCACACTACGGGTCGTATTGGTTTGTTGTCGGGCAGAAAGGAAAGGAAAGAAAGAAGGAAAAGAAAGGAAAAAAAAGGAAGATAATTTTTTTTTCTTTGAGCAAGATTTTTTAAACCGAGGCTAGTCCGGCCACACCCACACTGCTTGGCGCCCATTGGCTGAATGCTGGCGTGAGCGGTAGGCGAAGGTAATCATGTGAAGAAGGAGGGGAGGCCTGTTGACAACCCCCTGAAGGGATCGGTATGAGATGCCACTGTGAGAGAGAGAGGGAAACCCGTTGACACCCTCTGAGGGTATGGGTGAGATACCAATATGAGAAAGGAAGAATTTGAGAGGACGAAAGATTTCCAAAAATGGAAAGTGATGTGTTTTCCTGACCAAAAACAAAGAAAAACCTTTAATACAGATTTAGAATTATCAAGGAACCTCAAACCCCGACAGGCCCACCCCGGTTTTGGTCGGCGTCCATATAAGCAGAGTCGCAACGAGTAAGACGGCAGTTGAGTTGAATTAAGAAGTTCTCAGCTGAATTGAATTGAGTTGGGTTTGAGTTGCAGAACCGCCTCACAGGAAGCTGACATAAGACCCACGCATTCTCGACCTCAACTTCTAACTAAGAACAATTTATTTTTGAAGAACGACTTAGACTCACACCACCAAAACAAGTTTTACAAATATCGCCTGAAGATACACCATAACCAGTTTCTTAGAACAATTTAAGATGTTAAGACTCGCCTAACAAACACAAAGTGTCACGAATCCATATAAGCGGGTTGGTAGAAAGACGCAGTCCTGTATTCAGCAACCAGATATAAAATATTGTTATCCTTTTTTAACACATTTGAACTTTTCGAGTTATTACTTTACTTTCTTTTACATATACTTGTGTGGTATTACCCTTGTTCGAACTCGACTTGCATTACGGCCCGGCGACTGATTGATTTCGTCTACTTAAGATCAAATCACAACGTGGGTAGGTTAGACTAGAAATCAAAACAGTTACTTCGGTAACCAGACGTTGGAGGCGAGCTGGGAACGACAAGGCTGATACCGAATCTAACCAGATTCCCATCCGAATCAGCAAAAGGTTAGAACGTCACATTTGGTGCCGCGACCAATACTAAGTCACATTGGTCGTCACAGGACAGGATAGGACGACGACGGCGCAGAGACAGACGGGGTGACGTCACAATTGGCGCCGCGACCAGGACAGCACGGCGGGCGCGGCCAGGCAGACGTCACATTTGGCGCAGCGACACCGGGGGACGTCACAAAAAGTTAGGTCCAGTGTTCGATTTCTGAACATTCTCAAGTATTAATTTAATTTATACTCATAATTAATTATTTAAGATTAATTCTTTGTTCCTAAGATTCATTTAGACCGTTTTTTTTTTCACATTCCTGCCATCATACTTTTTATATTGGAACCATTTTTCTTAAAGTTCGTAAACTCTTGATTTCAGATGAAAACTTGGGAATTTTAAAAGATATTTCACTGAAATTTTCCCCTTTCAAAATAGCAGTTCCTAATAATAAGTTATGGAAAAAAAGGAAAGGTGTCAGTCTAAGAACTGATGCTCACTACGAGGAATATATGGTTTCACATGACCAAATTCTTTGCGTATTAACCTAGAGATATCAATTGTGTTCAATAATGTTTTATAGCAATTTTTTGCACCGTTTATTTTATTAAAGGTTGTCTAATGCAGTATTTCTCAATCCTTTGCAATGGACGACTTCCCACATGTATATTTCTTTTATAAATCGCTTTTATTTTCTAACATATTTCAGTGGAATTTTCACATACCAAAATTATAGTTTAGATTAGTATTACTCAACTTTTTTTACCCTTGGGGAACCCTTGAAATAGTTTTCATTGTCCAGGGTACCTCCTGCTTAAAAATAATTATATCCCATAATTAATATCTATTTTTTTTTATATTTTTATCGTAGTTAACGTGGCAAACATATGGACACTGTACATGCGTCCTGTACTCGAGTGAATCTTTCAACGATACATGAATCTGTCGCTTACAGGTCCTGTCTGCCAACCATTGAGACTCGCTTTTATACAGATGCCATATAGATATCGTTAATTACATTACCTATGATTATTATAATTTTAAATAAAGATGAGGTTGAAGCTTCTATTATAACAAGCTAGAACTTTCCGTCCCTATGCCGTTCGTGTAAAATTACGAATATAAAATTAAACAAAAATTGCTCTATATATCGGAAATGAGATATTATAATTATTTCAATTATTTACATTATTCGGACTGTTGTCTTCATCTGTATAGTCATATTCATGACGTTTCGGCCGTTGTAAGCACTGGTCTTCTTCAGGATCTATGAGATGAGATATTTTAATTATTTCCATTACTTACATTGTTCGGACTGTTGTCCTCATCTTTACAGCCATATTCATGACGTTTCGGCCGTTGTAAGCACTGGCCTTCTTCAGGATCTATGAGATGAGATATTGTAATTATTTCCATTATTTACATTTGTTCGGACTGTTGTCCTCATCTTTACAGCCATATTCATGACATTTCGGCCGTTGTACGTCCCGGCCTTCTTCAGGATCTTTCCTATTTCTAAGATGAAATATCGTACTTATTTACATTGTTCGGACTGTTGTCCTCATCTTTACAGCCATATTCATGACATTTCGGCCGTTGTACGTCCCGGCCTTCTTCAGGATCTTTCCTATTTCTAAGATGAAATATCGTACTTATTGACATTGTTCGGACTGTTGTCCTCATCTTTACAGCCATATTCATGACATTTCGGCCGTTGTACGTCCCGGCCTTCTTCAGGATCTTTCCTATTTCTAAGATGAAATATCGTACTTATTGACATTGTTCGGACTGTTGTCCTCATCTTTACAGCCATATTCATGACATTTCGGCCGTTGTACGTCCCGGCCTTCTTCAGGATCTTTCCTATTTCTAAGATGAAATATCGTACTTATTGACATTGTTCGGACTGTTGTCCTCATCTTTACAGCCATATTCATGACATTTCGGCCGTTGTACGTCCCGGCCTTCTTCAGGATCTTTCCTATTTCTAAGATGAAATATCGTACTTATTGACATTGTTCGGACTGTTGTCCTCATCTTTACAGCCATATTCATGACATTTCGGCCGTTGTACGTCCCGGCCTTCTTCAGGATCTTTCCTATTTCTAAGATGAGATATTGTACTTATTTACATTGTTCGGACTGTTGTCCTCATCTTTACAGCCATATTCATGACATTTCGGCCGTTGTAAGCACTGGCCTTCTTCAGGATCTATGAGATGAGATATTGTAATTATTTCCATTATTAACATTGTTTGGACTGTTTTTTTCATCTTTATAGACATATTCACAAATTTTCGGTCGTTTAGTATCTGTCTATATTTCTGAAATGAGGCATAATGTACACTATCTATTTAGGTTGAGATCATAGAAAAACAACACCACTGGAAAATTTGTACACCTAAGGAATCAGCATATGTGCTAGGCCACAAAAATCTCCTGAGCCGACAAAACATAGAAATGAATGCAATACGGGAGCCAGTAATAAGGAGTTCCAGAAAAAAGCGATAACAATAAAAATTGCAATATGAGCTCTGGTAAAAATATGATTTGATAACAGCAAAAATAGCAATATGAGCACTAGTAAAAAATGGTTGCTGAAGACATTAGGTTCATAATACCCAGAAATTCATACACAGATGTCCTCAATGACACATCGCACAGTTGAGGACAATAGTCTGAATAATGCAAATAGTTTTCGGCCGTTGTACGCCCCCTCCTTCTTCAGGATCTCTCTATATTTCTGAGATGATGTGTTGTAATTATTTCCATTATTTACATTGTCCTCATCTTTATTGACATAGTCACAACTTTTCGACGTTGTACGCCCCGACCTTCTTCAGGATCTCTCTATATTATAACATCATTATTTCATTTTTACCCCTATGGAACCCTTGAAATAGTTTTAATGTCTTAGAGAAACCCCTGCTTAAAAATAATTATATATACTAGTATTAATATTTATCTATTTTATATTTTTTTATCGTAGCCCACATGGTAAATATATTTGGACACTGGGATCTTTTCTGTTCATTCACCCCAAATAATGTAAAATTATTTATCGCATATATTAATTCACCCCAAGAAATTATAAATTTTAAATCAAAATTTGTTTAGCTTACCTCGCAACAACTGCCACCCACAGAATCAAAAATTGCCAAAAATCAGGGAGTTTTTTTTTTTCACATTTCGTAAGTGCGGATGATATTCGAGGTACTTACAAGAAATTTTTTACAATTTAACCCTCCTCCCCCAAAAATAAAAAAACGGAAAAATATCTGTTTTTGGCTTGTTCATCAAGGTGAGCGCGAATGTAGACTCCACACTTAGAAATAACGCACCCGAGTCGCCCACATTTGGGGTGAACGTAAAAGGTCAACCAAATCGGAGTACAATGGTAAGGCCTCGCTCTAGGAGAATTTGGTATGAATTTTAGCAAATATAATTTCTTTTTATTTTGGGGTGAATTAACAGAAAAGATCTGGACATCGGACATGCTTCCTTTTCTCGAGTGAGTCAATCAGGGATGCACGAATCCTCTATGTACAGGTTATGTCTTCTAACTAGTGAAGGCAGTTTCACACTGACGCCACATAGACATCACTAAATACATTGCCTATGATTATTATAATTTTAAATAATATAAGAGGTTGAAGCCTTTATCATAATAACCAAAGATCTTCTAACAATGTGCCGTTAAAATTTATGATGGTTTTTCGCGGGATACCTAGCGACCACTTGCGAAACTCCAGGGTTCAGGGAAACACCAGTTGAGAAACACTAGTTTAGATATGGAAAAGATGAAGATGCCAGGAGGATACTGGATTAACATACAACATTTGTTAAAATAAAATCATCGTTGTTTACCCGTCTCCAGAATTTCTTGTTTGTATTTTTATAGCATTCTTAATTTGTTTAGCGTGCAGAAAAGATAGCAATTAGTCAGTCAATCAGAAAGAAAAAACAAAATCAAAAACCAAAACAAACTTGATTTGTTTTTTCAGCGTTTGGGAGTGTTTACTTACTACTTATAATCATATCGTCTGTATTATTAAGTTTGTATTTTTTACTTGTTTACTAAAGAAAGAGCGTTTATTTAAATTTTTAATCGAATTACGTAAAATCTTTTCCAAAGAATGTTTCCATATAAAAATATTTGGCAATGTTTAACTTTTGTGACCTCCCCCACCCCAAAAAACAGATTTTTAAAAGAATGTTTTTTCTCTTGACGCCGCTATTACAGTATACACTTTTGATTCCCTCAGCAATATTTATGGTTTTTAAAAAGCGATGATTAGAATTTTAATAAAACCTAAATATGAAAATGAATTTTTACATTTTCATTATTCTTCAGAATTGAAAACAAAAATGTTAAAAAATTATTACACTGAATAAAAATAAAACTTGTTTTCATAATTATTTATAAAATAGTAAATAATAAATATTTATAAAATAGTAAATAATAAATATTAATAAAATAGTAAATAATAAATATTTATAAAATAGTAAATAATAAATATTTATAAATAGTAAATAATAAATATTTATAAAAAAGTAAATAATAAATATTTATAAAATAGTAAATAATAAATATTTATAAATAGTAAATAATAAATATTTATAAATAGTAAATAATAAATATTTATAAAATAGTAAATAATAAATATTTATAAATAGTGAATAAAAAATATTTATAAATAGTAAATAATAAATATTTATAAAATAGTAAATAATAAATATTTACAAAATAGTAAATAATAAATATTTATAAAATAGTAAATAATAAATATTTATAAATAGTAAATAATAAATATTTATAAAATAGTAAATAATAAATATTTACAAAATAGTAAATAATAAATATTTATAAATAGTAAATAATAAATATTTATAAATAGTAAATAATAAATATTTACAAAATAGTAAATAATAAATATTTATAAATAGTAAATAATAAATATTTATAAAATAGTAAATAATAAATATTTATAAAATAGTAAATAATAAATATTTATAAATAGTAAATAATAAATATTTATAAATAGTAAATAATAAATATTTCTAAAATAGTAAATAATAAATATTTATAAATAGTAAATAATAAATATTTATAAAATAGTAAATAATAAATATTTATAAATAGTAAATAATAAATATTTATAAAATAGTAAATAATAAATATTTATAAATAGTAAATAATAAATATTTATAAAATAGTAAATAATAAATATTTACAAAATAGTAAATAATAAATATTTATAAATAGTAAATAATAAATATTTATAAATAGTAAATAATAAATATTTACAAAATAGTAAATAATAAATATTTATAAATAGTAAATAATAAATATTTATAAAATAGTAAATAATAAATATTTATAAATAGTAAATAATAAATATTTATAAATAGTAAATAATAAATATTTATAAAATAGTAAATAATAAATATTTACAAAATAGTAAATAATAAATATTTATAAATAGTAAATAATAAATATTTATAAATAGTAAATAATAAATATTTACAAAATAGTAAATAATAAATATTTATAAATAGTAAATAATAAATATTTATAAAATAGTAAATAATAAATATTTATAAAATAGTAAATAATAAATATTTATAAATAGTGAATAAAAAATATTTATAAATAGTAAATAATAAATATTTCTAAAATAGTAAATAATAAATATTTATAAATAGTAAATAATAAATATTTATAAAATAGTAAATAATAAATATTTATAAAATAGTAAATAATAAATATTTATAAATAGTAAATAATAAATATTTATAAATAGTAAATAATAAATATTTATAAAATAGTAAATAATAAATATTTATAAATAGTAAATAATAAATATTTATAAATAGTAAATAATAAATATTTATAAAATAGTAAATAATAAATATTTCTAAAATAGTAAATAATAAATATTTATAAATAGTAAATAATAAATATTTCTAAAATAGTAAATAATAAATATTTATAAATAGTAAATAATAAATATTTATAAAATAGTAAATAATAAATATTTATAAATAGTAAATAATAAATATTTATAAAATAGTAAATAATAAATATTTATAAATAGTAAATAATAAATATTTATAAATAGTAAATAATAAATATTTATAAAATAGTAAATAATAAATATTTCTAAAATAGTAAATAATAAATATTTATAAATAGTAAATAATAAATATTTCTAAAATAGTAAATAATAAATATTTATAAATAGTAAATAATAAATATTTATAAAATAGTAAATAATAAATATTTATAAATAGTAAATAATAAATATTTATAAAATAGTAAATAATAAATATTTATAAATAGTAAATAATAAATATTTATAAAATAGTAAATAATAAATATTTCTAAAATAGTAAATAATAAATATTTATAAATAGTAAATAATAAATATTTATAAATAGTAAATAATAAATATTTATAAAATAGTAAATAATAAATATTTATAAATAGTAAATAATAAATATTTATAAATAGTAAATAATAAATATTTATAAAATAGTAAATAATAAATATTTCTAAAATAGTAAATAATAAATATTTATAAATAGTAAATAATAAATATTTATAAAATAGTAAATAATAAATATTTATAAATAGTAAATAATAAATATTTATAAATAGTAAATAATAAATATTTCTAAAATAGTAAATAATAAATATTTATAAATAGTAAATAATAAATATTTCTAAAATAGTAAATAATAAATATTTATAAATAGTAAATAATAAATATTTATAAAATAGTAAATAATAAATATTGCATTGTAGTTTGTTTACGTAGTTTGATAATTTTGTCATTTTTTATTAATTTTTGAATAAAAAGATTTCAAATTTCTTTCTTTGTAAAATGATAATAAATCTTTATAAAAGGTAAATAATAAATATCGTTTAGCACTTCGCTACCATTTTTTTTATCAATCTCAATTTTTGTGTAAATCTGTGCAAAAAGTGGATCACAAAGCTTATCCAGCTTCATACATATTTTCAGAAAACCTCAATTTCTAATCGGTCAATAAACACACAAGTGGGCGTTACAATCCGCCCACTTTTTTCAGCATAGTTATAGTATGAACCATAGGTTGGCTTGTGAGTGTTGAAAAAGCACAAATCTGCCTGAGCAGGCACCTGCAACAGGGATTAGCTACATTCCAAATGTCCCGTATTTAGTACATTTTCAAATTTCGTAATAAAAGAATGTTTTTACAATCTTCTTCGAACAGGTCTTGGTTGTGACTTTATAAGTAATTATGCTTTCCTTCATCAGATTCTCTTTATGAAAATAACTCAAATATAACGAGGAAACTAGTGTTGTTAGAAGTTTACATAAAATTCACGGGTTTATTTCTCTGTTGTCTGTATTAAATAAATATTTTCAAATGATTTCACTTTTATTTTCCTCATAACCCATTAAAAATCATTGCTTCATGTTTTTAACTTATGTCTCTTTTTTTATATAATATATTAGTCTGGTTTTGTGAGCACTGGACATGCATATATATATATATATATGTGTGTGTGTGTGTGTGTATGTGTGTGTGTGTGTGTGTGTAAACTTAGGAGAGCAGCCTATTCCGCTACTTTGGTTTCAACTTTTCGGTATCTTCAGGCAGTTAGGAAATCAATCGACCGAAATCGCCTGAAGATATATGTATATATATATATATATATAGAGAGAGAGACAGACAGAGAGACAGAGAGATTGAGGGGGAGAGAGAGAAAGAAAGAGAGAGGGAGAGGGAGAGGGAGAGAGATATTTTAAGAGTGTCCTGTATTTCTAATTTTCTAATTCAGCAACCCTATTCTCACGCCCCCCCTTTTTTTTTTAATGTCAGCCATTGTGGCATGTCAGTGATTAGGCATTTTCCTAAGATGTCTATTACTTTGAGTCATAAATAATTTCCGTTTTTGTGTATCAACTTTATTCTCCAAAATATAAAGTACAATTACATTTTAATCGATAATACAGAAAGTAGCAGAAATACCCGCCACATGTACCTCCCAGAAATACCTCCCACATAATGGTAAGACATTAGCTAGGTGAAGACACCATTACCACTAATGTCTTACCATTATGTGGAGGTATTTCTGTCGCATCTTGTAGAACCGAATAAAATGTAATACTGTATATTTACCATTCTTTGGAATGACTTGTTGTCGCTTATCAGGCAGCTCTTTGATACCTTTTGAGTAAAATTCACCTTGTTTTGAATCTAGTTTTTATTTGAGGAAGTTGTCCCTATCAAAGCGTTTTATAGCGATCGAAAAAGGTTGGCACAAGATCAAATAAATATGGCGGCTTCCACATTTTTTCCTGTTTTATTCTTACTGTATGCGTTCTTGCGCTCTCTTTGATTATAACATTTTCAGTAGACTTGAACCTTCATGCCCGCACCCCAGCACCAAAAAAACACCGAGTTAAAATAGCGGTTTTCCCTTGACACCCCTATTATTTTAACTTTCTTCATTCTTCGCCAATGTTTATTGCTTTACAAATCGATGATTAGAACTATGATAAAACTCAAGTATATGAAAGTCAATTTATACATTTGCTTTGTTCTTGAGAATTGATAGCAAAAATAATAAAAATCATTATTAGATTTTTTATTTAGATGATTTATTTACTATTTTGTTTATTGGAATGGTTGGCAAAATATCGGCTAACTGCCTATTGATTCGAACTTTATAAAATGGTAAATAATAAGGATTTCCTTATAGTTGGTTCATGTTTTAATAATTTAGAAAATGTTTATAAATTTATTAAAAAAATCGTTTTCATATTCATTTCTTTATAAATTAATAATCGATAAATATTGCATTGTATTAGTTTTAATTGTTTTAGTTTTTAGAATGTTGTAAATATAAATTTCTTCTTGTAAATAAACACTCTAATAAATAACTAGTGATTAATATCTTTTGTAAATTCTCAAGAACAACAACAACAATAAAAAAAAATGTATAAATTCACTTTCAACGTATGTTCAGGTTTTATTCCAATTCTAGTCATCGCTTTTTATAAACAATAAAGATTTCCGGGAACTGAAGGTAGTTAAAATAAAAGTGGCGTCAATGGAAAAGCTGTCCTTTTAATGTTTCGTTTTTTTCGGACACGAGGGTCTAAGTTTGCTACATTTTCAGTATTGACGAGAGGAATGTACTTTTCGACCAGACATTTATGGACACGTTGCAGCTGCTGGGCGTATAAATGTGCATTTAGTATTTCATTGCGATTTAAGAACACTAAATGAATAATACACAATATTAATTTTCTTTTTTTTTTCTTTTTTCTTTCTCGGGGCTCGGCATTTGGGGTCACTTGTGCAATTTTATCATTGTCAAACTTTTGCGCAGAACATTTTTGTACTCCAAATTTATTCTTAAGTGCCGCATATGATGATTTGCTAGGATAATACATTTGTGATTAAATGATTTGTGTCCCAAAATGGAAATTACTTATCACACGACCTCAGAGGAGAGGGAAAGAAACAGAGGACTGATACTTTTGCTAAGAGTGTGGTTTGACCGCGACAAAGAAAGAAGGAAGTAAGTCGGCTAAAGGAAAGACCACTTGAAGGAACTCGTGATGAAGGAATAACAAGACAATAGGAAATATGGGATACTTGGATCTACATGTCTGATCGTCATCATCATCGTCGTCATCATCATCGTCATCATCATCAGGAAGACGTAAAGTTTATCCTCCTCCTCCTCTGTTCCTGCTCCTCCTCCTCCTCCTCCTCCTCATCATCAAGAAGACGTAAAGTTTATTCTCCTGCTCCGCTGTTCCTGCTCCTTCTCCTCCTCATCATCATCAGGAAGACGTAAAGTTTATTCTCCTCCTCCTCTCTTTCTGCTCCACCTCCCCCTCATCCTCATCATCATCAAGAAGACGTAAAGTTTATTCTTCTCCTTTTCTGTTCCTGCTCCTCCTCCTCATCATCATCATCAAGAAGACGTAAAGTTTATCCTCCTGCTCCTCTGTTCCTGCTCCTGTTCCTCCTCCTCCTCCTTATCATCATCATCATCATCATCACCAGTAAGAGGTAAAGTTTCTCTTCTTGCTCCTCCTCCTCCTGCTCCTGATCCTCCACCTCATCATCATCACCATCCTCATCAGGGCGTGCCGTTTGCACGGGTCCTCGCAACTTTTTCTCTCTAGTCTTCAAAGGCATCCATTGAGCCTGGTAGATGTTCAAGTTGGAATCCTGCGTCGCCACACTTTTGCTGAATGGATGTCTTGAATCGGTGACCAATACTAGTGTGTCCTTGTTTTGGTGTCTACGACAGAACGTCACTGATAAGTTCTCCCCAGGTATGCTCCCACCTCCACAAATCTCTCTACAATGACTTGTGAGATGAGAAGTAGATGAGCCATGCGTGATACACGCTTAGGCGATCATGTATCTTTCGATATATGACTGACGCGGTAGATTTTTTCCCGCAGTAGGTTGCAATTTCTTTCTGCTGTAGACGAGTTGCCATCCCAGGCTATAGAACCCGGTCTGTCCTGCTATTTACCCATAGCTTGGGGGTGCGAGAAGAGGATTCATAATTTTCCCAAGGGTATTAGCATGTAAGTGAATGTAATGGATTCGACTGGGATTCGAACTCGGCTCTCCGATTCCTCAGTCCGAGCCGCTATCTATAGAACTGCTTTTTTTTTATAGGGTGCTGTTTCTAGGATAGATTGAAGGCAACATATAGCAACCTTGTATATGTGACATCATGTTTTTTTTCCAACCGTTTTCCATGTGGTACGATCATAGAGCAAGACAGATACGGCGATAGCTTGGAAGAAGTGTCCTTTCTTTTTTTTCTTCGGTAAAGCAGATTTCCAGTCCTGGTCTGTCTGTTCATTGCAACTCATTCGTTGTCATTGGGAGTGTTCACATCACATGTAATGGAAGATGTTTTACTTCCAAAATAAATGAACTGATCGGCCATTTTTAGTGGCATATATTTTACGGGATTGAGGGAGCCTTGTTGCATAAAGACCATTTTGTTTGCATTTGCATAGAGACCGATTCCATTTTCTGCTTTCTCCAGATTGTGTTATATTTTTTTAAGGCAATTCACTCCAAGCAAGGCGGGAGTGCCACTAGCACGCAAAGGGTTACAGAGGATTGAGAACAAGAGTAAAGAGGCATGTTTGGGGAAAGGATACAAAGAAAGACGGGGAACAAGCTCAGGGTGTCAGATGTCGATTGACATTACAAATGAATATTTGAAGATTATTGTCATCCGGGAAGCAAGTAAGGGGAAGGGAGTTTCACATACGGGAAGTTCGGGAGAAGAAGCTGTTTGAGAAGAAAATACGGTTACATTTAACCATTTGATACATGACCGGCAGATTTTTCCCGCAGTAGGTTGCCAGTTCTTTCTGCGGTAGACCTGTTGCCATCCAAGGCTATAGAACACGGTCTGTCCCGCTATTTACCCATAGCTGAGGAGAGAAGATATTTTTCATATCTTTCCCAAGAGCATTAGCATGTATGTGAACATAATGGATTCGACTGGAATTCGAACTTGGCTCTCCGATTCCTCAATCCGAGCCACTATTCACCGTGGTAAAAATTAAGAATATAAAAAAATAGACTAAAAAGAAACAATATTTTTACTTTATTCGAGTTACAATATAGTTTGAAAAAAATTCAGATAATCAGTCAGTTATGTGCCATGCGTGATACATGCTTAGGCAATCATGTATCTTTCAATACATGATTGACAAGGCAGATTTTTCCCGCAGTAGGTTGCCATTTCTTTCTGTGGTAGACCTGTTGCCATCCAAGGCTACAGAACCCGGTCTGTCCTGCTATTTACCCATAGCTGGGGGGAGAAGGATACATACCTGTCCCAAGGGTATTAGCACATAAGTGAATGTGATGGATTCGACTAGAATTCGAACTTGGCTGCCCGATTTCCTAATCCAAACCGCTATCCATTACCCCCCCCCCAGACGAATCCATTACATTCGTTGATAAGGGCTGATAAGCCATAATAAATTAATCAAAATGTTGCAGATTTTCGACCTGTGAAGCTGCAACTATTTTCCATTTGCTAGGATGAAAGGGATTATGTTTGTAAAACCTTTTTTTTTACCCGTGCTTTTGCTTCGTGCCTTCGTTCGTCAAGTTAATTAACCCAACTTGCTGTTCTGTACAAGTGACTTTAGATTTGTTTGAACTGTATAATATTCCCCCAACTTGCTTGTTTTCTTTTTTACTTCTAGTTTCGTTTTCATTCGTTATGTTTATCTTCTTTCTCCTTATCACCAGAAACTGCTAGCATCATCATCGTGATCTGGACAGCGCCAGTCCCTATACAATACATTATTTTACAAAATTTCACCCAATACAAGGCCCGAGAGCCAATAAAAGTAGAGAGATTTAGAATAGTAATGTGATATATACAGTGCCGGGTTAATCTAGCAGCAAAAATAGCACGTACTGTCCTCTTCCATTAAATACAAAATCTTGATCTTCACCTCTTCTCTTCCCCCAGCTATGGGTTAATTAGTAGGACTGGTACCAGGAAAACATTTATCATCTTCCAAAAATTCTTAAAATCTAAAAATATATTCAAGCTCATGTTTGTGGGGGAGGGGAATAAAGTAACAATTTAAAAAATCTAAACCCCAATCAATATTTACTAAACAATTACCATGAAAGTATTTATAGAAAAGACATAGGGAGACAACTTTACGGCGATGGGAAAGAGACTGAAGCCGAGCAGCCAGATCAAGACAATATAATATTGCTGATTATTCTTTGGATCTTATCAAGGAACTCAAGGTAAATAGCAAGGGCTTCGGACCATATGTGGTAGTAATATTTTAAGCATGGACGAATGGTAGACTTAAAGATATGTAAGATAGATTCTGGAGAGAAAAATTGTCTCGCCTGACATAGTGAACTAACTTTCTTAGCAGGAGACCTAGCACTGGATTTACTGTAGTCTTTCCACTTTATGTCAGCCGAGAACGTTAACCCGAGAAGGCGCAATGAGTGACTTTCTTGGAGGATAGCATCAGCCATAACTATGGAAGGCAGAGCGTGTAATAATCTTAACATATTTGACTTTTGGGGCAGGGAACCATTCTGAAAAAAAAAATTAAAATAAAACATCATTAGGATCTTTTTTTGTCCCGAGTTTCTGACTCCTTCTTTCTCTACTCAATCCTTCGTCCGCTATACTTTACCACTGAAACAACCCAGGTATTAATGGCAGTTCTAAGATTACGGCTATTCAACTAGAATTTCAGAAGTTGTAACCTTTTCATGTGTCTTCCAATGATGTCATCCAACTCGTCCAAGGTATTTGTATCCAGTTTCCTTTGGGTTAGCGATGGTTTTTCCTGTTGGTAATTCAATTCCTGTAGTAACGACTATTTTTCCTTCGCTTCTTTGTCAGTACAGCATACATCAATATCCCAAACTCACACCCACAGTCCTCGATATTCACTGTTTGCACCAATGTGTCAATCGGACTCTTGCCCCAAAAGTTAGTAATCACCCATAAATATAAGATAGTTGATGGCATTCTCTTGCTTGTCCTTTCCCAAGATATATATGATTTCTACACATCTTTTAAAATGATTGATAATTGAATCTGAACAAGAATAAAAAGTAAAGAGTAGAAAGAATCATTCTGAAATGTTCCTTTTCGTATACAGGCTCAAGGGGTTGATCACAAGATTATAATTTAGTCTTCCATGAAGACATGCTGGTTTGCATATAGACTAACAACATCTTTGAGTACACCGAGCATCTGTAAGCACTTCAGTACCCAGGAATTGAAAACCATATCATAAGCCTTCTTAAAACCAATCCAAACAATACACATGTTGGTTCACCATCGTTTGTAGTTTCGGAGCACTTTTATCAATAGCAAGTTGGTCTTTAGTGCTCAGAGATCTTTCTCAGTACTCTTTGTGCTGGTCTGTTAATAGACTGTTTCTCAAGAGATAATCATAAGCCTTTTATGAAATTATGACAGTTAATAGTTTCCATAGGAGATTCAGGCATCCAATGGAGCGATAATTTCCGATGTGAGTCTTTGGTGTTATTCTTCATAATAGGTGTTATCATCCCGTTCATCATCCATTCAGGTACACACCCATTTGCAACTCACTCGTTTAATGCTGGTCCATTTCTGTCACATTATTTTCCTTCTTCTATGTGCCGTGCCCGTTCAGCGCCTAGGCGATCATGGCTCTTCACAACTTCCTATCTCATGTGGCTCTTGGGAAGTTTTTCTTCCTTTTTCTAAGGCCCCGGCACCTCTGTTCCGTCACCCATTCACGCAAACTAGGTAAGTAGCTCGCTGCTTTCCCTTATTTTTCTTGACTGCAATGTGCCCCGTGAAGGTTTTATTTTCCAAGTCCTCCTTCCCCATTATATGACCAAGGAAATTCAGTCTTTTCCTGATTGTGAGTATAAGTGTTTTTCTGTTGCCATAAACTTCCATGTTTAGCTCTGTCCAAATAGAATTTTCAGAGTCCTTTTGTAAACCACATTTCTGCTGCTTCTAACTTTCTCCTTATCCGTGGGGAGATTGTCCAACATTGAATGCCATACAAAAGGATGGATAACACGTAGCTGTCCAGCACTTTTTTCTTTGTTAATAACGATATTTTTCCGTTTCTCATCACTTTGCTTAGTTTTTGGAAGGCATCTTTCGCTCGTCCAATGCGTACTTCGGATCTCGGTGTCGCATAATCAATCCTCTGTTAAAACGCAAAAGTTCAAATAAACTTTGAACTTTTGCACCTGCTTAATATCCCCAATCTGTAACACGCATCTTTGGCCTTTTCTCTTGCTGATGACCATACGAGGATGGGCTGAACAGTCAGATGTCAGTTTACATGGGAATAAACAATGCATTTATTCATAAAAACAGATGAAATTAATGCATGCAAGATTTTACTGCTCGAGTATAGTCAATTCATGAACATTTCAACCTACCCTCGTACTTTCTCTCTTCTTGCAGTTGAGAGTTAGTCCTTTTTCTCGTTTTCTTCTACCACGCTATAGCGGTTGAATAAATCCGGAAAGAAGATGCATCCTTGTCTCACGACCGTTTCTATTTTTGTGTAGCTACTCAATTTATTTTCTATCCGTATACAGGCTCCCGGTATAAGTTCTGGATGATTCTCACATCTTTTCCAAATAGATCTTTTTCCTAGCAGTTCAAATAGATCCTTCTGTCACACGTTATCAAATGCTTTTGCGTAATCTATAAACTATTATTATTTGAAATCATTAAATTTTCAAAGCTCTAATAACTGGTGGTTTTCATTGACGGATCAAATAAAAAGGAATCTCTTGAAACTTCCAGAATTTTACGCCAAAATATTAAGCTGATTTTTAAAAAATAATGTCACGTGGCTAGTTTTAAGTTTTTCCTCGGATTTCCTGTTTTTTTGTAGGCAGGAAGTCATGGAATGTTCTTACTGTTCTGTGTCTTCCTGAAATTTGTTAAATAACTTCTTGTACACCCTTTGTGCAAATTAATTGAAACAACCGCTTTAGTTTCCTTTCTTTCACCATAGGGTCAGTTTTAGCTCCACTGGGGTGACAGGGTGTAATCGATTTCTATTTTTTCCTCCGATTAGGTCATTTGCAGTGGTGTGCAGTAATATGAATCTAATTTCGGGGTGTATGATGAAATTTGTTTGGCCTTGAAAAATATTTTGTCATCGGTCACTGCATCAGATTTTAATCATGCCGGGACACTATTGTCTCGACTGTCGATTAGTTGTCTTACGGCCATTGTCTGCGATGGAAGTTACTCCAAGGAAGCGTACGAAAATTGTAACTCTACACGAACACACTGGCAAGCCTTACCAGTGAGCAAATCAAAGTACTATCGACTGGCCCAGAAACTCTCTTGATTTAAATCCAATCGAGAATCTGTGGTCAGTCTGCAAGGAACCACTTCGTAGAATCGACATACGAAGTACTGACATGTGCACTGGGTCATGTTTCATTGGAAAAATACGAAAAAAGTAAATAATAACGGAATTAATCGTTTTGTTTGAATTAATTTGCATAAGGATATATATATATATATATATATATATATATATATATATATATCAGTCAGTTATGTGCCATGCGTGATACACGTTTAAGCGATCATGTATCTTTCGCTACATGACTGACGAAGCAGATTTTTTTCCCGCAGTAGGTTGCCATTTCTTTCTGCGGTACACCATTTGCCATCCAAGGCTATAGAACCTGGTCGTTATACATAGCTGGGTGGAGAAGAAGAGGATTCATACCTTTCCAAAGGGCTTTAGCACGTAAGTGAATTTCAATCAGTCATGTACCTTGCATGATACACACTTAGGCGATCATGTATCATAAGTAAATGTAATGGATCTGAGTGGAATTCGATTTCTCAATCCGAGCCGCTATCCATTACCGTCCCTTAAATATACATATATATATATATATATATATATATATATATATATATATATATATATATATTAGGTTGGTGCAAAAATAATGACGTAATAATGTCGTTTTTTGACGTATGTTTTAACGTCAAAAAACGACATTATTACGTCATTATTTTTTGCACCAACCTAATATATATATATATATATATATATATATATATATATATATATATATGTGTGTGTGTGTGTAATTTAAAAATAAACAACTCTGGTGTTTAATTTCTTCTAATGATTTAGTGAGACAGCTGCCACCCCACCACGCGACTGTGTAAAAACATCTTCTTCTATGTCTCCCCACAATATCCTGTCTTTAGTAGGTCTTAACAATTTTTGTCTTATGGCATATCTCCCAAATCTTGCTCCACCATTCCTTGTGCTCAAGGTCTCTAGTTACGTTATACGCTGCTTTCCTCTGTCTATCTTTCCTTCAATCGGTCTTATCAATATCAAAATTTCCAAAACCTTTTTGGGCTTACGGCTGCATCACCTTGAAACATCGTACGGTCAACGAAGTTAAACAACATCGAGCCTGGTTAGTACCTAGATGGGTAACCGCTTGAGAATAACAAGTGCTGCAAGCTTGGATGTGTGGGTTGTGTAATGCATAATGGTTCGGAATTGTTAATCATAGATGCGAGTTGCAATTCCGTTTGCGTTTGTTATATTCACTTACTCGGAAATACCATTGCTAAATGTATGAATCCACCGTTTCTCCCTAGCGATGGATTAATTAGTAAGACTTGTATCACTAAAAGCATTATTATCATCCCCCACCCGGCAAAAATATTGTGTAAAAAATATTTAGATTTCGGCATTAAATAACCCATAGAGTTTAATATTACGCTAAAAAAATTAACCAAACCAAACCAATCAAAATATTTAGATTTCGGTATTAAATAACCCATAGGGGTTGATATGCCACTAAACAAAATCAACCAAACCAAACCAATCAAGATATTTAGATTTCAGCGTTAAAAACCTATAGGGGTTGATATGCCGCTAAACCAAATCGACCAAACCAAACCAATCAAAATATTTAGATTCCGCTATTAAATAACCCATAGAGGTTGATATGCCGTAAAACGAAAACAACCCAACCCAACCCAACCAAACCAAACCAAATAAAATATTTAGATTTCGGCATTAAATAACCCATAGAGGTTTTATATGCCGCTAAATAAAATCAGCCAAACTCTTTCCTCATGATGTGTCACAGAAATTTCCACACTTCTTGATGTAAGAGTCCTTTTTGTTGCCGTTGTTTCTAGAACTTCATCTTTGCCCATATATTCGGTCCATGGTACTCTCGGCATCCTTGTACGTAGCCCAATATACTAATCATATTACCCAGTCTGAGAAGTGTATTCTAGGTACATGCCTCAGAGCCAAACGTGTTCGATATCGTGACAAGTTTCGATAGAAGTAGAGAATAACCTTTCAGGTGGGACCCAGTTAGAAAAACCTTCAGATCAAGTAAACATGTTCGTTTAAAAGGTCGCCGATTGAGGATCTTCCCAAGTATCTAGATGTGACTACCAAATTACCGTGATTACCCCATCCTTAAAACAACAACAAGAAACGGTCTCGATACACGCGCATGATGTTCCTCCATTACTTCTGATCATGTCCGACTTTATTATTATTATTATTATTTCTTTTTGTTATGTTGAAACGTCGGTTCTCGTACGATCAGCGAAATTAAGCAACGCCGAGCCTGGTCAATACCTAGATGGGTGACCGTTTGGGAATACCAGGTGCTGTAAGCTTGCATGTGCGGGTGGTGCAATGGATAAAGCCTCGGAATTGTTAATCGGAGAACCGAGTTCCAATTCCAATTGGGTTCGTTATATTCACTTACGCGCAAATACACTTGGGACAAGTATGAATCCGCCTCTTCTCCCCACTATGGGTTAATTATTATTTCAAAAATATTCTTAAAATCTATTAAAAAACTCTAAAACATTTTCTACCTTTAGATAATCTGGAAAGCTTGGTGAAAAACAAACCAATGAATAAATTAATTATTATAAAATCATACACTTCATGCCCTACAGTTTTCTTAGCTACCTGCTTTCTTGCTATTTTTTTTGATGTATTATTTGTATTCGTTCAGTCTTCATAATTTTTGGTAGAGAACAAGTGGCGGCAAGTTTCGTTATTATTATTATTATTATTATTATTATTATTATTATTATTATTATTATTATTATCGCTTTCTATGCTAATGATGTTCTGAGCATAGTTTCATTTCTTCCATTTTGTTAATGTCTGCAAGTCTGTCACAACTCATGGCGAATATTCCGACTCTCTACATTCTTTAGTTCCACCAGTTCGAACCTTTGCAGCTAAAACCAGCCATGTTACAGCCACGGGGTCGAATCGTCCTCATTCCTTTCAGATTCCATTTGTAAGAAGGAAATTCACTTCTTCCAGAGAACAGCGGCTTTATTGAAAAAATCCCAAGAGGATGATTCCTCGATCATTACTTCATGTATAGGACGAAAAAATCTGTTATCTATCTCACATATCTTCATAATCAGTACTTACTTACAACAACCTCCTTTATTAATCCTCTAACTTGAGTGGCTCTTGGGACTTGTATTGGGTGTACATTAGCAAAAAATCTAGGTTTTGTCTGTTTGTATTACCAGGATTTCCTCTCCCGTTTCCAATAACAGTTTACTTGTTTCAATTTGATCCAAAAGTGGATATAATAAAAAGGAATTAACAAACATCGGAAATTCCAAGTTTGTTTAAGTGCTTGACTGACTGCGACATCTCCTTACGTAGGCAGTTGGATAGAGGTTGAGTCAGAGTTAGTTTTAAGAGTCGACGGTCTCTTAAAAAATGTCATTTTAGTGTTCCTCACGCTGATGAGAACTGTACAGTTCGGTTGATAAATGTCACTTTTCTATTAGGTTGGTGCAAAAATAATGATGTAATAATGTCCTTTTTTGACGTTAAAAATACGTCAAAAAACGACATTATTACGTCATTGTTTTGCACCAACCTAATACTTTCTTTCTCTGCTCGACCCAACCCATTTCCCAAAATCTGTCCAAATAACCAAACATCAGAATTTTAAAAAATCCCTTCTTGGTCAAACCGAGAACATTACAGCGCTGTCGTATGAAGTATTTCTTGAGGAGCGGGGTCAGTTTATTACTTAATAACAATAGAAAAACGTATTCTACATCATTTTATGTTCAGTATAATCATATAAACACTATAGGGGGTGCTAAAAAATCTCCTCGACTCGACGGCTTCCTGGACTTGTCAAAATGTTTTCAGAATCCGTTGTATATATATATATATATATATATATAAGGGAATATAGTTTTAAGGTGTGCTATATTTATGAGATAAAGTGCTCAATATCAGAGATAGAGCGTATGTAAATATAATTATAAAAGTGAACATTGAAGCCAACACTCAGAGGCGACAGGCTGTTTCATCCTAGACGTAATCGTCAGCCTGACGATTGCGTCTAGCATGAAACAGCCTGTCGCCTCTGAGTGTTGACTGCAATGTTCACGTTTATATATATATATATATATATATATATATATATATATATATATATATATATATATATACATACATACATATATACTAGCTTAAAAGCTGTTTTATCCGGCGGCATTCAAGCTAATTCCTGAAGGTGTTGAAGTTTCAATCCTTCATTGGGCCTTCATCACAATAAGTAGGGAGGAGTAGATGCGATAGGCAACAATAAACTACAGAAAAGCTCAAAATTGATCGCTTTAACCTGACCTTCTAAAAGTTCAACGATAATCCTTCTGTCGCCACTTAATTTAAAGACAATTTGATGACAGTAGGTTCGTGCAAACAACTATTTTTTATTTCATGGGTGGCTGGATTTGGCAAATAATTTCAATTATTCCTAAATTTATTTCCAAAAATAAAAAAAATTCGTCGCAAAAAATGCAACGAGGTAGCTGCTCTCTATCCAAAAAAAGTTGTTCCAGGAATGTTTCTATCTATGGAAACGACACTGGATAATGTGCGTGGCTTCAGAAGTGGACTATTTTGAAGGTGATTAGATGCCGAATTGATATGTGTTGTAGTTTTATTTTTTTCGCACCAGTCCGGTTACTATTTTCTTGACCCCAAACTTGACCTCCAGCGTTAGCCAAACGTTGTAGTAATGATGCAAAGTGCCGCAGTTGAAATAATCCGCTGTTATATAGGAATAAAGTGTCGCCGCCGACACTTGAGTTTGAACATAGATCGCCAGTGATAAAACACAGGCGATCCCATTATTGAATTAAGTAGACCACGTGACTAGAGAAGAAACGCATATATGTAGGAAGTAGCTGACAACTAACGATCTCCATTTCTACTCTATCCTCTATTACTATATGGACCGCTATTCTCTACTCTATTCTCTATACTATTTCTCTATTCGGATTACTATACGGATTATTATTCAAGCGAGTATTATCGAGCAAGTACTATTAGTGCGAGTGATATTCGAAGGCGTCTGACACCAGTATTATTCAACGGCGTACTATATTTGTATCTGCGATTACAAAGTCTCTACTACAACGAGCATTACGAAAGTGACAGCGAGTATTCGTTGACATAACAAAAGTGTCAAACGAGTGTTCGATGGCATCACAAAATCCGCATTTGTCAAATAACATTAGAATAGGTTTTTCTATACTTAACAATACTTATAGTAATTATAAGTTTTCTTTACGTATTTAAAAAAAAAAAGGAGAATCAGTAATTTAGATGATGAAGGCTCATTCGAAATTGTTCCTGAAAGTAATCATTTATTTTCTGTTACTCTAACATTACTAGGCAGCGTATTTGCAACGTTACAAGTGAACGTTGTGAGAAGTCGACCGAAAAAAAAAGAAGAAAGAAAAAAAGAAAAAAAAAGACCCCCCCCAAAAAAAAACAAAAACAAACGATTTTGCAGACTCTATATAACGTTGGCGAAACGTTGTAGCGAGGTAATTTTGTTAACTGGCCTAAAACCTCACAGTTTTTACAAGGCTCATGGTGCTATGTTAATGAATCTAGGCCGGTGAAACAATTGAACAAGGTGTGGATAGTTTTAAAAGTGTTGCTTGAAGCCGAATGTGGTCAAAGTGACAACTTGGTCGGTGTTCATGGCGAAGAAGAGATTGGCAAATCTGTCGTCGAGTAGGACATTGGGATAGAACAGTGATTCTCAACCGCCGTGCCACAGCACACTAATGTGCTGAGCAGTCCTCTTAAGTGTGCCGCGAAATATTCTCACAGCGTACACGCACACATACACACACACACACACACACACACGCACACGCACACACGCACACACATATCACAGCGTACATATATGCGTTTGCGTGTGTGTTGTAGTAGTAATGGTATTTGGAGTAGTAATGGTATTTGAATAAATGAATAAGTATTAAACTTTTTTCAAATAATTCTTTTCTCTATTCTTCAATTATGTTATTTTAAATACCATGTTTTAATATTCATTTTTTTAAAAATATTTTTATTTTTTTGAATTTAATTTTATTTGCGTAAATGAATATTAACTTTTCCCTCATATAATTGTATTCAACATTCTTTGTTTAATTCAAAATTTATATTAAATTATAAATTAATATTGTCGAAGTTTCCAATATGCAGCATTGAACATTTGATTTAATAATTTGCCAATTTTTTAAAAGCATATTACTCTGAAATTTATATAAAATGAATATGGCATTAATTGTACTGAAATAGTTTTTTTCATATTAATATTTTATTTCCGTTTCCGATATGCTGCATTAAGCATCTGATTTAATAATTTTTCATTTTTTTTTTTTAAATCTATGGTTTTATTTCATAACATTTAAATGTATACTCTTTAAAAATTTCGCTAAGTGTGCCGTATTATCTTCATTTGTCCCTAGGTGTGCCCTTGCTTAAAGAGGTTGAGAAACATTGATCTAGACAGATGATAATGATGTTTTAATGTAGCTAATGTTTCGCCATTTTATTTAGTATGCCTTATCTATCTCTATCTTTCAGAATGTTTCCGCAAATGCTGTTCTCCTTACAAGTGACGAAGCCCACTTTTATTTGTCTGGCTCCGTCAATAAGCAGAAATTTCGCTACTTGGCTGCAGACAATCGCAAAATGCTTCATGAAAAATCTCTACACAAACAGGTTACCGTATTTGGCGATGTTCTTCGGAGTCTTTACTTTTTGAGATTGTGGAAGGTCGTACGATTTCAGTAAATTCCGAACGGTATGTGGAGATATTTATTACTCTTTTCTTTGTTTCCAACGAAATTTTCCTGTCTCTTAATACTCTGCTTAGCTTTTGGAATGCATCTTTGCCCATCCCAATACGTTTTCGAATCTCAGTGTCGCACTATTAGAACACTTCCCAGATGTTTAAGTTTCTGTACCTGCTTTGTTGGAAACAAAGAAAAGACTACTGAACTGTTACGTGATATCTGTCTTCCTGTATGGCAGCGAAAGTTGAGGACGAGGCTTGAAGCAACAATTTTGAATGTAAACTCGTTCTAATTGAAAAATACAGAGGACGGCAATAAGACATCCCACATTTTACACGGTTTTTGGTGTGACGTTAGTAAAGCTATGGAGACGATAATGATGTCTTTGCGTAGCTAATGTTTTGTCATTTTATTTAGTCCGTTGCCCGTGCTTGATTCAAAAATCGTACGACTCATACAGCAATCGCTATCACTTGACTTAAAATATTTTTGCCCTTCCTTGCCTTTAAAGGAGTGCCCTTTGCCGTGCTGATGTTGCTACATGCCTTACTTCTTGCCTATCTCACACTGCGAATTTTTTCTAAGATCTATATTAAACATTAAATATGTTACGAAAAAAGAACTAAACAAAATGAACACAAAACGATCAGCTTTAAAAAAGGACTCGTAACTGGAAAAACCGAATGAAAAAAGAATGTTAACAACAAATACTTTTTCACACCCAACCCAGTTCTGCGGAATCAGAACCAACGTTGAGTTTAAGCAAGCGAATGAGCCAATTGGAGTAAAGTGCCATGCAGATTTAAATTTTTCCCACTTGTGACGAATGCAGCTATCGATTTTTTTTTGCATGCTACTTAACATTCGTGTCAGTCAGCTGTTGGCTCTCACGCTGGCCAATAGAATCTTCCTGCCTATTCGTGGCAGCCAGCTATAGGCTCTTACTCTGGCCAGTAGAAAATGGCCGCAAACTACATGAAAACTGGCGTAGAAGCATGAAAAAATCAATTATTTCCACTATCGATGAGAGTTGGGAAATGCAAAGTCTGTCTTGGCCTTCCCGCTAACTTGGAGCATATGCATGTAAAATTTGGTGCAAATCCGTCGAAAATTGCAGCCGTGCATTCGTTACACACACACACACACACACACACACACACACACACACACACACACACACACACACACACACATATCCTGCTTTTATAGATAGAGTTTCGTAATTTAACTAAAATAGATGCCACTGAACCGTTTAATCAAGCCATTCACTTAATTCACAATAATATTTCCACATCAACCTATCACATATATATATATATATATATATATATATATATATATATATATATATATATATATACTAGTGTGTATCCGTGCCATCAGAAATGACGGCAAATTTTAGAAAGTTTTAATAGTGAGATGCAATGAAACAAACGTCTTGAAAAAAAGATTCAATAAAATGGAGATAAAGAATTCACATTTAAAATAGGGGCCAATGAACCGTTTAATTAATTCTGTTTCCTTTATATTTTTTAGACGCTCAATTGTATCTAGGATTCATTGATTACTCCTGGTATTATATAAAGCACTTTTTTCTCAATATCTTTTCGTGTTAAAAACGTTATGTGTCTAATATAACAGGGAAATGAAAATATCTATCGGACGAAAAGATTAGCAACAGAACGACAAAGATGGCGACAGCAAAGCCTGTTTCAAGACCAAGTTGAAGCAAGACGATCACTTAATAGACTAATGAATCTGAGTACCTCACATGAAAGGCTTGCTCAAATAAGCTCAAGCGGTATCCCATTTAAGTTCGGACCACTCCTTAACTCCTTGCTTAACTTCAGTGATTGGACATTTAAAAAAAAGTTTCTATCTTACACATTAGCCGCATTATGTGATCCACACGAAGAAATATCAGATAATCGGAATCGAATTTAATGTCAAAAAGGAACATTTTTTTCTAAGAGAGGTTGATCTAAGGGGGCCCCAAATATGCATTAGGCTCACCCCAAATGCCCAAATAGACTTTGCACTACGTGTTATGCCAGAGGAACCAGGTATATCAGATTTGGAAGGTGTCTTCATGGGCATCAGGTGCACATTCACACCGTCACCTGTTAGCGGCTGCATTCGGTGTATGGTGTGTATTGGATTAAAATAAATGAAAAAAATTAATCGAATTTATTTGAAAATTCAATATTATTCCGTTAATGCAACATTACAAGGTAACGTTGCGTCTACGTTGTGGGGAAGACTACAGAAAAAAAAAGAAGATTTTTGCAACCCTCTATCGTTGCAGAAACGTTGTAGCAAGTTCATTTTGCCACCTGGGTTCACCACTTTTGTATTCTTTTGATTTAGTTTTTGCTTAAACAATAAAATATATTGTAATTGTACGTAATTGCTCGTGTAATCATTCTTATAGTCTCTTGTTGCGGATTTGAATCATCCCACAACAAAGAAAACGCGAAAATGTTATGTTGTTTTGTAGCTGTGTATGGATGCTTACTTGTGTTACAAATAACAAGTATATTCGTGAACAAGAAGCACAAAGACATTTTGTCAAATCAGCATTGTGAATTTTTATTAAAAAATAGTGAATGATGAAAGAGAGTTCAACAGGTTGAAAGTGCTTGTGTAGAAAAAAAAAATAAGAAAGGAATGAAAACTATCCAATTCATTTATCGTTTGGAAGTTTATCTCTTCTTTCGGATTGGGTTTCCGATTCATTCTAAAGTTTTTCATTCTCTTTCACTTCTATTAGCCCTCCTGTGCCTTAGCGGTATTATCGCCTTGCTTGGGGTGAATTGATTAAAAAAAAGGTTTATCTTTCGGGTGTGTGTGTGTGCGGTGCCCAAGAATTTTTCCTTTTCCAAAAATATGTTACCAGAGTTCATTCGATCATATTCAAGAACGAAAGAGGTTCCATATATTCCTGAAATAAAGTGAAACCACGTTTTTACATTGGTCAGTGGCTCCTCAGAATGTCCCCGTCTGATACCGCCAGAATCGAGCGCGTGCAGGGCCCTGGCAAATTCTGAGGCCAAAGAATTGCTGAGAATCTAACAGTTCATAAGTTGAATCCACAGAAGTTAAAACAGTACAGCACATTTAATACACACACACATACGCACCCGCGCACACACACACGCGCGCGCACACACACACACACACACACACACACACACACATATATATATATAATAAAGAAGATATTAATAGTAATGGTGAAATTAGCCTTTACTTTATAAGGAAACAGTCAGCACAGATTAACTGAGCAGCAAGTGTTCCTCGAGTGACATTTTTCTTCATTCCTTGACCATCCGGCTAGGATCAAAGTGCAGTATCTGTTCTCCTCATTTCTAATACTAATGATAATATTAGCCGTTTCTTTATAAGGAAACATTCGGCATTCATTAACCGAGCAGCAAGTGTTCCTCGAGTGACACTTTTCTTCAATGTGCAGTATCTGTTCTCCTCATTTCTAATAGCAATGGTAACAGGCTTTTTATTTTAGTAACATAGTTGTGTTTCAAGTAAATTAATGTTTTTCTAGACTCCCTGCCAGGTTGAAAGGACACTTTTTCTAATATATGACGACAAGCTTCGACGCGACTTATCTTTCGCACGTTTTCTATCTATGTGGCGTTATTTGAACCAACCTTTTGCTCCATCTGTTATCTTTACTTCTTGTTAATGTCCTCCTTACTTCATTTTTTGTTGGTTACACAATATCTTATTTTGGTCCGTTTCCGTATCCTTGTTGGCCTCTATTATCCCGAGTTAATACTCTTTTTACTTATCTTTAAGCAATTTTGTTTGTGTAATTTTTCCTTGCCGTCGACTAATGTCCTCATCTTTATTGTTATTATCACAAAGTTTCGACGGCTGTGTCCTCCAGTCTTCTTCAGTTTTTTGTCGAACCTTCATTTAATCTACGGAGGTAGATGGTTCTCCTTCCGTTGTCCATGTCTAGTACTATCTCTCGTCTTATCCGTGTTTAGCAAAGCCTTATTGCTTGTTCAGTTTCTGTTCAGTTTGAGTTTAAAAATGATGAGATATCCCTGGATATGGACAACAAGACAAGTACAATCTGTTCTTATAGATTAAATGAATGGTTCAGTTAACCAGATCGACAGACAACTGAAGAATTCCGGAGGGCACAACAGCCGAAACGTTGCGATAATAATAACAAAGAGGATGACAGTCTGATTGCAAATAATGTAAATAATAACCCTCTTATTCTACAAATTTAAAAAGAAAGTTTTTTTCTGTCTTCTTTTTTCCCCTATAGCTCCGACTACATGAATTGAAGCGTGTTACTAGATTGGCAATTAGGTCTCACCGTTTTACTGTTGAATTAGCTAGATGCAACCGCCACTTCTACCCCAACAATTTATTTAATCGTCCCTTCCGATTTCTTGCTTCCCTGAAAACTACAATCTTCAAAAGTTTAAATGGAACGTCAATCACAATCTTCTGTCCTCTTGAACACTGATCTTTTATTGTCCTTTCCTTAATAATCCCCTACTAAAGTGTTCTCAATCTCTTTCACTCCCTGAAACCACGCTGCGTGTCATTCTCGCTTTGCTTGGCGTTAAACAGACCACTCCCACAAAAAAAAAAAGAAGAAAAAATCAAAATTGACTGCGCCATTTGTAGGTCCATAAAAAACAAACACCAAAACAACATTGGGTTGCGATTTTAGTCTTTCAGACTGGCGCATTTTTTATATTGATATCGATAGCAGAGGATTGTGATTATTGTTCTTGTTTTAGACTGACGTGCTGGTGGGAATAAAAGAACAGCACTGTTTAAATGCTTACACAGTACCGGACGTATCGCCGGATGTAACATTTTTCTGATATTTTTTCAAGGCACCACACTGAGTGAACAGATTTTGTATATGTAGAATGAAATTACGGTTATAGAAACCGTAGATGATTGGATTCATGCTGCTATTAAGGCCCCAAGTGGCGTACACAAGTTCGATTAATACCTTTGAAAAGAAGGAGAAATCTTTACGAAAAAGATTACCGATTATCACAGACAATATCAGAGACGGTACAAAGCTTACAGCAAAGAGAAGTGAAATTAAAACGAGAATTGTGTTTGTATTCTTTGGCTTTTTGACTTGGTTTATCTGACTAGCACATCTCTGTAATTCGACTCGGTAAGTCAGGGAGGAATTGTCTAAATGGTTCCTGGCTGTCTTCCAAATTAAAAGGTAAAATATTAACAAGCCCAATAAAACGGTGATTAAAACAGCAACGAGTGTCATGTAATACGCATGTGTAAGCATCGAGGTAAGATCCGCCTCACAGATATAAAACATAATTTCTCCATCCTCCGTCAAAGGCTTGCTTCTCCGATCGTAGACAAACGAAGCGGTCACCGAAAACGCAAGTGACACAAAAGTTATCACGTAGAATGAAATCTTAACGTGGAATAGGGTCATCTGAGATTTCGTCGGGTGGCACACTTTTTTATAACGGTCGACAGAAATGACCAGAAGAGTGATAGCTGAAGACACGCATACGAAACAAATGACAGCGTTCTCGATTTTACAAAGGGAGCCCGCTGGGTAGGTAATCGGCATCCATAGTTCCAGCATTTTGAGGGGCAGTCCAAACAGGCAACATAAAATGTCGTAGATGGCCAATAGCATAATGAAATGCTGTACTTTCTGCTTCTTCATTCGATAACCGAAGACATATATGACTAGCAGATTGCCAAAGAGGCCAATGATAGTGAGAAATCCGAGAAAGATGAATGCCGGTTTTTTGTACATGCGCACATAGTCATTTACTTCCGCTAGAGTTGTATTATTTCCGGTAAACTCCATGTTTGTTTTTGTTTTTTTTCTTCCAGAAATAAAACAAAGTTTATTGTTTAATTAGGCAATATTTGCGTGTTTTTATTATTTTTTTGCGAAGTTTCTTCTGTCCTGAAAAAGACAACTTTGGAATGTAAGCAGTGGTAAGTAACGCTTCGTCGTTTCTTCTTCAAAATCAGGTTGTTCAAATCAGAAATCCGTGAGTGAAACTTTTTTCAGAAATCCAGGTGCTGTAGATAAAAAGAAAATAAAGTTATAAAACGCGTGATTGTAAAATTGGCTTTAACCACGTATTTCAAATCTATACAAGAAGCCCAATATTACATTAATTCATTGTTCAAATTTTCCCATTATTTTCCCATCTTCATTGCCATATTCACAACATTTCAGGCGTTGTACGCTCCGGCCTTCTTCAGGTGATTGGAATTTCGAACTATGGCCTGGTATTGAACTCACAACTCTTTGGGTCTAGTGACTGGATCTAACCAACGACTTTATCCGCTGGGTCATGTGTCTTCAAGGCCAGAGCAGTGGTGAACCAAAACTTGGAGAGTTGAGTTAAGGGGAAATAACTGTGACATCCGGAAGAGGTATGGCACGTGGAACTAGAACAATCTACCCCGGTGGACGAAATAAAGGGTTCGGTTCGAAATTCCAATCATCTGAAAAAGGCCGGAGTGTACAACAGCCGAAACGTTATGAATATGGCAATGAATATGAGGATAACAGTCCGAATTATGTAAATAATGCAAGTAATCATAATACCACATTTCAGAGATATAGACAGATATTGTAATTTATCACTTTCAAACAATTAATAAACATTAATACAAAGATTTATACGGGATCCTATTATAGGAAAATGAAATAAAATCGATAAATAAAATAATTATAACAATAATAAAAATAAAAATAAAGAAGAGATACATTTCCCACAATGCTAAGAGTAAAGAACCGGAAATATGATTACCCCACTTGTTTTCGTTAAACACCGTTAGTCGGCGCTAGTTAAGTCTATTTCTCCCTCTTGCTCCAAGATGTAGTACCACGTGGTAATTACGTTCTCGCTGGGAAACGTCTCCTTCCTCGATCAGCTGTCGACTGAAGTCTCTGTTCATTTTCTAATACATGGTGTTCACACGTGTCTTCCAAACTTCCACCTATGAAGCAAATCGACATTTTCTGAGGTCGTTACAACTCAGCGCAAGGCTGATTTGATCTCGACTATTATAACGATGCTTACCTTTACTTGCCCTAACTTCTGGACCAAAAAGAAAACGGATATACTATAATCATGTTTAAATTTTCCAAGGATAATGCAAGTACAAACTTTTCTTTGGTTGTTCCAAACTGTGCAATGTTCAATAATGAAAATAGAGCGTTTTTAGATAGAGATAGTGTGCGCTCGTCGGATTTTTATTTTCACGCAAGATGACCGAAGACCGATTAAAATGCAAAAATAAAATCATCCTTGATAATGGCTAAAAGAATAGCCGAAATCGTTTGGAATTATAGAACATTTGGACAGTTTCTACATACTTTGTGTCTAAAAAAGAAAACACTTGTTCGAACACAAGAAAAATTAAATGAAAAGTTTAATCGTAGTACTGTGTTTGCCGTTTTTAATGAAACATGTATAAATGAAGGATTGCTGCTTAAATACACAATATATATTGTTACACCGGCCTCCTAACACAAGGGAATTACACCGGTTCTCACTATATATAGTGCCAGTAATACCTACCCGGGGTAAGCAGTGACAGTACTGCTCGGCCCGGTCGCAGTACGCTGCCTTTGTGAGCGTCCGGGTCGGAGTCTGTCGAACTCTCTGCATTACGGAGAGGAACTCGGAGGAAGCTTTGCCGAAGGGCAATGTTTCCTTCGGGGAGGTAGACAGGGCCTGAACCCGTCTAGGCGGGTTCAAAGGCTATATTTTTGGCCGAGCCTACGGGCTTGGAGAGACCCACATTAAACCGGCCTTGTGCCACATTCGGTCCTCGTGGGTGGATTGATAAATACCAAGCAGCGACAGTACTACAACTGCCTAGCTGAGTAGTACCCGTTTTCTACCTTTGTATCTGTGATGTTAAATACACTTGTTCCTTAAACCAACCTCGACTTGATTTTCTTATTTTTACTATTGTGCCACGACACAACAGATTGGCGACGTCGGAATCGAAACTATATCACTGCGGAGAATCACCAAAAGTGATTGAAATACAAGGATTCGCAAGATTTTTACGGCAAAACACCTTCGTCATTTCAAACAGATATTTGGATACGCAAGGATTAATAGCAAATTAATTACTACAATAGTAATTAGGCGACGTAAAAAAAAACAAAAAAAAAAAAAACAACCAAAAATTTGCTACCAAAAGTCTACAGCGTGGGAACGCGAATAATATTTTCAATTATTAAAATAATTGAAAATACTGACACCAAGTGTTTCGAAAAAAAAAAAGGTTCACTGTTTTTTTTTTTTGTTTCTTTACAAGAAACCAGAGTTTTTTTTTTGTCACGGTAAGATTTTTTTTTCTCCTCTTCAAAGTTAAATGATTTGTCGAGTGAAAAATATATATTCGCGTAAGTCATTTGTGCTTAACAAATATTCGAGTCATATTTGTGCAAAACCACAAAGAGGTTGAAAAAAATTTTTGTGACTTTCCCATTAGTCGACACGCCTTAAAGCGACGGATTTTTTTTGTTTACGAGAAATACCGCATGCAACAAATGACATTTGCAAAATGATTTTTTTTGTAACAAAGAAAAACTTGAATTGACTTTTTGGCTAAGAAATAATATATTTCTTGTTTGTGTATTAGTTGAGCAAACTAATTTTATTAAGCAAGCCTTGGGAAAACTGATTTGTTTAATACAAGTGTAAACTGTATGGTGCGTAAATTGAATTCGTACCATGGACGCAGAATTAAGAGAGTCTCTTCTTCAATTGTTCAAATTTCAAACGGAACAAAGTCTCGCGTTGCAAAAGCAACAAATTCAACGACAACTTGAAAGTGAGGAGAAATTTAAAAAAGAGTTGTTGGAACAACAGAAACGCATCGAAGAAGTCTTTATGATTTCAGCAAACGGCTCGCTCTAGATAGAGCTGAAAAGGTGAAGACGCTTAAAGCTAGTTATTCCCGGGCGGTGGCTGGGGGGGGATCCCCTAGAGATAGCCTTAGCTAAGGAGGCCCTGGATCGATCGAATAGCGAGCGGTACATGGGTCAGGTAATTAGACATAAGTTAAGCAAGATGTCTTCCGAAGCCGTGAACTTGGGCGCAGATCTGCGCAGGGAAGAGGTCCGTCGAGGTGGCGATCGTTACATTCGTGAAGTCAAATCCCCGGAGGGGCGTACTCTTCGGGCCACTGACGACATGTGCGGAGCGTTTCGGCGCCATTTCGAGAACCGGTTTACCAAGGAGCCTGGTCTCCGTGAGGAGGAGTTTCGTAGCTATTTGGCTGACTTTCCTCGGCTTTCGCCGACTGAAGCGGCTAGCTGCGAGGGAGAGATTACGGAGGGCGATGTCTACGCGGTTTTGAAGAAGGTCGGCAGAGGCAAGTCGCCCGGTCTGGATGGTTTGCCCTATGAATTGTACTTGAGGCTGTCGCACATCTTTGTTCCAATTTTGACTGCAGTGTTCAACAACTGGTTTCGGTCGGGGTCCATCCCCAACCGGATCACCAGGGGTGTGATCACTCTGTTGAAAAAGGGCAAAGGTGGTGGGGGGAACCTAGATGATTACAGGCCCATAACTCTGCTAAACACAGAGTTAAAGATTATGGCCAAGATCCTGCAGGAGCGTTTGCAGTCAGTTGCCGAGTCTCTGTTGGGACCTGAGCAGACTTGTTCTGTGAGGGGCCGAACAATTCAGAGCAACCTGCATCTGATCCGCACGATCATAGAGGGTGTAAAAGACGACGAAGAAGCCGCGCTGATCAATTTGGATCAGTCCAAGGCATTTGATAGGGTCGACCATCGCTACCTTGCAGCTGTCCTGCAGGCCGCTGGATTCGCACCCAACTTCTGCCGCTGGATTAGCCTCCTGTATCGCTCCCCCAGTGCGGTGGTACAGGTGAACGGAAGGCTGTCGGACGCGTTCGTGCTGTCTAGGTCGGTTCGTCAGGGTTGTCCGCTGTCGCCTCTCCTTTATGCTTTGGCGTTGGAGCCTCTCCTTCGCCGGCTGAAGGACGAGACCGGCAGTCCGGCCCTACGTGGAATTGCCGTTCCTGGAGGGTCTCGAGCCAGGGTTTCCGCGTACGCCGATGACGTATCTGCTTTCGTGTCGTCCCGCAACGACATTGAGGTGGTACAGAAGGCGCTTGATCGGTACGAGAAGGTGACAGGGGCCAAAATAAACCGCGACAAGTCGTCCGGCTTGTGGTTAGGTGCCTGGAAGGGGGTCGCTCTTCCGGGCCGCTTCGGTTGGACAGACGGCCCTGTCCGCATTCTTGGAGTGTGGTTTGGGCCTGACCTCCAGCTGGAGAAGAATTGGTCTGAAGTACGAGCAAAGGTCGATTCCGCCGGTCAGACTTGGAATCGACGGAGGTTGTCCGTGAAGGGCAGGGCGGAGGTGTGTGCTACATACATTTTCCCCCTGATTCTTTATCGATTGTCCGTACTTCCTCTCTGTAAGACTCACAAGAAGGCGCTCGAGCAATCGCTATCCTCCATTTTATGGAGGGGACGCGGGAATCCGGTCGACAGACGAGTCTGCACTAAACGTCCGTGTCATGGGGGGCTGGGAATGCCGCACCTGCCGAGTCACATCCGTGCCTCTAGGTTGGCTTTCCTACGCCGTGCATTTACTGGAGGAGATCCGATTCTGGAGGGGATTGTTAGGGACGCGTTCCCTGGCCTTACCATCAGTCCCCCCATCTCGCGGGTTGAGCGCGGTCGTAAACCCCGGGATCAATCGGTTTTCCTTCGCGAGTGTCGGTCGGCCTTGAGGGCCGTTCCCCGGTCTAGTGACCTTTCTCGGCCTAGGAAGGTCTTCTATCGTGAATTAGTGGAGAGGCCCGCGAGGGATCTTCTACGAGATACGCTCGGCTTGTCGGAGGAGGAGTACTGCTCCTACTGGTCTTGGGCGCCAGCGGCGGATTACCTCAGTAACCCTGAGTTTTCGCTTAGCTGGCGATTGGCTCGGAATCGGCTGCCTCTCAACGACAAGGCTTTCATATGGGGCTTGGCGGATTTGCCAGACTGTGAACGGTGTGGCCTTGGCTTAGAGGAAACGGCTGCGCACGCCTTCTACCATTGCCCCCAGGTCCGCCCCTTATGGGACCATGTCGGCGAGCTGACGGCTCGTCTCGCTCCCGAACAGCTTGTGTCCATTGATCGCGCATACGCGTGTGACAATGTGTCGCCCCCGTATTCCGGGATGAAACGGATGGTGTTTCTGACGCTGATGGTCACGGCTCGAATGGTGATTTGGACGACGCGAAAGGAGGAAGTCTTGCGAGGCAATCGTCTTTCTCATTCGGATCTGATTCGATTCTTTGAGCATCAGCTCAAGATGAAGATTAGATCGGATAGAAAACGATTGCATTCGACAGTCTTTAGCGAAAGGTGGGTAAAAGAAGCGAGCTTGCTTCGTGTGAACGGGGCTAGCCTTGATTCTCTCTTCTAGGTCAACCTATTGCACATCGGGGTGGCTTCCTGTGGAACCCTCCCCTTGGTTAGGTTAGACAAGCTTCAGTGTACCTAGTTAATGTGAGTAAGTGTTGTTCCTGGCCTGCATCCCGGCCGTTCTTTGGTTATGATCCAAGTCGAGATTCCCATCCTCCCCAGTTTGTTTTGACCCCCGCCCCATTTTCATCTCGACTGGGTCAGTTTTATATTTTCCCATTCCAGCCTAATATTTTATACTTTTTCCCACTCCCTTAGCGAGAGCGTCTCTTGATTTTGTCCCCTGGGCAGAATACAGCGGCCTCTCAGTTTTATGGGTTGGACGGTCCCTACTAACATCAATTATGTTTAGTTTGTATTTGTGTTTATTTTAAGTTTATTATTGGGTTCATTTCCCTCCCCTCTCATTTTATCATTATTAGAATTGTATATATATATATATCATCATTAGAATTTTCATGGTATGGGGCGCGATTTTGGTAGGTCTCCCTTGAGAGCACGTGGTATTATGGTGGTTGAAGGATTGTTTGGTGATGGACGAGTTCTTTTGGTGAATGTGTAAAATGTAATGTACGAATGGGTCGCGAATCTGATTAGCTAGGTATAAGATAGTTAGTGTTGACCAGCCTCTACCCCTCCCCTTTATTGGCCTTGTGCCACAATTTGTACTTTTTGTTCAAATAAATACCGGTTTTAGGTAAAGACGCTGAGATCAGGCGTCGTGTTTTAAATAAACTCGAAAACGAGCCAAATTTAAAACTACAAAGCTTAGCGGAACACTGTGAACGGTTTGTTGCGTTGAAACAGGACAGTCGTGACATAGAGGAAAGCGGAGTGTCGCACATTAAAAAGGTCCATCAGAAGAAAAATTTAACTTCAAAAAATAACCAGAGGAAAAAACAGGGAAAAGATCCACCTGGACCGTGTTGGAGGTGTGGAGATAAACATTGGTACAATGAGTGTCCCTACAAATTCAAACAATGTGACAACTGCTACCAGAAGGGGCATAAGGCATCACATTGTAGGAAAAATCTGATAGAAAGAAGACATCCATTAAACTAATGAAAATTGAACCTGAGGAACGAAATATCCGGAAATTTGTACAGGTCAAAATGTTTAAAAAGAAAGTAAGACTACAGCTTGATAGTGGGTCTGATATTTCCATCGTTAATGTACAGACATGGAAGAAGCTTGGGAGACCCACTATGATTAAATCACATAAAACGGCGAGAAGCGTCAGTGGTGAAAAAATCACCCTCGAAGAATTATTGACGAATATTTCTTTTCAGAATAAGACCGAAAAAGCGAAAATTTTTGTCATGCGAAAATCAAATAACCTCTTTGGAACTGATCTGTTCGAAAAATTTAGACTATGGGATCTGCCTTTAAGCTCTTTTTGTCAAAAAGTTGAGGATTCGAATGTGGAGGCAGAAAAACTTAAGATGGAGTTAAAAGAGAATTTTCCAGACGTATTTACAGGCGGTCTTGGAAGGCGTACAAAAGCTGTAGCAAAATTTGAAGTCAAAGAAAATGAACAGTCAGTGTTCAAAAAGAAAAGAAAGGTTCCATACGCCGCTATAGAACAAATAGACGAATTAGAAAGACTCGAAAACATGGGTGTCCTCGAAAAAATTGATCACAGTGAGTGGGCTACGCCAACAGTTTTCATCAAAAAGAAGAGCAAGGAGATTAGGGTTTGTGCCGATTTCTCAACAGGTTTAAACAATGCATTAAAAGATCACCATTATCCCCTTCCGAGCCCTGAAGAAATATTCGCGAAACTGAGTGGAGGGAAATATTTTTCTAAAATCGACCTCAGTGACGCGTATTTACAAATCCCAGTCGATCAGGGGTGTTCAAAGCTGCTATGCATCAATACCCATAAGGGATTGTACAAGTTTAACAGACTTCCTTTTGGGGTCAAAGTCGCCCCTGCGATTTTTCAGCAAACCATGGACATGATGTTAAGTGGGTACCTGGACGATGTGTTAATGAACAGCGCTAGCAAAGAACAACACAAAGCTCATGTAAACCAAGTATTCAAAAGGATCCAGGATTATGGATTTAAACTGAAACAGGAAAAATGTACCTTTTTCATGGGAAAAATACTTGGGGCAAATCATCGATGAACATGGAAGAAGGCCGGATCCAGATAGATCGAGTGCAATAAGGGACATGCCTGCTCCAGAAAATATTGCGTCTCTACAAAGTTTCTTAGGTTTGGCGAATTATTACAATGTATTCGCGCCAAATATGCATAAACTAAGATCACCCTTAAATGAATTGTTAAGGAAGGACCAAAAATGGGTCTGGACGCAAGAGTGCAAAGAAGCATTTCAGGAAATTAAAGATATATTAACGTCTGACTTGTTTCTGGCACATTATAATCCCAAGCGTGATATTATAGTTGCAAGCGATGCCAGTGCCTATGGCATAGGAGCATGCATACTACACAAAATGGATGATGGAAAAATAAAACCCATAGCCCATGCATCCCGTTCACTTTTACCAGCCGAAAAGAACTACTCGCAAATCGAGAAAGAGGCGCTAAGCATTGTATTCGCAGTAAAGAAATTTCATCGTTTCTTGCACGGTAGACAATTTCTGTTACAAACAGATCACAAACTTTTACTAACGATTTTTGGATCGAAAAAGGGACTACCACAACATACGGCGAATAGACTCCAAAGATGGGGTACCATTCTTCTGAATTATAATTTTCAAATGGAGTATGTACCATCTAAAAACTTGGTCATGCAGACGGCTTATCAAAGTTAATACCTAAGCACACAGAACCATTGGAGGATATGGTAATAGCAGCCATTCAAGCGAAATACTTTGTGTGACACGATAAGAGAACTTCCAGTAACGCTTGATGAGATTAAGAGTAAGGCAGAGGTGGACGAATTTATTATAAGCACGAAAGAAAAAATCAACAGTAACCAATTGGATGAGGAAATTTATTCAATTTGTGATAACGTCCTGTTATATAGCGACAGGGTCGTAATTCCTACGACATTACAGAAAAGAATGCTCAAGGAATTCCATGTAGGACATCCAGGCATATCAAGAATGAAAAACCTTATGCGCTCTTTCGTTTTCTGGCCAAACATGGATAAGGATATAGAAGAAAAAGTCAGGGAGTGTAGAGGATGCGCATTAGCTATGAAAGCTCCTCCGACTCAATTCAGATCGTGGGCAAAACCGGACCGACCTTGGTCGAGAATTCACTTGGATTTTGCTGGACCGTTAGATGGTTTCTTCTATCTCATTGTTATAGACAGTCTATCTAAGTGGCCGGAAGTACTGAAATGCAAGAACCCTACATCCGAGGGAACTATTAACTTCCTGTATGAACTATTCGCTAGTTGCGGCTAGTTTGGAGTTGTAGACTGCATTGTCACAGACAATGGAACGCAATTCACGTCTACCGAATTTAAACATCTCTGCGAGGATTATCTAATCGAGCATATAACCATTCCACCATACCACCCAAGAAGTAATGGGCAAGCGGAGAGATTCGTAGATACGTTCAAGAGAGCCCTGAGAAAAGCTAGTGGATCACCGACGGATAAGTCAATCCAACAGTTCTTACAAGTGTACAGGGTCACTCCGAATGCAAACATCGAAACGTCGAAGACACCTGCTGAGGTCATGTTCGGACGCAAGGTTAGATCAATTTTCCACAAGTTGTTACCAAACCAGGATAGGCCAAACCTCAAAAAACTGATAACAAAAAAACAGTATAAAGTTGGCGAAAGAGTTTTCTACAAGATTCATAGAAATAATAGGACCTTTTGGGAGTCCGGCACTATTGAGAAACAAATAGGCAACATGGTCTATATGATTAAGGGACCAGATTTCGTGCACAAACGTCACACTAACAAAATCCGGAAAAGATACTCGAAAGGTGAGGTGACTAGATCGCCCGAGGAGGCCATCATGGACAGTGTTTGATACTTTTCAGGTGCCCATACCAGAGACAGCTCCTGAGATACCAGAGACAGCTCCTGAGAATAGGAGGTCAAAAAGAAAACGGAAATCAACGGAGTTGATTAGGGTGAACCCAAAACAAAAACGTTATTAATCCCCAGACGGGATATTTTCAAAGGGGGGGTGTTACACCGGCCTCCTAACACAAGGGAATTACACCGGTTCTCACTATATATAGTGCCAGTAATACCTACCCGGGGTAAGCAGCGACAGTACTACAACTGCCTAGCTGAGTAGTACCCGTTTCCTACCTTTGTATCTGTGATGTTAAATACACTTGTTCCTTAAACCAACCTCGACTTGATTTTCTTATTTTTACTATTGTGCCACGACATAACATATATATATATATATATATATATATATATCAAAAAAACAAAATTACCTCAACATAGAGGATGGTCTATTTCAAGTCGTTCTGTACGTGGCTATCATCAGCCCCTAAGTGTCTGTCACGGAGCATTGTTTTAAGTTAGACGCCTTGTTAATTGAGAATGGCTTTGTGCTAGCGATTGGAGGGGGCGTAAGGTATCTTATCCCGGGGGAAGCCCTCTAGGTTTGGAGTTTATTTATGGCCAGGACCTTTCGTTGTTTGTAGTTTAATATCAGTTCCTACTATGTAGCGTTTCTTATACAAGCCCCGAGTGTGTTTTTCTGGGATTCACAGTAATTAGTTTTTGTACTACAGGTGTCCAGTATTATTAATAATTTTATACCCCCCGCCACTCGCTAACACAAACCCATTATCATTAACAAGGCGTCTACCAGAGAAGGACTAACACTGAAAATACATTTAAAACAATGCCCGAGACAGACACTTAGGGGCTGATGACATTCGCGCACAGAATGGCTTGAAATAGACTATCCCCCATGTTGAGGTAATTTTTGTTTTTTTTGCTATAAAAAATAAAAAATACACATGCTCTGTTATAATAAACACATCGATCTCTCGGTGGATCAGTTTTAATAACGAATATTACTAGACTCCACCCGGATTATATACCAATGGATCGATTACCTCTACGATATATCTATCTATTAGGTTAGTGCAAAAATAATATCGTTTTTTGACGTATTTTTTAACGTCAAAAAACGATATTAGTACAAATAATTAAGTAAGGAACAGAAAGAAAAAAAGAAAGGAAGGGATAATTGTTCAAGGTAGAAAGAAAGAAAAGAAAGGGTACAAATAATTAAGAAAGTAAGGAACAGAAAGAAAGAAAGGAAGAGATAATTATATATATATATATATATATATATATAACTGAACATTGAAGTCAACATTTAGAGGTGACAGGCTGTTCACTTTTATATTTACACACGCTCTATCTCTGATATTGAGCACTTTATCCCATAGATATAGCACACCTTAAGAGTATATTTCTTTATATATATATTCGTGTGTGTGTGTTTAGACTCGATGTATCTTAAGGTATATGTATAGGTCATGTCAGAGATCATTCATTGATAACAGTACTATGTGACCTAGAACAGTGTTACAAAGAGAGGGGATATGGACATTGCGAAAATAATGTCCGTTGCCCTGAGGCATGCCATGAAAGAAAATTACTCAGCATGGTACTTCGCTAATTTAATGTATCATGGGCACGTCCATATTCACAAAAGCTGTTTTGTTTTTTTATTTTCGTGTGGAGTAATTAATTGAACAATGTTAATTGCATACGAAACGGAAAATGGAGAATTAACACATTTGACTGATAGTAGTAAGCCGTTCCCCTGACCTGCATGACTGAGCGGACAAATAACTGATTAGCGATAAATATATGACGTTTATTATGATACATTACCACTGTCAAGGTTGAAAATGGGTGTAACAGATTTTTAAAAGTTTATTACTGCCTGAATATTAATTATGGTAGAGTGGTTTGCGAGAAGAAATCTATTATATAATTTCAGTAGTTATTATGCTCAGGTTAAGGGCACAAGTTTGGGACTCCGGTGAATTTGGAACTCACTGCAGTAGAAATGGACTGGGAGAAAATATTTTTTGAAAGGACTAAGTCTCTATCTATCTATCTATCTATCGATCTATCTATCTATCTATGTCTGTCTATCTCTATTTATCTACCTATCGATCTCATTTTATTCTTTATCTGTATACCCACATCTTTGTTGTTGTTATCACAAAGTTTCGGCAGTGTGCTCCTCTCGGTCCTTCATCAGGTGGTTGTCAATCCGGATAACCTACAGGGAATTTCGAACTGAACCCTTTATTTAATCTACAGGAGTAAACTGTTCTGGCTCGGCTGCCCATGTCAAAACATGTGTCTAGCTGCTCAGCAATTGCTCACCCCGCAGTAAATAAGGTAAACACTTTCAATACGTATGAAATATATCATAAAATATTTAATATATTCCTTTTCTAGTGCTGCCATTTCTACGATATACGTATATTTCAATTTAAAATGTAACGCGCCTTAAAAAAAATGTTAGGATGTTGCAAACAAAACATTTGTCTACGATATTGACAGCATTTGATTTTTGATAATACCCGGGAACAAAAACAAGACAGTTTGACCGCCCACTTTGAGAATTCCAGTTGGGCTAACCTGGATAAACGCGGCCGTAATAAAATGGAGTATCAAAAAGACGGTTTTTCCCATGACATCAGTTTTTAACTACCTTCACTCTTCAGCAAAGTGTTTTGTTCTAAATCTAATAATCACTTTTTAAAACAATAAACGTCGCCGAAGCGTGAAGGTAGTTAAAAAAAAAAAAAGAAAAAGCGGTGTCAGGGGAAAAAATATCCTTTTGTTATTTCGTCTTATTTCGGGCAGGTTCATTCATGTTTGTCCCCAGTTGGAAACCAAATCTTGTTCTACTGCCCGTATTTAAGAACATATTGTCTAGTTCTTTAGTATTGCTCAGTTAGTGTCGTGGGCATGACGATAAACTACATCCGAAAGGTATGGTTTTGAATAGCGTGGAACCACCTGTTGATTGCTATTGTTCATCCCTGATCCGGGATGGTAGTATTTGTTAGGGTCCCAGCTATGGGTAAATAGTTAAACTCCCAAACTGCGATCAAAACACAGTGAAAGTATAAAAATACATTTTTATAGTAAAAATGCCAGCAATACATTTTTGAAAAATAAATATTACCAGCCATACATTTGATTTGACAAAAAGAACTTTACAAAAATACGCCAATGAAACCTGATCTACAAACTGATTTCTTGCAAAGAATATATGTTCCATTCATGCGAACCTATATTAAAATCTTGTCAGTGTTAAATAACCCATTGAGGTTGATATGCCGTAAAACAAAATAAACCAAACCAATCTAAACCAAAGAATACATATTATTTCCATACGAATCTCTCCTAAAAATGTTGTCAGCATTAAATAACCCATTGAGGTTGATAGGCCGCAAAACAAAATAAACCAAACCAATCAAAACCAAAGAATACATATTCTAGACATACGAATGTATCCTAAAAATGTTGTCGGCATTAAATAACCCATTGAGGTTGATATGCCGTAAAACAAAATAAACCAAGCCAATCAAAACCAAAGAATACATATTCTATTCATACGAACCTATCCTAAAAATCTTGTCGGTATTAAATAACTCTGAGGTTTATATGCCGTAAATCAAAATAAACCAAATCAAAGAATACATATTCTATTCATACGAACCTATCCTAAAAATCTTGTCGGCATTAAATGACCCATTGAGGTGTTGATGTGCCGTAAATCAAAATAAACCAAACCAAAACAAACTGCTTAGTTACTGATCGCCCTGCACTACTATCTAAGAACTGGACGATATATTCTTAGACGTTGCCAATGATATGAGGGTTTGATGGGTCGAACTAAGATCAGTTATCCTTTTATTTTGTGTATTTGTTCATTCCCCCCGCCCACATAACGTATCACCCACAGATTTTTTTTTAAGCGTTTTACCCCAAGCATGGCGGGAAGCCATTAGCACGCAAGGGGGTACAGAGAGTTGGAGCGAGAGCAAATAGGAGTGATAGAGGAAAGGATGAAGAGAAGGATAGGGAATAGATCAAGGCATCTGGAGATGTTGATTGACATTACATTTGAATAGTTGGAGATTATAGCTATCAGGGAAACAGGAAAAGGGGAAGGGAGTTCCACAGGCGAGAGTTGCGAGACATGTATATAAGAATTTTATAATCGTTAATTTTTATGTCATGCGGCATTTTTGTAAGTCCCCTAATAGTATGCGGTATAAAAATTAATAAAGATGATCAAAAATTGATAAGTTCAACTTTTTCCTCTGATTTCATTCAAACTTGGTAAGTAGGTTACTTATATCATGACGAGTTCAATTATACCTTATTTTTTTAGTTCTACACTGCTGTTTAGAGAAAAACCACGAAAAACGATTTCAACACAAATTTTCAACTAAAATCTCTCTCCTTTTTCAAGCAATCTAATAAAAACTTCACTTAACTGTAACCAACGATAAGTTGATTGTTTAACAGTCATTTAACTTGAAAACTGAGTCCACCCATATAGAGAAAACCCACATAAATAGTGAGAAATGGCAATTTTTACTGGTTTATTTCTTTTTTGTTGATCTTTCAACCAATTTTCATCAAACTTAGCAATTGTTTTATAAATGAAAGTAGTTTAAAGTAATTAAAGAAGATAAACTCTGTTAGATCTGAACATGATGCTTTTTTGCTCCATTCTAATTGGACGCTTTTTGTGATCGACCAGCCGGGCATGACTGTTAGTGATAAATACTTTGAGAATTTCAACACACATCAGAAAATTCTAGTGTATGGTATATTATTTTTATTAGAATTTTCCCCGCCTTCAGACCATCCATAATTTAGTATTGTGCTATATAGAGAATTGAATGATGATCGATAAGTTCTTTTGGTGTATGTGCAAATTGTAATGAGTGAATGGGTCGTGAATCTGATTAGGTAGGTGTAAGAAAGTAAGTGATGACCAGCGTCAGCCACATTTGTATTTTATATACAATAAATCTAGACATAGGCAGTGGAACAAGTAAATATATACCCGTAGGTTAAATAAAGGATTCAGTTCGAAATCCCCTGTAGGTTGATGGAAGCCGGAGGGCACAACGACCGAGAATTTGTGATAAAGACAATCGCAAAGTTGAGGATAACAGTTCGAATGTAAATAAAGACAAGTCCTCATCCCTGAAATTTAGACAGAAGTAATTTTTTATATTATTTACATTATTCGGACTATTGTCCTCATCTTTGTCGCCATGTTTATTACAACGTTTCGGCCGTTGTACTCTCCGGCCTTCTTCAGGTGGTTGGAATGTCGAACTGAACCCTTTATTTCGCTCACTAGGGTAGACTGTTCTAGTTCCACGTGCCATGAATAATGGATGTCAGTTATCAGTTATCTCCTGTTAATTACCCTCTCCAAGTTCTCCACTGCCTTAATCGGGTATTGAACTCACACTCTTTGGGTCCTGTCTCTGGATCTAACCAACACCTTTATCACCTGAGAAAAGCGAAAATAACAACAAAAATTGCAAAAAAAACGTAATGATAGCAGCAAAAGAATTGCAATATGACCATTGGTAAAAAATGACAGCTGAATACATTAGGTCTATAATACCCAGAAATTTATACATTTAATGGATGTCAGTTATCAGTTATCTCCTGTTAATTTCCCTCTGAACCGGGAATTGAACTCACAACTCTTTAGGTCCTGTCACTGGATCTAACCAACGCCTTTATCCACTGTGCCATGTGTCCTTGATGAGAACTTTGTAACGTTGTAACGCGAATAATGTAAATAATGTACATAATACCTCATCTCAGAAATATAGACAGATACTAATTGTTTTATTTAATGTTCATACCTCTGAATAAAAATACGATAACCGAAAAAGAAATGACAGCAAAGAAATAAATCTTCAGAGTCGATTAAATGATAAAAACAAAAACCAAAAACCAAAAAAAAAAAAACCAAAAAAAAAAAACGAGTAAAATTAGCTTACCTTTATTGAGGGTCTATGTCGTGATCTACTCAGTGTAGCTTAGATGTAAAAGAAGATCGCAGATATGGAGTATTTATTGAAGATCGAACTCTCTACTCAGTCGTAATTAATCTAGTGAAACAAGCTTGTTGAACTGACCGACTGGGGTCTATTTTCTAAGCTTAGCTTAGATGTGGCACAAGGACAAAAGTATGGGACACCCAGTGAAGATCGAACTAATTTAGTCGTACCTGTTCTAGCCAGACAAGCTTGTTGACCATTGCACCACGTCGAAGTGCCGTTATTTTCTTAGCGTAGTTTAGGCCGGAAGCATGGAGCATCCAGTGAGGATCGCACTCACTACTCAGTCGTAATTGATCTTGTGAGACAAGCTTGTTAACCATTACACTATGTCGAAGTTCGCGATTGGAGGTCTATTATGGACAGTTGACGGATAAATGTATGAATAATGGATCTATTGATGCCGAAAAAAATGGTTTAATATTTTTTTTTTGTTTTTCTTGTTTGGATATTGTGTGTTGAGACATTTAATTTGTTTTTAAGCTCACACCTGCAATTGTCGAATAGGGCTAAATGACCAGTGTGACGTAAAATCAAAACTTCTGTGGTCAGTGTAGAGGTAAGTGGGATTTAGCCGGATTAAATCGTCTCCAAAATGCGCAAATCCTACGCATCTTAATCCGAAAGAATTCTTTTCCTGTAGTAGAAAGTTATGCAAGCGGATGTGATCGAGTT